>CM056996.1:123175537-124375537 GCA_029891345.1 Dryococelus australis | reverse complement strand
TGCTTTTGATTGCACGCTAGTTTATAGTACGAGTATTTTGGGTTCGAGTACCGGGTGAGGCACGAGTGTATTTGTAATTGTTTAACTACCGTTGCACATGTTTCTCGCTTCATTTTTAATGATATTGTTGTCAACGAGACGTCTAGTATTACCCGTCATATAAGATTTTAAGAACTACATTCAAAATAATTTGCACCTACGTAGATAAAAAATTATGCTTACTAGTTACATCAGTAATTTCTTGTGTTATATTGAGTCTCCGATGTCATTTAAGCCAGCCGGATGCCGCTGCCAATGGACATGCGTATCGCAAGAACAGCTTTAACACTGCAAGATCTCGTGTCAAACGTGGACAAGTGCGAGCCTTTGTACGGCAGTTAACTAACACCTACTTTGTTCGCCATCTCTGGAGTGAGAGACTTAACACGCGCACGTGAGGATGCTTTACTTTCCCACCGTTTCCTCTTCCCCGCGCTAACGAGTTTAATTCCGCAGTTTTCTAAATGGCTAATGACTCCTGGCAAGTGGGTCAAACAGTCCCGTAAGAAGACAGCACTTAGCCTTAGTGCGCGCGTGGGTGTGTCTCGCCTTCCACACACACACACGTCTACCACGTAACCTTAGTTCTACGTGGGGCCGCGGTGGCTGAGCGGTTAGCACTCTCGCCTCCCACCAAGGCGAACCGGGTTCAATCTCCGGCCTGGTCACCGGATCTTCGCAAGTGGGAATCGTGCCGGACGATGCCATAGATCGGTGGGTTTTCTCGGGGATCTGCCGTCCCCCCCTTTTTCATTCCGGCGCAGCTTCATACTCACCTCGCTTCACCCTCATCGGCTCTCAAGACCTCGCTATTAAGAGCCGCCCAAATCTCTTCACTCATTTGGTTCGACGCCGCTCTACCAAAAACAACGCGCACTTTAAGTTGCTACATAATCCCATTTTCCTTACTTTTTAAGGCTTTTCAGACCAAAATATAGACATTTATAATATTTGTACAGCTCGGTGAAAAAGAAAAGTTAAATGAAAAGAGCCATGATTAATAGAAACCAACTGAAATAAAAGACGGGAGAAATTACAGTTTCAGAAAATACTCTACACTACAAAGGGAAAAAAATACTTTCAGTTATTTTTCTCTTATAATTAGAGGTAGTGAAATTTCGCGAAAATATTTCAAGACAAGTTATATTTCAACAACGTAGTGTCATTTACCTATCTTGATTGGCTGGATTACTTTTTGACACGTGTTAACTGTCTACACGAATCAATAAGGAGTCGTGCCGATGTTGCCGAATTCTGCGTGGCCCGGTCAAATATGACGCCTTCTCAAGCAGACAACAACCAACGGCAGTAGACAAAAAGCTGTTGGGTGCTTATAGTATTGACGTCTACCATGAATTCAATTTTCTCGCGAAAAATCACTAACTCTACTTATAATGTTAATTATTTTTCAGCAACCAATAGTTTTAAAACGTGTTTATTAGGCGGTCATAGACAACTTTTGTCTGTGGAGAAAATATGTTACGATAAGTTTTAATGGGTGTTTAAAATTTGCAGTAACAATAGTCAGTTTCCTTAATTTTACCCTCCCCCCCCCCCCCAATTAGATGTTTACTGACATGTAACATTTATGTTATTGTAATATTTATTCTTTTTTCCTCGAAGTTACTCATTATTTTAACCTAATATGTAAATAAAAAAAAACTGAGTCAGAAATTGCGTACGCATTTTTTTTTTTGGAAATATTTGATTTAAAAAAAAACGTGCAAATATAATATACTGCTGTTTCAGGCAACCAGGATCGAAGCAGCATGCCTATTAATAAGTCATGGATTTTACCGCCGAACCAAATAGGCTCGATAAATTCTGCAACGTTCACTGTACGTAAACATTACAATATCCACGCAGTTTTTAGTCTCCCATTCGTCATATAGTAATAAATTTATACATCCGCGAAAATAACGTACAGTTTTTAAAACCCTGCTCAATTACATTTTTTCCTGTCTGTTGTGTACACTTCCACGAAAAGTCAAAATTAGCGTTAGTACTGGCCTAACGGTCTGTATCATAATACGGTCTAATTAAAATCCTAATAATTTCTGATTGAGTTATTCTATCAATTTATTGAATGTTTTCTAGTGTTTAAGAAACATGAAGCTATATATGTTGTTTACAAAACATGAAACGATTTATGTAACAAAATGTTTAAACGATATAATTTCAATAAAACTTACGAATGCTTCCCGAATTCGTTACCGACTTTGCTGGAATTGCACCTGTCACTGTTTGCTTTAATGTACAGTATGGCCAGTTAAGGGCCAGCAAATTATTTTCAAAAATTGATTCGAAAACTGTCCATTTAATCATTTTTCAGATGAATTTTTACCTTATGTTAAAGCTACAGCGGTTCTGTTATTATGGGTTACAGAAGTAATAAAGAATATAAATTAAACATTTAGAACAAATTTATTTTCTCATTCTCACAGATGTTTTCTATTATGGGCAATATTTTTCCTACCATAAGTCTTAATTCTTATTAGGCCGACATTGTGCGAAATGTAATGCTCTTATTAAAATATTCGTGTTATGATAAGCACACATCTGCTACAAAATTACTTAGGCCTATAGAACTGTTACACTTTTTCAAACCATATGTTGGCATAGCCATGTTTTTAAGCGATAGAGGTCTTAATTAAATTAAAACGAGTGTAATAATTTCCTTATTTATTCATAAACAATTGAAACAAATTCTTTTCACTTAATATCTCGACACATGGGGTAATATTTATACTATCGTCCGCCGTCTAAAAATTTGTATAAAATCTTTAAATTAAGTATATGTAAATAGTTTATCAACATCATATTTATTCACTCTTAAAAATATATTATATATTTGAATTTGACAGACTCAGTATTTACGATCAAGTCGGCATCACTCGTCCATCATTCCCACCTCGTTTCAGTCCATATACAGTACTAATCTGTCGTGTTGGGAATGCGCAGGAAGGCCTCAAGGGCTCCCTTGCACCGTGGCACTAACTCGCTTGATACTTCGCTCTCCGTAGAACTCGTGCACTGTCTCTCGTAGCGACCGCAACACACACCCTTGTCCCCCGCACCCTCTCACACACTCCTTCGTCCTCTTCTTCAGAGCTCTCGATGGTCCGATCTCCGTTCGCCATTCTCCGCACTTCCCCGGACACGGTAGTGTTTATAGAGGCAGGCAACCTGGCCCAGAACCTTCTTCACACGTTGGGTTGTGCCGAGGAGGAGCTGACCAGAAGGTTCGTGCAATAACCCGTAGCTACTAAAAACAAACCTATGTTTGTTATTTTTTAGTTTGTTAATTTTTTTAATTTGTATTAATATATCCGTGGTAAAAAATTATTGATAATATTATCTCACGTATTACAATTCTGAGCATTTGTCAGGAAACCTCCAAATTGCATGAAACTACATGTTAACAATTAGCTAAAAATTAGAATGTCAGGAGAAATTCTAGAACGTATTGTCACGTGGGATGACGTAGCAATCGCCTTACCGATGACGATGTTACGAAGTATCTTTATCTTCTTGATGTTCGTTTAGACTGTGTTCCAACCTATTATGTACAGTTGTCGGGAAATATTTTGTGTTCTTGATTCAGATTTCCGCAAGTACCTGCACCTAAGTGTCTACAGTACAGTAAAGATATATTCTGAATTTATTTTATACATTCACAACTTTAGGTATTACTGCCGAAGACGACTGATTTTGTCCGTTCGAGTGCACATTAGTGTAGTTTGGCAACCTACAACTTTGTAACTAGCTCAACTTTCCCAACGGACAACAGTAGGTCTCAGAAGATTTCCCATCGCCTTGGCTAGCATCGAAGTATATACAAAGAAGTTTCTTCTTCAACTACAAGTTTAACAGTAGCAAAATTGGAATCTAGAAAAATTAACTCCCGAGTCTTAATTGCATGCCAGCACAAAGGAGACAGTATTGAAATAAGCACAGATTTGTATTTATATTTAAAATTAATAAACAGGAATCGGGTTAGTATAGTGGTTAGACTACTTGCCTACTACCTAGGCGAACCGGGCTCGATTCTCCGCGGGGTCGCTCCCGGATTTTCACATATGGGTATTGTGTCGGACGATGCCGCTGGTCGGCGGGTTTTCTCGGGGATATCAAGTTCCCCCTTGCATTCCGGTGCTGCTTCACACTCACCCCGTTTCTCCCTCATCGGTTCTCAAGACATCCGTATTAAAAGCCACGCAAATCTCTTCACTTTCTCCACGAATGCATTCAAATATAGTCGCCAAATTTTAGCTACGCGATTTTTTTTAAATTATGGTGTGCTAATAACTTTATTATTATTTTTAAAGTTCAGAATGTATGTTTGTTGTACACAATAATGTACATTACTAGGGAAGTATACTTGCAGTTTCAAAATAAGCATTTCTAAACAACTGAAATAAGCTATAAAGCAGTAATTCAACCTTGTATCAGGAAGGGCCGCAGTAAGCTAGTTGTTTTGTATATTGAATTTTGCGAGCCTACTGCTAACTGCTTATTGGTTAAGACCCCTGCTACACTGGGTTGATGCTAACTATTGTGACGTCGACTTCAGTGCTGATCGTCTATCTCTGCTTGCTACAGTGAATGCTGTTCCCCTGCTGGCGAGCCTAGTTCCATTAACGTGCTAGAGTTGGCAGGAAGATAGCTTTACTTACTATCGCTCGTTTGTTTCTACACGCATTTAATATCTGAATGACGGTTTTTGCCGTTTAAATTAACCATATATTGTTTTTATTATTTTTATTATTACAGTATTTACCTTATCAACAAAATAATATTTTTCCCGGCTTTATTTTGCACCTGCGAACATCGACATCGCAAGTCCTACTTTCTGCTGACCCCGAGTTGAAAGTTGGCAAACTGTATTAGTAATTCACTGCTCTGCACTGACATCACAGATTACGTGCATTGACTAGAGATGAGGTGGACCGCTTATTCATTCGTCCTCTGCGCATGTGCCCAACATTGACCTACCTGCACTGCATAATATACACAACTGTCAAAGTCACATCATCAACAGTTATGAACGTGTTTGTTCACATCGCAATTTTTTTTAATTGCAAGCACTATTATATTAATAAACTAATTTTATCAATTTTAATTTTTAACGGGGCTTCCTCTAAGCGCAATCACAATTTCTCCACCCCTCCTGCCACCCTACCTTTAAGATAACATGATCCGGATACAAGGGTGGATAGATAAACATAAAACCTTTTCAAAAGCTATGAATAATTGCCTTTGTTAATCAGAAATGCAATATTGTTCCGTCCAGGATATGAAAACTCTCACAGGTGCAACAATAAATAACACTATAAATTTCAGTATTTGAGATTTTAATAATCTCCAAAGGTTACAAGACTTTCTTGAACGAAATAGAGCAAAATTTACAGCGTCATCCCAAATTATTTCATTCCTTGTACCTCATTTCCATTTTACCATTTATATTGCTCACAAAAACTCTCAACAATGGCTATTAGGGTCATAAATTTTATTAAACAACACTAAAACAGGTACAGGCAAATTTACAAAGGCTTTATTCAAAAGTTTGTAAAAAAACCTCTCAAAATTTTCCTAGAAAACCTCTTTTACAAAACACAGCCAAGTACCTCATTATCTATTTGACTACACAGCCTTGTTACCCTTTTAGCCTTATAAAACTTCCTAAAACTTTTAAAAAGATAACCACTGCCAGACATCCAATGAGATCATTATCATTATTACAAAATCCCTCCTGGGGCACCAATAAGACTACAACCATACAAACATATTAATAAAATAATAGGATCAGCTATACTATTTAAAAAACCTGATACCATAACAATACAACCTTATAAACTCCAGACATACTCGGGTACACTGATACAGTAACAATTTAACCTAAAACTCCAGATAAACTCTTGAAAAACATGGTACAATGGCAATTTTTATCCTAAACTCCAGGATTTTTGATACGCCTACTTCCTGCCCTTAATAACCCAACGAGCAGCAAAGAAACCTATATCTCAAGGAAAATTGGATTCTCCAGTTTCCTTTTCGTCTCTCTCTCTGGCTACCTCAATACTCTTGAAGAAGGACTCTCACCAACACATCCAAAAGACCAGACGCTATGGATATTATCCTTATCTATCTCCACCGAAGTGAAAGACAGATCCCTGGCCTTACCACTCACAGTCGCATTCACACTACACTCCCAATTCAATAGTTTCCCGCATTTGATTCCCTCCTCTAATTATTATTTGACAATACTCCCTCAACCAATCACCTATTCTCAAAAAATGTTCGGTCTCCCTCTGCTACCTTCCTAACTTTCCCCAATCTCCCGGTTCCAGTCTCTCCTCTGCCCGACGTTCTACTCTTCTTCCTTCGCATCAGCTACAGGCCCTAACTCGCCCCCAATATTGCTATGGGCAAGAAACGAACGAGTCCTGGACCCGTAGGAAAAACCCCGCTCTTCGCGCTTGCATTACTCCAACACTTCCTCCAAAACTTGCCCAAAAAATATCTTGCTACCACTACTCCAACTCCAGCCTTTTGCCAAACAAGTAATCAAAGTCAAAATCACTGATCACTTCCTATTCACTACCCCCACACATGGGTAAAATTATTATCGAGTGCCAATTTTCCCGAGGAAAACAACCAAAATTCTTCCGGGCTAATTAATCCTTCAGCATATGCCCATTTCTTCCAACACCCTCAATACCTCCTATTTTCAATTTTTTTCTAACTCCAAATCTGACCAATCGAAAAAATATTCCAAGTCCCTCTCCTGAGTACTCGCAATTATCTTAAGTCCATCATCTGGGGCCACTCGTGAAAATCCTGAGTCCCTCTTCTGCACTTGTACAGACTTTTTTTATAAGTCCAACTACACAGAATACTTAACTGGCCCTCAGGTCCACTCTCGAAGTTCTTAACCTCGGGCGGACTCCACTCACCCTTGGTTTCCCGCACTCCTGCGGGGCCTTATCACCCCGAGCCTACCGCGATCCCTCTAATTATACCCCGATACCGCCACCTTGAGACCAGGCTTCGCGCGCGCACTCTATTCAGGAGTTGCGCCCTTTTTATCGCTGATAGGAGCACTATCTACAACTATAAGCACTTTTTTTTTTCTTATTCTTCGCAGGGAAACAAACTTTGCAGGCTCGGGCTCCACTTGCCCCTAGCCGCTTATGCGCATTTCCTCATGCCCCACAGGTAGTAGGTCAATCAGGCATTCATACTGTAAATAGAATCATAAATAAGCACCAGAATACCTCGTGATGGAAAATGCCGTCACAATTCAGTCAAACTGCATTGCCAATTGGTTAGTGGAAACTGTAGAAACATCTCTAAGCACCTGTTTACAAATCAATTTTCTAACCTAACATCCAAAACCATTCCGTTTTCGCTAGACGTGTTGGCAGAGAAGAAGTTCAGTGTTGGAACATGGAGATTGGTTGTGGGCAGCCAGCGATACAGGTATTTAGTATATGACGCCGTGTGGCTGGAGTGAAAGAGGTTAGGTTTGCTTTTCAGGGACGGTGTAAGGTGAGGTTTTTGGAATATTGTACTTTACCTGACTAGGCGCCAGACGTCGCTCAAGGGCGGCGTCAATGACGGCGGTGATGTAACATGATGTATCCTGGGTGTTCTCGGGGTGCTGCGGAACGATCACCTGGGCGTAATTCTCCGTCGTTGGTGACCGCTTCCCCTGTGATGCTGTAGTTATTATTATCATGTTACTTGCAGTTTTCTAAACGGTAGTCTATCGGCTGCTTACACCCCTTTAAGGTTGAGATAATTTTGGCGGCAAGATTATTTGTGAAACTTTCGCGCATCGAGGTGTGCACTACTCGGGCTGACCACACGCCCATTCACTTACTTCCTTTGCAGTATACGTATACATGACAATCGACTTTGAAAATACGTTTAACACCGAAGGCCCGTGTCCTAGCATGCCTTGCGGTGGCTGAAATAAATCGCAAACAAATCAGTTCTTTTATTTTACTTACTTTACTTCCTCTTCATGGATAGGCTCTTAGCTTGTTCCGACCTCAGATTTCAGACCATCTCTTCATGGGTAGGTCAATATTTCTTCTTCCAGTAGGATAGTAATCCAGGGCAAGCTTCGAAAATCTGTTGTTATTCATCCTTAGAACGTGGTCTTTCCAGTTTACCCTTTTGGGGGGGGGGGGGGGGAATTCTATCATTCAAAGAAAATATATTCAGTTGTTGTCTAATTTCTCCATTCCTTCTTCTATCCTTCAGGGAATACCATATCACTGATCTCAGGAACTTCATTTCGGATCATTTTATTTATTTTTTCTGTATTGTACTTTATTTACCCACGTCTCACTACCATACATCAGAGCCGGTACAGCCATCGTTTTATAAAATTTTAGGGGTCTCCTGTCGGACTTTACCTTTTAGTGTTCGTCGAATTGTTCCACATATGTAATGAAATCGGTGAAGCTTCTTCTTCACTTCGTTATCTTCATTAAAGGATAATTCACACGAGACTTGTTCTATCAGTTGATTGTCAATCACTATTTTAGCTATGATGGGATACTTCCCTTGCCATGACGTAACTTTTGTTTTTGTACGAGATAATTGCAAGTTGTAATCTTTACTAACACAATTTGTTATTGCGTTGAACGTAGTAAAAGAGAACTGTGGAGCGGCGTGGAACTGGCTTGTTAGTCGTCACAGTTCGCGAGGAGGCTGTGCGAAGATAGCGCTCTCGCCTCCGCTGCAAGGGCGCCCCTGGCGGGGGCCGTGCCAACTCAATTACTAGGCCGCCCGCTCGCGAAATTATTCGCTAACTGCGCGAAACGCATTCCGGCGGATCTGCGCGGAATTAACGAGCGCCGGCATCAACGAGGCCAAGGAAATGGCGGACAAGCCGATAATAGAGGGCCACACGGGTTGACGGATATGGGGCAGCAACGGATATACACTAATAAAAAATGAAAGGTGACGGACTTTTATTCAGGGGTGAACACAGGAAATGCGATGCATGCCAGACGTAACCACACAAGTTCTTTATTTAAACCTTTAAAAAATCTCCTTTGTGTTTGGTTGTTTCCTAAATATGGCATGTATAACACACATTGTGTACTTCTGTTGACATAAAAGTGTCTTATTTTTTGTTTAATTGAACTTTTACTTATATTTTATTTATAATGTACTGTTTCTAATTAGTATGAATTAACTATGGAGAAAATAGGTGAGTCGGTAGAGAGCACGAAAGAGGTACGCTGTTCCTTTTGTGTGGCCTAATTTTCTAGGCTTGGTTAAGCTTAGTTTGTGTGAGGTGGAGGAATAAGCTGAAAAACAACTTTAGCATGACTTCAGAAAATTTAAAGTAACGATGAATGAACTCAAGCCTCATAGTGCTAGGTTTATGATATGTTGCGACTTTCTTTACGATAGATAGTAATGAATATTAATTTCACTATTAGATCTATACGCTTTTCAAATACATTGCTTTTAAGGAAGGCACTTTATCAACCTCTTGCTCTAATTACTGAGTATTTGGTAACGTTGATATTCGTTTAACTACACTGACATTTCTTTGTAATAGGTATTTTAATCATGTCGGGAATATCACTCTCAGTACATACAGGATCGAATGTACGATCCCTCTATATTAATCAGATATACTATACAACGTTAGTGATTTGCGAGGTAATGAAAAGTTTAAAAAAAAATTTCGCGAGATTTTAAGGATATTTTATGGCTTCCTTCATATACCTCCATCTTGTCGGCGCAGTGATGCCAACTGCATGGTGATGTTTGTCACTATATTTACTGTGCTTTGTTTACATTTGACATTTGTGACTCCTGTTTGCCCCTGATGTGTTGAAAGTTATTCGGAAGTATTTTGTAATATCCATGCACTAGTTAAGAAATAGTTCTGCCGAGTTTTCAAGTAATTTTACTGGTTATTCCAACGTTTTGAAACATAATTTTTCAAGATTGGTTTTGGTTTGGATTAGTGATTTTATTTGTTGATATTTAGGTTTTCGGTATTTTGCAAGTGTTATTTATTAATAGTTATTCTTGGAAATATGTTTGCTTAGCGAGATTAGTGTAAATATTTTTTGTTCGCGATGTTATGCGGATTCTTTTGAGTCCAGGCATTTTCCAGTTTAGTGAAATTCTTTGCGGTCTTTGGTTTTACTTGCATTTAGATCGCTGTTTAAATATTTTTAATCAAGTCCAATGTTTAGTATTTCGGCAGTCTGTTTACTTCGCCACATTGGTTCTTTCATGATTATCGGATAATGTATTACTCTCTATTTCGATATTTGAACACACAAGATTTTCTTGGTCATAGTTTGAGTAGATTAAATGTTTAACCGATTTGGCATATTAAATAATTAATTGTATTGATGATTTTTGCTGATCTTGTGAGAAGTGTCATGTTTCAGTTTTCGGGAAATTGTATTGAGGGTTTTCTTAAATGTGGAATGAGACACAACTTGTTCTCGCTTTAACTTTTCCCTTGGATCTTTGAGAACACTGTGAGTGACAACTGGTTTAGCAAACATTTTGGTTAGATTTGTGTAGAGTTTTGATGAGGGCTTTGAAGTAACTTTGGTATGGGACTGGGCTACTTCAGATCATATCATTATATTTTTCACCTTTCATATCTTTTCATTTTAGTTTTATTTGGGTTTAGTCCAAATGTAGGTACGCTCTGGTACACTTAAGAGTAGCGTGTTTTGTAGATTCTGATGCACTCACTGGTTATAAAATTATAGTAATTGTTTGCAACCTGGTTTTGTAAAGATTTTTATTGCGAGCTTGTGACTTCCAGGCGATACTTAGTTTCGTTTTCTTGGTGTCTTAGTATGTAAGTAAATTTTCGGAGTTTGGTCGAGCTCTGTTCAGTCTGTGGACTCAGATGAACGGATGAGCGCTAAATTGGGTAACGAGTGTTTTAAACACCCTGGTCCTCTTTGAGTAGCGACCACATGACAAGTCATATTGAGTTACTTTGGGCACTCACCTTTAGTTTTTTTGCGGTAGCTTGAAGCTGAGCCCTCACAGCTGCTTGAGTTTCAGTAGGGGTGGCTGACCACCTTCTTGGAAACTGGACTCTGTTGTTCTACGCGCTGGTAACGCTGGTTTGGAGCCTGAAGTTTGGTTTAATTTTAAGTTCTTTAGTTTTAACGCGAAATTTAAGTTAGTTTTAAGATGTCATACAGAGTCAAGCACCCTGGGACATCTGGAGACCTAGGAATGCCTCTGAATTATAATTCCTGGATTGACTCCATGGCAAGGCTGACCAAGATCCTTGGCCACTGGACTAGGCAGTGGCCGCAGTTTCACTTGTTTGTACAGAGGTTACATTCCTGTTCCCACACAGCGCTCGTTAACCAATCAGCACCGTAACAAGGCTCCTTGATCACCGTTGGCATCACCACGTTTTACTTCTACTCTTTCTAATATTGTTTGAGTAGTTATTTTGTGTGACCAAGGAATTCTTTATTTGTTGTTGTGTCCTATGCTCAACCTTGTTTCAAGTCCTAGTTTTATGAACTGTTTTTAACGTGGTTTGTATGCTGTGTCTAACTTATCGAATGTCTTGAGCCATGGTTTTGTGATTGTGTTGTAGTGCATGACTCAATTAACATTTGGAATCTTGGTTTTGGTGTTTAGGCTTATTTAGTTGTTGTTTTGTGTTTTTTTGTTTTCATGTGACTTTCCTCAGGTTGTGTTTTCTTCAGATAAAACCTATGGTCCACTTTGGGGGGGGGGGGAGTCTGTGCTGTTGTAGAATTTTGTAAGATTCTAGAGGCACATTTTTTTCTCTTTCAAATTTCACCTAAGTTAGTATATTAGCATAATTGTATTAGTGCCTGTATTTTAGTAAAGTTTTAGATCAAAACCTATGTATTTCGATTCTGGTATTGCAGAAAGTCCTCTACGTCAGTTCTATATGCACATGATAGAACTTTAGTTCATTTTAGTTCGTGGGAAAATAATACTTTCAATTAGGTGACTAATTTTAAAGAGCACATGATAAAATATTTGTTATTGCGGTTTTTTCGGCTTTTTCAGGGTGATTTTATTCATGAAAGTGGAGATAGTTATTCAATTTAATTTTTGTGGTTTGGGAAATTTTGAGGTACAATATTTTTTGTAGTTTACACAAATTTGAGAATATTTTGAAATGTTGAATAATGATTTGCTCAGTATTTCACATAAGGTCTAGGCCAGTATTTATTTATCCCTATATATTTATTTTTGGCCATTCCGGATTTCTTAGGATTACTATAGTTTGGTCTTATATGCACGCATGGGAAATCCATTCAATTTGTTTTTGGTGTAATTCTAATTCCGAGCTGAACAAGAGATTGTGAAGTAGCACGCAGTAAAAAAAAAGTTTTTATTAAATTTTGATTGTAGTGTATATGCAGTTTTGAGGTGAATTTAATAAATTGGGATTATTATTGATGACCAGCTAGATATATTTTTATTCTTTTAGAATAATTTTAATTTTTTGTAGCTCATTTTTATTTGGTCATATTTGAATTTAGTCTTTGCCAACCAGTTGTTAGGGAATTCTATCTTAGTGGTTTGCTAATCGCTCGCCTATTTTACTTTGAGTCTTACTATTTAATTGTACGTCTTGGCCAACATCCAGGCAAGAGAGAGACCGCCGGGAATCTTAGACGCACGGTATTCGAGCGGGGTTCGGCGGGCTCTACCTCGGTGTTAGGCGAACCGTCAGCTGCCGTCACATCCGCCTTCAGTTTCAAGCCGCACACAGCTCGGCAAGAGCTGCTTCTAGCCAGAGTGGATTCTAGCCGCGTAGCGACATAAAGTGTGACCTTCGGACTCGCCAAAGCAGAGTTTCTAAGTCCCTGAGTGACACTGGTACATCGTCGCGTTATCTATCCGGGGAGTTAGGACTACACTTTAGTTTGCATCGCTGCGAGGGAACGCTGCTAACTAGCTGTATCTTATCGCTGTACGCGTGTTCGGCACGTTACTCTTCTACTGGCTCTTGAAGTTTCCTATGCATTTTTCTCCCCAGGCAGCAAAGTTGGAGTTTTTCTACAAGGAAACTAGTCTTCGAGACACTTCAGTACAAATTACGATGTAGTTGGTAGTTAAGGTTGTTTTGTAGTGCCGTAGCTAAAAATTTAGTGATTTATTTATTTTGTATTCTAGTATTTGTATCCAATCGGGTGTTAGTATGTTCTACGCCTAGTCAAGTTTTTCCAACATCCAGTATGGGTGAGATACTCCATTTTTACCTAAAATTCTTATCCGCGAGCTACTGAAAGAAATTTTCCACGTTCCTGTCTGTTCCCTTGATTTTTTTTTTAGAGGTTTCAGTCTTTGGTTCAACATAGTTTCCGTTCCCTCTTCATCCGCTGTATTCGGGAAGCTGATGATGTAGCCCGTTCCGTGTTCCGGCTTTCAAGATTCATTCCGTTCCCATGTCAGTCGGCGGAGATTCTCATTTGGATTAACCTTGATTCACGTCATGCAACCAGCCGGACCATCGCCGCTGACCATTTTTGGAGCACAGATATGAACTGCACATAATACTTTATTTTACTGTGAGAAATTTATTTTTTGAGTCAAGAAAGGGTCGCAATACGGTTTGAAGTCATTATCCACGCAGTGAAAATAATAGTCATAAGTATAAAGGTATAAGTTAAAAAAAATTTCATTTTAAATAAACTGCTGAGCTGTCTAATTATCTTAATTATATTGACTCAATTTGTAAGGGATCCCGTTGGATTGTTTTATCTTTTTAGCAAAAATATATTAAAGATATTATTGAATAAATTGCGAAAATCTCGTTGTGTTCACTGTTATCAATTTTTTTTTTTTTAAAGGAATCTAAATGTTACGAGTTTGCATTACAAAAATTTCTGATAATCGTCAGAAACTTATGAATTATACTTATGTCAAACGCAGTACTTGAAAATTACATTTTCTTTTAAAAATATATATTGGCCACCAACTTGTTAAGTTCTTGTGTTATTTGTTCTTATACCTCTGATTAATATTTATATCATTTTAAACTTATTTAATTATGTGGGGATTATGTTAGATTGTGTTGTGACTTGCCATGTTATCCAGCACGTCTTTGCTGGATTAATTTTTTTATCTTTAAATAAATAAACGAAGGTAGCAGAAGTTGTATGTAATTAATGAGGGCAAGTATTCACAGCAGAGCTATTGGTGAGATACCGGGGCATCGCCGCGGAGAGAGTGTGAAGTTCTCCAGAAAGAGCAAGAGGATGGGATTCTTCTGAATGCAGAAAGAATTACTTATGAGCTGCTGCTGAACAACAAGGCAAGAATGGACTGTAAAATTATTAATACCAACCGTTATAGTACGCAGCTCTATACAGACCATGGAAACTTCAAGGTGAAGCTTCACAGTCTGCAATCTCCTTTATGTGATTTATGTGGAGTGGGCGATACTGTACAACATGTGATCACGGAATGTCTCAAGACCGAAGATATAAGGCGATGGTTGGAAGAGATCAATGAATCTAACTAAGGGCATTCATTAAATACCATGAAATGCAATGATAGACAAAGTTCTTCACGAGATCTGCCATGAGTTTGCCAATAAAATTGGTAGAAGATTGGAGGAATACGGTAAATAGCAAGAAGAGCGAATTTCTGATGACCCATTGAGGGGATATTCGGGTAAAGGCTTCAAAATTAGGATTCGGAATATCTCTGATTAGCGAGGAGGACAGGTTTACCGAAAAACTTGTAGAATACCCAGTAAAGGCAGTAAGAAAGAAGAGAAGGGCCCCGAAAAGAGAAGAGGATTAAGTAGTGTGCACTATAGTTGTAGTGCAGCAGAACGGAGAGTATGCGGGCCTTCGGGCCGTCAAACCTGGCTACCGATACTGCAATAAAATTAATGTAAAAAAACTTTTAAAACCAACCTTTTATTTATAAATGCACTAAAATGAGAAAAATAATTATAATAGTTACACAATTGGTAGAAATTGTAAGATGTGGTCGAACAGCGGTAATAAACTTTACTACAAATTGATATATTTGTATCAATTTATATTTAGTATATAAAAGTTGGCGCAATATAGAACGTATAGCTCATTTGCATAAGCGTAGTAAGCATATATCTTGCATAAGGCTATTAAATATCCACAATATAGAACTTATATAACATCTGCGTAAGCATAGGAAGAACACATCGTGCGTAAGGCTCTTGACTATTCGCGCGAAACTTTTATATACTAAATGTAAATTGATACAAACATATTAATTTGTAGCAAAGTTTATTACGGCTGTTCGACCACATCTTACAAGTTCTTTTTAGTGCATTTATAAATAAAAGTTTAGTTTTAAAAGTTTTTTTTACATTTATTTTATGTTTTACTCTTTAGTCTCCAACCATGTATTTGTATAACGAATATGGCTTTCCCTTGCTAAGAAAGATCCCCATGATGTATCGTGATCGACCAGTAGTTCGCTTCAATTCCGATACGGGACATAATGTAGAAGCAAACTATAATAATAGTTTTCAGAACCAATTGCCGTTACAAAAAAAGGCACGCAGACAACAGCAGTGACACTTCTAATCTCAATTTTACTGTTACTCGATTCTGTAAAAAAAACTTGATACGACGTTTAATGCATGTAGTTGTAGAGTTCCTATGGATACCTTCCTACTCCATCATCAGATCAGCTCAGTGATACCTTCACACTGTATTGTCATGGGAACTACACATGTATGCGAAATTTCAGCTCAATTGGATAATGGGAAGGGGTTTAAAATCAACTTGCAAAATTTCACTCGAACGTACAACCAAACAAACTAACTAACAAAGGAAGTTAAATAAAAGCTTGTAAAAAGCAGAGACGTTAAGGAAAAATCATTCAAACAATGTAAACCACAGCTCACATACTTTTTCCTCGAAAATAACATTTGAAATTGGACTTGATAACAAATCATGATCTATAGTGCGATATTTACTCAGTTTAATATAATTACCTTTTAACACATTAGTATGAATTTACTTTACAAGATATAGAATAGGTTACGCAGTGCAATACTAGTAAATTAATAACATTCTAGACAACAACTTGAACGGAAGTTTAGGTACATGAAACTTATTTCTGAAAAAAAAAAAAATTAGTAACTGTGTCTCTGTTTTTTTATAATTGAATACTCGCATATATTTATTGTTTCACTCCACGTGTTCCTGTTAATAATCACAAGGGCGACTGTAAAATTTGAGATCACGAAAATATTAACTAAACCACAATTTTGAAGGAATTCAACAAGTCAGTTGCTTGAAAAGGCACAAGGGAAAAATAGCTGTAAATGTGGCGTCATCTGTTAGTAAATAAAATTAATTAAAAAAAAGTACATTTATTTTGAAGGTTAATATTATAGTTTGAAATGGCATTGCAAACAGCCTGGAAACACTAGTCAAACCACAGCCTGGAAACGACGGACAACTGCTGAAACTGTCCTAGTCACAGACATAACACCACAACACCCGTCAGTCACTAGCCATGGCTAACGTTACTTATACTTCAGGGTAGGAGGATCAACGTTAAAAGTATCCCAAAAGGAAAACTTTCGCCACTAGGTAAGCGCTAGTGTCGCATGTGTACCAGATTTGTTTCTATTTTCTATGGCAAAATACCGGATATTTAAAATAATAATTAATAAAATATATAATAAATTCGTAAGCCAGTAAAATTTTTGTTTTATATTATTCAAGTAGCATAAAATTTTAATTAAAAGTAACCTTCCGGAACACTGCGCACCTAGTAGCTGACATTTCCCCTATGCCAAGCACCTAGTTGGTTACCAAACTTTGAACATTGACCTTCCCAACCTGTTGTAGAAGTAACCTTAGCCATTGGCGGGGCCGCGGTGGTGAAGTGGAGAGAGACCCCCCCCCCCCCCCCCCAACCAACCAACGCGAACTGGGTTCGTTTCCCGGCGGGGTCGCCCTCGGAATAGTGCCGGACGATGCCGCTGGTTGGCAGGTTTTCTCGTGGATATCCCGTTTCCCCCGCACCAGCATTCCAGCACTTCTACATACTCACCTCGCTTCGCCCTCATCGGCTCTCAAAATCTCAATGTTAGGAGCCGCCTGAATCTCTCCACAAGCCACTCAGTCACAGCGGGTGTATCACAGTGACTATAGAACTATGGTTTTATTAAGATTTCTTCGGCCCTTTTGAATCAAACCTTTGAAAAATCTCACCATGTATGACGTGTTTAGTTATTTCCAACATATGCCATATATCACAAGCGTTTTATACTTGTGCTCATAAAAAGTTCTTTTTTTCTGTTACATTGATATGTTATGCATATTTTATACATAAATTATAATGCTTCATCTATAAATAATTTGAATAAACACAGGGAAAAAATAGGTATGTTGGTAGCGCCTAGTGAGAAATAGTTCTTATACAAAATACTGTTACAGCTGAGTGCCCACGAGTGTGGTGTGTTGTCCTCTGGTGTAATTTTACAGGCTTAGTTAAGCTTAGTTTGCGCGAGGCTGAGGAATATCCTGGAAGTAGAACATTAGCAGGGCTTCAGAAAATGTTGGAGTAGCCGTGAATGGATTATAGGGCGCTATCAGGAACACCGCGGCGGGCAGCTGAGGCTCTGCTCCAGGGAGAACGTTTCTGGAGGCATTTCTATGCGCGAGGGTAATTGATGAGGTAACCGCGGAGCCGGCAGGAAATCGCCGAACTCATCAAGACCGATGGAGTGCAGCTCGTTTATGAGCTGCTGGAGGGTGATGGGGAGAGGAGGGGAGGACGATCAATCTGCGAGGCTCGCGTGACGTCACGAGCACCCCCCCCCCCCCTGACACGAAATGGTGGGGGGGAGGGCGCGCACGCCGATAGCAGTATCTGCCCACTCCCGCTGCTGTCATTGGCCCAGGCGGACATGCGACCTACACACTGGCGAGAAACTTGCCGGCTCTGGGACGATCCTCCCTCCTTTTGTCCGTACGATCACAGACACTGCCATTATAATTACAGGCCATTCATTGTTACTGCCCACTGTTCTCAAGCCCTGCCCAAGTTCTACTTCCAGAATATTTCCCGGCCTCATGTTGACAACCCCTTACCGGATACAGAAAATTACACCAAAGGTACAACGCACCGTATATGTTTAATAATGTTTTGCATTTAAGATATAGTTCTTCCTAAGCATTACCAACACAACTAATTTCTCCCAGTTTTTATTCCTAATTACAATTAAAATAACTTAATGTTTAAATAAATGTTCATTAAAACTTCAATTTAATAAAAAATTATATACCTTAAGGTAACACAATTATAAAACGCTAGTGATACATGCCATACATACGAAAAAACCAAACACGTTATAAATAAATTATTTTTTTTGGAAAGGTTTGATTTAAAAAGTGTGAAAAGTCGCTAATACACTAGCTTGTTCACTGTCAATTGAGCATTTTTTAAATCCCTGCAGAGGGCCTACTTTTCATTTCGTATCCTTCAAAGACTGTGTTCGCATTAGCACATTTAGTTTTCTAAAAGTTCACGTAGCTCGAATTAGTCGACTAAAATGATTACGTATTTGATACCTTAGTATTGTTACATGGGACGCCTGAGGGGTGTATCAGAGTTCGTGAAGGATGGATGTCTTAATAAAAATAAAAATAAAATAACCAATTTTTATTTCTACTTTATTCACACAGCTTTTATATACAGCATTCAATTATCTGTCTCCACTATTCATTTTTTTTACAGTGAGCAGTATTGTTAATGTCTATTTCAACCTAGCTAACGTCCTCCTTAATGTTTGTGTTTGGTTACAATTAATTAACTCATACTCAAAATTAACAAGTGTTAAATCTATCTGTTGCCGTCATATATAATGTCTTTCACTCATGCATCTAGTCCAATAGTCCAGCCTGCCAGCCGCACACTTCACTGCTTCATACTCGCAGTCGCAGATTTCCCTTCCGCTGGTCACTTCTCTCGCTGCTTGTCTTCTCTCGCTCGGAACTGAGCCACTTATTCAATCATTAACTCCAACTCAACTCGCAGCCTGGAGGCCTGTGGCAATATTTATACAGTTTACCCTGACCATCTGGAAGGTTCAACGCACCTCGAGTCACACTCAGAGAACTAGGTCAGTATTCCAAAGCATTCTTCAGATAAATGCAGAAATCAAAAATAATTATCGTTCGGTTTGCTTTTTGTAACTGATACGCGGCCGCCGGCCTATCGCTCACCTGTCATTCAAAATATTACACTGATGTGCAGCCGTCGCTATCATATAACACTCTCCGTTCTCTTCCCCACCCGCTCGCTCGGGGTGGACCAACGACATTTAACAGTATTTAGTTTTCAGTATATAACAAAACTTACTGAAATACTAAATTACCAAATCGCAAACAACACTGGTTAAGTAACTATCAACGGCATCCGAATTCAACGCCACTGAATACTAAAATACTAACATTCTCTTATGTGTTGCTGGTATCCTATGACCTCGGACTGTCATGCGCGAGTGAGTGGGAGGAGAGGACAGAGACGTTATATGATAGGCGGCAAGTGACTAAGGAAAGTTCAAATGACAGGTTAGCGATAATCCTATCAGGGTTTTTATTTCCAAAGTGTGCCAGCGCTCATTATTCCACCTGGTGTCGCTACTGACCTTGAGCAGATTGAATTTCCGCATTTATCTGAAGAAATGTGTAGTGGTTTATTGTCATCGTTTTTCTCAGCGTAACTCGGGGTGTGTTGAACCTTCCAGATCGAGGCCAACGATAGTATTGCAGTTGTCGCTGCCCGGCGTTTCCTTCGGGTGGGAAGGCGCCGAGATCTAGATGTCAAGTTTGTAACATAGATGAAGCGAGCGGCCTATTATAGAGGATACCACCGCATACGCTGATAAACTTATCGCAGTTCGCACCTCGCTGACACGGAGAGGCTCATATTTCTCAATTTATCACGTAGGAATGTCGTCATCGCCATTACTTTCCCAGAACCACTTTTATTACCGAGAACGTTCTAGATGTTGCCTAAGTATAAATACCAGAAGCGGGCCTCTGTGGGGTGTGTAAGATTAAGAGCCGACAGTCTGGCGTCTTATGCGACCTTAAGCTACAGTGAGCAACGAGTAGCGCTGGAAGTAGCCAGCGGGAGGAGAATCTGCGACTGCGAGCAGCAGAGCAGTGAAGAGTGCGGCTAGCAGGCTGGAATATTGGACTGGATGCGTGAGTGATATACATTACAAATGATGGCAACAGATAGGCTGAACATGTGTTAATGATGAGTATGAGTTAATTGACTATAACCAAGCAGACATTGAGAAGAATATGATTAGAGTTGAAATATTGTATCGTATTTTATTTTACAGGGCTTTTTAACGTCCCCCGGTTTTATGCTGCGAAGCTTAGCAGGGGACGGCTTACAGACTAACTTACAACCTAACTTAAATTAACACCCATGCCTTGCCCGGGATTCGAACCCAGAGCCCCCCGAACTACAGATCAGTGGCGCACCAACCGACTGCACCACGGGAGGTCGGCTGGAGTTGAAACAGACCTTAAATATTACCGTCACTGAGAAATAAAAAGAGTAATACTTGATGTGGATGTTTTAATGCTGTAAATAATAGCTGTGTGAATAAATTAAAAATTCAGTTTAGTTATTTCATTTTTATTAAGACCACGATCGCTCATTAACTCAGATACGCTCCTCTGGCGTCATCTAATAATACTATACTGTTAATTCGAACACAGCCCGACATTATCACGGACGTTCTGACTGTATCCAGATGTGTAATCAAATCCAAGGGAAACCATGCAAATTTTTTAAGTACATGCGTCAGTGAAATGTAAATTCGTTCTTTTCTACGTATAAAAGAAGAAAGAGTGAAATCAGTGGTCGGGGTTTTTAAGCATCACATTCTCAATATTACTAGTGTGTACTATACTCTCTAAATCTGAATCAGTGAGAATTTCACTGTTTCAGTCAGTCAACAGTGCCTACTTGACTGATTCAACAGTAATAATTTAAGTTATCACAGATGCTTATCTAAACCTTTTTATTCGACTTTAAGGTACGGAACTACTTTCCATTCATCGTTACCGACTTTACTGGGCGCATGTCACTTAATGTGCCCGTTAAAATACATGCAGGTACGGATAGTGACTTTTTCTAAAGTTGATTTCAAAACTGCTCACTTTATCGAGAAAAGCATCTACCTACATGCATTTTAACAGGCGCACTGTGTGAAATTGGCCCATTAAAGTTGTGAACGATGGAATGAAAGTAGTTCCATATCTCCATATCTTAAAGTCGAATAAAGGTGTTACATAACCATTTGTGATGACTTAAATCATTTATTTCGTTTTCTTTTCATTTTAATGCATCAAAGAGTAAAAATAAGCAGATTAAAAAAAAATTCATTTTCTAATAATTTAAAATTTCACCTGACCGACGCATGACTATAGTGATGACGCCCATGGAAATGTTAATTTTACATATGGTGGAAGAATACATATTTTGCATGCAATTAGATCTTAAGCAGGGCTTTCAAAAGTGATCAGTTTATACAGCATATACGATATTCGAAGCACGTGCACAGCCGGCCTTTCAGAAAACAAACAAATAAACCTTGAACAAAACGAAACGCGATTGGCGCCAACTTTTGGTAGAGGTATTTCGCGGTTAACCAAGTACATTCGAAAACGCCTTCTTAAGATCTACTTGCACGCACATTGTGTGCTCTTCCTGCTCTATACGTAACATTAACATTGCCATGGGCCTGATCCGCTTTATTCAAGAGTCGGTCAAGTGAAACTGTGGAATTATTATATAAGTCAGTATTTCACAAGATCCCTAATTCTTATACCAATGTGCATTGTGAAAACAGAGATCAAAATAAATTACTTCAGTATTCACAAATGTTTACCTTACACGTTTAATCCGCTGATAGGACACGGACCTACTTCTTCCCCCCCCCCCTTTTTTTCTCTCTTTACCCATCCCCTCCACACTTGTTATCAACTCTCCTGAATGGTGCATATTAGAGGGTGCGTACCGCTATTGAATCATTTTGAGCTCTATTGACTCCTCGCATAAGGGTCATTGCACAAAAATGCATCTTGCCATTTCCCCTTCCCCTCCCTCTTTCAGGATGTGTACCGGACCAGTCTGACAGGTCCTCCCTCCTCACCCAACACACATACACACACACATATATATATAAACAATGTTTCAAACATCAAATTCAGGGGGATGGGGTGGCATAATTGAATCGGGGGAAAGTAGGTCACGGGGTGTTGTTTGGGTGAGGAGGGAGGACCTGTCAGACTGGTTCGGTACACATCCTGAGGTAGGTAGGGAAAGGGGACGTGGCAAGATGCATTTTTGTGCAATGACCTTTACGCGAGGAGTCAATAGAGGCCAAAATTATCCAGTAACAGCAGGCGCCCTCTGTTACGCATGCCAGTCAATATGCAATGTGAAATATATGCTTGTAGGCTGTTCAAGGTACAGTGAGCACATTTGAGACCCTAGTTACATTTCCCTTTCAACCATTTGTTATTCTTTAACCACCTTTTGCAAATAAACATTGCTATGTAAGTAATGAACGGTGGTATATTACACCGCAATCGGAAGTTAACGTCTAAGGCTAAAATAAAATATATTTATTGAATATTATTCCAAACGAAAGAGCTTTTAAGAACACTTTACCGTGAACAGCCTACATTATAAGGGTTCTCGAAGGTTGATTTCAAGAGTGCCCAATGAACTGTGAAAAGCTTACAATACATGTGCTTATTTTACACTAGGCTGTCTGTTCATATTCTGTGTTTTCAGTGACTGGAAAGTGTGAATAAGGAAAGAGCAGGTATGGCCGATGTTTCTAAGGCAAATCTCAGAGAGTGCCCACACCCTTCCCATAAACCCTCTTTTACCGCTGTTTCCCGCCAAGAATGTTTTTTTAAAATAAGTTTACTGATGCTTGAAAATAAACGTCAGAATAAAATCTAAGGATACAATATATTGGTGATTGCTTGTCATTTATATTATTATTTTCATGTTCGTACACGTACACAAATCGTAAGTGAGAAAGAACAGCGCTGTCGACGCTGCTACATACTTACCTCGCTTCGCCCTCATCGGCTCTCAATACCTCGGTGCTGTGCGTCCAAGGTCAAGAAGCGAAGTAGCGATACGGGCGACACTAACACGCATGCCTAGCGCCTAATCGCTCCTACGCGCAAGGCGTGCAGTGTTTCCGTCCTAACGCTTTTCTGTGTAAACTAGATGTGTAACTGTAGTGTTTTATTACACGCGATGAAAGTACACAGATCAAACCACCAGCGTATGACTTAATTTTTCTTACCGCTTAAAGAAACTTCATAGGCAAGCTTTAAAAATGCGATATTTTACCACTTTCGTGATTTTTTCTCCATTAATACACTTAATATGATAAAAGTAAAAAGATAGCGATATAGACAATAGGATTTTATCCTTTCTGGCAAAACGTCGTATGTCCAGAACATTTATTAATCGAAATACGCGTTTACGCGCAAACAGACTTCACAGAAAATGTTTCAGTACATAGGACCCTTACAGCCGCCCAAATCTCTCCAGTCTACGTCACGGGTCTTGCCGCAACTCGTTGGCCGCGTTTGACGCGGAGAAGAGCTGGGGGTATATGGTTGGAAATCCCACCGTCATCAAGTGTACCATCGCCGCTAAGCGCAGGGCTCTGAACTGACGTGCAATGTTCTCGTCGAACTGCCTGCACGTATGGCACTTACAGCGGTCACACTAATATTTTATTTATGGTCAGTCTGCAGGAAGGTTCGGTGCATGCACCTTGGGTAGTTTTTAGCCGTTTTTGGAGTACTCAGAAATGGTGTTTCTAACGTGCGTGACATTTAGGAAGTACTAAATAGTCCTCGTGTGAAGTACGTGTTACTTTTGTGTTGTAGCACATGGGACGCACGTCTAATATTTTCGTGGAAAAGCGGGTATTTCTAACAGTCTACACCGCAGTTCCAGCTCCAGCCAGGCCGGAGCTGGGTCTACATTACAATAAACTACAAGGTATCAATATAACTAATGAGCCTACTTTCCTCTACATCGCCGTAAATTATTTTGATAAAAGTATTAAAAGTTCAGTTGGTAGGCGGGTCCTGACGTCTCGTTGATATCGATATCATAAGAGATGCGACCAGAAACAAATGCAATTCTAGCGAGACAGTTACAAATACACACACACGTGCCTCACCTGGAACTCGAACACAGGTGTTCTTGGTAGACTGGCGTTATTAACTTCACATATTTACAGGGACATCACTTTGAAATCAAGCGTGCGAGCCATTTAAATCACGTGTGCAGAATTTGATGGAAATAGCTTGACAGGTTCCCGAAATATGGCATAAAGGCTTTAATTCCTCATTTGGCGCTACCGTACAAAAAATTCTAAATCTGACTCTGTATACTCATATATGACGCTTCTGGCAGAAAATGAAATATTGCAAATTATGTAATAAACATGGTAAACTTATCTAAATAATTAACATTGCATCATTTAAAAAATTGGTCAAATTGAATTTTGCAAGTTTATATGGCGCTCGGTACTGTTACTTGTGTGAAAAATTTAGCGGGTATTGGAATTTTCTGTTCCAGAGATATGGCATAAATAATTAATTCTTTCACCTGGCGATTTCTTACAGAAAGACCGCAAAATACTATTTCTATAGGGGCCTAAGCATATTTGATGCTTCTAATGGATACTTTCTCTATACAAAGTTTAATTGGAATTCTTATAATAGTTTATTGATATGACAAGCTTACCTAAACTATTTATACACATGATCTACTGTAACGTTACTTGTGTGTAAAGTTCGGTGGGAATAAGGTGATTGGTTCGGGATATGTGACAAAAAAAAGCTCCATTTCCCCAAGTTGTGGGTGATATCTTCATAACTGAAGAACAAAACGGAGATTTATTTGCATATTCTATATTTGTCATAGAACCTGTTATATATTAAGCCAGTTAATATTATTTGGAACATGTGTCATATTGACAAAATATCTACATTTATGTGATTTTGAAATTATGTGAGACTACCTCCTTCGGTCATATAAATTTAGATGGATTACAAAAGTGTAACTTGTGGCCTGAATTTGGTTGGTATAAGTTAATAGTTTCCTGGGATAAGACATGAAAACTTAATTTTTCATATGGTGCTAGCTTCCAGTATAGCGGACATGTGAGTTTAAGTATTCACTCATTTGCTTGCATAGATACTGTCAGTATACAAAGTTAAGTTGAAATTTGTTACTTGGTGTCGTAGATATAGTGTAGTACTCTAAATTGTTTATGCGGCTACAATTTTGTAAATAATAGCCTGGCTCACTAACTTATGTAAGTTTACATGACCTACCATTACTTGAGTGCCATATTTGGTATAAATTAATTGATTGTGTGCTGAGATATAGCATTGAAGCTTCTTCTTCATGTCGCACTATTTTACAAAATGACGTACAAAAGTGGCTAGGTATTGACCAATTATATGCTTGCAAAAATTGCAAAAAATAATTTTAGTGTGCCAAGTTTGGTCGAAATTTATATATATATATATATATACTATATATATATATATATATATATATATATATATATATATATATATATATATATATATAGTATTATGCAAATAAGCTTAAAATACTTATATAGCTGTTATTTTAAAAATAAGTACTTTATCCATTTAAATTACACATATGAACATAGTCTACAATAGTATGACTTATATGCCAAATTTGGCAGGAATCGGTTGTGTAGTTACCAAGGTATAACATGAAAGCTGTATTTTTTTATGTTGCACTATTTTAAAAATGGCCAGTTGTTAACATCTTCACTATTCAATGCATACATAATGCACTATAAATATACCAAATATGGTTTTGATCGGTTAAATGGTTCCGGAAATATTGCGTAAATCTTTAATTTTTTTTCCCCATTTTCACTATCTTGTAAAATGGCGGGCTAGTAACATTATCGGTTTCTAAATTCAAATATTACACCATGCACTGTCAAGGTAACAAATATTGTTTAAATATGGGTAATGGGTTCACGATATATAACATAACAGCTTTTTTTTTTAATCTACGCGATCTTACAAAATAATAATATTATCATCGATTTCTTAATTCAATGCTTACGCCATTACAATTTTTTTAAATCGGATAATGGGTCCCCGAGATAACTTGGTGTTCTAAACTTTAAAACTGCCGCCATTTTGAAATTTAGTTCATTGCGTGATCAAAAACCATACAAGCCTGATATCCTTACTAAATAATGTATAGGACCTAGTTTGGTTAAATTTTGCTGTCGGGTTTAAAATTTGATTGGAAAGGGAGAGTGTGGGCAAGGCGTACAATCCGGACAGACAACAGGGTGATTGCAGGAGCATATCCTTCCTTAGACTAATAAGCGTTAAACCATGCGTTATGACGTAGAAGAACTGAACATTTGTTATCTAACGTACTGGTTTGCAATGGAACTTAGTAAGTCGTGTGCAGTGTTGGGATTCCTGCGAACTTTAAAATAAATAAGTTAGTTATATATTATATCTTAAGTAAAGCATGTGCCGCGGTGACCAATCAGAAGACAGCAGTCGGTTGTGTTAGCATGAAATTGTTATTTACAGTAACGTAAGTAAAAAATTATAAAAAAATCCATGTGTATGCACATGTTTATTGATATATTTTATTCACAAGGGAAACCTTCTGTATTAGAAAATGTTTACCTTGGAGTAGGTATATGCTTGGCTTGAATATGGTTGTGCTATACGAGGTTAGGTTATGAACAAAAGTAAACAGGACATGCTTGTCACAAGTTTCATTGGCTGGACTTGGGAATTATAAGATGAATATGTGAATCATGCAAAAACCGCCAGCTTAGATTTGCGGAATTTTTGCTTTAACTTGCAGCACATATTTTATTTTTTTATTTTTGCCGTCGACAACTCACAGGGCATCGCATTGCGCATGTTCCAAAACATGCATTGCTAGCTAGACTGCTGTTGCTAGAATCATTTCTGTAATTGACCGCAAAAAAAAGAGGCGGCCCGGGCTGGTGACGTCATTTCTATAGTAGACCCAAGCGTAATAAGAGGCAGGGGCGTGTAGAGCAAGATGGCCGCTGGACGCACGCTACGCCGCGCCTGTTCATTGCTTGCGCCACGCGGGGTGACGGGAGAGAAATTCATTCACAAGAGGCGGCCCGGGCTGGTGACGTCATGCGCTCGATACTGGCCCAGCCGCGGCCCGCCCACGCCATCTGCACGCGGTCGCTGCAACCTGCCGCCAACTCTCCCCGCTTCACACCCCGTATTACTTGTAGCTTGGTCGCGCCGCACCAGTGTTGCCACGTCGTCCGAGAGAAGGACTTGCTGCACGCCTGGCCAAACATTAACCTTTTGCTCCCAACATTTACCGTTCTCAAACATTTGTAGAAATAGTTTACGAGATTAATCGTGAACAGCGTATATGCTTATTTACTCCTCTCCTCTTTATTCACAGGCCACAGCAGAAAGTGCATGCAGTAATTAAATGAATAACAAAAAGAAGCCACGGAATTTTCGAAATAAAAGAGTACGTATTGAAATCATCCATTCTAGTTTTTTTTTAAATAGAAAATTGTACGTAAGTTTTTAATTTTTATAGTTTCTTCCCATTTTCCCACCAGCTACTGAAGTTACCCGGAAAACGAAAGATTTTCCGCAATATGGCAACACTACATAGCACTATCACATCTGGCTGTAGTTCATTGTAAACACCTGCCAAACGACTATATACGCGAAAGACTGGAAACTTAATGCTGAGTTTTTGTTCCCAATTAAAACCTGATACTGTATTGCCATCTACGAATTTGCAAACGAAATAGGTTTTCCATCACTAGAGTGACTATTGCACTTCACAATGAATTCAAGCAGAAATTTGTAAAATTACTTACGAAAAGTAATGTTCAAATAATATCTAATTCGCATTTCACTATAATCAGTTTGAACTTTTTTTTTTGTGATTTTACGATAATTACGCACTATTGTTACGCTCTGCAGCTGGAACGGGCTGCGACCTCCCGTTATGTGAAGTCCGGGGTGACTCACCTCGACTCTCCCCACACCGAGGCAGACGCTATCGCCGCCTCGCGGCCGCCCTATCCACCAGCGTTTTTGTCCTGGGGAAGTCCGGGAATGATTGACAGCGGCAAGACCTGCATGACGTCACAGTCCCTCCGCCCCCCCCCCTGCTGAGGAGTCGACAAACATATAGGAGGCGCAAGAATATCCTGGAAATTAGGACACTCGGCGAAACGCGCGATTTAGAGAAGTTTCTGGGTACTAGCCTACGACCATATAAATACCGCAGCGGTCCAGCGGCCAGCAGTCTTGGCGGAGGTCATCACGCCGAGTGCAGGAGTTAAGTAAGGTGTGGACCGCGAGACGACGCCGGCGGGCGAGGTATTCGTGGTGGGAATGGACGCGAGGACGTGAAACCCAACAAGTGAAGTCTACTGTGAGTGAGGGCTCTCTGAGAACCCTAGAACATTGCAGACTGGCGGGACATTGACTAAACTGAGGTGGGACTGAATGGGCATGTAATACGGATTTTATTGTAAATATTGGAACTGTCGAATATGGGCACATATGTTATAAAATAATTGAATGAGTTTTGATACACTGTCAATTGGAATTGATTTTTAATTCTTTAGTTTCATTGATTTCTTTGAGGTAATTACACATTGTATTAATGGAAATAATTAATTGTACAGAGCAAGTGATATCAATTTGTTTCGAGAGGTTGAGTCGAGAGAATTTTGTTTGTAGTTATTGTAAATAAAATTAGGAAATTATAATTAACTCTTTTATTTAATTAAGACCTCCATCCCTTAATGAACTTGGTTTATCCCACTGAATTTCGAGAGGGAAATTGTAACAGTATATAGGCGGGTCAAAATTAATTGCGCACTTTTCAAACCAACCTTTCCAAAATGACACTGCCCATACCCTTATATATTTTAACTGCCATAGCGACTAGCACGCGCACAGTAAAATTGGTAACGACGGACGGGAAAAAGATCCACGTCTTAACATGACTTAAAAGTGTTAGGTAAACATTTGTATGGTAAGCATAGTTCCAGGGGTAAAAGAGGTGGCAGAGGAAGGCAGCCCTCCCTTTCTTTCTATACGGTTCCTTCGGAGCAGGGCTTGTTGACATGGAGTGTGGCACGCGACCGAAAAGATTTAACAAAATCTTGCACAGACAGGAAAGATAAATTATAATTAGTGTTATTAATGTGTGCGATAAAGAAGCGAAAAATAAATGCTTACTTGTCCCTCTAAATAAAGCAACAGAGAGAGCAGCTAATTCTATAGGCGTAAGCAAGTCTTCTATCGAACGACTTCCAAGGAAGAGATAGTTTCTACTCTTTGATTGAGCATTTACGCAAATATCTTATCACCCACCTACAGGAAGGAGCTGGAAACCTAACGCTGTTGGTCCATATTGATGAAAAAACTGTAGTATAGGTCTGTCAATGCTTAATCTAACTTTTTCCAATTCATTATCTGCTTTAATTCACTGTCACATTTTATCATTTATTATTACTCAACAAAATTTAAAATATGTATAATTTTTGTTAGTTGCTTTCATAAGTTATTTTAGTAGAAATGTTTATCAAGACACCAATTTTAAATGTTTTTGGAGATAATTAGCTACAGTTACGACGATATTGGATGCTCTATTTGCAAAACTCAACTCATTCGAGTGTAAGAAACCTAATGAACTTGCTTAAAATGGTTTCTTAAAAGGTTTGAAAAACAACAGGTAACGCCTCGGCCTACAGGTTCACTCACTTTACGATATTTTCGTATAACTAAAACCACTTATTGAACTCCTGCAGTTAGAACTAAAACCATTAATTCCCATAATTTTTTTCTACTTTAAGGCGCCCGCCTACCTGAAGCATGAACTGCGTTGCAGAATGTTTGAAATAAGTTATACGTTTTACTAAGAAACTACGCCACGTGTTTGCTGTCTGTTTTCATAGTAAAAGAAATGACACTTCAAACTCGGGCGGAATGTTATTTCAAATTGGCTACATCTCGTGCATGACAAATATTATTCTGGAGCTCTTAAACGTGGCCGAAAACGGCTTTTTTAGACTGGTGTATGTCAAACATACGTCATGCGTGTCTGTGAAACTACTATAGGAACCGTTATAATATATCCTGTGTATTTTCATTGGAAGTCAATAGCAAGGGGATCGCAACAAGTCCTTTCAATATTTTGGTTTCATTTCATTTTCCTGAATGCTTGTACATAAACATTCAATCAGAATTTTTAAATACACATAGTGGAGTAACATTTACGTTCATTTCAAGGATTCTGAAATTCAAATTGCGGTGACGTGCGAGTATTTTTCAGTTCCGAGCTGGTATGGAATGTTTGCGGAATGGACAGTAGGTTCCAGAATTGTTATGTTTCGAGGGAGTGGGAGAACCCGAAGTCTGGCCTAGAGAAGCGCGCTGGAGGATAGCGGACAAGCTAGGACTAGGAGATCAACTCTTCAAGACGTTTGACACTGACTAGTACGGTAGGTTTAAGAATGAGCAAATCCGTTTAATATTTACTTTTAAAATACTTTTGCAGTTTCGCTTGACAAATGAATGAATAAAGTGATCAGGCTGAAGGCAATGTAAATTTGACACTTGGTGGAAGAATACATCATGTACGGTACATACAAGTAAATCTCTAAACAGGGTTTTCAAAAGTGCATGCTCAGTCCATCGTGACAGCTTGTATGGATTTGGTCACAGTCGTGTTACCAACATCAGAAATGAAATGGCAATTTATTCATGGCTTACAAATCTTTAACTCGGGAACAATCAAAATAACTATGCTTAGTTTACTACTGCCGCGTTGCAAGAAAAATAATTTTACTAGTATCATACAGCGAACTGCATCATGACTATTTTCTGACTCTGCACGATCGTTGCACTCTGCTGTGTGTCATGCCTGCCGAAACCGTTGATTGATTTTCAAACTGGGTAGTAAGAAGGAAGTGAGAGATATACAAGCGTTAAAAAAAATTAGATGTCGTCAATCTGCGATGCCTAATCGTGAAATGTGCCGGACAGACAAACTTGTCTGTTGCCGCAACATCCTCGTATTTTTATAATACTATTTCACTTCTTGTTGGAAAATATAAAATGTAAAATGATATGTGTTTAAAATATATTTAACCATCTGCTGTGTTAGCATTTTGTGTAATTTTATGTATTTATGTATTAAAGTTTGGTATGATACAAATTTTCTTACTTAAATATACTGGAAATTCAAAACAAAATTTAACCAACTGCAAAGAATTGTCCATTCAAACAAGCAAGCATAAAATAATATTAATCAGCTTGGTATTAATTTCTTTGAGATTTCCATATTTTAACCATTTTTTTGCTATTATGTTAATTATACTCTGCTTTACACAACAATGATATACACAACCACGATACTAACATGATCATGAGAAAATGCAAATGTTTGAAAAGACATAAAAAAATGACCTGATACTTAGTTCAAACATACGTGAATTACAACTAGAAATCTAAATTTTCCAACACAGTAACAAGCAAGTTAAAGGGAAACATAACTATTTCATTACTGTCGTGAATAAAACTACTTTACAATATATGGTTAACAATAACATAATTAAATACCATTTATAAAATATGAAAAATTCTAGATATAACACTGAGTATTAAATGTTTCTCAGAAAACTAATTACAAAAAAGCAATTTTTAAAAATAAATATGAATCGCTCATATTTTAAAAACTAAAATTTTCTCGCCCCCCCTTTTTTTTTCATTTCATGCAAAATTCTCTATAATGTCATAGTTGGTTTTATTTGCCACATATTTTCCCACTGTTATTAATGCAAAGTTTGTAAGTCGCACTTGACAGTACACGGACGATCTTAAATAGTTCTTTATTGAATAATTTCTGCTGAATAGTTTCGCATTCTGCAGACGTTGTTGGAAGAGTAGCATAAATTCTCAATAACGATATTTGTCGCATAACAGTTTTTTTTTTTTTTTTTTTTTTTTTTTTTTTTTTTTTTTTTTTTTAAAGTGAACATTGACGTAAAAGTTTGAATTTCTACGTAGAGGTTGAATAAGCTTCAAGATAACTTAAAGGTAATGCAGTATAAGCCAATCAAATTCAAGAAACGATTTATATTTTGTTTTATGTATGTTCCATTCCTATTATATTTTTGTCGGGAACTTTTATTGCGTTACAGAATCAGTTAAAACGTAATACGAAAGTCATTGTTGTTGAAATTTTAATTTCGTTTGTTTGTGAGCTTCGTGGAAAGAAGTTAATGATTTGGAAAATGCAAAAAGTTCAGGAAAATGTTTAGGCGTAAAAGGGAGCCTCATTAGGTGTGACAAGAGTATATGAGCTCATTGTGGGCAGGTACATGCAATGTTTTAAACATGTTTTATCAAGCTCATGTGAACAGTTACTATATATTTCAGACACACGCGGTATACTAGAGACTTTCGAGGTCTCGGATACATATGGATCAAAGTAGCCGTGGATTACGATTCATTTGTCGTGTCATTCTCTACTTCGATGTGAACACATGCTCGATTCCAGTCATAATATTGACGGAAAATTAAATCAAAATTAACGTATCTAGTTCTGTCTAAACTTCAAGGTGAAGCGACTTTAGAGTGGATGAGGGGGAAGGAGATGTGGTTGAAGAGGCAGAGGCGACGATGTAATGGTATAATAAGCTGGAGTACCCTGAGAAAACTTCCTCCGCACAAAAGCAAGCGAGGCAAGTCCGCTAGGAATTGAACCCATCATGGAAGGTCTGCGTGATGCGCATTAAGCTATCAAGACTAAGAGTAATCGTTGAGGCAATTTCTTAAGTTACATCATCTAATCTAATTACTCACGGGCTCTGATTTATAACACCCCCCCCCCCCCCAAAAATAAGAAAAACACAATTACCGTTTAATGAAGATGGTTTGAATGGACCGTGTTCATTGCCTACTATGAGACGGAAGGTTCAATGTATTTGGTTATTGTCCACATCAACTTCGAAATCTCTATAAACACTTAGAGGAAAGAAAGTTTGTGTGCATCAGCTTTGCGAAGATAAACCCGTTTCCTCATTTGCGGTTTTATTTTGTAATTATCAAAAAAAATACACCTAAACGTCTGCTCAGCGTTGTTGGAATTGCCCTGTCTTTTTATGGGACCGTTTCTACAATATGATCTCAACCAGTGAGCTTTATTGCTGAGAAAGAAATCGGTTTCTTGTTGTTCTCTTTATCCTCTAAACCTTCTGCAGCAAAATAAAATTTAATCTGAAAAATAAAAAAATATATGACTATGAAAATATGTCAGTGTAACTGACGGAAAAAGGATTTTCAGGGACAGGTGGGAGTTTTCCATTTTGTTACAGGGCTTTGAAGTGCCCCATGCCATACCTTTAACCTCATGTTACGAGTCCTTTATTTAAGCACCGCTAAGAAAAATATTTTTGTTTTGCTTTCTCACATATCATAACGTACCAACTAAATGAGAGGCATTTATATTTTGTACACCGTTTAGTTACATTTTTATAGATGGAATTTCAAAGGGTTTTATTTTAATATGGTGAGATATTAACCCACCACCACCCTGCCGGCCGTGGTGGTATTGGTCTTCTTGGTGAAATTCACACTTATGTTTTTGTGGAAATTTATTCATAATTTGTTATGTCAGCATGTGTGAAGTAAGCTGAAAATTGTCGTGGGTTCCAACATAACTGCGCAACTATAAGTCGTTCATGTAAAATTCTCTTCCTGTGCCCAGTCCAGTAAACTTTCAAGTCAAGTTCATGGGCGCAAATATGATGACAGGAGTAGATTTAACCTACAGGTTTAAGAAGTTTTACATACCTCGTCAATAACGTGTAGGTACCGTACGTAAAATGTTCATAAACATTTGACATACACACAACTATTCTACTAGCTGTATGTTCCATACACAAGACGAAAGACATTCAAGGTTTTCAAGTTCCCGAACGCAAATAGAGAGTATAATACTGTAATAAATTACAATTTTGTGAATTACTGCATCTGTGAATAAGCCACAATTCGTTATTTTTAAGCCGACACTACTCAGTTTTTCTATGCAAGTGTTTAAAAGATTGGAAATGCATGTATTACTACCTAACATAAAGTCCGTAAAAATGACAGTGCAATTCAAAAAATGATGAAGTCCTGTTTATTAGGATGTAGGGCATTTTTGAGAACATTCCCTAGATTAGGTAGTGATTGTTTTTGCCATTAACATCTATGTAGTTACCCGTACAAAATATTCATTTACTTTCTCTAGAGACTCATAAGTCGGAAAACTATATAACGAATGTGTAATTTTTTTAATGCATTTCTGGATGTTACATTGTATATACTACAACACATTTTTTTTTTCAAAACGGTTTCCATACCACCTGCAGCTGAGATTATATATATAATGTATGTATATATATATAAATGAAGAAGAATCAGTTAACATCAGTGCCACCGACTTATCACCCATATGATAAGATGTAAGTGGCCTCCTGCTATGGTAATTAAACTAATATCATCGTTTTTTACGGCTTCTGCTGCAGGTGTTAGCAAATTAATTAATTTTGTTGAAGTAGTGAAAAGTGACAGAATAAACAGATGCTCATAATAATATACTTTTAAATTATGGGGTTTTACAAGAAAGCAGAATTTGTGCTAATATTTCAAGATATGCATTTTAACGTGAAACTTTAATGATGCCCAGATTAATAATCTTAAGGTTTTTATCAAGGTCACCTTTCTTTGCGATTTCCATATTCATTAGACGTATTTCACTATCGGCAGTGATGGGTGATGGAAATTCTTCGGTCTAGATAACACCTGAATTTAGCGAAAGATTTCTACCACTTCGAGCAACACTAAACACGTGCCACATCTATCAGCACATCCGTGCCACGTTGTCATTATGATGACTAACCAATATGCACCACTCAAACACATAACAGACAACGTTTCAAAGAGAATCTCGTCCTTAAAGTTACTCGTTCTTCTCCATTTCCATTTGTGCACTGCTAACGCAAATTAAAACTGTCCTTCATTTACGAAGAGAAAAAGTTTACAAACTGTTGATATTCTTAAGCAATCCAGACGCCAGGAACGTTGGGAGAACCTGTTAATCGATGTTCAGTAACGTTACAAGTGGTCAGGTTTTCAAACTGAAAAGTACGGGGAGAGACTGCTCATGAATGACTCGAAGTTCAGCACCGCTGTAGGTGACTGTTCGGCGATAATCGAATGATACAGCAATAAGTACGTGAAAAGTCAAGTTAGTGGAAGGGAAAAGTATCGTAACGCACATCGGCGTCTGGCGTAGGATGGCAGGATTGGGGAGTCGCCATGTTGTTACGTCACCCGACCGCCATCTTAAATGTAATTTACCTTTAACCCCTAACCCATGACCTTTGACATTAACCTTTAACACCAAAACCCAGAAAATATATATTAAAATTCTAAAAAAAATAACTCCAAAAAATTCTAGAAAATTCTAAAACAATTACGAAAAAATTAGTCCTAAAAAATCAAAAATTATTGAAATTTTTCCAATTTTTCCGGAGCAGGCGAGGTGGAGTCGTGACTTCAGCGACGTGGATAAGTGACTCCGAGCCAGAACAGCTGGACTCAGGAACATTAACCTTTGAACTTGACATTTGGCCCCAAAAACCCAAACATGAAAAAAAAATTCCAAAGAAATCTCAAAAAATTAAAATAAAAAATCCAATAAAACCCCCAAAAAAATTACTATCAAAAATTATTAACAAATCCTTTTGAAAGTAAAAAAAAATAGTATAAAATTTACCATAAAATTATTTTAAAAATCATTTAAAAATTTATAAAAAATCTAGGAGCCGACCCGCCTGACATCATACTCTCTCATTCCAGTGCCTAGTCCATCATATTTGACCTATATGACCTTCGACATTAACCTTGAAATGAAACCCCAGAAAGCCAAAAAAATTCCGAAAAAATTCCACTTTTTTTGAATACTGAAAAATTTCTTACCTATTAAAAATTTTACTAAAATTTATTTTCAAAAATTAAATTTCTTAAGGTTCTCTCCTTACTCACTCAGCATATAAATTAGTCGACAGGCCTCCACCCCTCACCCATATCCAGTCAGCAAGCTTATAATGTTACAGACTACTACCGCCACATTGTACGCAGACGACCTTGCCCTTCACTCCATAACCTTGAATGACCTTGACGACAAAAACTCGAGAAAAATCCATAAAAGTCAGCAAGCGTAATACACTACAGACTACCGCCACTATATTAGATGCAGACTACCTCGACCTTGACTCCATGACCATGAAAACAGAAACTCGAGAAAAGTACATAAAAGTCAACAGGCATAATACATTATAGACTACTACCATCATATTAGATGTAGACTATCTCGACATTGACCCCCATGGCCTTGAATGACATTGAAAACAAAAACATGAGAAAATCCACCAAAGTAAGTAAGCATAATACATTACAAACTACTACCACCATGTTAGATGCAGACTATCTCGACCTTGAACCCATTACCTTGAAAACAATAACACTAGAAAAAATCTAAATGTCGGCAAGCATATTATGTCACTGACTACTATGTTAATTTTTCGAATTCACTGCCAAGTGAGCTGTCAGCGCTTATAATTTCAGACATTAAAAAACCTGTAATTTTCATTCAATTAAAAAAAATCCAATCAATGGTATACCTTCATGCATAATCCTTACTACTACATAAATGCGAACGTATGTTTATTGGTTTGTTTGTTTACACGTTTGTCCTTATTTCACGTCAAAATGGAGCAACGGATCGACGTGATTTTTTGCAAAGATATAGTTAGAGGTTCAGAGAGTGACATAGGCTACTTTTCATCACAGGAAAATATCTCAAACTGTTCCAAAAAACAATGATTAGGGATGGACATAGGTACTTGATCAAACTTTTCTTAGGCTTACTGCATAAAAAAGCATTGCTAAAAAAATCCCGTCATTTCTCCATTTTTTTTGTATGGGCTGTCTTACATTCCTTCCCAAGAGCAACAGTAGTTCAGTGGCTAGAGCACCCAATAGTGGGGCCGCAGTAGCTCAATGGCTAGAGCACTGAATAGTGGAGCCGCAGTAGCTCGGTGGGTAGAGCATCAAATAGCGGGGGCGGCAGTAGCTCAGTGGGTAAAGAACCAAATAGTGGGGCCTCACTAGCCCAGTGGTTAGGGCACCCAATAGTTGGGGGGACAGTAGCTCAGTGGTTAGAGCACGCATTAAGAGGGCCACAGTATCTCAGTGGCTAGAGCATTAATAGTGGGGCCATAGTAGCTCAGTGGCCAGAGGACCAAATAGTGGGGCCGCAGTAGCTCAGTGAGTAGAGAACCCAATAGTGGGGCAGTAGTAGCCCAGTGGTTAGAGCACCCAATAGTGAGGCCACAGTAGCCCAATGACTAGAGCGAGAGAGACAATGAAAACATAGTATTCATCATTTGTGTACAGATTTTATTCAAAACTTACAACAGTACACAAGCACAACTGTTCTGCTTGACTGGCGGCTAGGAAGTGGCTGCTAGCTGCTCTCTTTGTAGCGACAAGCCTCGGTCCAAGAAATACCCCGTCGGCTTAAAGAAGCTTGTGCATGCTCGTGCACACACACCACTTGTGTCGAAACAGTCCATTAGTGCTGTCACCAAAGTCCATTAACACTCTGTGCCGCGCCATCAGCTTACGCTCACTTACCCAGTGGCCGTGGTGGTGTGCCACCACATCACCCCCCTGCCAGTGATGGACCCACATCACAAAAAACCACCCTGAAGGCGGTCGGGGAAAGCGGACATGTCGACCAGACTGTGTAGCTGGTGGAAGTGGCAGAGTTTTGCCGTCGGCGATCTGGGGAGGTGTAGGTGTCCCCAGTTCGGGGGCTGGGATAGGTGTGGCAAGATAGTCGGGCAGATCTTCATTTGTGGTGTATGCCGGCTTGAGGCGATCAATAGAGACTGTGACCTGTCAGCCATTCATCTGGCGGCTGGTCACACCCCTTTGGCACCTCGCGAAGGATGAAGACTTCTGTAGTTGATGTATAGGTCCTTGAAGACAAGCGGCTTTCGTTCACCATGACGAGAGCCACCAACAGGTCAGAGTTCACTGAAGTGCTGCCATAACTTTTTGATAAGACCTGTGGTATCCATTTGTTGAGAACTGGGGTGAGCTATCAAGAATTCTCCAGGCAGCCGCAGTGGTTGCCCATGCACCATTATCAGCAGAATATGCATGCAAGTCCTCTCTCTAGGCCGCTTTGATTCCCAAGAGAATGGTGGCAAGATGTCCACCCAGTGCTCTGTCATGTGGCAACATATGGCCGCCTTGAGCTGCCGATGCATGCACTCGACCATGCCATTAGCAGCAGGATGGAATGCTGTGGTCCTCAAACGAGTGATGCCTGTCATGTTGCTGAGATCTCTGAAAAGTGTAGACTCGAACTGCCTACCCTGACCAGTTGTCATTTGTTGTGGTGTGCCAAAGTGAGCTATCCAGGTGGTGTAGAATGCTCGGACCACAGTTGAAGCTTCGATGTTATCCACGGGCACTGCTTCTGGCCACCTGGTGAAGTGGTCAATGATCGCCATGCAATAGCGGAAGCCTTGTGAAACCAGCATGGGATTAACCTGGTCTACATGGACATGGTCGAAACGAGCAGAGGGTGGCAGAAATGAGTCCACTGGTGATGAGATATGCCGAGAAATATTTGCGCACTGACAGGAAAGGCAGGAACATGCCCATCGCCGGCAGTCAGACTTAACTGAAGGCCATACAAAACATTGAGTGACTAACCTGATATTAGTTTTAATGCCTGGGTGCGCCAGCTGGTGAATCACATTGAAGGCTGTCTGGCGAAAGGATGCAGTGATGTATGGTCGCACGGTCAGGGTTGGAGACATCGCAGTAGACCTCGAACGGCGACTCTTGCAGGCTTAACTTCCTTAGCTGCAGGCCGGAATCCTTCTGCAGGAACTGCTTTAATTCTTCATACACTGCCTGTGAAGCAGCAAGAGCCTGGTACTCGAGTGTAACAGTGACAGCATCATCCCTGAACAAGGTGTCAGCGACAACATTTGCTGAACTTGTGACATGCCGAATGTCGGTCGTGAATTGACTAATGAAGTCCAAAAGGTGGGACCGAGGGGTGAGCACTTGTCTGGATTATGTTATAATGCGAAAATGAGGGGCTTGTGGTCTGTAAAAACAATGAAGTTTCTCCCCTCGACTATATGGCGAAATTGGTGAATTCCAGAATATATGGCGAGAAGCTCCCGAACATACGCCCCATATTTCTGCTGAGCAGGGCTGAGCTTCTTCGTGAAGAAGGCTGAGGGCTGCCAACCTCCTGGTACATGCTGCTGGAGCACTGCCCCGATTGCGAAGTCCGAAGCATCTGTCATCATTGCCAAGGGGGCTGTCGGGATGGGATGAGCCAGGAGGGCAGCGATAGCAAGACTGATCTTGAATTCGTCGAATGCCATTTTCACTGGCAGGTGTCCATGTCAGTATAGTACAGCCCTTCAAGTCAGCTTTGAGAAGCTCATGCAAGGGAGTCTGTGACACAGCATCATTTTGGATGAAGCAACAGTAGAAATTTAGTATGCCAGTAAATTTACACAGCTGTTTCGCAGTTGTTGGTCTGCTGGATAGCAGCCACTTTCTCTGGGAGAGGCTTTGTGCCATCAACTGCGATGCTGTGCCCTAAGGACATCACTCGTGGTCCCCGAAGACACAATTGGAAGGGTTGATAAGTAGACCATACTTTATTACGCGAAGCAACTATGATGTCACCAGGTTGGATATGCAAAAGTCTAGGCCTCTGAGAACTTAATCTATGAATCTCTTAAATGTTTCTGCAGCATTGCGAAGCCCAAAAGACATGAAGGGAAATTCATAAGAGTCCGAATGGCGTAGTGATTGCTGTCTTGTGGATATCTGCCTTGGCAACAGGAATTTAGCTATAGGCCTTGACAAGGTCAATAATGGAAAATATAGATTGGCCATGGAGATTGTGGGAGAAGTCCTGGATGTGTGGAATGGGATATCTGTTTGGAATTGTAAGAGCATTGAGAATGAAGTAGTCCCCATTAGACCTCCATTCCTTACCTTTCTTGGGTACCATGTGCAGAGGTGAAGATCATCAGCTGCCAGAAGGCTAATCTGTCCCAAGCTTGAGCATAGCTTCGAATTCTTTCTTCGCAATTCGCAGATTGCCTGGAGCCAAACATCGTGGGCTACTGTGCTCGGGTTGCCCAGGGGTGGTATTTATGGGGTGAGCTGTTGTATGCTGCGCAGACTGCAATGTGCCAGATGGGCGAGTGATAGTAGAATACCTTTTGAGCAAATCAGAGTAGCGAACTGACCTATGAAGTGTCCTGATATTACTGATATCACATGTGGCCTTGCAGCAATCGGCGGTCAAAGATGTGTTGCTGTCTACAAGGCACCGGTTTCTGATGACCACCAGGAGACCGTAATGGTGGAGGAAATCTGCTCTAATAATCGGCTTAGTCACATCAGCTATCACAAAACGGCACACTAAATCTCGCCTGAGTCCAAAGTCGAGCATTAATGTCACAAAGCCATACGTTCCGATAGTTGAGCCTTTTGCTGCAAACAGAGAGAGTAGTTAGACTTTGTATGCCTGCCTGGTAACCGAGCACATGGAAAAACACAAATGTCCGCACTTGTGTCAACTAAGAACTGTATTTTCGTCCGTGTGTTTGAGAGGAATTGCTGGCCACCATCAACCCTAGTCGTTTCCCATGGAGTAAGTACTAGGCATGGTACATTTCCGTGCCTCATCCCCGAAGTTCCGATGGTACCAGCAGGCTCCAGTAAAGTCCAGCTGCGGGAAATCTGGTAGCATGATGCTGATGGAGAACGGTCCCGACGACCATCATGTCGATCATAAGCTGCGACTGCGACTGCTGTGATCTCCTGTCGTAATGCTGTAGCCACTTCACCAATTTTGGGCGTCATAAGCATCGACATTTTTTTGACGATGGAGGGCCGGACATGACTGCTACTGTGTTCCAAGACCGACAGCAAAACAACCACGGGAGTAAGTGCGATGGTTCGCGAGAGCCCGAAACGAATGAACCGTTAGTGTCCCAGAATCACTGTACTCCTTCTACTCACTTTTGAACCTATTCATAGTAGTTCCACGTGGCGCGGAAAATAGATTCGGTATGTGACGGATCGCAGGAGCGTGGGCTGCGCGGATGACCTTGCTGCTGCAGGACACTTGAGATTGCATTGGCCCGCGGAGATAGGTTGAGGCGCGCGGCGCAACAACGGATGTGTCGCGGAAGTTGGTAGCTCCCTCTACTCGCGAGCTGTAGAGGCCTTACTCGCGGTCTAGTGTTGTCCGTCGCGGCGGGATATTTGGCACGGCGCGCGGTTTGCCGCGTCCAGCGACGCGGCGTTACCGTGTGACACATGTCACGAACCCGGCATTCCTGCTTGCCTTGATCACGTCGGGGTCAACAACCACTGTAGCTACCGAGCTACTTTAGTGAAAGGGCAAGCGAGGGAGACAATGAAAACATAGTACGCGTCGCGTGTGTACAGATTTTATTCAGGACTTACAAATAGTACGCAAGCACAACTGTTCTGCTCGACTGGCAGCTAGGAACTGGCTGCCAGCTGCTCTCTTTGTCGCGACGAGCCTCGGGCCACACACACACACCTTGTGTCGAAACAGTCCATTAGTGCTCTCACCACAGTCCATTAGTACGCTGTGCCGCGCCATCAGCTTACGCTCACCCATTGGCCGAGGTGGCATGCCACCACACTAATTTATTATTATTTTGTAATTACAACTTCAAAAGAAAGCAGTTCATCACATCTGATAAAACCCCAATCCTTAAGTTCTAGAATAATCGAAACAATCTATTTCATTTTGAGTAATCCCCGCATTTTTTAAGCCCAAGCAAATATCTTAGTGTGTCTACAAGATATTCGGATCTTTGGGAAACATATAGTCAGTATACTCGGCGTCTTATGCCTTCTTATCATCACTTGTTGAAGGATCTCGTTGGTGAAATGTGTGGGAACATCGAGGTAATCATCATTTTTCAACACTATCAATGTCGTCATAGTCATCAATGCTATTTAACGATCGCCTTCACATCCTGCTTCACCCCCAACATCAAGTTTACTTTTCTTTGTAGCGGTAGTTGTAGCTTTATCAGTATTTAAGGCTGATAATCGTTTATTTTAAAGTTCGTCGTCGTCACGCACACGCCTTGCAAGTGTACATTCCGCAAAAATCGACTCAGTCATTCCGTCTTTATCATTAACCGTCTCGTCATAATCGTCTGCGGAAACAGTACCCATCGACGTAGCAGGAGTTATTAACGACATCACTTGCTGACTCACAGTAGCCGAACACTTTTCACATCACAGAATGTGCCTTCATTGTATCGCCTTGCACAAAACGCATGTGCCCATTTTATTAATGCTTCATCGCACGAAAAGGATTCTTCTTACAGGCCGTTATCTCGTGTCGTTGGGCATGGCAGCTTTTACTGAAGGTCTTTCCACAGTAGTAACACTGTTTTCCATGTAATTTTCCAGCAGGGGTGCTGGTACATCTGAAGAAGCAAGCTCTACAGTAGACTTCGTACAATCATTGGCTTCCATCATATTTATGGAAAAAAACCAAAGTCCTTTCCACAGTGGCGACATGTGTATCTACTTTGCCTAGCAACTGCTCGCTCTCTCTCTCTCTCTCTCTCTCTCTCTCTCGCTATATATACATATATATAAACTTACTTACATATTTCGTTAGTGAGATTTAAGCATTTTTTTTTCCTTTTACGCCTTCATTCAAACAGAAATTTTGTCTAGTTCCTTGATCACATTACTATGCAGTTATATCTTCAATAGTTTCTTCCAGTCAAGTTCTTCGCTCGCCTATAAATTATGGTTACACTTAAAGTAGTCAACTGACTTCTGCTGTCAGACTGACCTCTCACAAGACTGACCCATTGACCCAATTTCCCATGACCCGCGACCAATTAATCCATTGACCCATGACCCAAGGTCTCATTGACCCATAATGACACCTGATTGTGGTGCTGACCCCTAATTATCCCAAAAGACCCTTAAATGACCCATATATGACCCAAAATACCCCTAAAGTACCCTACATAACCCATAAATGACCCCACACCACCTTAACCCCCATGACCCCTAGTGACCCATTTACCCATGAGCCATTGACATATGACCCATGATCGATTGACTCATGACCTATTGACCATGACACATTGACCCATGATCCATTGACCATGACCCATTAACCCCTAGCACAACTTGGACTTTGTACTGAACAATGCAGCAGCACAGCAGGTCACCACCATGCTTTCCAATCGGTCGTCGCGTGAAAAACGACCCTTCGTACAGACCACCCTCTCAAGCCGACGAGAATTTTGAACATAGGTGAGAACTCGATCGCAGAATCGGCACTGACGTCAGCCAGTAAGCAATGATGCAGGTCAAGGCTCCATGATCGTCGAGGCCAAAAGGCAGCCCTTTGTAATTCATCTTCGAGGTATCGGAACTCTAATAAAACTCAAATACTCGTTCGCCCAAGAAAGCACGCAGCTATGTACTATTATATACAAGGTAGGAATATATTTAAATTTGTATATATAATTATATATACATATAAATATATATACATATAAATATATAATGGAAAATGTGTCAATTGTTGTAATCCTTCAAGTATTATGAACTTGATATTTTCAAGTGAATTTTGCAAATTTCGATGTTTATTTTCCATAACATTGGGACTCTAAAGAGTATAGTTTTCGTCTGACATTTTATTTTTTCTTTGTTTATATTGTACGCAGATAAGTTAGCAACATTATATAGAAAAATATTCTCACTGTATAAGTGAGCATTATAAACACTAATGAATAAAAGTGAACACTGCACTTTAAAATAATGTTTCAAGGTTATATTTGAAAGATTTGTGGTGATTAATATGTAATTATTAATGCGAATTTTGATTTCCTTCATTCTTGTAGATTCTCTAAATTACATGAGTTATTATATTATGTAATTTCTTGTTATATTGTACTTTTATTTAATTGTGTTGAGCCAGACAAGCCAAGTCAGTTATGTATGCAAAACCAGACAATTCCTACATAACTTTTTAAACATATTTGTTATACATAATGATACAACATATTGTAAACTGAACATTTTATCTTTAATTTCAAAATACCAAATTTATGAAAACTTAATTTCGTAGGTGGTTGAAATATAGCACATTTCTTGTGCTAGTTTTTTTTAAATTTATTTTTGCTCTACTGAAAAACCACAAATTTTTCATGTCTGTTTTTTCCCTGGATATATATATGGATATATATATATATATGAATATATATATATATCTGTGTGTGTGTGTGATCTATTCGCAGTTCCTACAGATTTTTTAAATTTAAATCAAACCTTTGAAAAATCACCTTCACTTATGACGTGTAGCTATGGTTGTTTGCAAAACATGCCACCATGTATCACAGGCTTTTTATACGTACTTATGTTAACATGAAGGTACCTAATTTTTTGTCAAATCAAAATTTTACTTATAGTTTGTCTATAAGTTATAATGATTCATATGTAATTAGTATGAATAAAGACAGGAAGAAAAAATGTGTTTTGGAAATGCCTAGTAAGAAAAAGTTCTTGTGCGAAATATTGTTGCACTGAGCGCGCACGAATGCTGTGCAATTTTCTAGTCTCGGTTAAGCTTTGTTTGAGAGAGGCGGAGGATATACTGAAAGTAAAATTTCAGCAAGCCAGGCTTCAGAAAAATGGAAGTAATCGTGGATGGAATATAAATAAATCAATAATTGGAAGCCCACGGGTAACAGTCATAACAGTCATTTCCACATTGATATGCGTGAAAACAATTTATACTTCGCTTGCCTGAACACTTCCCTTCAGCAAAGTGGTCGTCATTCAAAGTCGCATGGTTCCGCTATACACGACGGAAAAATCGAACGCCATTTCAGTGCCTGAGCATAGAGACGATGGAGAGTTTGACACGTGAGCCAGTGTGACCCTTAGCATACCTCGGAGAGGCAATACAGCCTCTGCGATGTAAGCGCCTTCATGTATTGCACAATCAATGAACCGAAAATACAGCCGAGCAATCGAATTATGGAGACCATTCAAAAGCACCTAAACCCATTTATTGGTTTGTACTTCAGTTTTACAATTCATGCCAGGTTTACGAGAACCGCGCTAAATCTTGCATTATAATTAGTACCGAATTGGTATAATTATCTCCTTACACCATATTTACACCTACGTCGCTTTATCTCTCTCTCTCCTCTCTCTCTCCCCTCTCTCTCTCTCTCTCTCTCTCTCTCTCTCTCTCTCTCTCTTTGCTTTTACAACGAAACATTCACAACACAGAATTGTTCAACTTTACGCGAAACGAATACCCTTAACCGAGAACTTTCTTTTCACCACCGCAAAATAATATAAAACTCGAAAAGTGGGAAAATCAAATTTGCTCATTAAGTTCTGCATTTTAATTAAATTACGTATCCTGCCAATCCACACAAATGAGATTTTATTTACTTCGAATCAGAGTGTAGGGACGTCTGCCATTTGGAAAGCTGAGTAAGATAGGAAAATAGGAATAAAAAACACCAAAATAAATTCCAGTAGCAATCACGTGAAAAATGAAATTCTGGTAGTCAAATGGAATCCATGAAATATTCGCTTGCGAAACGATAATTAACATATATGATATTGTTTTGTCCTTCAATAACAGTACAATTCATTTAAAAAATGTGCCGTTATTCAATCTAATGTTTCATTGAAAATTTAGCTGAAGAGATTAATAGGGAATAGCACAGCAAAAAGCATAATAACTTACCAAAGCCGCGTTACGTTAAATTTGTCATCATAAAAATTTTAAATGGCGTACCTATGCGATGCCAAACTCACTACTGTATATGTCTAACACTTATGTTTTGAAATCGCTCCAAGAATTTCCAATGCTTGGAGTGCAGTCATATAATATTTCCAAGTAACTTCCTCATCACTAGTAGCTTGCCGGCAGAATGACTTGAAAATTCAGTCACGAATGATCTCGAAGTTGCGTCATGGACATAATGCAGTTAGAATTCAAGTGTCTTCAGTAAAAGTGTACACCTACAGAAGTATTGTTACAAACGTGCAGTAGTGCCTGTAGTGCCTTTGCACTAGACTACATGGCAGTGTTTAGTTACTTTCGACAATCACTGAACGTCGACGGAGAAAGGATATGACCAAAATTTAACACGACTCGCCGATAAATACAGAATAAAACCCGACCATGTTAACCAAGGAACACGTTAAAAAAGAAATTTCAGATTCATATCTGTAACCCGCGTACATTATAAGCACGCCTCAGCTCGCTCACAGGCCAAATTATAATCATTTCCAAAATAATTTCTTCCAATTTTTAAGTATAATTGGTTCGACTTGTCCACTGATCATATACACTGGTCCAATGAGGATTATGATACCATAAGGCTGAACGTTCGTGATTGGTAGGCAAATAACTTAGTCGAGTCGAAATCTTGTTCATCCAATCATGAAAGTATGAACTAGTTAGAGTGGTATAAAAGACATGTTGGCTCAAAACATTTTCCCGATTTTCCATCATCTCTATACATAACAAATAAGCAATTCTAAAGGGAAGCGGGGAGAGCGATGTGACGTGGAAAGTTTACCATTTGAAACCAGTCCTCTGCCGTTTTAGCAATTCCTCATGCACGATCAAAATCCCATCTCCTACCATTGCGATTGACCTCAAGGCAATCACCCACTCACCAGACCTACTCAGGATGTTATATTCATCCCCGAACAATCACTGACGTGTGCAAGTTCTAAATGTGTAAAGGCGGCAATCCTTCAGTCAGACGGAAAACCATTGCTTTCAGCATTCAAATTCCGCTGCTACCATGATAATTCTTTTTCTATGGTGCGCTAATTTCCACACCAAAACGTCTTGACTAACCCCCCTGCAGGCACAATGTTAACGTGTATGAACAAGTCACTCAACATAAATATCACCAATCATAACATAGGAACAGTATAACTATATGTGCCTTGCCGTTGTCAGGTTGCCACACCTGACCACGTTCTTGTAGAGGCCACGTATCTGTGTGATGTAAGTGCGCCAACCATTCCCCTTCAGCAAACTGGCATCCCTGTTCACTGGCTCACACAGCAATCATTCCACTTACCACAAATTTCCCTTCAAGCTGGCATACACTTCTACAACATAACTGCTGCGCTTGACACAGACTGGCACATCAATTACACAAAGTTTCCAGTACTTGTTCCAGTTTCTTTAGGTGATAAGTTCAGGGAAACGAAACTGTTTTCTATATTGGTCCCTACCCAATATGACTACTTAACAATGGGCGTCATTATCCTACTTGTGGTTGCGATAATCTGAGAGTCAACTCTCAGACCTACAGATCTTTATATACTGTTGAAGAGTATATTATTATTGGGTTAAGTGCCTACGGCATTATTAATTATTTTACTTCTGCAATTACAAGTAATATTTATTATTATGTTCTCTCATGATTAATAGGTTTTGCACATGACAATGCTGTTTCAAAGAGCATTATTATTTATATAATTGTTGATACCTTAATGTCAAATATCATTACACCAGACAAAACATTGGTTGTTTCTATGCATCTATATACAACGGAGTAATAAGACTTCTGTCTCCCATGAATTATTAGTATTTAAGTTCTTGTAAATAGTGTGTTTTTATTCCCTACCTTTATAACTTATAGGTATTTACTACATTGTTCCAATTCTGTATGTTTCATGTGTGCATAAAATTGTTTTAGAAACCAATAACTTAGTATATAAGGAGATTGTTAACTAGTGATATAAGCTATGTGTTAAGAGATAAAACAGTCTCATTTTTCTTTCCATGTAATAATTCTACTACAAATAGGGAATAGTGTGATATTATATATATATATATATATATATATATATATATATATATATATATATATATAGTACCTTCGTACTAAGTCTTACTGAATTGTTGTTGCAACCAAAAGCAAACAAATGTTAAAGCCTTTTTATTTCTTCTCACATACACAGCAGACATAAAGCGAGAATAAACTCACTAATATTAAATATAAACAGAACTCTGTTCAAAGAACTCTCATTGGTGTTCAAGTGAAAAGCGCTCATCTTAGCATTAATGTGTGTGTTGACAGACACTCCATCAATTTACAGTGCGTCTCATATGTAGACACTAAAAATGAACTTCGAAATTACGAACAATGTTACGAACTTTCTATACCACATGAACATTGCTATGAATTTCACAAGAATTTAATCTTCTTTTCATGTCTAACCGCCAAAGGCGATTATAACTATAACTTTGTATATAACTTAATCACAATGTATTTTACCTTCAGATTTTATTAACTTAAGATTTAAGTATAAGAATATAATAGGCCTGTTTGCGTAACAACCCAAATCCAGGTAGTATTCACCATGTGGTGACACGTACGTTGTACGTTTATTTAACTTCCATTTATTTTGACAACCAGTGTTTATGAATATGTATAATGTGTACTTATCCTGTATATTTATAAGCGACTTGGTATATTATCACTAGAATCTGAATCACTTCTCGTTGAAAAAACACAGGCCACGCCACAATACAGCCAAACGCGCCACATCAGTTTGCACACGATGCTACTGCTGACAATTGCAGGCGAGCCGTCCGGCGCTGCCAACTGTCGCATTATTAGTTCACATACTCCTAAAGTCACAATTGCCAACATGTTTAGTGTTCCTTTACTTTCCACATCACTTTTATAATTATTGTCAACTGAAATTGGTGTATGATAATGAAAGTTATTGAGATTTCTCATTCAGCCAGCAGGCTTGTTATTTTGCAATTAGATTCTTAAACAGTAATGATTTTCCTGGCCCGTTGTCGAGTGCTTTGCCACCTAGCACGCTCATTTCAAACTTCCTTCTCCCCATGACCAACCGCCTAGTTCTTAGGGGTTTCTTTAATAAAATTGTGATATGTGGGGTTGGACTCTTCCCTGTGGTCACGCTATACAACGTGCATAGGTCCTGTTGAGTTAGTTATCAAATCTTTAAGGGCACCCAAGTATTATTATACTATTCTCATGTATGCATATTCAAACAAAGTATTAATGAAATTATTATTATTTGCCTTGCCACTTGCATAACAAACTTAACAACAATCACTTCTGCGTATAACGTAGTTATACCTTCTTTATAAAACGGTGACTAGAACTTAGTTTCGCGTCTCTGATGCTGCATATAAATACTACCGCCGTATACCACCATCCGTCTACGTTCGTCGCCGCTTTGAGCTCCTTGGCCTTTCCAGTACTACTACTTACTCCCAGCGAAGATTATTACTACTCTAGACTTCTACAACTACTGCCGCAGCCGGGACGGCTGCTCTTTACGAGGGTTGAAAAGGGGGGGGGGGGGGGGGGGTTAGTGTAGCGGCAACCAATGCGCCTCTCACGAAATTCCTGAGGTTAGCCGGAGTATAGATTGTGGGCGAGTTAAATGTTTGGAAAACATGATCCACATTGCCAGCGACTGGCTGAGTATTTAAGCGTCGCTCAAGGCGCCCCCCCCCCCCCAAGTCACCCACGGACAGTCACCGCAACTTCAAGAAGTCAGTGAGAATATTAATTGCCGGAGTCGACCACCAAGCAGAGGGCATCACTACAGTTCAGGCCTAGAGGAGCTCTAGGCCATTCTACAGTCAGTTAATTGGTGAGCATAATCCGCGTAGCAGTAGGTATAATGCTACTTCTCTAGTCCCCGTCAACGTATTCTTGACGTAATATTTCTGGCAAGGTTAGGGCTGTATCTTACAAACTTGATAATCACTGTACTTGTAGTATTACCACTTCGGTAAGAATCATTCATGCTTATTGTTCGAGGTAATGTAAATTGTATTGTTTTATGTCAAGCATTAATTAAAGTTTTAATAAATGTGTTTTATAGAAACAATTCTAACATTATTAGAGTAACATTTGAGAACTACGTAACCCCTGAGTGTGTCTCCCATTCCTATAGTATATATATCGTACAGAGAGAACAGCCCTTGTGAGTAAACGATAGGGAACTCGGGAGAGTAGGAAGTGTTAGAATAAAAGGGAGCATGCTACAATTCTCAGGAATAAGTTATTAAAAACAATGAGATGAAACTGATCGTGGGACTAAGGAAATTTCTGTAAGTTGGATAGATTTTTAGAATTATTGTAGTGGGTTATAGTGTAGGCCTAATATTTCGTAAAATTACTAATTTTTTTATGATTATGTTGTTACACCGTATACAAAAAGTAATAAATTAATAACGCTGTTAAAATGTTTTTTTTTTGCATTGAAGTGATGTGTATCTGTTTCATTTTCAGCATCAATGGAGTTTCCGGAATGTTGCCGTTTGTTACAAGCAATTTCACGTACGGTATTCGAAGATATCTGAAGGAATGTAGTGGCGTGAGTAACCTTACTTCTTGAGGAACGATTATTTTTCATTGCAGTGGGGACGCACGCTTAGTACAATTGTTTCCCGAGTGTGAACTATATGCAACGGGACTTAACTCACCGCGCACGTTCTGCAATATAGTCCATTTCAGATAAGTGGTCTCAAATTTGACAGACAATGTGACCAACCTACCCAGTATGTAAACAGTTAATGCTCTAGCTCCTACAGTATTGTATCAGGTGATGAACTGCTGCGGGATCCGTGTTATTAGGTTGTCTATTTTGATGACAGTTTTGGAAGAAAATAGTACTCGGAACTAAAAGTCGTAATTTAAAATTTTAATTATACTTACACCATTTATGGTTTAAATTATGTTTCTAAAGCAAAATTACATTTTCTTGGCTATTAATAACGGGATTAAAAAAACACGTTCAGCATTTATGACAGAGTATGTCGACACATACGAACAGTAAACGTTTCCAGTCAATGGCTACCCATGTTTGTGTTTCCAGCCCGGTGAAGGCAGTGCGCTTTTTTTCTCATCGTATTTATTATATGAATATCTTATTGGTGTTGTCGGAATATTTAATCGGTAGCTAATTATTTTTTATTTCCTTTTTTCCAAACATAGTTGGGTTGTAGGTACCGTTGTAGTGCGTTTTGTTTAGTGAAATGTAATATTAATCTGCACGTCGTTAAAACTGCTCGTTCCGCCATTTTCTTAACCGCCTTCCACAATGAAGTGACACGAATATAATTTCCGTATATAAGTTTAAGCTTGTATCAGAAAACGTGCGCAGTGTTGATTTTACTGAATGATTTTGCAAATAAATTATTTAATGCTAGTGACGAACAAACGTGATTTTAGTGAATTAAACTCACAACGATTGTCATAGAAAAACACATGTTCAAGAGGTTACAAGAGCAAGTTTGCGTGTTTTGTAAATGTATTTGTAAACCGTTTACATAATTATTGAAATGCATGTTGCCTGAAAAATGCCGCACTTTCCACACTTTTGTAGTGAGTAAACATTTGTTTATCTACGTCGTAAATTCGAGTGTAAGGTTAACTTCGGTCAAAGTGTGTGCGTGTATATATTGCTGCATCTGTACGAATACGGACAGCGACGTATGTATCGCGTTTTGAATTTTCATTAAAGTTATCATTTTCGAAGTTAAATTATTTAAATGATATTTCCGTACGAGCAAACTTTTCCACTGCTCCATCAAAACAATATGCAACTCAAAATGCCACACACTCATGCCGGAATCACATAGACCCGACCAACACAGCACTACACGACCAAAACGCAAAAATGACACATTTCAATGTGACTACTTGAATTTACAGCAGGACCGACACCATGCTCTCGGCATTTGACCTAGCTATTTAGAAGGCGCTGATAGGCTACATTGCATTGTAATATATAATGATGATAAATTGGTATCGCTAATGCATACAAAAGTAAAATTATTATTTTTAATAGTTAGATAGAGTAGTTTTCAATTAATTTTTCTTTTAAGATGCGTATTTGCCATTGTAGGGAAGGCTTGCAATACAATTTCATTTTGCAATTGTGTACATTCTGTGCATTGTGCCGCACGACACGACGAAAAATAGAAATAATTTCTAATCCAAAATTGCTGGTCGGACGACAGAATCGGTCAGGCTTACGACAACCTGTCTTGTATTTCATTGGCTGTTGGCCGTCGTGTCGTGCGCGTTGGGGCTATGTGATTCTGGCATCGTAAGAATATCAAAATAAACCCGTCTCACGAAAGACAATAAACTAAAGCGCCCCCCCCCCCCCTGCTCATTGTTTCCTTTTTCCCTGGAAATATAATAAAGATGATGCCCTAATTGGGCCCACATTTCATTGCTATGAACATCTCTCTGTGGTATTATTGATTGAAACTCTAACACTGGTTCTGGAGGGTTTCAAAATGTAAAGCTTACTGGCCATACAAACCTGGACAACTTTTCGATATCAAGTAAATTGCAACATGCTTATCAAACAAAATTCTTCCAATTTAAGCACCCAACGAAGGTGTTCCAACATCATAAAGAAGTGTCTCATGTATGAGCAGGAACTCAGGAACTGCGACATTCCAAAATTTATCGCTAAGGAAAATTAACTTTATGATGTCTTCAATCTTGGCTAGGTGGAGCATCTTTCTAATGTGTAAGTAACATGTTTGTTTGATATATTATTGCTGTAAGTCACATCTGCTTCTCTAGAGCGCTTTGTAACATCTCTGAACTGAAAAACGGTTTTTCATTAGGTACCCGAGAACAAGCCTAGGACTGTATTCAAGATATTGAGGAGGGAGTTTGTGCGACTGAACTTCAGTGTAAATGTCAACACTGAGTTAGTCAGAAATAAGTTTTTATTCACAGCATGACAATCTGAACACGTAGGTATTTGAGAAAAGTTATTAAAATATTTTATACGTAGACCTGCAATACTTAACATTTGAGTTACTAAATGAGAGTTATTAAAATTACTGAAATTAAGTAACATTTGTTTAAATATAATTTTGGCTACCTACATACTTTAACATCCTGAGAATTATAACCACCATAAAAGTATCAGGCTGTACAGAGTTTGCTGTCATCATACCACAAAGCTGAATTGGTACTTTTAATGCAATAATAGGCATAGCCTGTATGTAAGAATTTATACTGTCTTTGAAAAGAAGGTGTGGAGGGGGAGGGGCGGTATATCGGTATTTGAGCATTCCTGGGGGAGGGGGGGATCTTGGTATTTGGTGTTCATCGAAACCATACTAAATTTTTATGTTTACAAGAACTTTCTTCAGGTAAGTGTGACAAGATTAGTTGTCATTAATATATTTCGAGTATATTAAAAAATAGTAAAATATATTATTCATTTGACAGTTAAAATACAATTTCATTTCGTGCATTCTGGTCACAAATTTCTTGCAAGGTAAAAAATTATCAATTTGTAGACTTATTACATGGGTTGTTAGTCATTTACATAAAATATTTATAAACTAAAAAAAAATGGGATTGTTGCCAACCTGCAACTGTTTGAACAGCCCTTCACAGATTCTAATAGTAATTTGGGAGGAGGTACATTCAGTTTGTTTACAAAAACAGGCAGTCACGTGGTGTTTGTTTGCAAACAGTCACCTTCAATGGCAGTTCAGCTGTGGCGGAAGGTTACGTAGCCACCCAGATGCCATTGGCACTAATTTCCTAGATGTGACAAATTTGAGACCACTTATATGAAATTGGACTATAACAACGATGCGTAATACGTGCCTGCGACAGCAAACTGGAAATACCAGCTGTGCACCCACAAACGTCACACACGCGGGCCCAGAAACTTGGGTGCAACACAGGAAGGACTACGTCAACTCGTGAAGAAGGGAACCGACTACGTTGCAACTGTTTTCATTGAAGGAAGCGCATGCTCGTCTGAATTATCATTCAGAGTTTCTGTATGTGTTGCCCTCCCTTTTCTTTGGTCTTTTGGCCAATTTGAATGGTTTTGTCTCGTTTCCTGTGTGGTAGCTCATTTAATTCCTACAGCGGAATTACGTGTGCTCTTTTTTGTACGATTTTTTCTAATGTAGATAAGCAACTAAATGAAAAATTAATGTAGGCGTACTTCACTGCATACCAATGTAGGCTAATCACAGAATCCCACAAGGTAGAGGATGACATAAAAACATACACTAATAACAAGACAAAATGAGTTGCCAGCACATGTTTGTATTCTAAAAATAACCACGTTAACAATTACATAGGATATTTCTACAAATAAACGCGACAAAAACAATTGGACGAGAAACCAGTCGAATGAACAATAAATACAGTAAACATAGTTACGCACAAAATAATACTGGACAACAAAACGAAGAAAGCGCAGATGAACACTGAGCTTATATATATATATATATATATATATATATTGTGTGTGTGTGTGTGTGTGTGTGTGTGTGTGTGTGTGTGTGTGTGTGCGCGCGCGTGTGTGTGCGCGAAACAATGAAGATAATAGAGGAAAGCTGTGAGCATTTTGTTTGTGGACAGAAAGCAACGTTGCGGAATCTGGCATCTATGTTCCCGTCTCTGGGTTTTCCGTGTCTACATAGATCTACATAGCGTAAGTTATTCACTTATCTGTTGTCAACAGTTAACCTTGTTTCGCCTTTATTTTATTTATTATGGGATCTTGTGGTTTTATGATATTTTGTGGGAGCGGCATACAACAAAGCGCTTCAGTAGCTTATATTCAAAAGAATAGAGCCAACGCTTGCGTGTACATGAATCCGTGCAGCAAATAAAAATGAGTGTTTCGTTTGGAGACTTAGGTTCCCGCTACCATTTTGGTAAACACCAGTTTAAAACAACGCTTTCTTACGTTGATTGTAAACACCTGTTACCAAATCACCAGTTGTGCAGGTAAACAACATTTCCAGCGTGAGTGTAATAGTTTGGGAAGGGTGGTTGGGGGAGGGGGGAGATAACAAAATGATTTCAAATAGTTTTAGCTCTTTACTTGCATCCAATATCAAAAGAATATTTTTTATCTGACGTGAATAATTTCAGGTTCGTATATCACATGAAGTCACTGACGCAACATATATGTTGAAAACGTTTCGATGTTGACTGTTGTCGAGGTTTGAAGGCTCCTGTCTGCGTGGAGTTGTTCTCTGTGTTTGAAAACGGGAGGAGCAAGAACGATAAGGGCGACACTGCCTCGTGCATCAAATGCGCCATCGTCACTAAGCGCAAGTTCTTGACTGACGTGCAGTGTTCTCGTCGCACTGAGTGTAATTGTGGGGACTTTCAGAGGTGACTATTGTTTTGTTCGCGGAAAGACTGTAGGGAGGTTCAGTGCAGGGCCTTTAAGCAGTTTTGTATGTACAGTATTTGGCGGGTATATTTTGAGATCCAAAGCTTTGAAGAAAAAAAAGTCGTTTTAGCCATTTTGATGTATCAAAAAATGGTGTTTCCGAAATTCCTGACGTCTTGAAGGCACTCAGCAGCTCTCATCTTAAGTGTGTGTTATTTTCGAAGATCAGCACAATGGTCGCACGTTTAATACTGGTGGGACGTGACCTGTAGTACGTATTTTTCTCACCGGAAAGATGCGTGGTACAGCGTGGTTGTTATGCCCATTTTGCACGCCGGATTGGTGAGGATTATTGTAGCACCACCGAGCGGTATGGAAGCGAAGTTTAATCTTATCGCTGTAAACATAAGTTTGTCTCCTTGCTGTCCCCTTATACCTGAGAATGCTAAAGAGACCTTGCCTGGACAACACCGACTAGATAGAAGGCCCGCACGCACTGCTGTGACGTCATCACATGAGGACCATCCGCAGCAGGCGCGCTACCAGACCGCCGTTAATAAGTTGACGACAAGGCATACGCATTCCAGGCTTCACGTTCATTGTGTGCAATTGTTTTTTAGGTGTTATATGCGTACCACAGAAGACGTAAACATGAGGCATGTCTTAACCACTGCATAAAAAAAACCATTGTTATTCCAGTATTAGGTGCCGATCCCCTGCATTTTGTTTCATAAAAGATTTCGTTAGTATTTCTTTGAAAATTATATATTTGTTTACATTCTTGGCACGCATGAGCTATAGACTACCTGAAAGAAAATCATTGTATAGTGAAACATGCCTATTTGTTAAACCCCAGCTTTTAATTCCATAGAACGCTAAAAAAAAACCACTTTCGTGATAAGTATTTAATTCAAAACTAAAACTAAATGTGCATGAATTACATTATATTTATTACGGAAACGGTAACTTTACGAAGTAGTGGACTCAATCACAGCCGTGATATATTACCATTATTAACCCAAGATTAATTTCTTTTATAGTTCACGTTTGTTTCTGTCCAACAACAAACCAAATATATCCAAAACCTTAAAATTAGCCAACAAATATTTGTCCCGTTATCGCCCTGCAAAACTTTTCCAGAGATTCCGTGCTAATGTAGTCTAATTTCTCTGATTTTCGCTCTACATTAACTGGATGTTATTCTTTATATCTGCGCTATGCTTGGAATGTTATTTTTCTCTTCGAAGAATCTATGCACATTTATCACTCTCTCTGGCTGGAAAATTTGTACATTGATTTTGGATCAACTATTAAATAATGGCTAATGTATATCTATAACGTATTTGTTACAAAGGGAGGTGTTATAGTTGTAGGCTAGGTACTAAAAATGTTTTTGGCAGCTGAGCAACACTATTTTCTGTATATGAACAAGAGCGTACGTTGAAACCTTCAAAGGTGAAAAGGAGTGTTGGGTTTGTTTCTCAGTGGTGTCTAACCTTGAATAATATTAGCATTCACTGCATTTACGGAACCACAAAACCAGAAAATAGTCCTTAGACCAACTCCGAAACCACTGTGCCTAATCCATACGGACAAAAATCTTCTGCAGTTAATCACAGCTATGCTGGTGGTGGTGATGTGTGTAGTAAGTGCCCAATGAGAGGCTGGTTTCTAAATACTTAGATAATAATTAAAAAAACATACATACTGTATAATCCATTCACGGTTACTTCACCCTTTTCTGAAGCCCTGCTAATGTTCTACTTCCAGGATATTACTCCGCCTCGCGCAAACTGAGCTTAATTAAGCCTGGAATATTACACCAGAGGACAACACACCACACTCGTGGGCACTCAGCTGTAACACTATTTAGTATAAGAACTATTTCTCACTAGGCGCTACCAACATACCTATTTTCTCCCCGTGTTTATTCAAATTATTTGTAAATGAAGCATTGATAGCTAAAATATGAATAACATATCAATTTAACAGGAAAAAAATAACTTTTTATGGACACAAGTATAAAATGCTTGTGACATATGGCGTATGTTGGACACAACTAAACACGTAATACATGGGGAGATTTTTCAAAGGTTTGTTTCTAAAAAGCCGAAGAAACCGTGAATAGACTATAGTAACAGCATAGCAAATTATAAAACCAACTACCCAACGACGCACGATAATGTATTGAACCAACGTGTATTAAGCATTATCTATTTGCTATAACGGCGTCCTATAATGAATTAAGCTTCAAATTTGGCCGCACAGTTTCTGTTGCCGAGAGAATTCACGTACATGCATCACTGTAGCGGAATTTCAAACTTATTAATGCATGGGAATGTTACCAAGGGCGCACGAACACTTTTTACGTATCCATTAAATGAGCCTTGAGATACAAATGCAATAAATAATCTTAAGAACTTGGCAGATGTTAGTGTAACAAAATTATTATTACAGTGATATTACAACAGCACATTTAATTTGTATTACTTATGATTAGCTTTCAACCCTTTCGTTATTCTTTGATTGTATTTTCTTAGATCTGCGATATACATTCGTAATTCGTTCTACTTTTATTTAAAAGAAAATACTACACTTTTAAACCTTGCATTAATGCGATGATGAATAAGATGTAAGTCAAACTTACTATTGTGTAGTTTCGTTGTTCAACTTTTTCATTGTCTACGAATACGTATTACTGTATTAAGATGTGTATTTTAGTGCTATACTGCGCTATTTAATAATAAATGACCGACACGGGCTGCATTTCTAAACCCGCATGTTTGCATGAGCGTTGGTAATCCTGGTATATTATATCCTTTGCAATGCACAATTTAGCTTACTTAACAGGGCCTACTGTGCCAAATTAATTTTTCCTACGGCTTTTTACGCATTCAAATCATGATTGCACACTTAGTATGTACAGTACCCGTCAAAAGTAAGACCATAAGTGTGAACATAAAATTTCCGCCATCTTTTCACAGCCGCGTAAAAGTTATAGAACAGATACGCCCGTAAAACTTCAATTTTACTAGTTTAATTTAGTAAGCTACATTGTTTATTTTCTTAGCGAAATCAAACTTACTCTTGACTCCTGACTGAGCTAAACATTTTCCCGTGGTATAGCAGAAACACATTTTCTTTTCTGCTGTTCACCAATCCGATATTTACACACGTGTACTTTTGACCCGTTATTTTAATTACCACTGCAGTGTGGAACACAACACTTATATTGTAATTCCTATAGTAAAAAATTAGTTAATTGTATATTGTATCCTACTAAACGTTTTTAAAACTAACGTTAATAATCACGATACAATAACACGCCCATTCGAGCACAGCTACCTTCAGCGGGAATAGTGTAAAACGGAGCATTTCCACCTAAACGGTTTTGAAATTATTTGATATTTGTTATGAACTATATTATAACTTGTACTAATGTACTATGAAAAATTGTATGCAATATATATAAGATTAATTTTATTTTTCAATTTTTAGTTACTTTAGTATAGATAATTACTTTTAATATAACATTACTTTACTATATACAATTTTTAGTATAATCGGAAAACTTTTTAATGGCTTATTTGTATTTGAATAGCGTGTATAAATTTTCCGTATTGATGGGGCGTTCAAGAGTGGGGCAGAGGGATCTTGGAGAAAATCAAGATGATATAGCCATATTAACTACAGGAATTTTTTTCTCAGTGATGAAAAACTTGTTTTTTGGCCGTTTATAACTGACCATATTATGTAACACAAAAGTTATTCATAATTTTACTATAAATATTCCCGAACAGGAACAACAATTACGCTATTGATATTTTGCACTATATAAAACAGTGATGCAAATCGTGGTATTATTGCCTGAAAAAATGGCAAAGTCTCCTCAACAATACTCTTCTTGGTAAGAAATACCTTTTTTATCATTCAACTATACTGTATATTTAGTTTCGACACACTGTTTATAGTTTATATACACAGGCGAAATTTCATTAAGTTCCCACCTGAATTTTTTTTTATCATATTAACAATACTGAAACAACAAAGGAATTTTGGATATTGTTTTTTAAATTTACATAGCGTAGCATTTACGTCATAAGTCCATGTGATTAATTTTGTTAGTACAGTACATTTGATACTAAGATATAACAGATTAGGCATTCTACTCACATATCTGTACTCTATCATACGCTATGAGAATATAATTATTTAAAAACGGACATCTCGCTCGCTACGAGCCAACTTGATTTTATCCAATGGGAAACAATCAGAAACGACAAACACTATAACAGTTTCAAGTTGAACAAGTATTTATGTACGTCTACAGTTATGTTAATTGTGTACGTATGTGTTTGGGCATGATATCACACGATTATTTACATGTGTGTTTTGGACACCAGCTCACAATTGAAATATTATTTTGAAAAACGTCATTTATTCAAACCCCTCCTAGGTTCATAAATATTTCATTAAAACATGTAATATTTTTATTTGTAAACCAACAATCCTAATTTTATTTTTATTATAATTTGTGTTACTCTATGGCATGCTGATATGAATCTTGAGATGAGTTTATGATCTAAATATGTTAATTTCAAATTGTTTATTTGCGCGATTGTGAAATTATTTTATTTTATATTAAAACATAATTATTTCTTCTATTTATTATTTTGGAAGAGAATTAATGTTTTAATTTTATTTCCGTTTCGTTTGACTGGAAGTAGTTTCTCGCCAGTTAGATCAGGTTTTGAGGGAGTTGCAGGAAGTGACTGGTCCAGCGGCGAGATTATTCACTGGGATTTTCGATAGGAAAATCTCCAGCATCAACATAAGTTTAGTTGAGGCTTTTATCCCCAGATGTTATAGTTTAGAGTTTTAGAGCCTACTGGTTAATTTATTTGTGGTGACCGATCTAAGAAGGCGTCGAGGAACTTCAGTGACACCACGTAACAGGCTTTTGGTATGGCCTGCATCCAGGTGACGCTTTAGTCATTCTGCAGCCATCTTATTATTTATTGATAAATTGAAGTGATGTCCAGAAACCTAAACTTTTCTACGCCTAATATGTCATACTTTTAGAACTCTTAAGTGGTAATTAATATGTTTAATTATGGTAGTACCCAGTAGTCCAGCACTATCGACTAGCTAAGCAACGGAGCAAATTTTAATTGAAAGACCCAACTTTAAACAGTTTAAACTTTGAAACCACATCAACTTTATTTTAAATTATTGTGTGTTGTTAAAAATAAAGTTTCAGATAATTTTTATTACCAGATTTGAGACAGATAATTTGCAGTACCGTTACATGGAACTCAGTAAACTCGTGTCGGGTGGAAAAAGGCACAAAATTAAGAGCTACTTCTGGGAAACACTAACCTAAATTCATATTATTCTTCAAGTTTATCTTTATTGCAGCAGTCTGATTATTTTATTTTTAAATTAATTCTATTAGCTTCATTAAGTTTCATCTTGTGAAGATGGTGGTATAATTCCAATTTACAGTAATCCTACTTGCAATAACAGTAATTGATTTTATTTTCTTATGCGCTTAATTTAACTTGAATTCCACACAATTTTTAATATTATTAAGGTTTGTTCAGTTTCAAACTAATAAAACATATTTTATCCCATGGAGTGTTTTCATTTTTCTGCAATTATTCAGTGGCATGTGCATGAACTTTGTTTCTACAAATATTCCAGAGTTCCAGATTCCACGAGAGCTTCAAAGTGTTATTCCCGAAGGCTTATCAGGGGATGGCTTACAATGTAACTGATGACCTAACTTAGACTAACACTCATACCATGCCTGGGATTCAAACCCAGAACCTCCCGCGCCACAGACCGGCGGCGCACCAACCAACTGCGGCATGGTAGGTCGACGAGGTGGTCTATAATCGTAGAACTGATCGGGAATTATTTATAGAGAAAATAACAGTAAGTCATTATCGAATGATTCATAAATTAATCGAGAGTAAAACATTTAGTCTATTCTCAGATTATGACACAGAGGATTATTAAAAAATAACTAGTAAATGCCAGAAGCCACAGGGTTTCTAGTTCGAATCTCGGTCTGGCCACTGATGCGTGTGTGTGTGTGTGTGTTGTTCGCAGGTGTGTTAATTTAGGTTAGTGTGAAAGACTGAATTTCAATATTTCAGATAGTATTATGTTGAAAACATACATACCTTTTCCCAGAACTTCAAAAGATGTACCACGAACTAAGCGAACCTAGCCAAAACACATTTCTGTGTATAGTAATAAATCTTATATTCTTTAGAAATTGTAAATAAATAAGAATAAAAGTATTTTTGTCTATTAATGAAATAAACTGATCGTAAACATCAGCGTCCGGGGATTGAAATTTGGAATCGACGATAAACGTAGTTACCTATTGTAAGTTTAAAAAAATCAGGTGAATCGTGTTAAGTTTTGATACGTGTATTTAAAGTGATAAGAGACTTCGAACTATGTGTATTGCGTACTAAACGTAGTGTTACCTTTTCTGCTGTAGTATTCTTGCAAATGTTTCAGCTTTTTTTTTTTATTTGGCTGAGAACTTCACTTCCCACTTCCCTTCGTACTGTATCAACACTCCATTATTTATTTATTTACTTATATTACAGTGTTGGCACTTGAGATGAGGCGATACTAACGACTTCCACGCCTGGGGGCCTATGCTGGAGTTCTAATTCGTATACGAACAGCCCGCCGCACTGAGTGGATTGTAGTTTTGATATGCTTGAACCCCAACTTGGTCTTCGTATACGAGATTTGTATACGAACTTTGTCCGTGTGGTCGAGAGCGAGCGAACTCCAGTAATGAATGTTTTCAATTTGTATGGGGCTACTAATTCCACCATTCCTGTTGAAAAGAATGTATTTATGGAACTTGAAACACTACATATATGATTATATAGTAATTCTACATGCAGATTCGTATCGCAAACACGTGTAGTTCGAATACAGCAGTAATAGTTACGTTGGAAATATCTAGACAGCGCTAAAAGTAAAAAATTATATTAATTATTAAAAAAGTTTATTTGTATGTAAGTATTAATTATTTACATGTATACTTATCAGTTTATAAAAGGTAGAAATGTTTACTAAATGTATACATAAAAAAATTGTCATTTATTTAACATTAAGCATATTATGCAAGTATAATTAAATGCTTTCAAAGTGTATTAATGGAATCGTACTTATATTCGGACTTCGCTGTGCCACATTTTTAAATGTTGTCGATTTATTCAAATAGCACTAGAGTATCCGTTTAAAAATAAAAAATTCGTAATTATATTAGTTACGTTTTCGGCAGCGACGTAGGTATGACCTATTTATTAAGTTGATTATCTGTAATGTAGTTGGAAGATTTACTCAACAATTTTAATATCTGAAACCTAAACTCTGCCACTGCCATGTTCGATACAACAGATAAGTTACCGCCTTTTTCAAATCAACATAACCCAGTTGTCTGATTGGCTAGTCGCCGCGATAATAAAGTCCGACGGGAGAAACAACTCGAATATGAACGCTCGAGTGGTTTTTTCTAGCATATACCTGAACTGAACTGCAAGTACTCTCCACAGGCTTTTGAGATCGCTCCCCACTCCGCCTGCCCTGCGCAACTTACACCGTCTCTACTGACATTGCTGTCAACGAGAAGGTAAGTCCACTTACGTTTACAACCAGACTTCGTACGTCCGTCGCCAGTTCGTATCTGCAAACTAATGTAAGTCCACTTACCTACGTCAAGCTGTCGTGCCACCTGAGGAGTTTCACACGACGTGAAATACTCTGTAATTTAAAACACGCCTATGTCCAAAACATTCTTTGCGGTATTAGACATTAAAACATACTTTGTTAGTTTAATTTAAATGTATTAACATAAGCCAACGTTGAATGCCCATCTAGATAAAAACATTGACTAGTTTTTGATGGGAAAGACACTTTTTCTGCATAACGTGTCTGCGTATTTATAAGTGGCGAAAATTAGAATTTAAAATGATAGTTTAGACTTTTTAAAAATACTATTTTGAAGGTTTTAAGTTCCTTTCGTGTGACCAGAAAACTGCATTTCAAAAGAGCGTGTAGTTCTCTTGCAATTTGCTAGTAAATATTAACATTGGTGTTAAATGGAGGCAAAATTACTCCCGCCGACTCTTAATGACGTCACCTTACACGAAACGTGCACAACGTCGTCACACTTTCACGTCTGCGTGAAACTTGGTTATTTCAGCGGTTATATGATTCATCACGCGTGCAAGTAAACATCGTGTGTGTACTAAGTCCCAATGTCACGAAAAACGTTGTTGCTTTTCAGAATGAAATTTTTTAAAATTAATTCCTCAACATATTATCCCGAGTCTACTCGTTCACGTATGATGTGTTGCAAAATAAGCTCAAGTTACGGTCAATACTGTACAAGGTCAGAGATGGCACCAATAAATTCGGCGTCATGTTCCTGGTTAATGCTATTGGTTGCTGCCAGTACACCATAATTTTTTTTTTGGTTACGGCAGCTGCCCTACACCAATGGAAATTCTTTACGTAAGCTCAATCATGTAGGTTATTACAAGTAATTCGTAAGAACCTGTCAGGCGAAAAATGTCCTTTTTCAACAACTTGGAAAGAAAAATCAATGCCAGTTAAGGGGTTGTGCAAACATATCTCTATAACTATGATATTGACAGAAATATATCACTTCAGTTTGGCGTTCGTAATTTTTTCAAGCTCAAAAACGACTATGATGGAATTAACCTATACAGAATGATATACACCTATGTCGTGCAGAAATATATTTCGTACACGGGTGCATAAATTGTTAAAAACATACATAAGCGCACACATTATAAAGATAAAATTTTGTGTAAAATATGACGCACTACAGGCAATCACTTTCATACTTTCGTGAAACACAAGCTCGAGCAATGCATAAGCTCTCTGAATAGTACCGATTTTACAGATGAATTACTGTAATTCTGTTTAGTTCATTCATGTACTTGAATAATGAGATTTATTGATGACTTTGGGGGTATATGTTATTCAATGTATTATCGTGTTATGTAGTCCTATGCACAGCTATAAACTATTTCTGAACAGCTTTTCTTATACGTTCCTTGAGAGCTGTGTTGTCAAATTTTAGATTCTACTTAGTAACTAGTTCACTAAGGAACCTAACTTCTGTTAACTTCCGTCCTTCATTCCAGGAGAAAATGAAAATATATACGCGCTAAGTAGATTCACGTTCTATTTGTCACAAAAATGTCAGAAAATTAAAAAAGCTTTTCTTTACGTGAATGTAGGTGTTAGGTTACGTAAGACGATCGTGATATGCCTTATTGAAAAACACAGGTCAATGTATAAGCCGGCTTACGTGGACGTGTTACGTGAAACGTGAAGTTGTCTTATTCCATCCTAAAGCGAGAAAATCTGGCGAGACTAAACCCCACATGGAAAATACAACACAAAATCTCATCGAACTGGAAGAAAATTTAATATTTTCTGGGGGGAAAAAAAAGAAAAAGAAAACACTTCACGTGAAATCTGTATTATTATTATTATTATTATTATTATTATTATTATTATTTTAGCGATAAAAATAGTATGTGACAAGCATCTGGTAAAAATGCTAAAAACAAAGTGGGTTCCGAAAACATGGTTACAAAGACACCTATACACCATGGAGTCAAGGGTTCGAATCCCAGATTAGCTATGGACGTGCGTGGCTTTTTTCATTGAGGTTTTTAGGCTAGTTTCATACGAAAGCCATCGCTTCATTATCCTCCAGGCGTAGAATCGGGGACACTAAAAATCAATTAAATAACAATAAAAATGAACAGTTTAAAAGAGCTGCGAAATTTTATGTATCCTATACCAGGAATATGGTATAATATACCCCCCCCCCCCACCCTTTTTTCCATTCAAAAATTCATAATGTTCTGTGGGCCGTTGAATTATCCTGTGGAGTGAAGGGTTTTGGGGCGGCTCTTAACATCGGGGTCTGGAAAACCGATGAGTGCGAAGCGAGGCGAGTATGGAGCAGCGTCGGAATGCTAGCACGGGAGGAATGGGATATCCCCGAGAAAACCCGCCAACAGCGGCATTGTCCGGCACGTGCGAGAACCCGGAAGTGGGTCTGCCGTAATACAACCTGTGTCACCGAGGTTATCAGGCGAGTACTCTAGCCGCTACGTTAACCGCGGCCTCCTACAATTCTTTTTTGCGCGAAAACAGCCGTTGTCGAATGCGTCTTATGTACGGTTGCACAAACATCTTCCCCGATCCGAGATCGAATGATCCTAGTTCCGAACCAGGATCTAGCTAGATCTTGGTTACAATGTTAAAGTGTTGCACCAACGAAATTTCGTGATTCTGGATCTCCGATTCGTCGATCTTGATTCCAAAGTGAGAGATAGAAATTAAGTACGAGACAAATTTTGCTATTGGTTCTTAACATATGACGTCATGGAAGTAGGCGTATTTTTCACTATAGATAGAACTGGATGTGCGATGTTTTATCTGTTTTAAATGAATTATTGTTGAACAAATTTTACTGAATAATATTCAAGTGCGTATAATGTTTTAATTTCCCAAGAAAACAATCGAACGTAGTTCTATTTGCTGGCGTATTTTCAAACTACATTGTCGACGATGGCTGCTGATCTCGGATCGAGATTTCGAACCGCCAATTACGGCGGTTCGAAATGAACTTCATCTCGATCTTCAGTCCAGTGAGCTCGAATGGTGCAACAGTTTTCTGTGTCGATCTTAGATCCAATCTCGGATCGAGTTTCAAACCACGAGGGTGCAACCGGGTATTACAGTGGCTTCCACTGAGCAACACGACGCGACAAACTTCAGCCAATCAGGGCGTGGAGTTGGCGCAGGCGGCACACGTCCAGCACACTACGCGAGCGACAGACTTTTTTTTAAAACTCATCGTCCACGACATACAGCGAAAAGAATAATTATCGTCCATTCCACGTAAGTGGGGTGAATTTTGATAGTTGTAGAAAAGTAGCATGGGCACAGTGCTCTGGCAATGAAGAAAACGACGCGACATTTGTAAACAAATGTTGAGCCCAATACACACTTGCATTATCTTCTTATTTCCTGTCATTGCAGGCACTGAAAGACTCGCGTTAGCTAACTTCCGTCCAGTAATCAGTGTGCATATCATAGCTAGGTTGGCATTCCAACCTCCTGTTTTATTTCTGTGATTTCCAAGCTAGTTTTCTGGGAGTATGTTTATTTTATTTCGTGAGTAATAGGAAGCGAGAAGGGAGGGGTCACTTTAATTTAATGTCTTTCATGAGACGGCAGTTTTGCGGTTCTTCTTACGAGGGTCAGTTTGAACTGTCTATTATTTTCATAACGCAGTGGACAATTTTGCTCGTGCGGAAATAACGTTAATACCTGATATTATAACTTAGATGTAACAACTCGCGAAATGTAGCTGTTCGTAATGATGCAGTATCAAACACATGCGCACTTTTACCTAAGTTACACTCGTTGGATTTATAAAATAGGACAAATAAACTATTATTTTTACACAACAAAGAGATGAACGTACAGCTTTTTTTAGGCCCCGTGCATTTCAATCATTCCTGAAAACCCCATTAACACGGCTCCAAAAACACGCTCGTGAACACAATATAATCCCGGATTTTCAGTTTGGTTTCAGAGCACGTCATTCTACAGCTCACCCACTTTAGAAAATCGCCGGACAATCCACCGACGGTTTTAATGATGAAACAAAAGCCCACGCAGTCATCACAATGCTGGACGCAGAGAAGGCATTTGACAAGGTCCAGATTCTAGGTTTATTACACAAACTTATTAACTTAAGTTTCCCTGATACGTAAATTTATCTGGTGGCTCACTATTTGCGGAAACGCAAGTTTTGCGTGGCGCTAGATGGGTCTACATCTACAATTAGAGAACTAAGGGCGGGTGTACCACAGGGCTCTCCCCTCCGCCCTTTCTTTTACAACGTATGCACAGGAAATATCCCACATGCGGACCCCTATGTACAGTACAGTACAAATGTACGCAGACGAGACGGCTATAATTAAACAGTCAACTATGGTAAAACATGCCCTCGTGGCCGTGCAAACGCAGCTCACCGCATTACAAAAATGCTACACTCGCTAACGAATTAAAATAAAGCTGCAAAGTCAACCAACTTAATTATTGCAAAAAGCGCACCCAGCCTGATAGGGAACTGAAAAATCTTGGATACTTATATTTCGAATGTTAAATCTGCTAAATATTTAGTGCTAAATTTAGACAGATCACTTGCATGGATAGAAGACATCAAAAGAACCACTTCTATAGCCACAAGGAATTTAATAAGTTTATATCCTATGCTTAAAGCGCCTCGATTCCCTTGCAGGAAAAGTTACAGTTTTTAAGCAAATCATTATACCCCTACTACTGCATGGTTGTAAAATATGAGGGTTAGCTGCCCCAACACACATACAGAAAGTACAAATAACACAGAATACATTCTTTAGAGTAATATCAAATGCAGGCTGTTATACCAGTAATGAAACAGTACATCAAATTTAAAAAATGGACTATATCAAAGAAGCAATAATTTCTAGGAATAAAAACGAAAGTCTCAGTGCTCATGATAACCTTATTAATGAAATACTTGAATATGACCCACTAGAGACACGACAATATAAAAAACCGCGATTATCATAACATCTCAGACCTGATTTCAACCCAAGGCTGTATCAATTCTATGCATTCGCTTCCCCACATAAATACATCACTTTAATAGGGTAAATTTAAATCTAAACAATCACATCATTTCTAGCTCAGTTCACACGAAACACTGGAGTCGAGTGGAACTTCCTGGATCTTCCTAAACACAAGGCGGTCATAATTAACACATATTAACACTCTAAACACACACTCATACACGTTCCTGAGTATTTCCAGAGTAATACATAAGGAAATACACAGGTATTTAAAAATAAATAACTTAATTTGTCGCTTCTTCTGGGCGGTCGGAGTTTTCCGATCGGTCCGGGACAAGATTTAACAAAACTACTTCCTGGCAGACAGTTTAGCCACACTCTGTCGTCAGGAATACAGGTCGAGAGGCACACATGGGAGGTCAGGACTGGAATAGGGGCATTAGTTTTAAGAAAGGTTTTAGTTTCAAAAATCTAAAAAATCTTATGAAAATATAAAAATGTAATAACAAAATACTACATTAAAAATATTTCCCAAACATCAAATGAAAACTTATAGATATTCAAAAACAAAAGAAAAAATATATTAAAAAACTCAAAAAATAGTATATTAAAGGGTGCAAGGCTGTTTTTCTTTAACTGAAGGGTAATCTATAAATAATGCCCTTCGGGAAGCTTATGCAGATACTCCAACTACACTAGTTAACCCTAGTTTTGACCAGGGCTGGCAACATTCCTGGTACACAGGGTACCAGAAAAGTTTGCTAATAACATGCAACTTTTTTCACAAACGCCACACTATGAAATGACCGGAGAATAAGAGAGAGGCCGGACCCTTACTTGCAGTGACATAAGGGCTGACGAACAAGCTGGGTTATCGACAAACAGCGACTCGAGTTGTAGGGACTCACCGACACACCATCACTTGCAAACAACACTACACCATGTTGTACAGACATCACGACACTACAGCACGCTAGTCTGGAGGCTGGAGGGGAGCTTCACTCCCTAACCGATAACACTTACAAGTAAACTCACTAAAATAGCAACAGTGGTTAACAGCTATGAATAGCTCAGCTAAAACATAAACACGGCAGCCCTAGGCCGACTCAGGGATTACACCCAAGTCTGTTGGACTGCAATTTAGATTGCAAACCCACTTACCGAGTTATCGGAACTTTGGTTCCTGGTATCGTGAAAGCACGGCCTTCCGGGGACATTTGAGAGGTCGGCGGCGAAACATTCTAGCAACTGTCTACAAATACATTATATACCTATAAAACACGCTAACTTACTATTTGTAATTCGTAACCTGTTGTTAACTTGTTCCAATGGAAATCGCTGCACGATTACTTCACTAAAATCACGGTTGTCTGTAACATATATTATAACGTATTTTCAGAATCATCAGCAAAATCAACACTTTGCTCGTTTCCTGAAGCCAACGATCAGGACATAAATCACGTAGTGTATCTGTGGCACTTCATGGCAGATGTCGGTTACAAATACCGGAACAAGTAGTTTTACGAAGCGGTAAACACGTGCCTATAATATTGCAATTCACTCAAGAAAAAGCACTAAAACAGCAGATACAACAAACTATGCTTAATGAAAGTAAATACAAAAATAATTAACCAACGATAAAATATTACGACAGCACCAGAAAGGTACTCGCATAAACATGGGGCGAAAAAAAACATATACCTACACGATGGCTATCGTCGGGTTGCAAACGCCTCAGTGAACATAAGTATCCACATTCTCCGTCATTGCTGAATTTGATTATAAAGCCAATTGACAAGCAAAAAAAAAAAATGCATATTGCAAAACATAATTTAAACCATACATGAAGGTATAATTACAATTTAAGTTACAACTTTTAGTTCTGAGTACTATTTACATCTATAGTAATCATCAATATCACCAACATAACAACATATATCCCGCAGCAATTCATCAGCTAATAGAATTCTTTGCAAATGACATCGTTTAATTTTTACATGTTATGTAGATTAGTCACATTGTCTGTGAAAATTTACCCCACTTACATGAAATGGACAACAGCAGTCGTTTACGTTAAAAAAAAGAAATGGACGAATATCTAGTTGAGGGTAATTAACGAAATTTGAATTACCGGTACATGTCATAAACTGTTCGCAGATGTTGATAGGGGTGTAAATTATTACACTGGCCACCTATGTGAGTAGGAAAATTAAAGCGTTTTTTTCCTATGCCCGGCAAGAGTATTTAATGATCTGCGTGACTATTTATTCAATTTTTTAATTTTAAATGATGTCAGCCACTCATTTGATAAAAATGATACACGCTAAAGACAAAATTTATTACAATACAATCACTGCTTTTCATTTTACTATCACAGCTGAAAGCATACAATCTCGTGCGACAAAAGAAGGCAGCATGGTACACGAGGCAGTCCAGCGCTCTATTGTACAATCAAACTATAAGTTTCCTGTGTGCAGTCACCGTCGAATACGTTGGGTGATTGTAAACAACTGCATACCTTTTAACGTATAGAGAGCATCGCTCATCTACAGTAGCACATTTCCTTGATGAATGTAACTGAGGTGGGCTATTGAAATCGGTCTTGTCGACATCGTTACAACGCAAAATGCGTGGGTGTTATGTGAAGATTTGCGTGGCTGGAGCACAAGATGGCAGTACAGGGGGCTCCTTTACGGTGAGTTATAACGAAGACGTGGATACACACAGACAACGGAAACCACTCCGTGTTCAATCTCCTGTTAAACGCATGTGTATAGTCTATTCGCAGTGCCTACGCACTTTTTTTAATCAAACTTTTGAAAAATCACCCTACGTATGTCGTGTTTGGTTGTTTCCCAAAAACCTCACTTTTCGCAAGCGTTTTATACTTCTCTTAACAGAAAAGTATTTAATTTTTGGTTTAGTTGGACTTTTGCTCATATCTTATCTATAAGTAACAATATTTTATTTATTGCTAATATGATTAAAACAAGAAGAATATAATTGTGTTGGTAACGCCTAGTAATAAATAATTTTCATGCCGAATATTATTAAACTGAGTGTCTTTTTGGCGTCATTTTCTGGACTTGGTTGGGCTTTGTTTGCATGAGGCCTAGTGATAGCATAAAAGTAGAATAAGAATTAAAGTCGGGATTCAGAAGAGTTGGAAGTAACGGGGAATGGACTCTGTACGGATACGTACGAAAGTATTTACGAAGGCTGGTCATCCCCCAACTCTTCCGTATTCATAAATCCCCCGAGCCCATACGAATCGAATATTTGTTTTGACTTTCATGGTCGTGACTAGTGTGGAAGAAAACATGGGGAGGAAATTGGTATGGTTTATAGTATTTTTGTTTCAGCAATGACATGACTGACAGTGCTATTTATAAATTATTTAAATGTATTATAATATTAAATACAGGTCTATTTCATAAAACTGATTTCGTTATTTTGCAACAGAAGATTTTTTTTTTTTTTCGTATTTCATAGGTTAGGCTGTAAGTGGTTACGTCTCCGTATGCTGAAGATTAGCAAGTGTGTTAAGTGTCAGTTTTATTGCACATCCATGCACTGTAGAACAGACCTAAACAGAGTTGCGATTTGCATTTTGAAACGTGACAACCGGACACCAACGCGTTCAGCTATGCGGCAATGCAATAACGCTGTTTGATGTACAACATTATTTCATTAAAAATCAAAAGTTAACACCCACGTATCTTTTGACGTAAACCATAATTTGTCATAAAAATTTTTAGAGCACGATTCCACATTTAATTTAAGCAGAACAAAATAAGTAATTGCCACAAAAACGATATGGTACTGTAATAAAAACGTGTGTTTAGGATCAGTTATTGGAACTGTGTGCGTAAAAAAATTAAATATATACAAAATAACATATGGCGGTAATTTTACAGTTTACACGAAACTTAAATTGCAAAAGTATATTATCAATAAAAGAAATCGGCCATGTGACCACTTTTATTATGAAAATTACCAATTGGAATTTGGCCACTTATTGTTTTATTCTGTCAAGAAATGCACTAGTCCCGGTGTGAAACTCCCACGTCGTGTATACCTGCCACAACTGTAGATTTACTTTGCAGTAATAAGTTGCAATTCTTAAGTTAAACGCAAACGAACTGCATGCGAACATCATAACCAAGGGTAACGCGTTATTAATTTGTAAACACCTTCACTACCGAAATCCGAGCCGATTCTGTAACTTTTCCACACTCGAATCCTACTTGCAGTTGTCTAAAAAAATGTTGAATTCGAATTGAGCTTTTCCCTCCCCATACAGCCGAGATAACCTCTTATTTTAGCCGAGCGAATATTTTGTGTCATGATCCGCGCGATGGTCTTAAACAACGTTTGCTTGATTTCTTAACTTTTCTATCGTATGTCGAAAACTTCATACAAATACATCCTTATAGGCTCCCTGAATATACTCGGAATTTAATACAGCATCAGGCTGTAAGGAAACAACAGAAGATTTTACAGATATATATTCGACTGCTTTCTCACCATGACGTACCCAAATACCCACACGTGTTGCATCGCAGAGTAGACAACTGGACTATCGGAACACTGCTACTACGACTAGCACGCTACAGAGCTGTCGCTGGAATCGCAGCCCAGCAGACATTCCTTCTAGTCAAGGCGTCCGCAGTATGTGACTCACTACTGTGTTAGGGAGGGGGTGGCGCCAGCAGGTGCCGCACAGGATGGGGGAGGGTGGCTGCTAATTTGTCTGTGCCTGCATGCCGTCTAGGCTAGAGCACTTGCACCGTACTCGACAGCCCTAGTCTGCCTCTTGGTTAGGCATGTTTGTTTGTTTTCCGGAGTTTTTCCAAAGCGATCGCAGTACTTGTTCCAAACACGTGCCTTTATCCGTGGTCGGACAACACGGTCTTTTAGTTTGTTCCTTATCTCTTATTTATATGTGAGTTTGCAGGGTCAACAATAGTGCCAAACCAATTGTAGACGAACATAATAAACTTCACACAAATCGTGTCAAAGATGAAATATGACATAAGTATTCAAATAAAACAATCATATTACGATATACCGAATTAGAAGTAATAAAACTATTTTATGAATTGGTTTCCTAACGCAAAACCGTAACGCCATTACGTTCGTGTGATATCTCACATGTTACAATGTGAGAGGGTGACGTCTTATTGTGCATGTGAAAATACTAGCCCGCCTACACGTTCCTAGTTGACTGCCTTTGCCTCGGCATCGCTTTGTTGCGTCGGCCTGCCGGCTTGCTAAAGTGCACGACGCTAAATCATTGTTTCACGGCAAAATTATTAAGAGAATTACATATGAAAGACTTAGATTCATAAGCTAACTGTTACTAACACCATCTATTAGTGTGAACATTGGCGAACGGTAAAGAATACGTGAAGTTTGCTTGCAGATCCCGGCACGGACATCCGCCTACCATAACAGCTAGAACCAGACTGATAAACATGGCAGCCATCCATAGTTCGTCATGCTCGCGCCTAGAGCGCTAGCGTCGCCGAGCTCATAGGAAGCGCGCGCCGTAATTCTAAATAAAATATAGGGCGTGTCACTCGAAAATTCGGAGAATTACACGACTTCTGGAACTTGCCACTCATGCTGATTGGCTAGGGTGATGTTGTAACCCCCTCTCGTGGTTCACCCCTAGTTTTGATTTAGTATTTAAGTCCCCGCAGCATCTTAGGTCGGCAGAGACTGATGGTTGCTGGGGACGAGATCACACCTGAGATAAGTAGTCGCATATTGACAATGTAGGGCTCATAAAGCCAGTAATGTAGAATTGGACAATTGCTGTCAAAATTACTTGTATGACTAATTTTTGTCTGTACACTTGGATTTTGAAGCTAAACCAGATAAAAAAAAACGAAATTGTTAAAATCTTGAATTTGTCGAAGCTATTGACATCATTTAGCTTTCCATGAAAGAAACAATACAAGAAGTTTGTAATGACAAGAGCATTCATAAATTACGTAGAATATTATGTAATAAGAGAAATAAAACGCACTTAAATCCGCAATGGTAAAATTAAGGCTGTTGGAGAGTTCCCATGGAATTACAGCCTGTAATTTTGAAGAAGTTTACATTTTCAAACTCACATGAGTTATTTAGAAAAAGGGTTTGTGAAAAAAAAAACCAGTAAATATAATTTTAATATATTTTATAAAGTCAAGGAGAATTCTCTGTAGAAATGTTACCAAGTAATTTTAATTCCTAAAATGGGTAGAGGTATGATAATTTTGAAAATGCCAATTGTTATGGCGGTTCTGCTCAGAATTATATTTTTTTAGAATATCAGAATTTTAAAAGAACTGCCAGAGAAAGCAATAATTGTTGTTTTATATATTGTTTTTAAATTACATTGTGAGTCCTTTTGAGATGGATGTGAAAATTGTACCTAGTAAAAAAAAAATGGAATGAATGTAGTATCTGTAGCATTGCTCAGTATTCTTGTTGAAATATTTGGTTTGAGCCATAATGCTTGTAGCTTCAATCATAAAATATAGTGGAACATTTTCAAAGAACTCGTGTGTGTGTGTTTTGTAGTTTTGTAACCAATTTCTGCTTCAATATGGAAGGGTTTTAATGTACGATAGTTTGGTAGTAGGTGCTTTGGAAGAGACCTTGCGTCGTCCTACAGTGTAGAACGAGGAGAGGGCCTGAAATGTGTGTATAAATTATATATATGTTATATACAGGAATTGCGTTTATTGTAGCAATATAAATGCCTACGACTGTCACATCCTTGCTTACTCTGGAAAGTACAGCGCAGGGATATGTTGCAGTAGTATTCTTATACATAAAATAAAAAATTATTTTTATGTTTTTAATTTTAATTTTCTAACAAATTACAGAAAACGCCAATGAGTCATAAGTATAAAATACTATTACAATCTTCTGAAAAGACAGTGGACTAAAGCAAATTCTCTTTTAATTTATTTTATTTTATTTTATTAAGACCTCTATCTAGAGATCTTGATTAAATGAAAGTTTATTATCATTTCCTAATTTTATTTACAATAAATACAAACAAATTTCTCTCGTCTCAACATCTCACAATAAATTGATATCATTTGCTGTTTACAATTAATTGCTTCATTAATACAATTTACAATTACCTCAAAGAAATTAACACTATTAATTAATTAAAAATCAGTCCCAATAGAGCGTGTGTCAAAACCTGTTCAATTATTTTACAAATTGTATGTCTATATTTGACATTTCCAATATTTATATTCTATTCACGGTGATTGGAGCACTTTTGAAAGCCCTCTGATTCGGAATAATAAACAATAAATATATTTTAAGTTAGCCTTAGATGTTAACTTTCGAGTGCGGTGGAATATACACACTATGTTTATTACTAACATGGGAATCTTTATTCAATCAGGTGGTTAGAGAATAAAACATGGCTGCGAGGAAAAAGTGATCAGGGCCTCGAAAGTGCGTACTTTACCTTGAACAGCCTGTATGAAAAGAGGTGTTTAATTTCGCTTCACGTTGTCATTACTTGTAGCGAAGGCGCAGTAGGTTCAGCTTCCATGTCAATGTTCAAGGCGTTCTGCAAAATTAATATGTATCTAAGCGCTACAGCTTACTGCGGAGGTGATAGAGCTGCTTATTTCGCGAACTCCAGCCGCATACGTCGTCTGCAAAATGACGTCAGTGACCTGCGACATGCTAGCATGCATTTAGACAACGGTTTTGTTTGGTGACCTTGAAGAGGCGCGCCCTATATTGCAGCTAATTACTGGAGTCAGGAGGGGAGCAGGTTCTAGGTCTAAGTGCGTACCAAGCCCAAGGCCTATACGCTCTACAAACAGACATTGGGTGTAGGAGGAACATGAATCAATCGGCCAAGTGAGGTTTTAGAGTACCAAGCCAGCGTTTGTGGCTTGTTATGTGGCGAGCCAATCAGAATTAAGTTTCTCTGCTACTGTTCGTCAATTATTCGCGGGCAAACACATTAGATGCGTAACAATTTGAATGATCCACTCATGGAAGTGGTTTCGAACTTAAGTGTGTTGGAACACAACTTGTCCTGAAATCTTTTCTCGAAAAACAGGTGCCCCTACTAATGAGTACAAAGTAGACGTCAAAACTATAAGCGCCCAACAGCGGTTTATCTATTGCCAATGATTGCTGTCTGCATGAGAAGACGTTTTCGTATTTGACCGGGCCATTCCGAATTCGGCAACGTCGCCACAGCTACTACGTGATTCGTGTTAACACGTATCTAATATTAATTCAGCCAATCAAGATAGGTAAACGACCCTGCAGCGTTTTCAAGTATAACTTGTTTTGAAATCTTTTCACAAAATTTCGCTGCCGCTAAAGATTAGAGTACCAGAAAGATTTTATGCGGGCGACTTACTTTGGGTTCGTTGGAAAAACAATATGAGTAGGAAAGAAAAATCAAGTGGAATCAATATTAGAAAGCTAAAAATTTAATGAGTTTGTAGAAATTTAAGCTTAGAAAAACTCGCTTCTGGAGATAGACATGAAATTAAAGATTGATCATATCAATTTATTGTAGACCAGGCCTTAGTTTTATTAAAAAATTAGTGAAATGGCAAGCCCATTGCAATAGGGCCCTTTTGGTATCGTGTACTGTATTGTATACCGTGGCCAGTACTTGTAGAATATAATTTCCTTCCAGCTTATTTATATACTTTCGGCAATTTTTGATACAAAAAGTGCTACGTCACTAATGAGTACAGTATGGCGCTCAAAAGTTAAAGTCTGAGACCACAATAACATATATTAATTTTGGTTCTTACGCTTGTTTAGAAAAAATAGGGGGGAGGGCTTAAAAATGTTCACTGCGCGTGAATATAGGCCATTCACAGCTACTTCACACTTTTCTGAAGACCTACTAAAGCTCTACTTCCAAGATATTCCTCCGCCTCATGCAAACAAAGCACAACCGTGTCTAAAAAATTGCACCGCGCCGCTTTCGTGCGCACTCAGTGTAATAACATTTTTGATAAGTACTATTTCTTACTAGGCATCACCAACACACCTATTTTCTCCCTGTTCTTATTCTTATTAATTATAAATTAAATTAATTGTTTATACATAAAAAGTATGTAAAATTTCAATTTAACAAAAATTAAGGTACTCTTGTGTAAACACAAGTATAAAACATACGCTTGTGTCACATCGCATATTTAGGAAACAACCAAGAGCGTCATTCATGTGATGATATTCTGAAAGCTTCGGATTAAAAAAGTGTAAAGAAACTACGAACAGACTATAGCCTGAATGCAGGGAGCGCTGGCCTCGTATAGGACCTGAACGATCGCTTCTCACGCGCTCTTCATTAGAACGACCCTCATCACCTCATCTGCATGTGGCTGACCTGCTATAACCATTATGCTCGCCGTCTAGAGAACCTTGGGAGATGTAGTCGAGTCGAGTAGTGGTGGAGCTCAGTCTCCAAGCTTTGGTTGCAGACGGCATACCTCGCCCCCCCCCCCCCCAATTCACACCACCCACAAAACGCACACACACGCCAGTTGCTATTAGAGGTAGGGAGTACTTTACGTAACAGGTATTTATTACGTAGTAACTACTTGTAACGAGTAGTATCTGTTACGAGTACGAACTAAAAGTAACAGGTTTTAAGTACTACTTATCTCATACGTGTACTACACTTTTTTTTTTCATGTGTGCAAATAAACTGGGAAAATTCTCCCCATATAATAAAGGTAACACCCACACAAAAGATTTTTGTTTTCCAATTACTTTGTGTGTTTTTGCATCTGTTAGACTTATGGTACTCAGTTTCAAGTAACTTTCTCTAGTATGACGTACTCAGATCGATAATACGTAGACTCGCGTAGGTCTGATACTCATACACCACGTACCTGTCACTAGTACTCATAACTAATTGGATAGCACGGTATGTCTCATACTCATACGCCAAGTAGCTGTTACCTGTACTTATACTCGTGCCCGTTTTGTATTGTATTTGTAACTACAGTGCGAGAACGAGTAGCTTATGTTTGTGATGACAATAACGAATACCTAGCAGATAAGGAAATAATTGGCATATAGAGTATTTGGGTGAAAATCAATTCAAACTTAGCGAAGTGTGTGTTTTGTAGACAAAATTTCATTACCAAAGTTCAAACTAAAAAAGAAACCGTTGTTAGAAAACACGGATTTTTAAATACCCGGAAAGAGGGATGACTATCTAGCGATAAATCGTTTCGTTAAGTAAATTAATATCTTTCGAATAACGTAGGTGTGATTTGAGGGTATTAAGTATTTATTCATTGTAAACAGTAGCTATAGTTAAAAGTTATAATTGAAACGTATAGTAGAATACACGCGGAATTTTGTTGGATGAACACCCAATTACAAAAAAAAAAAAAAAAAAAAAAAAAAAAAAAAAAAAAACATTTTTCGCGCAAGACAGGATGAGACAACGATGAAGTAGCAGCCGCAAGGCTAGACAACACGATGATAACGACACAAACAAACACAGCTGGTTACAATAAAACGATAAAAGTGAGAATGTCGACGACAAAACCACTAAGCTAGCACAGCCGAACACCGAGACGAGGACAACATAATCTCTCATAAGACCGGATTTAATATAAATTTCCAATTAGTAGAAACTGCAGTTGCGTTCCTATTATTTTCTCAATGTTACATTAGGATTTTACGTAATACGTAGTTGTTACTTGATGGACCGAAGCAAAGCTAACGGTAATTTAGTTGATGGAAATGTTAGTTTTGACATGAGGAAGAACTGTCAACGTCGGACTTGAAGCAGAAGCTAGCTGAGTAGCTGTGAAGCAAGTGTAGCTGCTACTTGCCATCTCTCACCTCCAGACTTGCCGCAGGCAGTCCTCCACGACTTGACCATACACTAAGGATGAGGTGGATCGCTTATTCGTCTTCTGCGCATGCCCCAACATTGACCTACCCCAACCCTACACAATTGTCGATGTCACATGGTCAACAAAGATGAACGTGTTTAAGTGGCAAACACTATTATATTACGAAAATACTTTTACCAGTCGAAACTTAATCAAACTGCATTAGGAATTGGCTAGAGCACGTATACAAACATTACAAAGCACTTGTTTACTAACCAGTACCCTAACGTCAAATCCAATCCACGCCGTTTTTACAAGTCGTATTCGCAGAAAAGCAGTTCAATGTTGGTACACGGGGATTGGTTGTGCGCAGTCAGCGAAATCGGTCTATCTCATCTTTAGTCTGTGGACTTGAAGCACGTATGTTGCCTGTCAGGCAGTTCGTTCACAATGATGCGCCAAGCTCAAGGCTTGCCCCGCGACGCGCACCTACACTCTCATTATGAGCGATTTCCTGGCACTCGACACGCACGATGGAACCCCACGTTACGCACTCATTCCATTCTCATTAACTTCCGAGAAATCGACTCCTGGAGCAATTAAACCTGACCTTGAGGCAGTGGGATATTTTGCGCCGGTAAACTAATTGCTACACCATGCTTCGTGTTGGCATCTTCTTCCAGTTGACGTCAGTTCGTGCTTGTACGTCTCCTACTTAAAGTTTGTTATTTACGTTAAGAACTGGATCTGTGTGGGCAGCAACTCTATTTCAGAAACTGAGCCTGACATCATTCCATGTATGACGTGTTTGGTTGTTTACTAAATATGCCTGCGTTTATCACAATATTTGTATAGGTACTAGCATTAACATAAAAGTACTTAATTTGTTATTAAATTATACATATATTTACATTTTACCTATGAATTATAATATTTAAATGATAGCTTGTGTTGGTAATACCTGGTATGACATAATTAGGAATAGGAACATTTCGCGAGTTCATTTTAGGACAAGACGTCAAACACGTGTACACTGAAGTTGAGTATGCAATAGGATCACAGTCCGTTAGACACGTCCTGGACGACTCTAAGCCAATAGCACACTTGGCAAGGAAACAAGTGGCGAGTGCCATATTGGCAGGTATGAAATAACAGTGGGTACTCTCTGGAGTAGCAGCCAATGAACAAACATCTGAAGTTCCAGTGTACACATGGCTCTGGAGTCTAGCCTACACGTCATTGAACTCGCGAAATTTTTCCTATCCCTAGACATAATTAATTGATATGCAGAATATTATTAAACTAAGTGCGCACGAATGCGGTGCAGTGTCCCTCTGGTGTCATTTACTAAGACTCGGTTAAGCTTTGTTTGCACGAGGCGGAGGAATACCCTGAAAGTAGAACTTAAGCAGGCCAGGCTTTAGAAAAGTTGGAAGTAACCGTGAATGGGTTACAGGTAGAGGTAGTGAAATTTCGTGAAAATATTTCAAAACGAGTTATATTTCAAAAACACTATAGGTAGGGACACCCGAATTTCGCGAAAAGATCTTTGCACGTGCTAGCCGTCAATACCCTACGACCATACCAACAGTTTAATTTCGTTTATTTGCGGCGTGTTTCTGCGAGAAGACATTTTCTTAGTTGACTGGCCAATCAGAATTAAGTTACTCCGATACTATTCGCCTCTGATTCGTAGGTAGACGCGGAACATCTAGATCACCTAATCATTAAAGTGAATCTGAGCTAAAGTGTTATGAAATACAACTGGTCGTGAAATATTTTCGCGAGATTCGGGTGTCCGTAACTATAGGGTTGTTTACCTATCATGATTGGCTGAATTACTTTAAAACACGTGTTATCTGTCTGCACACGAATCGCGTAGGAGCCGTGCCCATGTTGCCGAATTCTGAGTGGTCCGGTCAAATATGAAAACTCCTTCTGACGCAGACAGCATCCAATAGCAATAGATAAACTTCTGTTGGGTGCTTGTTGTCTAGAAGCCTACCGTGTACACACAGTTCTACGCGAAGAATCATTAACTCTGACTATAGGACACAAGTCCGCATTTTTACATGCGATAAATGTGATGGATAAGTGGGTAGGTAAGTAGGGCTTAACTCTCGTCGACAGCGAGGTCATTACAGATGGAGCAAGTTGCTCGAACGTGCAGGAACGTGTAGGATTCCGTATAGACCTGTAAATTTCGGGAGTTCATTGTCCTACAGGCCAGACACTGCAGTCTTTTACAAATATGCCGGTATTCAACTGCACGTTGGTTGTCTGCTGTCACAGTGGAAGACGAACATAGACACCGTTCTCCAGGAGGTGTCAAACACCGCGTGGACCAATGGCTGACGTTATATAAACGCACGTGTTTTGAATTATAAATTGTACCAAAATTAATCCGCAAATTTTTCACGTCTCTAGGAATCGGCCATAGCCGTAGTAAGGAAACATCCAAGCATTCGCCTGGAGTGATCTCGGTAAACCATGGAAAACCAAAACCAGAATGGTCGAACCCGGATTCGGGCCTGGTCGAACCGAATGTACCACCTTGCTCGGTAAATGTGAGCGGTAAATAGAGTGGCATCCCCATAACAAAATTACCGATGATTTTCCTTACAGCAAAAATTTATGTCCATACAAACATTACCCAAAAATTTCGAATCGATTGTCACTTAAAACTTTGCAGCTACCCAATTAATAATATTAATCCAGTTAATTTTAATACTTTGATTTTATATTTTCTATGCAATACACAATATTACGAAAATATTCTATTAAAACCGTTTATGTAGGAACGTACTTAGAACGATCTATGTTAATCTACTCTCTCTCCGTGCCGAAGCTAATATTTTTAAGTGAGGAATTATTCGAGCTCGTTCTACTTGGTTAGTCCTGATGAACCGCAATTCAAATGATCATCGACTAATAAACCGCTATTCCGAATTTCCTCTGATGCATCACAAAAATCTAGATTTTTAACAACAAAGAAAGTATGCGTGCAAGTTCTATTACAGGCTGTTCCCAGTTATTTACGCACTTCTAAAACCAATCTTTGAAAAATGTCACTGGCCCTTAAGTAGCACACTAACAAGCATGCGCTCAGTAACGTTGGTAGCGACAGAGTAAGAAAAGTTCCACGTCTAAATGTCGAATTAATAGTGTTGGTGACATTTGTGAATACTGAGCATTTTTATTTTTTCTTTCAGTTTTTTAATGCGTGTAAGTGTAAGAATGAGCAAATTTGTGCACTATTTCGTTTTCTAATATTTCAAAGTTTAATTAGTCTCACGTACGAATAAGTGATTAGGCCCATTGAAATTTTAATTTTTCATATGTTAGAAGGATACTCAATGTGTGTGCAGATCTGAAGTAATGTTGCAAAAGTGCTCAGTTTACCGTGGACACCATATACTTCTGATAATACATCTTACTCTCTATTTGCACACGTGTTATAACACAGCTCAGACTGATTTCCTAATGAGAATATAAATATTTTAAAATTATAATAATTTGTGTTTATTATCCTGAATTAAAGTTGACATGTGTGAGAAGTGCAAACATGCTGCTGGAGCGACAAGCCCCCGCGGCCACACGTCACAACACCAGCTGATAGTGCGCGAGGGCAAAGTATAACTCAACACCTGGTGCAGCGTGGCTGGACACCCAAACACAGCACCCTCTCTCTACTAGTCTTCAATCTCTATTAATAAAGCACGAGTTCCAACCTCTGGCTCACGTAGCATTTCTATTTAATGCTTGAATAATTTTGAATTCTTTCCTGTCGACTGGATTTTTAAGTTATCTCTGACGGTTTTTCCCAGTCTCTTCTTAGTTATAGTCTTAACTATAGGTACACTCATGGAGGTAGTCGTGGCCTAAATCCTGGCCATGGCTGCCCAATCCCTCTTTGCCGCGATGCATGTCTCCTTGCATGATTTCCTATTCTTGTGGGCGCAAGGAGTTAGTCATGAGACGCAATTAGTTCCGCCCTACCCACCGGGCTTCCAATCAACACTTAGTAACAGGGTCGTTAGAGAAAAAAAAAATCAATCGTGGGGCTGGATACGTGCGCGAGATCAGATTACAACTGCACGTATCTCTCGTTTACTTCTGTATTGGGTCTCGTATCCACTTATTTAAGATTGATTTTGTCTTAGTTGTTTAATGCGTCTATCAGTCTCGCCTGCAAATTGGAACATTTCGGACTCTGTGTGTGTGTGTGCGTGTGTGAGACTGAGAGTGCGTGAGAGCGAGTGTGCGTGAGAGCGAGAATGTGTGTGTGTGTGTGAGAGAGAGAGAGAGAGAGAGAGAGAGTGAGAGACAGAGTGTGTGTGTTTGTGTGTGAATTATGAGCAAGTGGAGAATGTACCATTTTTTCTTATTTCTTAGTTTCGCAGCATCACAAAGTATCTATGGTTTCATCGGAATTAATAAAAGAAAAATTGACATTTAATTTTTTTTTATACAAGAAACCCAAGGTGGAGTCCGAGCAAGCATTTATTTACAAAAACAATTGCAAATGTAATTAATTTTCTAGCATTTTAAAGGCATTGACATGACTCTAAAATATCGTGGCTTGTGTAATGCACTGGCTGCAATATGCTCTAATTTTTTTTGACACTTGTGAAGTCTTTCCCTACATGTCTCGACTAGGTTGAAAGGTGGTGAATGAGAGCTGCATGTGCGTGTCTGCTGGAATTCGTATTGTGGTATAAATCTGCATGGCGGACTTACATTTCGGAAATAAAACTGGTTTAGTTAGCGTAATTCATAAAGAGTGAATATTAATGTCACCTGCTGGATTAGAGACCGCACAAATACATACACATGATCGCATGTCACTTTTCATTCGGCAGAAATTACGTAGCAGTGTGGGAGGGGGGGATGGCTCTGGAGGGGTAGGATGATGGGGGTTTACCGTGGATCAGATATATCTCTTGATAGAGCGAGCAACACGAATGTATGAAAATACAGTAATTTTGTATGCCATAGGTAAGAGTTTTTTTTTGTATTCGTGGTGGGTGTACCTTTACGCTAGCCCCTTCTTATTACGGTATATATTTTTTTCCTCCCGTAAACTTACTATATAATTTGCGTTTATGAAGAGTTTTATATCTGAACACTAGGAGCTAAAAATATCGCTGCATGTGGAGTAACCATATGGATATATCTTCCCACTGCCATAATTTTCTAAAGTACTCATTTTAAACTTGGGAGAAAATGTATTTAAATTATGTGCGTCTATGCCTAGGTGAAATAAAAAAAAGGGGGGGGGTATGCGATCCTTAAATGTGCATTTTGCATACCGCGGGTTTGCGAAGTGGTGTAAACACTTTTTTTGAGGGGGGGGGGGGGTTTCGAGCCATGATTAATTTATATAAAGCTGGGTAAAGCATCCGTGCACGACGGCGCATGATTTTTTATACATAAATTTTAAACAAGTGTTTTGCTGAGGTAGGTAAGCATGTTGTTAGAGGGGAAGGTTTTTGATTTTCGTTAATATTTACCCCTAAACACGCTTTTTGTTAGTTTCTTTCTCATCATTATATATTTCCAGTATAAGGTTTTCGTTATCTTGCCTTTCGATTCGAATACCTTCCTTTCGTTGAATGGGGTCAGCTTTACAAAGCTGCGTTCGAGCTATACATTAAATTTTATTGTTTGCGTTTTTTATGTAGAGAGTCAACAGCGATATTTTGCTCCATTCGACCTTAAAACGTGAAAACATCCCTCCAAAACCCGCTCTCGTTGTGAGGGAATAGGTCTTTAGAATGTGATTGGATGCAGTTAGGGCTTCCACGAAACCATTGCCATCGACCAACCCAGACCCTGCCACGATTCTTGGTCGTGATGGTTGCTGGCACGATGGCAGATGCTCATCCTGGACCCTTGGTTTTGTGGGAAGTGCCTACACTCGTACGCTGCTGTGAAAGGAGACTGTACATTAGGGATTTTGGCAGGTGAAGGTCCTACAGCTACTCAGATTTTTGCATGCCTCTGCAAGTTATAGCGCCTAGCAAATACTAGGCCGCATTTTAAACACTTATGTATCACTCGATATGGATTATTCGAACACTCATAATTTTTGTGTCTTGGAACACATTTAGTGAATGCAAACGAAGTGTCACAGTAGTGCCACGCGTACTGAGGTAACACCTTTCCAAATTACATCCGTGGTAAATATATACATTTAAAAAAACTAAGCTCTTTTATCGTATTTTATGATGTCACATATTCCTCTAAAGACTAGCTGGCCCAAACCAATACTCCAAATTTGAGCAGATTTGTAATTTCGCAGAAAAATATATTTGAATTACGCGCAGGCTAGATAATATCCTGTGGCCTGATGTAACTAAATATCTGAAATTACCAGTCAGAATACTAAAATACATGGGTTGAGAGTGCGATCTGTCGCCTCTGGCATCAGACAAGAAACTGTGCCGAGGGTTGGCATTGTTCCCATTATATACTTTCCCTACACCAGCACGCTCTGGCGGACAGTGCTAAAAACAAGAGCGGTAGTGTTAAGGGATTATGCGATGGTGAATAACTGGTCGGAATAAAGTGGCGGGGTGATGGGTAGCAGAATAAATACTCAGTTTCAATGGCAATGTAATTAGCGTTAGAAAATAAAATTACTTTTTTATAAATAGCCTTACAAAAATATAATTTTAATAAATTATGCATGTAAGAATACTGTTGTTAAGAATTTTTTTTTCAAATAGCTTAAAAAATTTCTGATCTTCTTATGACTATAAATATGAGTGCCAACAGCTCACCTAGCGGCTGAATTAATAAATTATCACCCATCAGCACCAATCATACTTTAGAACATAAACAAACATGGGTACTTCATGGTTGCTAAATCGACAGCTCGCCTGGTGACGAAATCGAGAAAATGGCGCCACCTAGGTTTGAAAATGTAAACAAATGACAAACGAAAAAACACCAAGATGTCTGAATACGACGGAATGAGCAGAGGCTAGGGAGTGTTAGTGAGGGGGAAGAAGGGTTTAGAACGAATGTGAGTAAATGGTGGTGGGATTGGAGGGGATGGAGGCCTGCCGAGTAATTGGTCGAGCGAATATGAGTAATTGATCGAGCGAAATGAGTAATTGGTGGTGGGAGTGTTGCGATTGAGCAATTAAGTATATTGAAAAAAAGGGGGGGTGGTCGCTTGCTGGACGTGGTGTTGGGGGGACCTCCGAAAATATAGTTTTTTAAAACTAATTTTTTAAATAATAAATTTTTAAATAAAATTTCAAATAATAATAATTTTAAATAAAACATTTTTAGTAATAAAGTATTCTTAATATATTTTCATAATTTTTATAAAAGATTTCAAATTAATTTTTTATACATTTTCGAAATTTTTTGGTTTTTGAGGTCAAAGGTAACCAGGTTAAGGTCAAAGGGTAAGTTAAAGGTTACCGATATACAAAATGGTGGATAATATGACCGCCGGGGGACCGGAATGACAGAGCACGAACAGCTGCGGTTGTCCACGACGTCCTGTTTTTCTACTACTGACATCGCACGAGATCTCATCTCGCACCATGACACCAGGCCGTCTGGACGTGTGGCAGGCAACAAACCATTGATCTTGGCGCTGCCCACGTTGCCACTAAGACAAAAGCGGACTCATCACTGAAGATTACCCGCTGTCATTCTGGATGGCTTCATGGCAGTGAGTGAGTGGCAGTATCTCACGTCACCATTGCATTCTGTGGCGACGTTGTTGTGGTGTTAAGAGCAGTCGCCGGTACTATCAGCGTGCATGTGTATTCTTGTGACTTGCAGCCGTCTGCTGGCATTGCTTAACAGTTGCTCCCATCCGCTTGGGATCGCGAGTAGATATGCAGTAAACATTTAGTGATGACCAGAGATGTGTTACCAAAATGGTTAATTTCTGGTGTAGGAATTAAAAATTATTTAGTAATATCAAGAGTAAATGTAGTTGCGACAGAAATAAAGCCGTCATTTAGTAATGATGGTATTTTGTGGTCACTTGCCCAATACATTTTGTGAAGACCTTTTGTTTTTACTCATTAAAATGGCCAGTAAAGGGCATAATCATAACCTGTATGAAAAATTTGCTGAATATGAGCGAATGTATGTGGCACCTGAAGTATCTGGTTGGATTTTATTTCTATATTTTGGCAACCTGTCTTTTTATGTAGATGTTTTAGTAAATTTGCTATATGTGGGAGAAGAAAATAATGTCCACTTTGCCAAATGTAATGTAAAAATAATAAGAAATGGAAGTTTTCTCACCTGTAAGAAATATGAAAGAACTGAACAAAAAAAACTATAATCAAAATAAAGAGTATTACCACACTTCTTTGTTTCTGTTAAAAATCTCTTATAACTATCATGTACCCTTACACTGTACAGAAAAAAATGGTGTTTCGCATGGCTTTTGCCATTTGTTGTGTTCTGTTGGTTTTGCTAGGTCTTATGCAAGTCCTGCTTTGCCACGCCCTTAGTTCAGGACGCAGCAATGTCAGAAGCTCCTTCACAGTTCTGTGAGCCCTCTGGCGGGCGTTTTAGTATCTAAGACAGTTGGAGAGTGGGATGTTTTGCAGACCATGCTCTATACACCTTTGGTTGGGTTTATTAAGTTTATAAGGGGCGCATGCATCGAGGCAATAGTAGGGTTGTCTTGCGCCATGACCGCAATGGTAGCCATGGTCACACCAAGACAGAAGAAGAGCCTAGATGGAAGGACACAGCAAACCAGCGGAAAGCGGAGAGGGTACTGGGGAAATACGTGCGACATTCGTGGAAGATGAATGTATATATTCCTCTAACTGTATTAGGGCGGGAGAAAGCAGGGCAGGTTGTTAGTTCGCGAAGAAGCATCCACACCAGAACGATCTTATACAGTCCGGCAGGTACAGCGATAGTGACCTCCATTGCTGACGTCACTTGCGAGGCTCAGCTTGAAACGTGAATCAGCTGCATGTATTACAGTCTTAAATCTAAGCACGATATTTATTTCCTGCAGGTTACTTTGTTTATGGGTGCCACTGTGTGGTTGACGACAAGCGTGTTTGTCATACACTATCCATAGATAAAATAATTTATAATCGTGGTTCAGTAGCAAGGAGTACCAACAAATCATCAGCGACTACCTGTACCAAGAGTTTTAATATTATTATTAATTTTAATGTTAGGTGGAGCGGGGTGGCGCGGAGGTAACTCAGTGGCCTCAGAACCGGGATGACCTGTGTTCGATACGCAGTATGGCCATATTCTGACTTCCGTTGTCTATGATTCCCGATATCACTCCAGGATAATTGTGGGATGGGTCCTTAACAAACGCCTTAGTCGATTCCTCCCCAATCCCTCTTCCCTGAGCCACTTTCTCGGCCTCTGATGACCTCGCTGTTGACAAGACGTTCAGTGTAGCTACCTACCTGCTTACCTACCTACCTACCCACCTACCTACCTACCTGCCTGCCTACCTGCCTACCTACCTGCCTACCTACCTACCTACCTACCTTTAAGTTTTACATAATGTCTTTTAGAGAATGTCCTTTATTCTCTTATAGTTTTTTTTTACAGCTATATGCGAGGTTTCAACTATCAGATTTTTTTAAAAATAATGTCCCCCTTTCAATGGTTTGCTTTCTGGATGTTTTGGGAATAGTTTGATGTTTTTGAAAATAAGATCAAAGTAATTTAAACGTATGTCTGCATTCATCGCGTTTTCCAAGCAACATATCATAGCGGAACAACTAAATGTCAGGATTACAGTCTCTCGCCTAAAGCCACAATTTAAATCCTACGTAACAGAACATGTATGTGTATGCGAGTGTGTGGAGGGTGAGGGTTAGCAGATCTCATTTCTCAGATCGTAATTACAGTTACAGATGAAATAATATCAACAAATGAATGTTAGATATTAAAAATGATACGTTCGCTGAGATGTAAATAGAAGGAGAAGTGTTGTAGGTGTGGCAGAAGTGTAAGACGGCGCGGTGAAGTGCCACCTTGAGCGGCGCGAGAGTCGCTGCGGACGGCCGCAGTTGGCGTAACTGAGAATCAATACAGGCGTGGCGTGGCTAGGCGCGTGGGTAGCAGCACTGCGGGGTGTGGGAGGGAGTTGCGTAATGCACTCCCCGCAGGCGACCATCACACCATAGAGCACCACTGCCACATCACAGCTGAGTATACATCACGACGGCCTACCCAACTCCTGCACATGTCTGTGACTGGAGACAGTCGACTTGCACGGCGCCTCCTCGTCTATTTGCAAGTCGAATTTTCCCTCCCAGTGTCATGTCTGTGTCACGATCCTATTCTAAGCGTTTCAAAGCTATTTACTCGTGTAGAGTTATTTTTCTCTCGCCATAAATACTGCTATAGTCTCTCCCCGGTTACTTCAGCACTCCTATAGTTGACGTCTTATACCCGGTGGCACCATCGTGGTTCGAAACTTGAACTGTGATCGGATCTAAGATCGACACAGAAAACGGTTGCACCATTCTAGTCCAGAGCTGGACTGGAGATTGAGATGAAGTTCATTTCAAACCGCCGAAATTGGCGGTTCCAAATCTCGATCCGAGACCAGCAGCCATAGTTGACAAATTTAGTTTGAAAATACGCTAACAAATAGAACTACGTTCGCTTGTTTTCTTGGCAAATTAAAACAATATTATAATGACTTTAATATTATTCAGTAAAATTCGTACAACAATAATTCACTTAAAAAAAAAAAAGAAAACATCGCATATCTAGTTCTATTTATAATGAAAAATACGCCTACTTACATGACGTCATATATTACGAACCAATAGCAAAATTTGTCTCATACTTAATATCGATCTCTCACTTTGGAACCAAGATCGACGAATCGGATGTCCAAAATAATGAAATTACGTTGGTGCAACACTTTTACATTGGGACCAAAATCAAACTGGATCCTGGTTCGGAACTATGATCATTCGATCTTGGCTCGGGGAAGATATTGGTGCAACCGGGCATTAAACATTGGCCCTGCTCCTATCTGAGTATAACTGAACTGGTCTACTGACTGTCATGCACCCTGTACAGTTGGAAACGACGCACAGATAGTAGTTCCATGCCTTAAGGGCCCCGCTTGCCTGCATCATTTTTCTACTTTGTTTGCCGGGAAGTGCGGGAGCTATAAGGGTTACACTGACACGCGCTACAAGAGTGCCATCACCTCTACGTGCAAGGATCTGCAGTGTTCTCGTAGTGTTGCGGGTAGTTATGGCACTTTCACTGGTGACACTATAATTTTATTGATGGAAAGTCTGTAGCAAATTCAATACAGTCTCCTATCGTCGTTTGGCTCGTGTCCTCCTAGTATATTTTCAGATACGGCAGTCTTAAAACCTGTTCTTATATTGGAGTACTCCAAAATAATATTTACTTCATGCGTGGTAAGTTTAAAGTACTAATCCAATCTCGTATGGGGCATGTTGTCTTTTCGTAGATAAACGTACTGGGGGCACGTTTAAGAGTTTCGTCAATATTTCAGGATTTCAAATACTCTGCAACACAATTCAGAAGCAATGCAGGCGGAACCATTAGTGTTGAATTAAAAGCGTTGGGTATTCATTTCTGAATATTAAAATTATTCATTTTGCTTTCTGTTTCATTTTAATGCTTATATAAGTGTAAGCAGGAGCATATTAGTAAAGTATGTACTTTTCTAAATAATTCACAGCTTTCCTTGACCGTCGCGTGGATAAAGTGGCCAGATCAACGGCCATTTGGATTTCACACGTAATGGAAGAATCAATCGTGTGCATACAAGCAGAACTTTCAAAAGTACTCAGTTTACCGTGAACAGCCTTACGTATAAGTTTTACAAAATGTGTTAGTATGCACCAAACATTTTTTCGTTATGGGCAACTAAGTAGTTACTTCATAATTTAGGCCGTACCTTACTCGCTTATATATAATTTTCATTATGCTCGAATTCTGGTTCGTAGGTGGTTTAAGTGTTTATATTTGCACCACATTTGTGAGCCAGTTACTATTTTAGTTAGTTCGGTCATCTATTGGAAATAACGCAGCACAGTAAGAAGAGCAAATTGCATTATAGTCCTCTAATAAAAACTAATGTTAAAAGTGGTCGTTACAAAATTTCATCTCTATTTTCGCAAGAAATAACTTTCCGGAGATTGTCTGTGTTGTTAAAAAAAAAACCGGGCGTATATAACGTAGAATTGAACTATACAAAGAAATTTCGGCAAGTGATCCCTCACCAAAAAATTAATAATACATATGTAGGGCCTATATATATAAAACAAACAAGGCCTACAGTCTTGGTCTGTTCCCGAAAGGTGTAATCATCCTTAAAAAGTGTAGCTGAAGCAGATATTCATCGCTAGTTCCGCTATCTGAATGAAAGATATGTATCTAAATTTCTGTAGACCTATAATGCATTATGGAACCACGAAGGGGAGAACATGATAAATTGTGTGGCAATATCAAACCCCTTCCCTAAAGAAGAATAAGGGTTGGAAACAACCTATGTGTATTTTAAAATGCAACTCTCTGGAAGTTTTGGTCTGTTATCCGCGGACCAGCAGTCTACTGTACGTGGTAAACAAAAACACCGCTCTTGCGTTTACATTCTAAAAAGTCAACGTGTTCGGTAAATTAATGCACAATGTTCGAACACCGGAAGTGTTCTACCTGTGTGTCAGTCGTTGTTCGAACATAACACATCACTTTCTTGAAGACGGCGGCGTGTAGGGTAAAAATACTAGGCAGCCTTTTAATGATCATGTATGGTAGAATAATAATACGCAGTAAACCACACAGAACTACCGGAGATTTAGATTATCAACTTAACAAATGGGGTTCTTACACCTCCTTTATGAAAGCGGTTACTATCGGCACAAACTTTTTTACAGAAATAATTTCGTCGTTTATCCATGCTATATCCAACAAATCAGCGCTTTATCTTTTAACGTCTGCTTCAACAACTTTTTCTAGGATGTTTACACCCTTCCGGAATAGACCTATAAGTAAGGATAGGAAAAATTCGCGAGTTCAATGACCTGTAGGCTAGACTCCACAGTCTTGTGTGCATTCGAGCCTCAGATGTTTGTTCATTGGTTGCTGCCCCATAGACCAACCAGTGTTACTTCACACCTGGCAGTATGGCACTCGCTACTTGTTCCCTTGCAAGTCTGCTATTGGCTCAGAGTCATACAGGTCGTGTTTACCAAACTACGATCCAATTGCAAAGTCAACATCAGTGTATACGTGCTCGACGTCTATCTTGTCCTGAAATGAATTCGCGAAATGTTCCCATCCCTACCTATAGGCTATAGGCCGTGTGTGTATATATATATATCCTATAGGCTATAGGTCGTGTGTGTACATATATATATATATTATTTATTGACAAATTTCGGCATGTGATTCCTAAAAAAAATTAGCGTTCGTTTTCATCCAATAGTTTTTTTTTTCTTCAGTAAAAGTGCGCAGAAATGAATCTGGAACTAGGGGCCGCATCACGTCCAAGGATATACTGTACGAGTGTACACACGTGTAACAGGAATATAGCTATCCAGATTGATTACATGTAGTATTGACATTGCGTGTGTACACAACTGGCAGGTTTCACTGTACAGGACCATTGTTTCGACCAACTGGTGTTAACTTATTAGTCTGTACCTCGCAAGAGTTGCTCAAAGTGACGATCGAAAACGTCAGTTCAGCACGACAAAGGCGTGTAAGATTGCGCCGCGCTACTTCGACTATCACACGCGTATTGCGTCTGTCGCTTAGAGATGGGTGACACAGCGCTGCGCCGCGCAATTGCGCTAACTCAGTTCATTGCGCATGGTGCGAAAACTCACTTCAAAATATTTAACTCACGACTTAGTGGCGCAGTGCGCTAGTAATTTAGACATCGGAAAAAAAAATCGATATTAGTTGTATAGATTATATTTAAAGCATCGTTTTACGAAACTAAGTATACAGTAAAAAAAATGTTGCGACTAACTAAAATGCGAAATAATAAGTCATAGCACCCTGAGTTTCTTAAATGCCCTTGTAGCTGTTTTGTTTCTAAAAAAAAAATACCACTTCTACACGTGGTCGGCGAAGCATTTATACTGCATTGCATGAAAAATGTGGTAAAAGAAATAAGTTTTAGCTCAAGACATGGCTAGAGTACCACGAACTTTTTAATAAAAAACGTGTTTATTTACAAACAATTAAAAAAAAAAATTTAAACATGAAATTTAGATTTGAATGCTCTTACCTAACACATAGTAATAACGTAAGAGGCGTACACTAGGAATACAAAATATAGCAACACAAATTGCACATGCAACCAGCTAACAAAACTTTTTTCAACTGCAACTACTTGCGAAGCGCCGCACCATAGAATAAGAATGTATTAGTGATGGGTAGTTCTCGAACTACCAATTCACTTTGAACTGGTCTTGAAAAAGAACTAGGTGCATAGTACACCGCGACGTAAAAGAACTAGTCTCTTGTGATATTGGTCAGTCATTATCTTAGTACCAGCAACTACGCCAGGCGCGCCACAGTGTGCCTCTGCGCATGCTCTGTCGTTCGTCCCTCCCTGCAGCTTTCCCCCCTCCGGCTGTCCCACCATCCTTGACTGACTACACCGCAACGTGCATACTTCTTATCAATCTCTGTCTTTCGGTATCTTTGTTTTAGCTCGTTCAGAACTGCCTCGAACTGTAGGGATCACAGAGCAGACCTACCTAGTTCAATAGTGACATGAGTCTCAAATCGGTCGGGAACTACACAAAATAAAACAATTAATTAACAAATATCACTTATTTGCTTCTCTTTCCGTTTCACGCTTGCTTAGATTCTTCTGGGGAGGGGAAATGGAACTGTGAAAGAAGAAACAGAGAAAGACCTATCTAGTTCTCGGACCGAGGTTACACTTGCGCGCAGCAGTTCGCCAGTACGCGTGATCATTCGACTGTGACCTATGTAGTTCAAAATAACGGTTCCCAATTAACTGTTCTCACATGTAACTAGTTCGGAACTACCTAGTTCATTCTAGTGAACTATATTTCCCATTACTAGAATGCAGTGACGCACTGTGCTGCGCTGCGAGTCGCTGCGCGGGTACACGCTGTGCCAGCGCCATGTTATGCTCGTTGCAGGGCACAGTCACTGCGCCATGGCGCAATTGAGTTGACACACTACGCCCACTCGGCAAGGTGCGCCTGTTTAGTGCGCTAACACCAGACATTTCAGTGAGTTACCCATGACTACTGCCGCTGCAACACGCACGTGTAGTGGCAATGTAGGACGGCAGAGCCACCTCGTGGACGATAGGTGAACTACACACACGTGATGGGGTAGCCCGTGTGCTTGCAACTGACCTCGTGAACCACGCGTTTCCAATTTAAAAACGTTCTGCGGCGCGGTCCCATGGAGGTATTAGTCTATGGAGTGTAAGCCGAGGCACGAAAGTGAAGCCGAAAATGAAAGACAAAAAGTGGCAAAAAGGTGCATGTTTTACATTGCTTACTATGTAACTTTTGCCTCTCGTAATATGGCGGCTGACGTAAACAATCGGTCTGCGCATGCGCAGTTGAAAGAAGTCAGACAAAGAATCGGCTTCACTTGATAATCGTGGAGGCTGTTACCGCTCCATCATCTATTACCTCCATGTGCGGTCCCTGTTCCCACTTGTATTTTTACACGCCTTTACTGAAACATCTCATATATAAAATACATATAACATAAATAAATACTTAAATGAGTGAGTGTTTGCGCTTCGGAAAAATCGCTTGAGGTGAATCCAATAGCTCCATCCTTATCTTGCTAAATCTACTGCAATTAGTAAGTTGTTTTTCTCGCTGTTATTATAACTCTAAAAACCATTCTTGCTCCATCACTTGGCTGTTGTGAACGTCAGTAAACTTCTTTCCACTGGGAAATCACGTCGAAATTTGTCGCTTTCGTATCTTTCACCTCGTCAAAGGACATCCCTAAACATGTGATGTTTAACCCAACTCCATATTATGATATTCTTGTATCTATATGCATGTAAGTACGTATGAATGTAGGTATGCAAGTATGTACGTATGCATGTTTGTGTATACATGTTGCCCTCTTTAATAATATTTTACCCGCTAGTATAATTTAAATACTTCTGATTCGGAAAATGATACCAGTAACGGTCGTCCCAGCGCATTATTTATGTCTGTATTTATAAAACTGCGAATGTGCATACTTCTAAGCGTAAGCGTGTAGTAAGCTAAGGAAGATGTATATATTTGTCTGTAGACGTCTGCAGATCAATGATTATTGAAATGTGAAATCGAGAGTAAAATGAATAATCAAATTGAAGTTGAATCAATTTTCGTTTCGTGAATATAACTTCTTAAATAATTTTTTTTCCTGTGGAACATAAAGAAATAAAATCACAGTGTGTTGCTATGGAAGGAAATAATCAAAAGAGCTGTATTCCGTAACAGTCGATAACATTTACCTCTGTTTACAAATGTTATTTCGCAGCAGTAAAAACAGAACATAGGCTATTTAAAAAATGAGTGTCCTCGTGTTTTGTTAATGGCTGAAATGAACTGCATAACTTCAGTGTGATTCGCTAATAATATAGTGGTGACTTTAAAATCTTTTGATACCTTTATAAGAACGACTTTTAGTATTTCAATGCGCTGTTTTAAAAGTTCTACTTCTGTCTCATAACCCGTAGGCTACTATTTCGGTGAAGATTCGGACATGATTTTAAAGAGGAGATTTATCATAAAATGAAGTTTGCTAAACTACTTGTACCTGTCCGGGAGAGTAATAAATGTGTTCCTAAATATAACGCAATTTCTTTTAACCCCTTTACGAAGCTAGTATGAGCCCTTTGCCCTTCAATGTGAACGAAATAACGTAGGAATGACATTTGAAATGAACATTAACACGTTCAAATACTAGCAACAGTATATGAGTCTAGCATGCATGCTGGCAAATAACGTATACTGAGTTCACGTTTTCTTCACACTTTTTGAATCAAACCTTTGAAAAACACGCCATAAATGGTGTTTTTGGTTGATTTTTTTCTAAATGTCTAATATATTGCAAGAGTTTTATACTTGCATTAACTTAGAAGTGCCACATTTTTGGTCAAATTGAAATATTATTCATATTTTATCTGTAAATTATAATATTTCGTTTATAATTAATACAAATTAAAACAGTGAGAAAACATATGTATTGGTAATGCTTCGTAAGTAATAGTCCTTATGCGAAATATGTTTACACTGATAGCAGAGGGTGCGGTGGTGTAATTTTTTAGACTCGGTTAAGCTTTGTTTGCATGAGATGGAGGAATATTCTAGAAGTATCACATTAGCAGGGCTTCAGAAAAGTTTGAAGTAAACATGAAAGGACTATAAATATATGTTGGCAATGAAACTGTTAAAGCAGTTATTGAGCACATGACTATTTATTGGAGTTGTAGTTTCACGTTGTCGTATCACTGTTGCTGTTCTGTTTGATGGAGCACTGCGTGCTACAGTGATTCCTCTGCTCTGTAGTTGGTGCTAGTTCCTTCCGCCCACAATAGCCGCTGCGAGTGTTATCACTGGGGAAGTATGTGCCATGGCTTCATAAGGGCGTTGTGCCGCACACTGTACATCTTGTAGACATTATTCTTGACTACATTCTCCTCACATTACTTTTTAAACCACAATTTTTTTTTTGCAAAATGGCATGTCAAAGTCAAAATTTTACAATTTTTGTAATGCACAAATCAAATGAACCAAGTTATTTGCGAAAAATAAAACAAAGACGACAAAAATATCTTGTCTTAACTCGTTTTAAAGTACGCTTAACCAGTGTTACTTTAATACAATTCAGAAGCAGCTACAAATAATATATATATGCAAGAATTTTAATATTTTAAGCAACATTTTCAGTTCACAAAAACATATCTTTGACCGATTTTATAGACGTCTTGAAGTATTTCCTAGTGCAACTTATCAGAATGACTTATCTTATTGCTGTACGTAAGTTAGATTTCATTACTTGTACATTTTTCAAACAGTAAAATTGATATTTTGATATGTGTTTATGGCTTTATGCCAAAATTAAGGGTGCAACTTTTTTTGCGAGGAAAGATTAATCATTGATAACGTATAAAATTTGGATAGTAAATGATGAAGATATAGAATAAATTTGTTCGCGCCTGGCCAACATCCTTCACATCGGAGTCTAGAGAGCTAATAAGGATGAAGCGAGGTGAGAATGCAGCAGCATCGGATTGCAAAGGCGTGTTGATGGCGGTGGAGGTGGGGGGGGGGGGGGGCAGATCGCTGAGGAAAAAAACCATCTTCCGGTAAGCAGGCCCACCAAGAGAAATTCCGGGCAGCTGCCCCCTCCCCCCAAATCAACAATTTACAATAACATAAGCAGTCGTCATCCATGAGCGTCGAAATTTGATTTTTACGGAATACATCATTTTATAAATTAACATTTACGAGTCAGGCCCAACCCGGGCCCTGAGCATCCCCCCCCCCTTTTTTTTTTCCAGTATTCCCACTTACGAAAAACCGCGAGCCACCTCGCTGGGAAGCGAACCCAAGTCGCCCTGGTGGGAGTTAAGCGTTTAAACTGCTGAGCCACCGCGAAGACATATCGCTGTATTCATTTTGTTAATTACGTAATACTTTTATATTGCATTAATTCTCTTGGCATTTGAAGAAAGTAATGTTCCGTGTAAAACACGTTTGTGAAATCAGTTGTGCCCCCTTGTTAATTACTGTAATATTTTTAGTGAAAAAAACTGCAACGCCTATGCGCAGTTACGAGCTCGCAACTCATTGGCTTACGGTGACTCAGGTAACATGACTAATCACAAGCTGTTGCAGACGACCGGTTGCTGGTACGCTGCCGTTGGAAGTCAGGAGATGCTCAACTGCATCGGCAGGCAACGGCGCGGCACGGCACAACGGCAGTGACGTGGTGGTCACGTGGGCCAATCATATTTGAGGAAAGCAAAGGCAGCTCACCCGCTTATCGTAGCAGGGCTTCCAGAACACATTGCCCGGCGGATAGTGCCGGCGGAGTAGCTGAGATGATATTTCACACACGTCAACCAGGCTGCTGACCTGCGACCCAGAAGAACGCCCTGCAGTCGTCACACGTACAGCGAGCCGTACAGCTGGAGGACAAGCACTTTGCGGCCAACGAAGAGGTCGTGAGAGCAAGTACTACACGCACGGTGTCATGTTGCGAGACGTCGGCCAAAATGTTACCACAAATTGTGTAAAAAGTCCGCTAATCAATTGCTAAAAAGAACTGTAATCATTTCGTCCTCAGAGTCCACGGTGGCTGAGCGGTTAGCATGTTCGCCTCCCATCATTGCGAACCGGTTTCAATCCCCACTCAGATTAGGTATCGTTTTGAATGTACTTTCTTTTCGTTGGGAACATATTGGAGATGGGTTTAATAGTTTAGTCTAAAAACACAGATGAGTGAAGAGATTGGGTGGCTCTTAACAGCGAGGTCTTGAGAGCCGATGAGGATGATTGAGGTGAGTATGGAGCAGCACCGGAACGAAAGGGCGGGGGAAATGGGAGATCCGTGAGCAAACCCTCCGAACAGTGGCATCGTCCAGCACGATTCTCAAATGCGAATTATTAAGAAAGAAAATACCGGCAACTTTATTTTAAGGTCGGTGCCGAAAAATAGCTTCCATTTGTTTCACCTCTAAATTGTACTGTTATCTACATGTACAAAATTGAATATCCCAATTGATTGACTGACTGACTGGTCCACTCATTACCGCACAGCCCATACCACTCTACACAAAAGCATTAACATTTAGAGATGGCTCTGCCTTAGGGTGCAGGCACCCACTACGAAACGGTTTTTCGAAATTTGAACCCTAAAAAGCCAAAAAGGGTGTTTTCCAGTAAGCCAACCCCTCAACTCATTAACTCGATGAGATATCGTTATGCTATATACTTTATAAAAGGTAACTGTATATATGCTTAAAAAGAAATTTCAGTTTTTTTTTTTTTATTATTATTTACTCATAAGAGGGTGAAAAGGGGCTAAAATTGTTTTCGAATTCTCCTCAATAACTAATTTATCCGATATCACCACACGTTTACAGTCTTTATTTTAAAAGGCTACATATGTAAATGCTTAAAAAGTATTCCGTTTTTTTTAATCTATACCCCGAGAAAGTGAAAATAGTTAAATATGTTTTGGAGGACTCCTCAGTAGTTTATAGATGTGATAAGATGTCGTTACGCCTTATTGACTCTTAAACGCGCGGCCAAAGAGGCCGGATATAGAAACATTAAATATTAGGGTGCTCTCTCTTTTGGGAGCAGTCATCCAGGCATCCACTATGAACGAATTTTTTGAAATTTGACCCTTGAGGGAATGAAAAGGGGTAATCGTGTTAAGCATTATTAATAAAATGTTACAATTTTTTATATATACATATTTTAAACAATAAATTGGTAAACGTGAGAGTTGAAGAGCGGCAGACTAATGTGATATAGAAAGAAGGCCCTACGATAAAAAAAGATCTATTTCATGTAACACAGACGAGCAAAGCCGCGGACGCGAAGCTTGCCTGATGTAATCTCCGTGGCGCAGATACAGACATTCTCTGCTGGGGATAAGTCTGCTTGTTTGCCTGGGAAAGAATTATCCTTGTCATTTTGCTAAGTTTACACGTGAGTCTCCCGTCCTTGGTACATACAGCCTCATGTATAGAGAAATGGGAAAATATGAAACTGTTTGAGCCAACATATCTTCGATAACACTCTAGCTAGTGTATTATTTTATCATTGGATTAACGAGTTTTTGACTCGACTAAGTTGTTCTCACACCAATTACGAACGTTCTGCCTTATAATATCATACGCCTCATTGGCCCAGTGAAATGGGGTAGTAGCTTCGCACATGCATGACAGCCAATAGGAAAAGAAAACCGTCGGACGTGTATACAGCTCGTTGAATCCTAGCAAACAGTCAACTTTCCCCGCGATAAACCATCATCTCTAATGGGTTCGGCTTGCCAGTATCAGTATTTGGTGTCGTCACTTCAGAATCACAATGAATTACATTAGGTGGTTTACTGTATAGTGAATGTTCTTGGAATATTCTGATAGTGGCTTGACATAGATCCCTGCCAACGGCATAACTTCAAATGACAGTAATTTTTAAACAATAAATAAATGCCGTGCGGAGATGCAACTTACTGTCAGGCGCAAGTATCATCATCATAATTGCATAACTTTGAGGTTGGTCCTGCACACGTGGAGTTATATCCTAGGCTGAACCAGCCGGTGGAATGCGTTGGCAATAGGACGCAACTACCCCGAGAAAACACACCGACCATTGGCAACATCCGTCATGTTCTCTACATGTGAAAACCTGGACTCGTAACCGCAAGTGACTTAACACAGATAACCTTTGTAGAAGGTGGTTGTGTTCTAAGAACTGCCATTGACGTCCTGTTGAAGAATATGTATTGTTTTCTGCTCTGTGGTCTGCTCCCGGATGCCAGTCGGTAAAATGCATAAACCATTTTCATATAGTTTCATATTTTTGGGAAACAGTCGTATGTGTAATACGTGCCAAACACGATACATACTTAATCAAACAATGTGATTGATTTTCATCATTACAGTCGGTATAAGCTGAAATTAGATTCTTCTCCTCTTCAGTCACTCTGGAAGGTGTAGATCGCGATTAACTACGGATGATATTGTAATAAGACTTTTAAAAATATCCTGGCCGTAACTGCTTATATATTCAGTGTGTCCAATGACTGGCATTCTCACAGTAAAAATGGCAGCGACGTATAAGAAAATTAGTTCCATGTCTTACCATCGTGTTGAAAAAATTACGTTTACATTTGTGAACACCTGACTTAGTTGATTTTTTTTGGTGTATTTATTAAATTTAATTATTTTATTTTTCGGTTTATTTATTTATTTGGTTTATGTTCTCGGCAGTATGAATTAGCATGAGTAACTAATTTACGTTCTTAATTTTAAACTTACTTTCGATCGACGGATGACTGAATGGCCTATCCAAAAGTAATTCACAATAAGTGGAAGTCCAAATTCTCCTTCTTGAACAAATAGTGTTTCAGAAATGCGTGGAACACACGTCTCACTGTAAAAAAAAATTCTGGTAGACTTCTTAAACTGTAATGGACGTTTTTAACCTATACAATGTATGTTAATAATACCAAACATCAAGCTGCAGATATAGGAATGTTTAGCAGCGCTACTATACAAAGTTGGGGACTTCCCTATGCATTTGACTGTTTCCTGAGCAAATGTATGAATGCTACAATGAACGTGATGGGGAAAACATTACCATTCCTGCTTTCTCACTAAGCTTCTACACTGGTATGGTAAATTTCCGGATAAATTTTTAGAGTACCGCCAGTAGAACTTGGCTTCCAGCTCGAATTGTATCTCGCTGATAACAATGTCGCTATTAAGTTTTCGACATATCGAAGTATAATAAACTCATTTTCCATGTATTCGCCTACTCTAGCCAGGGTTAACCTAATAACTATGGCCACCTGTTTTTCGCGAAAAGTTTTCAGGAAGAGTTGAGTTCCAGAACACTTAGGGATCAGAACCACTTCCGTGATTTGATCATTTGAATTGTTTCGCATCCAACCTGCATTCCCGCGAATCATGGACACTCCGTACACGGAGAAACTTAATGCTGATCGCGGGGCTGCTGTGGCTGAGCGATTGGCACGCTCTTCTCACACAAAGGCGAACCGGGCTCAATCCCCGGCCCGGTCACCGGACTTTCGTAAGTGGGAATCGTGCCGGACGATGCCGTTGGTCGGCGGGTTTTCTCGCGGATCTCCCGTTTCCCCCTCCCCTTCATTCGGGCACCAATCCATATTCACTTCAATCACCCTCGTCGGCTCTCAAGACCTCACTGTTAAGAGCCGCCCACATCTCTTCACTTCAGTTAATGCTGAACGGTTCACTCACGTAGCAGTCAGTGGGGGATGGGCCGTCATTACTGCACATGTGCGTTTTAACCCATCATTTTTCAACATAGTAACCGAAACTAACAGGACCTTCTAAACTGACCAAGGATGGCGGTTAAACAAGGGTTTTGTACAGTTAAAACTAGGGGCGACGGATGGTATTTGTCCTTAGCGGTCAAGGGCCTAAACGAAAAGTGTTTTCAATTAAAATTAACGCTAGCAAATATCACAACATACCAGAAAACATTTACTAACATACTGAGACTTACTCGAAACTTACACATACACTTTTTTTTTTAATTTTAGCGACATAACTGATATCGTTTATAAATAAATATCGTAACACGCCAATAGCCAATTTTAGAGCTACAGCACAATTTTACTAAAAATTATCTGAAAATAATACTCAAATTTGTCTTTAAGTAAGGTATAAATTAAACAGCAGAAGTCGAAATTTATTAATTCTTGTGAGAAACTGACACTTACAGCAGATTATTGGTGGGTCATAGACCCCCACCCCCCTAAACCACTGGTTCCACCGCCCATGGTTTTAAGTAATGCCTGCGTGACAGGATAAAATGTTCCGCGCAAGTCAGGGCGATTAATATGATGTTTGTGAACCACCTAGGTGACGTAGTGGAGACTAGAGGATTTCAACTGGTGAACTCTGATTTGATCTAGAGTGTTGGACTAGGTGATTTCCGTTGTCTTAATATTAAAAATATATATATTATTGTAACATAATACTTTGTAGTGTTTTTTATTTGTACGGCACAGAAGTCTTTAAGATTGTAAGCGATAGCACGCCGTGAAAGACATTGCTGTGTAGATTATTTTTGTAGTATTGTATAAAGAGGAAAATGTATTAATTTTCTTTATTGATTTAAGATATCTAGCCGTCTTAACAAACCTGTAAAGCATCCAGGCACACGTAGCTGTTCCTTGTACGTTAGCATGTGATTTCGTTTATGTTTTTATGTGTTTTTTTCTCTAAAGTATATTTTTGCTGATTTTAAAAGTACAGTTTCCTTTACGAAATTGGGTTTAACTTCGTTTTCAGTGCCTGTATTTCTATCTCGCCCCTGTACTTCATACCACATGTGGCAATTGTTAGGGGCGTAATGACAAACCAGTAAATATACCAGCCTCGTTCTCGCTTGCGGGAAATGAAATGGCTATCGCCAAAAAGTATTTCATATGGAAAACTGGAAGACGGTATGAGATAATCTGGAATATTGTCAAATTTATTATAGAAATAAAACACACTTGACTTTAACTATAACAATTGCTTTTGAAGTTGATATGTGCTGGAGTGAACGTTTGGCATGCTACATAGCAGGAAAACATTCTCCAATCGACGGTTAATTAAAAGGCTGTTTAGATTAGAGCCTTTGTGGTGGCAACGGATCGCTCTTAGTGGTCTAAAACTGGCCTGTTTACGAGGATGTTTCAACCTGAGCAGCTCCAATAGGTCGTGTGAGCAAGCGCGTGCGACCGGAAAGAAATTGTTCATGGTCGCAGATCAAAGGTGATCGGCGCGGTGTGGAGCGGACTACGTTATGTTAAAAATAGTCAAAAACGTGAGTGGTGGCCGTTTAGCTAGGCCGCAGCTTCGTGTATAGCTGAGTCAGAGGGAACTACGTGACTCCGGCTGGGAGCCGGCCTGCCCGAGTCTGCGAATATAGTTTACTCACGGTTTCATCACTTTTTTAAAATCAAACCTTTGAAATATCACCCTATGCATCTGCACAGGGTTTTTTTCCTAAATATGTCGTGTATGATAAACGTCTTATACTTTAACATAAATGTACCTTATTTTGCACTCTAAATCTGAATCAGTGAGAATTTCACTGTTTCAATCAGTCAAACGTATCAGACTGATACAACAGTCACTTCAGTGAATTTAACTGATGAACCAGTGAAAAAATGCCATGCTTCCTTCACTGATTGATTCAGTGACATTTCCCACTGACTCATCAGTAATTTTTACCACTGCTTCACAATGATTTATTTTTCGACTGATGGACCAGTGAAATATCTGAGCAACTTTCTCCGTCTCTAATAATTTGTGTCTGATGTATCAGTGAAACTGCGTGTAAAAATGGCCGTTGAACATCGTTTAAAAATAAGCGTTAAACAACGTGTACCAAGTGAAGTAACAACGAATAAACGAATAATACTAATATAAAATGCTTTCTAAGATATATCTCGTCTCTCAAAACTACATTTTACAAGGTAATATAAACACACAACCTTTCATTACGTCTGTACGTCATTCATTTCGATTCCATGTAATCGTCACAGCGCTCTGTTTAAAAGTTTAAACTGCATTTAATGTGGTGAAGAGAGTACAGTAATATACATACTATTCGTTTTAACAATCCTAACGGTACAAATCAAATCAAACACGAAAAGTATGAGCATACAACTTCAAACTAAACGAATTCACAGCAAAAATTTAAGACACATATTTTCCTTCTATACGAATTAGCGTGTGTAGCTCAGGTGGCAAGGCAGCGGCCTATAGGGCCCATAGGGTTTTTAATTATGGCAAATTGCACAATATAAATAATAAACTATCGTAAATATATTTATTTCACGTAATTGTTTGCCTACATTCAATAAAAGCAATATTTAATTCGCCACTGCAGTCGGCCAACACTTGTTCAATTAGTGAACTTGTTTCACGTCACTAATTCAATCAGTGAAATTTTTTCACTGAAACAATCAGTGGTTTTCCACTGATTCTAAGTGGAACCATTTTCACTGATTAGAGTTGTTGAATTTCACTGCGAATCAGTGGTTTCCCACTGATTCGAATTTAGAGTGTGTTAAATTGAAATTTAGCCTCTATTTTATTTATAATTACACTATTTCATATATAATTAATATGAGTAAATACAGTGAGAATATGGATGTGTTTGCAATGTCCAGTAAGAAAAATGTTCTCATGTAAAATGTTATTAGAGTGAATGCGCACGAATGTGATGCGTTGGCACTTTAGTGTAATTTTCTAGCTTTGGTTAAGTCCATATATGGCGGCAGTATACAAAATGAGAAAGAAAGTAGCTCTTCAAAAGTGCTGAATTACCAGTGAAGAGGCTATACAGCTGTCTCAAATATGAGCTACTCTGAACAGACGTGGCCTTTGCTAGCGCGTTCGCAAGAGTAAACGACCACGTATTCGCCAACTATCACAGATTAGTTTTAACTGCACAATTGCTTACTAACCTGGGACTATATTCCATGCAATCATGCATGGGCGCTTATATGAGTGGTTCTGTGGGAGAGTCGGCCGACCGCTGTATGTCTGTGACGAGGACATTTCCGTAACTGTGCGCGTGCAATTTACTATGGAAGGTTTCTTACAAAGTTGAAGTTTTAGCTAATCAGAGAGAGGGTGAGGCGGTGTTTGGTAATGACGATAGTTGTATTGTGGAGGTAGTGATTAGTGTATCTCCTTGCATTTCCCCGCTCCACCTCCCCTCCCGGTGCCTCACACTTTCTTCGTGGAGGAGGTCAGTAAGTCAGCTAGTGTGTGAGCTGTGACCCCTCCGGCACTTGTACCACGGCGACTGAGGGCTACACAATGACGTCTTCGAGAGAACCAACCAGCTGCATGGAAATTGACTTCTTTAGCTAAATGTGATATCGGCGCAGTGCACGACACTTCTCTTTCAATTTACAAACTTGCAATATAAATTAAATGTAACAGTTAGCTCACAGTCAACGGAGATGGGAGGAAACGGTGAGTTGTGGACGGCGTGATAATTCTGGGCTTAGCTTTCTTTGCTAGTTATCTTGTAGGTTTTTGCATAATTGTAGTGGGTGCACGATCTAGAGAAACCTTTGCTAGTTAGTACGTGAATTTTGCACACTTATTTTAATCATAGTTCTGCTTGTTTGCAGAACGTGTTTGTAACGAACAAATGTGTAGGTAGCGTGTGTGATTGTTGCCCCATTCGGCTCGCCCGGCCGAGATGTTCTGATCAGGTAAGCTTGTCCACAGCTCGTCGCGTACTGCGTGGTAGGATATGTTTTTAAATTGTGCTCCTCTAAATAATTTTTACAATGAGGTGCTGTGAATGGCCCGCGCAATACATTGGGTGTCACCTGGTCGGTTTCAATGCCTTTTAATAATTATTTAATTTAGTATTTTAATACGTGTTTTTAAAGCACCACCCTTTGACGCGCCAAAGAGGTCGCGGTCATGCTTACAGATATTAACTTTATTGTTTTGCTAAGGCGCACATAATGTAGAGTTTGTTTGAATATTTATTGTAATCTTTAAGGTGCCAAATATTTGCAAAATCGACGTTGGAATTTCATGCGTCACTATTGTTCGTAGACGTAATAAATACTTGATTAAGAGTTCTAGTAAATGTGAAACACTTTTCTTATTGACACAGTATGGTAAAACGTTTGTTATTGTGTATGTCTTGTTTATCATACAATTGTACTGAGAAATCAGTGCAGTAAATTTCGTTAATTTGTTTTGAGGAACAGGGAGAAAACGATAACCAAGAATTAATAGTATATTAAAAACCATTAAAATATTGACTGGTGCCATAACAGAGTAAACATTCGTGTACATTTAACACAAATGCTTCAGTTGCCATATTAAGACGCTGAGTATAAGCGGTTGGTACAGAAGTTGCGAGTGAAATGAATTCTTGAAGCACAGTTGCAAAGTTAATCATAATAAATACCTAAACTCGCCTTAACTTGTGCGTCATACACCAAGTATTGTGTGGCAGGCTATTGCATAGAAAGCTGCATACCCGCTTGCATGCTAGCTTGTGCAACGACACCCTGGTCACTCACCACAGTCGCTTCAGACTGAGAGGTCGCTGACTCCGCACTGCTAACGGCTGTTCACGGTCAAGTGAGCACTTTTGAAATCAACCTTAGAAAAAGTCACTGTTCCCACCTGCATGTATTTCAACAGGTGCAATGAGTGATACGTGCGCAGTAAAGTTGGTAACGATGGAGGGGAAAATAGTTTAATTTGTTAACCTCGAATGAAAAGTGTGAGGAAACCATTTCTGATCAATTAAATTGTTTCTATCGCTTTCTGTTTCTTTAAATATATTGACGTGTAAAAATGAGCAGACTTGTACAATATTTGCTTTTCTAATAACTTCACAGTTTAACTTGACCGACGCATGAAAAAAGTGATGAGGCCCATAGCAATGTTAATTTTACACAAGGCGTAAGAACACTCAACGTGTTTACAAGTAGATCTTAAGCAGGGCTTTCAAATGTACTCATTTTACCGTGAACGGCCTATAGCAACAACCACGGCTCGTAAGTAGCCACGATCACTCCCCATCAATGTCGTCCACCCAGCCTCAACTTCTCCTTCGGCGGGGCAAACGACTGCCATTACACCTGCGCTCAGCATTCATGGATCATCCCGCATGCACACACGCCGTGAGATAACCTAGCTCAGCATCGAGAAGTTTCTCGAAGGCGCGAGGTAGTCCCCGACTTTCTGGAAGGCGTTAGTCGCCCCAGGTATGAGCTGCCAACCAACTCTTAGTACTTACTCCCTCCACACCACGCCGTGTGTGACGCGAGTCCCTACGTTCAAGAAGTTTGCTAGAAAGCACTTGATTCAAAAACGGTTGGTTATTTTCTAGCGGCATCTTCACACGAAATGAATTCAAGAAACATTTCGGGCCCGGAGACAACTTTCAAGTTCTCATTTCAACTCCGAGGATTATATTTTTGTCGAGAAAACAACTAGGACAGGTGTTTCCATAATGAGTTTTAGCTGCTAAGTCTTCGATACGGAGATTTGAGATGGGAAACTGCCTTGCTCGTAGAGGTGATGAGGCAAGGTGTGAGTGGCCGAGAGTCGGCATTACAGTGGAGAGAATTGCGTGGCCAGCCAGTGTGGAGCAGCGTCGGAATGCAAGGGCGTGGGCGAACGGGAGATCACCGAGTAAACCCGCCGACCAGACGCATCGTTCCTATGTGCGAAAATCCGGGAGCGACCCCGTCGAGAATCGAACCCGGTTCACCTTGGTTGTAAACGAGTAGTCTGACCACTGCACCACCGCGGCCCCTAAATAAAGAAGGGATATTAAGGGTCCTATGTACTGAAACCTTTGTCTGTGAAATCGTTGTTTGCGCGTAAACGTGTATATCGGTAAATCGAATTTCTGGAAATATGATTTTTTGTTAGAAAATGTAAAAAACATTTATCTAGGGCCCCATTTTTTTTTTATTTTGTCATATTAAGTGTATTCTGGGATTTAAAAAATCCGTAAAAATGGTCAAATATCGCCTTTTTAAAACTTGCCTATGCAGTTTCCTTAAGCGGCAAGAAAAAAGTACCAAGATACGGACGTAGTTTAATCTGTGGACTTTCATCGTGTGTAATAAAACCCCTATGTTACAGATCTAATTTGCACAGGACAGCGTCACGGCGGAAACACTGCACGCCTTGCGCGTAGGAGCGATGAGGCGCTAGGGATGCGTGTAACTGTCGCCCGTATCGTTCCCTCGCTTCTTGACCTTGGACACGCAGCTACGTAGTCCCTTAATGTACGTTGTACTTTCTTGTGGTTGTCTCTCATGAAGCCTTTGGCACCCGCAAATAAAACTGAGGGAGGGGGAGGGAGAAATTCCCCTCTTTCTCCCTTTTACAGATGCCACTGGTCTCAGCCAGACGTGAGGCCGCGGTGGTGTAGTGGCTAGAGCGCTTGCCCCCATCAAGGCAAACTAGGTTCCATTCCCAACGGGGTCGCACTACTGTATGAGAGGGTCTTATTTAGACATGAGGAACATATAGTTACGTAGAACGGTAATATTAATCACTCAGGGGGAACTTATGTGGAATCATATTCATATAAATGACATAGTTATTATTGATTACTCACGCCATTACTTTGATAGTCTAACTGAAATGTTCCCACCTTAATCATGTTTCTAGGAGGATTTTGTAGTGAGCGGCTATCGGTGATCGGACACACCCATTCTGCGATATTCCCTAGATGACGCCCGGATAAGGAAAGGAGACACGCCCAGCGTGGGGCTGGCTGGCCTATATCAGCGCGTAGTTTGGTAAGTTGTTCCCCATTACTGGTCGGTGGAGGGAGTTTCTGCTACTGCCCTTTTCGCAATAAGTTGCTGCACGTCCTGGCGTCCTCGTTGAATGTCTACAGGTGTGATCAGGCAGGGATGTCTACTTAAGGCCTGCTCACTACGTAACAAAGCGCACTAGTCAAGTGAAGTTCGAACGTCCGTGTAAGTACAGTACTCGAGAAATGTATTTTGCTTCCCGCTAACTCAGGTTACAGGCAGTGCGTCATGTCGTTCCCTGCGCATTGACAAAACATATAAAGTCAAGATATTTGGGCGGCTCTTTACATCGAGGTCTTGAGAGCCGATGAGGGTAATTCAAGTGAATATGGAGCGGCGCCGGAATGAAGGGACGGGGGGAATGGGAGATCCCCGAGAAAACCCGCCGATCAACGACATCATACGGTACGATTCCCACTTGCAAAAATCCGGTGACCCGGTCGGGTATTGGGCCCGGTTCGCCTTGGTGGGAGGCTAGCGTGCTAATCAATCAGCCACCGTGCCCCCCCCCCCCCAAAAAAAAGAAACAAAGTTTGTGAGTGAAAGGGTGGAGGGGAAAAATAAAGCTTTCTCGCAGACCGCACTGTCATGATCTGTGACCTTTCCTCCTGCCTACAATAAAGTGCGGTATGAAACTATCAGCATTGCGATGTCAAAAACACGGTATTATGTTTGACCAACCTAATATGAAGGTTGAAAGCTTCTTTAATAATAAAGGTTTCAATTTATTATACCTTTCAGCTTAATTAACGCCCATAGTTATCAGACTGAGCGAGCAAAATCCGGAAAGCTGAATAGCCAATCAGAACTCTTCTTGTCTTCTGGCCAAGTGAAAGTGTTGGAACACCAAGCCGAAATTTCAGCGATTGTTTTTTAGTGTCACGTAGTATTTCGCATTTGTGAAGCCAATTTTTATTTTGTGTGTATACGTATGTGTATGAATGTATGTATGTGTGTGTGTGTATATATATATATATATATATATATATATATATATATATATATATATATATATATATATATATATATATAAACACACACACACACACATATCAAGCTACTAAAAAGAAAGCACTGAAAACGCTTATTGTTGTGCGGGACGGCAAACCGTTCATATTTCAAGAGGAGGCCCTTGTCGAAAATAGCATGGTTTGGGCGCTGTGGCCCCTGTTCCATGGCCACCACGGTCACCAGATCTGACACCTCTAAACAATTTTCCTTCAGGCTACTGTGAAGGGTATGGTGTACGTGACTCCTGTACCATCAGAGGAGGACATTGTCGTACGAATCCACGCAGCGACTGAACTACTGAGTACACAACCACATGTGTGTTAATATCTGCTCCACTGATGTAGGTTCTGTAATCAAGTACGGAGCTGACAGTTCGGACCCCTTTTGTATTTTACTTCACGGCACTTTGTGACACTCTTATTGGGTTAGTGGTTGTTTCGTGACACTATGTTGAAAGTGCACCAGTCGTCATGCGTGAAGCGTTGTCAAACTTCGATGCCCCACAGCGCCCAGACATGCATTCCAGGACATGGGTTCCTCTTGGAAAGTTATTGGTTTTTCCATCCCGCACAACAAACTAAGCGTTTTCAGTGATGTTTTTAACCAGTCTGCATTTGTGTGTATATGCTGACATACATTAATATATTTATACTGTGGAGGTGTTTTACAACACACACAGGACGAGGTCTTTGTCTCAGTACTTCCTGAATGTAGGTGGTTAAGTTTGAAAACAGCTGAGAGCCCTCCAATGGTGTCAAAAAGGGTTTTGGGTTGGTTCCAGTGAAAAGGTTAATATATTGGTCGCCTTTGCCTTTACATAATAATGTAAACGTTTAGATAGTTTTTCCCCCCAATTTGTATCAAAATTAGATTTCTGTTTAAAACTTCCCCCACAATTTATATTTTTATCAAATTAGCTATATGCAGGTTACATTAAATATTTTCCTTTAAATCACACTTAACTTAAAATTATAGCAAGCCCCCCCCCCCCCTTCTCTCTCTTTAAAATATTGACAGACCAGCAGTTCCTGCCTAAGAGAATACCTTGTGCTGTCTCCCCGAACCTGGACGAGACACTCCTATTTATATTTTATTCAAAACCATCGAGAACATTGAAAAATATCTTCACTCCGTCGATATGCGGAAGTTCTGGAAGGGCACCCTGGTGGTACGTGACTGGTTGGCTGGCGTCACGTGGTCAAGGTGACGTACGAGGGATGGGAAGGCAGTCACAGATTTCGTGGGTGGCACAGCCCCGCGGCGCCCACACTTGCAGACCAGCAGGCCCGCCCAGGGGACGTGAGGCGTGGAGCTCGTAAAACACACGCCCGTCGCAGCAAAGGTAAGCCGTCCCAAACGGCCAACAGAATCTCAACTTTATATGGCTCCGTCTGTTTAATTTTCGATCGATGTGGAGGGATAGCCGTCACAATACGAAATCATACATACAACGGGAGCGTGATGGCTGAGCGGTTAGAGTGCTCGCCTCCCACCAAGGCGAACCGGGTTCAATCCCCAGCCGGATTACTCCTGATTTTCGCAAGTGGGAATCGTGCCGGACGATGCCGCTAGTTGGCGGCTTTTCGAGGGGATCTCCCGTTCCCCCCGCCCCTTCATTCCAGCGCTACTACAGCCTCGCCTCGCTTCAACTTCATCTGTTCTCAAGACCTCGCTGTTAGGAGAGCTGCCCAAATATCTTCACTCACTCACCCACATACCAGAAACAGGTAGATTCAAGATTCCTTCACGAAAAAATTTAACAGAAAACATAAGAGTTCACAACTTGTTGGTCAAAAGTCAATGGGTGTCACAGAGCGGGAGAACCCGCAGGAAACCCAGCCACTTCATGACAGTGACATTCTGCTGACTTCCATGTCATAACTCTCATTTGATCACAAATGAGTCTTACCAGAATGTTTCAATCAGCAGAGTTTCAATTTCAGAGTGCAAGTAAATAACGCAGTCGCAAAACATAGTGAAAAAGTCAACCATCCCGTGATACATATTGGAGTATCAAGTATTTAACACATAAACATAGTGAGAAATGTTCAACAGACAGTTTGTTTTATTTCGTTTATATGTGGGCTTATTCTTTTTCTCGTTTTCCATTAAAAAAAATGCCCAATATAAAAAAACGAGCATAATAAGCGATTACAAACAGCCCAAAAAACGGGTTTTATGAGAATCTATATCGAAAATGTTTATAATAAATAGATCATATAAAGTTACATTTATTACGGGCTCATAGAGAATAACAAAGTTAGCCTAAATATTGCAATGTTTCAAAAATTACTGATCATAAATTACACTTATCTTTAAAATATTTTCCGTATTAATTCCCCATGACACAGCTCCTATACAACATGGCAGGATATGCCTTCTGCCAATTTAATATCTTATAATGTTGAGATCTCTATCCTTTCTGATCTCCCTAGACTAAATATAACCGCTTTTACAGCACAAAAATACGTTGACGAGTCTTGAGGAACATCCCAGATGGTTTTCGAAGTGGTGCAAGTCAATATAAATTCAAATCTTGATGACGTAGATCGTAGCGTCAGACGGTTGCTAGACGCGCGTTGGCATCGGTGGTGTGGGTGCGGAGGAGGGGGGGGGGGAGGGGGAGCGTCGAACCGCGCACCTTCAGTCTCCGCTCGCCTGCCAAGCCGAGCACACGCGTCGACTGCGATGTCCTCACTGGCAACGTCAGACTCGTCATCCACTAGGCAAGCCTCAACTCCCTCGTCGATAACCCCACGCAAGACGTATAAATTGCGGAATAGAATAATTAAATCTGATGTACGGTGAGAAGCCATTTTACTTTATTAAAAGTGCTTCGTGTGTATATGATGAGCGACTGGTTAAAGATATGCTACCACTGAAAAACCTGTAATTTTAATAAAATTATTATTTAATTAAAATAACAGGTTTTATTTATCCTTTCACTGGATTAAGTTTAGTGGTTTTCAACGATTGATAGCCAGAAAGCAAACATTTAACATAAATGCAAAGTTCTTCAATTCAAAACTTACCGTTTTTTGAGAAATTTAGGCATAAATTTACTGGTATTGGCTATTCACGGTAAAATGAGCACTTTTGAAAGCCCTGCTTAAGATCTACACCTATACACGTCATGTATTATTCCGCCTTATGTAAGATTACCACTTTCATGGGACTCATCACTTTATTCATGCGTCGGTTAGGTAAAATTGTGAAATTATTTGGAAAGTAAATATTTAACAAACCTGCTCATTTTTAAATTTCGATACATTAAAAAACACAGAAAGAGAAAAGAAATATTTTAAATTATCACTAATGGTCTTCTAACATTTTTTATTCGCCGTTAAGATACGGAACTACTTCCCATCCACCGCCCATCCACCGTTACCAACTTTACTGGGCGAATTGCAAATCGGTGTGCCCGTTAAAACATACGCAGGTAGGGGTAGTAACTTCTTTCTAAGGTTGATTTCAAAAGTGCTCACTTTATCGTGAACAGCCTTTAGGAATGTAACAGCAACAACACATACGTGAGCTGTCTTGCCTGTTTTGCAATACTGTCACCTTGTACGTAGTGTGTTGACAGGCATTCAAAGTGGTGGAATAATAAATGTGAATTCCTTGGAAACGCCAGGGAGTATTCATTACCTCAAGGCAACATGCTATTACCTGTGAAATGCTGATTCAAAATCTATCGTCGAAAATCAATAACGTTTCCGCCTCAACAAGTTTAACGCAACAGAGGGGCGGCAACACCACATATTTTCATGAAGTATTTTCGTAATCCCGTTATGCCCCGCCTTGGTTGCAGATATTCTACCACCAAACACTGTCCAAATTTTTAATGTTTATTCGAAAATAATTTCGTAATACTTCCAACGAACTCGTTTGCACAAATTAAACTACAAAGACACTAAGTGGTTACAGGAATTACTTTAGATTACATTGTACACAGATCTGGTCGATTTATCTTTTGTAACGAACCAGCAGCCGCGCTTTATCGATGGAGTTGTGAAACATTTTGCATTTATGTTTATTAGGTTCGATGTAAAGTTTCTGGTAAGCAGTGTGGATCCAGGCCGTCTGTACTATGCCATTACATATTAAAATTTGTGGGAAGTCTAGAGTAGACTTTGTGCGATCTCTTCACTGATCTTACAGTAATCTTGATCTCTTAAATATGCAGAATACTCTAAAAAAAATTGAAGAAGAAAAAACATAGAATACTTATGCCGGAATCACATAGGCCCGATGAGTGGGGCACGACACGAAAAAAACCGCAACCACGACCATTGCCAATGTGCCTGCTCGAATTTACAGCCCGACAGTTTATTGACGAGACACAACGATTACAATTTTTCGGATCTATTTAGAAGGCGCGATTAATTGCGTTGGTTTCAAAGGCGGTGAGCAGACGGGAAATGTGGAATACATGGCGGCAAAAAAGTTTTATATAGCTAATGCATACAAAGGTAATATTATTATTTATAAGAGTTAAATACAATAATTTTCATAATTTGTTTTCTTCTAAGTTACGTATTTCCCATTCTATCTTGTACTCCATTGGTTGTTTAGTTTTTATGTGTCGTGTCGTGCTGGTCGGGGCTATGTGATTCCAGCATTATACTTTATTCTGATCTTACGTTACCATACCATTCCGATCCAACGGTCATCGGAGATACGTTCGTGTCATTTCCTGGTTTATATGAAATGTGTTAGATAGAAATTTTAAATAAAATGAGATGTTCTGGCTAACTTCTACTCCAAAAAAATTCCGTATTACTTAATTGTCCCTTGCTTTACCATTCCTATACATCATTCGAAATCAGTTGCTGTAGTTTCATTTTGTTTATGAATAGACATTATAAAGAAATTTTAAAACCGTGATATCCAATGCGAGGTCCTGGTTTCGAATCCTGGAAGAGAAGTTACAAACAACAGTCAACTTGGTAAGACCGCAGACATTGGCATACTTATATCTTACCTCCAGTGTCTGTAACTAATACAAAGGCCGTTTTAGCCGCCTTCTCTCATTCCGGTTTGACAACTGCCATATTGAAATTTTGATGTGTTTACGATATTTAATCTTATGTAAAACAGTGTTTCCAACTACGGCGACAATACTGTATCTTTTCTGAGTAGATTGCTCTATTAAAAGTCTACAGCCAGCGCTCAGAATTATGAGGAAACAAAACACAGGTGAAGCTTGCTTATGACATATGTCATCGTTTTCATAGTGCTTCTTCACGGCAGGACGTGACCTTGAAGCGTTCACCTGCAAGTAAAACTTGCCTCATTCTCTCTACTAATTCTCCCCCATAATATAAACATCAGCATAAATATTGTTTTCACCACTATAACTTATACGTATAAATATTCGCGCAGAGAATTTTTGAAGAAGTATAGGGAGATGAACCATGTTGAGTTGAGATATTTTTACTGCTCTTAATAACGAAGTCTTCAGAGTCGATGAGGGTGAAGTGAGATAAGTATGGAGCAGCGCCGGAATGAAAGGGCCGGGGAAACGGGAGATCCTCGAGAAAACCCGCAGACTAGCGGCATCGTCCGGCACGATTCGCACATGCAAAAATCCGGGGTGGCTCCGCCGGGAATCGAACTTGGTTCACCTAAATGGGATGCGGGTAGTCTGACCACTACACAACCACGGCCCCTTACATTTCCACGGAAAATGTTTAAGTACATAGGCTACCCCTCGAGTGTACATCGCAGCAGCGCAGCTGACTCAGTTGCCGTATAACATCTGCGTTTGTGTGTGCGCGCTCACGCAATTAATTAGAGTAAAAATGGAAGCAAAATATCAGTTTAGCGCTCCAGTTTATTATACCAAGCGGTAAGTCGCTTCTAGTCATCAGCTTACAGCATTTCTGTGCTGTACCTCCAATATGCTAGAAGTGTATGCAGTGGGCTCATTCTCGAATGATTACTCGAAATTTTCTGCGGTGGCGATGAAGAACTAAGCGGCAAAGTTTCTTGTTAATAACGGAAGGTGGGCCCTATTAGGACGGAATAGAGATTTGTGCACACTGATTACCATTAAAGCTATTTCAAAATGGTAAGAAAGGGGCATTTTTAATGCAGTTTTCATACAACTTTCAATTAATTTCCAACAATGTTGAACACGAGGACCGTTCATAAAGACTATACATCCTTTACTGTTCGATCAGAAATGATCAACGGGCAATAATGCCTACAGGATCCTCAGAGTCCTGAGAGACTGTAGCACTGATTTCCCTGGCAAGTGATGCACGGGCGTTTATCATACTGGAGGTCATGGTGGCTGAGCGGTTAGCCTGCTTTCCTCCCACCAACGCTAGCCGGGTTCAATCCCAGGCCTGTTCACTCCAGATTTTCGCAAGTGGGAATAGTGTTGGACGATGCCGCTGGTCGGCGGGTTTTCTCGGGATCTCTCGTTTCCCGCGCCCCTTCATCTCGACGCTCCTCCATACTCCCCTCACTTCACCATCATCGGCTCTCAAGATCTCGCTGTTAAGAGCCGCCCAAATCTCTTCACTCACTTCATCATGACAACTGCGTCCATACTGATTGCGAATACTGTCATTCAGTGAGCGTGTCTTAATGGCACCTGGGTCTAGACCATATACTAAAGATGAGGTAGACCGCTTATTCGTCTTCTGCGCATGTACCCAACATTGACCTACCCCAATCCTACACAACTGTCAAAGTCACGTGGTTAACAGTGACGAAACTGTTTGTTTAACATCTAAATTTTTAAGTGACAAACGTAAATAAAATACTTTTGCCAGTTTCAATTTAATCGAACTACATTACAAATTAACTATACAAAGTAAACATACATCTCAAATCATTTGTTTACAAATTAGTTTTCTAACCTAAAAAGTAAACCATGCCGATTTCGCTAGAAGTGTTGGCAGAAAAGCAGTTCAATGTTGGGACATGGAGATTGGTTGTGCGCAGCCAGCGAGATCGGTCTACCTCATGTCTACTCTATGGTCTAGGCAGACGACGTAGACGAGAGACGTGAACGCGGGACAGACTGTGCCGGGGTCATCCACGCCGACCCCGCCGGCCGAGGGGCTCCTGCCCCACCCCCGCCGCCTTAGTTGCTTGTGACCCCGTCCGCGCGCTGGTGCCGGGGATCGATACCACTCCGGGAACATCTTCCGCAGCAGCCCCTGCCCTTCTACACCGACAATTACCGCCGCGACACTCTTGCTAAGGGCTACGCGCGAGCACACACCGCGCGCATCAGCTGCACCGACACTGCCTTCCCGCCATGAGGCGCTGCATGGTCAACCGTGCAGCTGTCTTGTTGTTAGGGCCGCCATTACGACGACCTGCAGGGATATAGGCCATTCACGGCTTCATCCAACTTTTCTGAGGCCCTACTAAAGATGAACTTCCAGCATATTCCACCGCCTCATGCAAATTAACTTTGAAAAGTCTAGAAAATTAGACCAATGGGAAATAAATCACATTCTTATGCACATGGTACAACAGTATTTTACGTAAGAATTATTTCTTAATGGTTGTTCACGAAAATTTGAGCACTTTTGAAATCAACCTTAGGAAAATGACACTGCCCCTGCCTTCATATATTTTAACGGGCGCACTGAGTGACAGGCGCCCAGTAAAGATGGTAATAACGGATGGATGGGAAATAGTTCCATATCTTAACATCAAATAAACAGTGTTAGGTAACTATTTGTGACCACTTAAATTATTTCTTTTAACTTTCTGCTTTTTTTTAAATTAATCGAAGATTAAAAATGAGCAGCTTTGTTAGTATTAACTTTCCTAATAATTTCTCAATTTTACTTGAGCGACACATGAATAACGTAATGAGGCCCAAGGTAATGTTGATTTACATCAGACGGAAGAAAACACATCGTACGTACAAGTAGTTCTTAAGCAGGTCATTCAAAGGTGCTCATTGAACCCTGAACAGCCGATACTAGGTATTACCAACACACCTATTATCTCCCTGATTGTATTAAGATTTAATATAACTGAATTATTATAATTTATCAATAAAATATACGCAAAAGAAAAATTTAACCAAAAATACGTTATTTTATATTAGGCCCTAATGCGAACATAAAACGCTTCTGATAAATGACATGCATTAAAAAATCAAACGCTTTATACACGGGGTGATTCTTCACAGGTTTGATCCAAATATGTGAACACACCGAAAACCGTTTATAGTTTCCACCAGCCCATGTACAACCTTGGCACCTTGTTCAATAGCCATGCACAAAATTTGACTACTTGTTCACTAGCACATGCACGAACCAATGCTACTTGTTTACTAGCCCATGCACGAACTAATGTTACTTGTTTACTAGCCCATGCACGATCCTCGGCTACATGTTCACTCGCCCATGCACGAGCCTATGCAACTTGATCAATTCCTCATGCAAGAACCTCGGTTACTTGATCACTAGCCCATGCACGAGACTCGGCTACTTGTTCACTAGCCCATGCTTGAGCCTCGGCTACTTGTTCACTAGCTCATGCACGAGCCTCGGGTACTTGTTCACTAGCCTATGCACGAGTCTCGGCTACTTGTTCACTAACCCATGCACGAGCCTCGGCTACTCGTTCACTCGCCCATGCACGAGACTTGGCTACTTGTTCACTATCCCATGCACGAGTCTCGGCTACTTGTTGGCTAACCCATGCACGAGCCTCGGCTACTCGTTCACTCGCCTGTGCACGAGTCTTGGCTACTTGTTCACCTTGTTCACTAGCCCATGCCTGAGCCTTGGCTACTTGTTCACTAGCTCATGCACGAGCCTCAGCTACTCGTTCACTAGCCCATGCTCAAGCTTTGGCTACTTGTTCACTAGCCTGTGAACGAGTCTTGGCTACTTGATCTCTACCCCATGCGCGAGCCTTGTCTACTTGATCACTATCCTATGCACGAGCTTTGGCTACGATCACTATCCCATGCACGAGCTTTGGCTACTTGATCACTAGCCCATGCACGATTTTTGGTTACATGTTCACTTCCCCATGCAGGAGGATCGGCTACTTGTTCACAAGTTCATGCATGAGCCTCGGCTACTTGATCACAACCTTAAGCACGAGACTCGGCTACTTGTTCGTTACCCCATGCACGACCCTTGGCTACTTGATCACTAGCCAATGCACGAGCCTCCGCTACTTGATCACTACTTCATGCACGGGCCTCGGTTACTCGTTCACTAGCCCATGCCCAAGACACAGCTACTACTTAACTAGCTCATGCACGAGCCACGGCTACTTGTTCACTAGCCCATGCACGAGTTTCGCCTACTTGTTCACTAGCCCATGAACGAGCCTCGGCTACTTGATCACGTGCCCATGCATAAGTCTCGGCTACTTGTTCACTAGGTCTTGTCCTAGTAAGTAGTTATTTACCTCAGACTAGATGGCGCGTGGTTCTGGTCGTGCCCGTGTGTTACTGGGCGGGTGTTCACCTGGGCGTATCCCATGATTTAATGTCCAATGGCAAATATTGTTGAAAGATAAATGTTTTTGAAGTCAAGCTTTTTGTACATTGAATTCGCGAAAATTGTTGACCAATCAATTATGTTATATGCGTTGTAAATAGCATTGCATACAAGTCATCCCTCGTTATCCTGATATAAAGGGTCTGCGGTTGGCTACAAGCTATATAAGCCACAGTTATTACAGCAACTGCATTAGTTAAAGAATGTATGCAGTTTCGACATTTATGATGTATTTTCGGTACAGTGAACATTTTTCGAAACCCTCTCATTTTGAATAAATAGTCAATAAATATATTTCATTGTAGCCTTGGATGTGAACTTTCTAGTCCAGCGAAATGTATACACTATGTTTATACCGTACATTGCAATATTTATTTTAAAAAGTGGCGGAAGTATTAAAAAATTGTTGATAGGAAAATATATAACTAGGGCCTCAAAAGTGCTCACTTTGCCGAGAATAGCCTATAAGTCTCTATAGTAATTGTTACTTGAAGACATGACAGCTATGAGCTCGAGGGAGGGAATGAATTATACGAAAAATACAGCTTCCTCTCTACAGTAACTAAATAACTTTAATTTTTGTCAACAATGTTTATAAATACGTGCAATCTAAATTTAAAATACAACCAGACACATCAGCATCAGCGAATGTAAATAATTCATGTTATTATCTCCTTGCCACTTTAGCCGTGAATGTCTCTTTCGTAATCTCTCGGTTAACGAAAACAGATTAAAAGTCAAGTCAACATAAACACCCAAGACAAATTAAATTCAGTCGCACAGAAAATCGTGCTGTAGTAAACGAATGCCACAGTGAGTGCAACACATCGCATGCGAACTAGTGTTGCCAAACTTTACGGTGCCTCTGGTTTGGGCGCAGCCGTTACGGTGCGAGGGTCCTGCATTCAATTCCCGGGAGAAGCCACAAGACATGTGTCTTTAAGGTAGACGTTTAAGTTATGTTCACATGTGTGTATTCTTCCTCCCTATTAGCTCACTGCATAAACAAGATCGCAAATATGAGCTGAATTAAAAATTTTTTTTAAATAATTATAATGTCTTTTTTGTGGTGAAGTTAATTTATTATAGCCTTCCATTACACTTAACCACTTTACATAAAAATAGAACTTAAAAGTTATTTTTAAGGAAAAAACGAAACAAAATATGATGGATACTGTAAAATTAGAAAGTAGATTATATGAAATATATAAAGGTAATAAATATACATAAAACAAAAATAAGCTAAAGTGTTAACTTATAAAATCTTTCTTTTTATCTAGCCTATATTTATATGTGTATACGTATATGCGTATGAATAAACATACACATATAAAAACCACATACTCATCATAAAACATATGTTCAAATAATTTTACTATTTATAAAAAACTACATGATAACATCGATTTGCAAAGATTATAACCCTGCAATTTAGTTAAAGGGTTTCTGAAGGAAAGGAAATCGGAGCCAATAACAAGTATGCTGGAGGTTAAGGCCCCCGTCTACAACGACAGTGCCTCTGTTCTGAGCGTGTTCCAACCTCGACGTCAAGTGACGTCACATAGGCGCAGTCCGAACATTGTCCACTACAGAGTTGTACAATAATGAGCTTTCAGAATCTGACACTAGGCCGCAGTAATTTCGGCGGTTTATTTGATGTTGTGTTATCATTGAGATATTGCAGAGTTGTTGATTATTTAATGTTTGCGTGGTAGCGTATTTTACCATTAATTTATATTTATTATATAACCGGTTTATTTGAAATAGACTCGCCAACTGGCATTCAAGAATTTTCTTTGAACTTTAAGTTTTTAAATTTCCATCCTTGGCATTAAATAGTTCAAACCGAACGCAGATGGCACTAATCAGCATTCCATCTCGTTCATTTTGAGAAAGTACACCTCGCATGTCAATTGTTAAGATTTACAAGTTAAACATTCCACGATTGTTCGATAAATTATTTCAAGTTTTCCTCTTTTTCTATCATCTTAGGACAAAGTTTGGGACTGTAGTTCAGTTTTCTCGGAACACAGGTTGACTTGGTACACGGGAGGTTAGGACAGCGCCCTGACGTCAGAAGGTCATGTGAACCAATCAGCGTATTCTTGTCTTAAGACACAGGGCAATTGTAGATAGGCCTATTACCAAAAGCGGAAAAAAAGGGAAAATCATAATTCGTTTGAGAACCGTAGAAATTAAACTATAAAGGTTTTGCCGTTCATAAAACCTTTGCTGGTTTTGATGATATCATTATATTAGAAATATCATAATTATTTAAGCGGATATTACGGCATTGTAACGATTTTATCTGAATATCTATCAAATGACTAGTTTTGTGCTATTAGGTTTAATGTGGCTACAGTAAAGATATTAAAGTCAAAATAAAATGTGTTTTGTAATGCGGACTACAGTACCACGTTTCTGAATGGAACTTCCTCACAACAGTGTGTGAGTGAGAACGAGAGAAGTGGAAAAGGAAATTAAAGCCATAGTAATTAAATTAATAGTCATTCCAGACACTACCTAAGAAAAATCCAGAGTCATGGAAGAAAACAAAAATGACTTCACTACGACGAGTATTTGAATTTTTTCTGTTATCGTACAAATGTTATAAAGGAAGTAACACTACAATATGGACAGTTTTTTTAATCTGACTACAGAAAAATATCATTATTTTCAGTTTACCTTCCCAGTTGTCATTGTTGAATCAGGCATGCAAAATTTGTGAAACTTTATATGTTTTAATAACAAAATTCCATAGAAAGTCTGTGGTACTTTTTTTCGTGACATAGCTACCGGAACTCTTTTCAGAATTCTTTTCGTATTATAAAAACAGCCATGTTTGCAGAGACCATGTTATGATTAAATTAATCTATTCAGATTACTAAGACAAAATAAAATATATTCAAGCAAATTCTCTCAGTTGCACATTCCATTTGTTGCAACTGAGAGAAAAGTCAATGTAATCTGACTTTGCTAAGCTGCTGTAAACAAAATATAGAGATGCTGACAACTCACCACCATGCCATTTGCTAAACAGATGTGTAGCATTGCATATTACACAGTTATCCGGCTTTCTTCAAACATGTTGCGTGGAAAGTGCCTCAGCTAACTTGCTGGCCAAGTAGCCAAGAACCATACCTGCAAAGAACAGAAAATTTACTACTAATATTTGAAGTACGATACATAATTCATTCATGCACTGTATACAGGCTGTACGTCATCATAAACATGGACGTTTCCAGTTTTCGCTAGATATATCCCGATATCACCATTATTCATCGGCCACCGACAAGTTTAAATTTAACATTCTTACAGGTATAAATAACATAAGCTTGTCCAATACTAACTACAATAGCCTGTGATGACGTTTTTTATGCACAGGAAAGTCCTTTTAGTACACAATATCTATCTCAAATCAACATTATCGAGATAAACAGCAGCAGACTCACTATAATTATGTGAACGGAAAAAATGCAGTTATGTTATGCATTCAAGCGTACCATACTTGAGAACGTTAAATGTGAACTTGGCAATTAATTACAATTATTTCGGAAACCATCCGGCACAACATGTGAAAATTTACTTGCTTATAGTCATGTATAATAAATAAGGACATTTTAAAGTAAAATGTTAAATATATTCATTCTCCTTTCGATAGCCATCGTTTACGCAAGCAAAAATTAGAAATGTCTATTGTTTTCCTAATATATTTTAATGCATCGAATCCCGAAAATTTTGCCCACAGCTGGTGAAGGGTTCCAACCCATATCCTCTCATTTGTCAAGCAGACGTTCAAATCGCCAAACTGTGGTAGGCCAACCGTGTTTATACATATACATATACATTCATACATAAATACATACATTTACCCACAAATACAAAGATGTAGAGCTTAAAAAAATATTCTGACTACGTTTAGAAAATTCGTAGCAGGTGGCAAGGAAAGCGCTTACAATCGGGCAACTAGTTACTGAAAAAACAAACAATTAACTGCCCGGATGAACGCAACACAGTTCACTGTAGTGGCCGGTTGGTGGCCTGTCTCGTAGGCGCTCCTTTCTACAAATTGTAATAGGTGGTCATTGCAACGGAATACGAAAATAACTCTAAATAGACGTCGCCTGAGTTGCAAAAATAAAGCAATGCTCCTAGCAGGGATATAATCAGGCCATTCAAGCCAGCAACACATTATTTTAATTCGTTTTATAAAATGCATTAGAGAGAGAAGGGGAAACCGAAAACGAAATCACAGTTGTGTAAGACAGTTGCAATAAAGAGAGAACAGGTACTTTCCTACTAAATGTGCGAACACAAAAATCCATATAACAGAACCGGACGTACTAACGTAGTCTAAATGTAATCCGTGACTCAAAGCACAGAATGGTAATATTTTTTAAAAAGCCATGGAAATTTTTTTTTTTTTTTTTTTTTAGGAAATTTCTGCGTTTTCTTGGCAACAAAATTTTTACTTAACAGGATATTAAAAACGGCGTTTTTTTCGTTTGTCTAAGAAAATTAGCATCAAAATATGTAAATTTAAGTACTTGCGGCAGTATAACTGATTCACTCAAAGCATAATCTGGCAATAAGCACGCATATACCATAGATACACATATATAAACTGCAAATTTATTACATAAGCAGCAAAAAAACGATGATTACATAAGTTTATTGTATAGAATGTTTTTTTGATTCCACGGGGACAGTTAACAATTTATAATATTTGTGGAAAATGTTCAAAATGTAAGCGTAAGTATGGATTGCATATTTAAAGAGGAGCGTGACAGTAAGCGGGAGAAAATGTGACTCGCAAATAAGGGAATGAGTCAGTTATTTATAATTACTTTAATTACTCACAGACCTTACATATGTCTTTCACATTCCACAAGTGCCGTAATCCCCCACTAAATAGGATTCAGAGCGTGTGTTGGCGACTGTTCCTGTAGCTATATACAAAAACCCTACGTTCAATAGGACAACTACACAAATATTGAAACTGCCTCTACGTTAACTGTAACTATCCTAAAACATCCAAAAATCCTTGTACTAACGCGTCAGTTTACGTTGCTACGGCAGCGCTGCATGGCCACTGTACACTCCTGGTTACCTCCTTTTCTTCTGAAGCCTGGCCTGCTGAAGTTACACTTTCAGGATATTCCTCCGCCTCGTGCATACAAAGCTTAACCAAGTTTAGAGAAGTACACCAAAGGGACAACGCAACGCGTTTGTGCGCACTCACGTATATACTATCTTACATGGGAACTATTTCTTAATAAACATTACCAACACACTTACCTTATCTCTGTTTTATTCGTGTTAATTATAAACTATATATTAAAATTTACAGATAAAATATAATTAAAAGTTTTATCTAACTAAAGATAAAATACTTTTATCTTAACAGAAGCATGAAACACTTGTAATACGTTGAATATTTAGGAAACAGCCAAACACGTCGTACCTATGGTGTTTTTTTCTCAAGGTTTGTTGGAAAAAGTGTTAAGATGCTGCGAATAGACTGCTACAGCTGTAGTAAGCTAACAGTTACACTGTTTTACGCCATTCGTTTTATTTATACTCCATGTACCGAGCGAGGTAACGCATTTGTAGCATACTGGAATCGTGTTCGAGAGGTCCTGAACTCGGTCACCAGCCACCGTACCGATTCCAAAACACACGCTTTACCGGAATGTCTCCTGGCGGACGCTTTTGGTGTTTCCGTAATACGCTCCATTACCGATTCCTTCCTCGTCCCTGCCTTATCTGAGCAGCTTGCTATGTCTTTAGTTACCCTGCTGTCGAGACCTACATTTTACGTCTTACCTGACACACCATGCTACTAACCACGAAGTGTGCACAGGCACAGAACATAGTAGTAAATATACAGAAAACATCAGGATATTGTAGAGGTACACCGAGCATGTATAGCAGGAGACCAACACTTGCAGGATGTACTTCGTCTAGTGTTGTACCTCCCGTAATACGGATACAGGTGGCGATAAGGTCAGCATGGAGGCGTACAGACGTCGGATGTTCTCCTGAGGAAGATCCTGCCACAGCTGGTGCAACTGACCCTCCACATGAGCTGTAGTTGCGGCTGGCCGAAGTCGCATTCCAATCTAGTTCCAAAAGTTCTCGAGAGGCGAGAGCTAGGGGATATTGCTGGCCAAGGAAGCATGTTGAAATCACATTGTAAAATACAATGGCAAAATTACCTGACAAGTGTAAGGTAACATTCGCAAACTTGTGTGGCAAACATAGTTTTCCTTACATGTAAGGTAAAATTACCGCACTTTGGAGTAAAATTCACGTACATGGTAGTGAAAAATCGCATACATGGATGGAAAGATGACATTACCACGCGTGCATCTCTTCAGCATTGTTTCGACAGCTAAGTGGGAGGACGGGTGGAATAAACAATACTTAACACACTAATATTCACTCGTGTTGCCGTGTGGTCGTTGTGGTATGTGGATAGTGCATCGATCTATCGTGATAGAGATCCATCTGTACGTGTCGAGGATTTTAGAGTTGAGGTTTCGGTTGCTGTTATAAAGGATATTGGTAATAGAAAACAATTAACTGTACTAAAAACCAGTGTAATTTATAATATAAACTTATTATACAATATGATTAATATTGCCTTACTTGTATGGGATTTCCCCCCAATTTTGTCACGTACTTTTTCTGTACGTTTAGGGATAGTAACTTTCTTGTTATATAAATTTACTCCACAATTGAAAGGTAATTTTACCTTACATTTAGAGATAAGTAGCTTCCCTTACATGTAAGGGAATTTTACCTCATTTTTTTTTACAGTGAAGTCAGGCCAGATATGTAAGAACCAGAGCATTATCATGCTGGGGAAGGAGGTTTTCAAGCTGAACCACGAAGGGGAGCGCACATGGTCACAGAATTTCATGGACGTATCGGCGCGCCGGCAGGGTTCATTCGTTGAGCACCAGTAGAGGGTTGCGAGAATAGTAATAAATGCCACCCCACACCATGTCACTTCACGTTGGTGCTGCGTACAACTCTACAATGAAGCGTGGATCACGGCGCTCGCCAGGATATCTCTAGACTCGAGATTTGCCGACGCCTTGCATCCAGACAGAACCGTGATTCGTCGCTCTGCACCACTCGTCGCCAGTCCGCAAGTTGCATGCTGCTCGTTCCTGGGAGATGGTCACACGTACTAGGTGAAGCTCAGAGGTCGTATTGGCAGATATATATATATATATATATATATATATATATATATCTGATAGCCACCTGTATATGACACAGGCGTATCCCCAACAGTCGTGATTGTGGTGGGAAGAACTGTTTCCACGGTCGTGACATGTCCGTGGCAGCCTTCCGTTACTGCTGACGAGCACTGAAATCACTGATGGTTGTTCTGTGTTCTCCAGCAATAAGGGAACAGTCGTCAGTAAGCAGCAAATATTTCTCTTCGTCAGTAAATTGATTGTTTTGTTTCGGAGCAGCGTCTGGCAGTTGTACTCCCGCGTGCAGGAAAATATAAACAAGTTGGGCGGACACACTAATCTCACTAATATTCATACAGTATTTCGACTAAAACAGTAAAAATGTCACTCTCCTTCTACTGCTTTTTTGGCCATCTTCTGACGGCACCACAATATTATAAGTGATTGCATCAGCACCTGTATCTTCCGTGAGAGTAATTTCCTCGAACAGGACTTGAACTTGCCGCCATACCTAGGGTTTACCTGACAACAATGACGTTTTAAACTCCAGTAAAATCCACGAGCTCAGTAACGGTTGTAGCCTCGCACAGGGTACCTCTCAGATGCGACCATCAGTTTCCTCAACACTATCGGAACAATAGCTGGCGTTACTGGAATTACTGACTAGTGAAATCCGTGAGTAATGGAAGGCGGCCTGTGGATGGTGTGCAGCGATACTAGTGGAGTTCTCACATCCTGTCAGCAGATGTCTATTGCAGATCTTGGCGTAATCAATAATTTAACTGAAAATCAACCAATTTCAAGCTAAATTCAAACAAATTTCTAATTCCCAGTTAAATATTTCAAAGCGCAACCCAAAATCAATCATATTTGGGGTCAAAATCTATTTTCAACTTGTGTTCACTCTTTGTGTGTGACTTTTTAAAGACTAATTTTCGAGCTAAATCATCATATTTTTGATGAAATTCCAAGAATTTTCACACTTTTCTTGTGATAATTTTTTTGACTAAATGATTTGGCTTGCCAATTTTAAGTAAATATTTACCTTTTTGACCTAAATTTAGCCTCATTCACCTTGAAAATGGACCACTGATCAAAGAGTGAACAAAGTATGTTTTAAAATAAAAGTGCGCTTGATTGAGTATGCAGATTTGAGTCAAATTATCTTGATTTTGGGGGGGGGGGGGTGAAACTGAAGATACGAGTCGTGTTTCAAGAAGAGACTGAGAAAAAAAGTTGCTTAAAAGTGAGAAATTAGCGTGCATTTTAGTTAAAGTATTGAGTTGCGCCAATGTCTGCAGCTCAACGGGCGTGTGTACTCTCCTGTTCTGCCTTTCAGAGACCGACTATGCGGCTTCTCTCACGACTTATCCAGCTAGGCAAACGCTTTTTGAATGGGGCCGCGGTGGCTGGGCGGTTAGGCTGCTCACCCCTCACCAAGGCGAACCGAGTTCATTCCCCGGCCGGGTCACCCCATGATTCTCGCATGATGGGAATCGTGCCGGACGATGCCGCTGGTCGGCGGGTGTTCTCAGAGATCTCCCGTCTTCTCCACCCTATCATTCTGGCGCTGCTTCACACTCACTTCAATCATCCTCATAGAGTGCGAAGACCTCGCTTTTGAAAGCCACCCAAAACTCTTCGCTCACGCTTGTTGAATGTGCCGTGGGGTCATGTTTCATGTTCACTGAACTTAACTCTGTGGTTCACACTGCTCACATGCTACTTAGGCCTTGTCCAGTGCCTTGCAGCTAAGAATAATATAATGTATTGTATGCCCATCCGTGGCACATCCGTGCAAGCTAAGCGCTTTAAACGCAAATGGGACACATGTTAGGCAATGGTGATTCTGTCTGGCAACCATCGTTGTACTCGCGCGATTCGTTTATGGTGATTAATTTTTTTTGCAAATGAGTGTAGTTTCTTATATGCATTACTTCCCGTATAGCTACAATCTCAGGTAGAAGCATGCTTCATTAATGTATTAATGTTTCTGTTGAAAGTTGAATTTCAGAACAATGTTGGCAACAATGCGCGGGCGTGCACTTGTAACGTGTGATAAATACTACGCTGATATCATGGCAGTTCCTGTTCACACGATAGCAGCTCCGCTTGCGCAACCTTATACACGAAACTCTAACGGACTGGCAACCCGACTAGGTAAGACCCAAGTACTACGATGTGTACTGGCTGCCAAACCACCAGCAACGATACACAGAGTTAAAATTGACTGCGCCTGGAATTTAATGTTTCTCTTTCCACAGAGACTTTTAACTTTTTATGTCTTTGTATGCGACACTTTCGAACATTTAGTACTACATAATGTAAGCAATAATTTAAATTATGTGCCTTTGCTCAGCACTGGTCCTCGGACAATTACATTCAGCATACCCAGTATTTATTTGAATATATGGTGTGTTTTCGTGTGTTGCACCGGTTGGTAGGGGGATTCCATTTAAGAGATTAGGTAAAGAAGATATGCCTAACTGTGAATTATCAACGGTTTTATTAACCCTGGAAAATTGAACAAATTACAGTCATTAATTTTAAATATCGGAAACTTTAAATGTGAAGGAAAACAAATCTACAAACGGAGATCACAAACCTGTGAAACGGTGATTGTAAATAACTTCCCCAGTCAGAAACAAGAAAGGGTTTTCTACTGTCACATCGAATATGTAACGGAGTTCCAATGTCTCAGGCGATCACGGGTACTTGGTATTCGAAGAAGTTGCCCGTTGACGGTGGCCGAGGAGGTGATAGGCTCCGCGACACGGGCGATGCCTGGTGGCCTCGGCCGAGGTCCGAACTATACTCAGGGACGTTGGATCGTCATTGCTGTATTACGGTACGGGGCATTAAAAATAGTGGTACACCGGCACAACAATATGGTACATTTCTAAGAAATGCGTAAAATCACTATTTATTATTTTTCCATTGCACAGCAGTTGTTTGAATGTTACACCAGTGAAATCAAACACAAATGAAGTATACGATTTAAAAATAATAACTGTAAAATACGTAGTTTGTAAACAACAAAATAATAATTCCACCTTTATAAAATATGACAATACCTGCCTGCACGGCAATGGAGTGTGTTAACTAAAATAGGCCAAATTACACGCACATAATACAGAACACAACCCGACTGGCAACAATAAACGACGTACTCACAAACTAAACGGGAACTACGGAACATCGCAAGAAATCTAAACAATATCGATACATGTCGATCTCGATATCTTGTTCGTGAAGCCTCCAAAAAAATCAAATCAAACTTAATTCCCAAGCTACAGAGTGATTATTTTTATTATACTTTTTTAGTCATTAACTGCATATTTTTATTGTAGTCAGATTATGGTACATTTGCGTACCAAGATGACCTCGTCATGGTACACGCTACACAAGGTCTAATAATGGTACAAGTACGATGGAAATGGTACGTCTATCATCACTACCTATAATGAGCGCGCGGCGTTTCATTCCACCTAGCGGCAGTTGGGGCGACTGATAGAGGGTCGCCTTGTGACGTCGGCACCGCCTTTCAATTGGATTGGACGGAGATCGGCTTCCGTTTCGAGGATGTTCTCCACGGCTTTGAGATTGACGGTGGTTTGCAAAATATTCGCTATAAATATCCTGACAAACTGAAAGTGACGCCGGACACTCGGGGGAGGTCGAACCTAGGGGTTTTCGGTCTCACTTTGAGACATGTAAATTTGTGAATTAGGATATATTGGGGAAAATTGTGCCAGTTAAGTAATTGTATATATTTATCTAACTATACTTTTTAATGGCACGTTTTTATTGTAACCCTTAAATTTTATAATGTTTTAAATTAAATTGTGGAATTATAATATTTAATGTTTTAATGTATTGTGTGTATAAACTTTTGTAAAGTTAATTATTTTGAAAACTGCATAGTAATTTTTTCTCATGCGAAAGAAAACAAAAAGAAGGGAAGTGCCCGGTAATTAAAAGTAAAAACGGTCATTATTTTTTTTACGTTCTACAGTCGCCATCTTAAACTAACTATCACATGCTGTCATTTAATTACTTTTTGCCATCATTTTTATTCGCCTCCAATTTCTTGTGCATCGTGAATGACATGGTTGTGGTGTTAGTGGCATGTTTTGTACATGTCACAGAGTGGTCTGGCGGACACTAAGAATCCTCTGTTACATAGTAAATGTTAGTGGCATGTTTTATACATGTCACAGAGTGGTCTGGCGATCACTAAGAATCCTCTGTTACATAGTAAATGGAAGAACCCTGAGTATTTGCTAAAATTACATGTCATCACAAATCACCTTGTCCCCATGTAGAGTGCATTCTTGTTACTCGCTCCGTTTTCGAGAAAAAGCTCATACGAATAAGGATTCAGGCAAGCTGAATGGCTTGTGTGGTGAATGCATTACCTTACTTCCACAGAATGATTCCCAATTAGACCGAAAAACTATGGTAGATGATTCCTGACACGATACATCGCAAATACATGCACGACATATGGCCTAAAATTATTCCCAATGGTATTATACCCTTGTGAAAATGCTATGGCGGAATGAGTTTATTTACAATAAACCAACATCTATCGTAGATGGGACAATGTAACTAATTACTACCAACAGCAACCCCTGTCGTAATGAAACGCAAGTTACGCCGCCTTTGTTTTTGCGGTAAAATGGGTGTTCGCAAAGGAATATGGCAGATGTGTAAGCAGATAATAATTCTACAGGCTAAATGCAACATAAATTTCGACTTTTTACTAACCTCGGAATATTTGCCGTGTACATTTGCTCAGTTCCAGTCTCCCGAACATCCTCAACATTTAACAACACAGTGTTAAGGCTACTGCACTGTCAGCTCTTAAAAACTTATATATACCATGGCGTGCATAATTTGTAACTTACTTTGTACTATCTAACCATTTTGTTTGCAAACGCAGAACAAAGTAAGTTAATATATTCTATCCGCGATTTACGCATAAGATGAAAAATATTATTTAATATAAATCATATTTTTAACGGGTGTTCTCTATTAAGTTAAAAAAATCTTTCTTCTAATTTTCCTAAATAAAATTTGAAGAAACGACACTCTCTTTGCAGTAACAAAACACTAGTGCAAACGAGCTATTTAAACATGTAATACGGGTTATAATATACAAACCATTCACGTGTAAGTCCTTAAGTTAGGTTATAAAGGTTACAACGCATAAAACGTTACAAACTGAAGAGGTGTGTGAAACAAACGAATTTCATTTCTAGATGTAATAACTAGTTCGCCCACCCTGGACTGAAAATTACTGCTGGTAGTAATAAACCAGAGGACGTCTGAACAAAGCCCATTCCACACCATCGACATGGGATAGTATAATAGGGAGTCAAAATTACGTATTGGTGGAGTGGTTGGTTTGGGCAGCTCTTCACATCGGGGTGTTGAGAGTATACGAGATTGAAGAAGGGTGACTATGGGGCCGGAATGTATGGGCGGAGATCTGAGAGGAAACCCGCGGACATGCGGCATCGCGAAGGCACGGGTGACACAGCTGGAAACCGAACCCGTTTCTCTTAATATGACGTGTTGTCCCCCGCACTGCGATGCGTGCAGTACTACCGGGTCCCATGCTGTCAACTAGACTGTCGCGCTGCCCTTGGACTATCAAGTCCCATTCTTGCACCATTGCCACCTCAAGTGCTGAGTGTTTCGTAGAAGCACTGAAACTCTGGCAGTACAACGCCCAAGTGCATCCCTAGCATGCTAGCATGATGAAAGGGTTGAATCGATGGTGATGGCCGACAAATCCAAACGGTTATGGGCCGCGGTGATGTAGTCGTTGTACTACTCGCCCTTCACCTAGGAGAACCGGGTTCGATTCCCGGCGGGGTCGCTCCCGAATTTTTGCATGTGTGATTCATGCCGGACGATGTTGCTGGTCGGCGGGGTTTCTCGGGGATATCCTGTTTCCCCCACCCTTGCATTCAAACGCTCTCCATAGTCACCTCTTTTCGCACTCACCGGCTTTCAACACCTTAATGCTAAGGGCCGCCCAAATATCTCCACTCGACAAACGGGTGATTTCCTCGGTTTACACCAATGTCAACCAAATGGAGAGGAACATGTATACCCATCATGAACTTGAAAAACGTGAGCCTACTGTTGTAGGGATAACTTTTGGGTTCACCTAACCTATTTCAAAGATGTTTAGATGAATTAAAAGTTATGCTACCCCAAAAAAGATGCCGCCACCTCCATGATGAACTTGCCCAGTGATGTAAATACGACTGTACCTATACCCTCTCCTTGACTCGCCCTTAAACAGGATACATCCCCAGTGTTCCCTCGTCCAGGCTCGATGTCTCCTGCAACATGCTAACTGAGCAGTTTTTTATGCAGGTAAGGTCCAGTAGGAGACATCTTGTGATCCTTCTGGCATGCTGTCTCATTGGACACAAGCTTCGGTATAGAGTGCACCTGGAATAGTTCCTTCTCGTGGCTGATAAAAGGTCCTAGCAAGCAGGTATCTTGTGCACAGATTGCTTCGTCTGGCAGTTACGGCCAAAAAAAAAAATCTTCTAGTGGTGCTGTTCTCTTTGAACATCGTCCTCTGATTGTTCCACCCTGTGGGAACTCTGGCCATAATTTGGAAGTGATACTGTGTGTGATATGTAGGACTACATGTGCCGACTTTAGGAGGAAAACATGGGGGTGGTAGCCCTTCAAGTAATTACTTATTGGGAACAATGCCCCTCAGGGAATAATGGAGACTTATTTATTTTTTGTTTCAGCTGCTTTAATGTTTCTTTTAGCACTTAGCTTCATTAATTTAAATTATTTTAATGCTACATCACTCATCACTCAAAAATGTTGTACTATTCGTGTTTTCATGCAAATTTAACGTGATTTAAAAGTGGAATATGCATTTAGGTCTAATGATTTCATTACGAGAACTGTAAATTGACATAATGATTTTATACACATATTCCTATATGTATAAACAAAATGTGAGTGTTCACAATTTGTCATGTGTTCTGGGTTCTGGTCCCGTGCAACTATAATAATTCTTCCCAATCCCATTTCGTGCCACCGCATCCTCCCAGGAAAAATATTGAAGTCGGCGCATGTGTTGCAGTACTCGGGACACATGTCATCTCAGTTTCGCCTGCGTTCAGTCTCCTGATGACTGTTTCACACAAAACACTGAAACTGCCCTTTCTGGCCCGTCCTGCTTATTGTATCACAACAAGCTATCTCTTTGCAAGGCAGGGATTACACCTTCCTTTCTATCACGTCCAGTCGAACCGCCATCTCTTTTAGCGGGATGGACTTACACCCGGCCACAGTTTCCCGCCTGATAGGATCGGTTGTGTACCGACAATCCAACTAAGATTTATGAGGTGCAATCGCCAAGTTTATAGAACTTGTGCAACAGTAGGTGTCCGTTGTTTTGCAGAACCAGAGAGAATCGTATTGGAAAGGGTTTACTAACGTCCCTCGGTGTTATGCCTAAAGGCTTATCAGGGGACGGCTTACAAACTATCTTATGACTTAACTTAAACCAACACCCGTGCCTTGCCTAGGATTTGAACCCAGAGCCTCCCGCGCTGCAGACAAATCTAAAAGCTTAGTAACATTAGTTACTACGAACGGAGTGGTTTGCTTTTTCATTGAGTTTCCCTATGATTATTGATGTATTCCTGTTAGTGAAACTATTATTTCGCCGACCCTTGTAATGCAGGCCAATGCGTCATAAATTCGAGTCTCCTTTCAAAAGTCGACCAGGGGTCGGGCTCGCGGAAACCGCGGGCTGAGCCACCATATGTGAAGCAGGTAATCGTACGAATGAGTATTTACGGTGCAATGTCGTCTGGTAACTTCGGCACGTGCTCGCTCGCACATCCCGACATGCAACAGCAATTATGGGGAAAGTATGGCTTGAGACTTAATACCTAAAACGTAAGACTTAAAAATTAAGACTCAAGACATAAGGCTTAAGACCTAAGGCGCAAGGCTTACGAAGGGCCGAACTGCTCAAAAAGGCGAAATATGGGCCGCGCCACCATCCCAAAAATGGAAAACATATCCCCCTTTGTTCCTCTAACTCCTCCCAGGGGGAGAGAGGGGGTATTTTTTTGGGGGGAGGTTCAAAGAGGAAGGATGGAGGATCAGTGAGGGGGGTCAGCTCCTCCCCCCCCCCCTCCATTTGCCCACAGCGGCCCTCCAAAAACAGCGTTTTTTGTGCAAAAACTTCCTTTCTTGATTAATTAGTATGATTCTGAATGCGAGTGAGTTAGTGAAGAGATTTGGGCGGCGGCTCTTGCCATCTAGATCGAGGTATTGACAGCCGATACAATTTTGAAGTCTTATATACTTCTAGACTTGAAATTATATTTTAATAAACAGAAATACGTAACGCAAACATTACTAAATGTATGGCATAAATATATTCAGGTTTTGAATACATGAACGATTACTATGTTATAGATATTCTTTTGCTGCGGCGAATTCTTTGAGGATATTTTAAAACAGAAGTCAGGCAAGTGCCAATGTTCTGTAACTGTCCATTTATACCATGACGTGTCAGATAATAATAAGCAGTCAAACAGCAAAAATAGTCAAGCTGGCTAAAAGTAATTGTTTTCTTGTGCCTTTGCTCTAAAAGAAAGTATTACAGATTAACCTGTCGTCATTTGTATTACAATTAATTTAATTTCTTTCCACTCACTACCATCCAAAATATGGGTACCATAAGATGCGGATGTGCCTAATACGCGAATATTATGAATATGGTGATCAGTGCGTCTTTTGTAAACTAATATTTTAAAAGATATCAGACTTCGTGGGAGCATTACCTTGGAAGGGAGACGCTGGGGGAGAGCCACACGTAGTGTGAAAGGCGATACCGAACTCGCGAATTCCCAAAATGACAGTTCGGTATGGTGACTACATGGCGATCTGTTAGCATCTCGATATCTACCGCAAGTCTGGAGCAAGGCGCGCTGAGGCGTTTTCTAATACTCGTCTAACTACTAGTTAACTAATATCAGATATTATAGTTTTAACAAGCCATTCATAAGTAAATAAAGCAGTGTGTTAGCCTTCTATCCGTTCACCTATCGCTACTGAATATTCCGTAAGAATAGTGATGCCTTCTCATGGCTTCTTTGGCTGGTCCACGTAGAACTTAGTCCAACGACGAGTTATAATTATTAACTTCCATAAACCTACAAGTTCAAACCGTTTAAGTAAGGGAAACGTACAAATTGTCTCCCATAGTTCTGAAATTATGTCAACATGTTACATAACTTCATTTTGCATGCATTGGGGAGCACAGTATCGTTTCGTTCCAAGGTTTGTAAAGGCCTACATTTCAGACATAAACTTTCTTATGCGCATGCATTATCTTACGTAATGTAATACAAGTACATGCTCTAACCGTTGTGCTTTATCGATACAACCATTTTCCTTTCACCTCTGCTACTCTTTCCATCTTGTAAAAGCTTTCACACCCCATTTCAATAATGGTCTCTTACAAGCACGCTTTTCGACTGCTTCCACTTGCTTTCTTCCCTAAAACCCTGTCTTCAAGGAAGTTTACGACGAAATCACCCAGACTGTCTTGTGACGTGTTTAACATAATTAATTTCCTGCTTACCATTTATATTAAAATATAGTTATTGTTCTCGCGGCCTATTAACACTTTGGGGTTAGTTTTTCTTCCGTTATGACTTGTCCGTCCAATTTTCCATTATATTCATATTCTCCTAGTTTCAGATGGACATTCCCATCCTTTCTTCTGTCCAGATTTCGCTTTTATAAAGCAATGTGCACAGAGCCTTTACTGACTTGTAGGCCTACATTTCCTTTTCTAAGTAGCCAAACCATTTTACCCGCTCGACTTTGGTAATATATGTGTTGATACGCGAAGAGAATAATCGGTAACAATACTAATCGTGTTCTGACAATTCATTACGAGCAACGATGGCTTTCCAAGCTGAAAACGTTAGAAAGAGTAATAAGTGCCTGATTGGTATGCTGCCCTTAAACCTTACGTCTACCACGTTGAAGGGTATGTTGGCAACGATAACAACATATATCAGGACAGCTCTATGACTTGCTGGAACTCAGCTCTATTTTCATGTGAAAACTCTGGTACTTGTCGTGACTGTTAGACACCTTGGAATCGGTTCCCACTATCAGGCTATTACATTTTTTTAAATGAATGATACCTTATTTCATGCGCTGCTAACAGATGTCGTTCTGAATAACAAAGATGACAAAATTGATGGTATTTGGTCATACGAATGTGTAACTAATCCACTGTGTTTAGGCAGATTAACACGTGACATTTTCACGACACCAAATTAGTTATAGTTTCTCAAGCGGTTTCAAATTGGTGCAGTTACAATGTCTTTATTATATTTTACACGTAATTGACAGGAGAAAATATGTGATTTTTCTTATGGGTGAGTACAGAAGCTATACTACCAGCAGAAGTCAGACTATACCAACTTAGTAAATTAAATTAACAATGCGATGCCTCGTGTCCTGTCGGTACGTAAAATATAATGCAAAGATCTGTATGCAAGGTCTGGCAAAAATTTCATAAATCCATTTCATTGCTGTGTAATATGGTGTTCTCGCACATTATTAGAACGCTGAATTATATTGAATTCGACGGCGTGGTTTAAAGGTAGTCAAAGAGATAGCAGCTATATTCCAACAACGTCTTGAGCCTCATACATGACACATATGACGGGAACACAGGAGTCGTCACAAGCATGTTTATGTTACTTATGGAATTAAATATGTAATCAGAAAATTATTTAACTACTAGAATTATTACGTACACAAAAACATGTTATGCCTGTATGTGTTAACACGAAATTTTTAAACCACCCAGTGAAGGGTAGTATAAATTTTCTTTACGGCAATATTTAAAGGTGTAGAACAAAGAAACATAAGTGAGTAATTGTAATATTTTCATTTCGAAATTTTTCCTTTTTATTTTCAAAGTGGCTGTACCTTTAAAGAAAAGCACAACAAAACAGTCTTGCTTACTGACATTTGGTTCTCGAAAAACATAATGATCTTTCAATGTATAACGGTAAAATTTTGTCCATGATTTTCATTATCGAAATCTTGCGAATAATGGAAAACTTCCGAGGAAAGCAATCTTAAAATAAACATACACCTAAAAGATTCTAAGAAAGTTTAAAAAATACGCAGATACATTAAAACATAATTCGAACATTTAAATTGTTGATGGGAATGTGTTGACACGGACAAGCTGACGTTTACAAAAACCACGACTGTGTAATTAGGGAGCTGGACGACTATAGTACATTCACGCTTACTTCCAACTTCTACGAAGCCTTACTGAAGTTCTACTTCCAGGATGTTTCTCCGCCCTATCAAAAACAAAGCTTAACCAAGTCTATAAAATCACACCAGAGGGACAACGTACCGCATTCTTGCCCAATCAATCAAATTATAATTTGCATAATAACTATTTGTTACTGGTAGAGCTAGTGATTATTTCGCGAAAAATACGAGTACATGGTAGAGTTCAATACTATTATCGCCCAACACCAGTTGATCTACTGCCATTGGTTGCTTGCTTGAGAATGCGTTTACGTATTTGACCAGGCAACTCGGAATTCAGCAACATCGTCACGGCTCCTACGTGATTCGTGTGGAGACTGTTAACACGTGTCTAAAGTAAATCAGCCAATCATGATATGTAAACGAACCTTCAGTTTTTTTATATAGGCCTATAACTTGTCTAGAAATCGTTTCACGAAATTTCACTACCCCTTTTCAGTAAGCATTACCAACACAACTATTTTCTTCCTGTTTTAACTCATATTAACCATTATAAATGAAAAGCTATAATTCGGTAGATGAAGTATGAGCACTCGTTTAGTTCTAGCATAAAACGGCACGTTGACGTTATGGCTAGTACAAAACGCTTGTGATACGTGCAGACATGCATAGGAAACAGCCACGCGCTTCATACGTGCCGCGAGTTTTCAAAGGTTTGGTTCAGGAAGTGTGAAGTTACTGCAAGTAGACTGTAGTAAAGGCTGTTCACGATAAAGTGAGTACTTCTGAAATAACCCTTAGAACAAAGTCACTGCTCCGGTCTGCACACATTTTAACCGGCACACTGAGTGACATGCGCCCTGTAAAGTCTGTTCACGGTAAGTGAGCACTTTTAAAAGCCCTGCTTAAAATCCACTTCTACGCACGTTGTGTATTATTCCGTCTTATGTAAGATTAACATTGTCGTCAGCCTCATCACTTTATTCATGCGTCGGGCACGTGAAACTGTGAAATTATTAGAAAAGTAAATATTTAACTAATCTGCTCATTTTTACACTTCGATACGTAAAAAAATAACAGTAAGCGAAAGAAATAATTCAAGTTATCACAAATGGTTACCTGACACTTTTTATTCGACGTTAAGATATGGAACTATTTCCCATCCATTTTAACCAACTTTACTGGACGTGTGTCACTCAGGACGCCCATTAAAATATATGCAGGTAGGGGTAGTGACTTTTTTCTAAGGCTGATTTCAAAAGAGCGCACTTTATCGTGAACAGCCTATATAATTAGAGTTCTTGTGAGGACTTTGGAATTCGTGAAATGGAGATCGCCATGCACACAAGGAGCGGATTTTATTATCTTTACTGTCATAATTTTTTTAAATAGGTAATATTTATTTTTTGTGACAAAACGATTGCTCTCAAATTGTTTTACACGAGAATGTTGTTTGACGGCAAAGGAAAAACAAGGAATTGTTAACATGAGTTTCAACATCAACACAGATTTGTTTTGCCGCAATTAATACACCACCTTAATTTTCACAATACACTGAGGAGGTAACATTACCTCCCTAGTAGGCTACTTCATGTACATTAATAGCATAACAGCATATTACATTAACAGCAACATAAATTACTGAGGGATAACAGATAACAAAATATTTGTGTATCTGTATTGAGATAAAATGTCATATACTTCATGTTTGAGCTTATGGTTTGTTTATATGGAAAAAAGCAGAATATTTAGTTATTTATTACAAGGCTTTGTAGCCTAAACAGAGAGAAATCATTATTGAGTAAAAATCATTTAATCCATGAGAAAATAAACAGGATACTTCGGTGTCGTTATGGTAGCTGTTATATTTTTGCACGAAGAGCTTAAATTTGAAGAACTTGTGGACTGTTAAGTTGAATAATGGTGACTGATGGACGCTGACAACGATGAGCTGAGAAACAACCCCTGAGGCGGCGTATCAGTGGCCGCAACCCTCGATGTTCCGCCGTCCAGACGGAGCTCCCATACCGAGGATGGGGCGTGATATTAAACTTCCGCCGGACCATGTCTGTGACTTCGCTGTGTGTCATCGCTTCGTATTATAATGTAAGTCGTCTTTATGCCTTTTGAATTGTATCGTCAACAAACTAACAGCATCCACCAAGACTTTAAATGATACAGTGAAAATGCTAGTAGAATTTTGTTTGAAACTACGAACAATATTATAATCTCACATCCTTACCAATTTGAATAGCGCGCTACGTTGAAAATTTTCTGCGCAGAGGCCTTAACTACGTTGTAGAAGAAAGGAGGTCTCTAAGCTCTATTTAAAAGGCGGGTCGTGGATATATTTCTCTACCCTTACGTTTCTTGTCAATTTGGCGTACATGATTAAATTTAGTTTTTTTTTTCAATCTTGAAAGGAATTTAGATTAGTACTAGTATCCTGACAGCAGAAACCTGTATAATTTACTTTCTTTGTTTATTTTATTTAAGTTTATGTGTTGATGATGGATGTCATTAAATCAGTATTTAAATTTATATTTTTTTAGTTGTTGTCCTAGTAGATTTTTTTTTATAATTGCAAGTCTTGATAAGAAGGTGTTTTCATACATTGTGCATGATTATACATGCAGTTAAATATACTAGAATTCACCATGTTCTAGTCTAATGAACCTCATATTTCTTATGAGTGTAACACGAGTATATATTCAGTTCATTCCTTTGATTGCTTTAAAAATATGAGTAAAGATAGTGAAAGAAGTCACACCGTACATTTCTTATGTGCAATTGAGTTAGCTTTCTCATTGTAAATTTTCAGAATGCACTACTTTTATTGCTTTGGAGCCGTCACACGTAAAAGATGTTCTGCCTATGTTTCTACAGCTCATTTGGGTTCAGAAGAGTGTAGCAGATTAACATATGTCAATTCACACAAACAAAAAACGAAACTGTTTTCTTAGACACACAAAATATTCCTACTAAATTATCATCATTTAAAGTTTTTATTTTTTTTCCCCCACTAATAGAAAGATTCTTGTTCTACTACAGTATCATGCACACTGTTGCCACATCGCTTGGCTTTAATCTGTGTGCACGCTGTTGTAACGGGACATATGAAGAACCTGCTATTGATTTACTACACTCACTGATCACCAATTATCACTACTATACGGTAAAAGGGACGGTATTATAAACAGTTATTTAGATACTGTTCTGGAAACCAAATTCATTTTTTCTAACAAACGCTGTGTATGAATACTCTACAATTAATCGACATTTGGTAAGATTCATAAAACCATAAAAATTTTTGTTACAAGTTCTTGCTTGGTTTTAGGGGTTTTTCGTAATAGCATTCGTAAATGAGTAATGTGAACAATCATATAAAATAAAGACACTAAAAGTGTGTAATTTGCTGTGCATACATACACACACAAACACACACATGCATATATATCTTCTGTGTGTGTATCGCGTATTGAGATATCTAAGAAATAAAATTAATTTCTACGTTCAAGGCTATGGTTGTCTTCACTGAGCGCCACCGACCGTACACGACCGCGGCCGCCCAGCCCTGGCAATAAAGGTCAAACCAGGGAAAGGGCGTACGAGATCAATAAAGCTGATACGTACATACGCACTAGACTCACCATGCCGCCAGTGAGTAGCCGCTATCAATACACGCTCGGTCGGCAGTGAGACTTTAGCATCGCATACAAGCATGACGACGCTTAGACATGTGTGAAGTCAGGTAAAGGCTGTTTGTTCACGATGAAATGAGTACTTTTGAAAGTCCTGCGTAAGATCTACTTGTATGGCCATCGTGTATTCTTACACCACATGTAAAATTTTAAATTGACATATCCCTCATCACTTTATTCGTGCGTCGATGAAGAGATAATGTAAAATTATTAATAAAATAAATATTTTACTATGTTCTTCATATTACATTTACACGCATGAACTAAATAAAAAAACAAAATTAACAATTTCAGCGTTCATAAGTGTTCACCTAACACTTTTAATTAAATGTTAATAAATGAAACTTATTTTCATCCGTCGGTAACAGCCTTACTGGGCGCATGGCATTAGTGTGCCTAAAATTAAAATGTGTGCAGTTAGAGCAGTGACATTTTGAAGGTAAGTTTTAAAGGTGCTCAGTTATGCGTGAACAGCTTATAACGACAGCATTAAGCTTGCAGAATACAAGCCGATGTTCTTCGAAGTTGGGTAGCGGTGAGGTGGTACTCAAGGCTCAGTTTCGGCCTCTTTTACGACTTCTTGTTGTGTGATGCCATAAGAATATTAATACACAGTATTCCAGTGACTTACTTCAAAGCGCAATTTCTCACAACATATCCATTAAATTTTTCATACCGTTAATGTGGCGACTAGCTTGGCCGCGGCTCACAACGCAAGGTGCAGACGCGACTTTCAGAAATCGTGAGGATGCAACGACGTGAAATGCACTCCCATGGATAACGGTGGAGGTTGAAAACTGAGAAGGATGATGGGGGGGGGGGGGGGTTGAGTGGAGAGATTTGGACGGCTATTAAGGGCCCTGCCTAACTGGAGGTGGTTAGTGCGTTCGAGGCGGAGAAGCGTGGGAGCGATAAGGGCGACACAGCCACGCCTACCAAGTGTGCCATCGCCGCTACGCACTAGACTCTGCACTTGCGCGCAGTGTTCTCGTAGTGCTGCGTGTACCTATTTGACTTTCAGCGGTGACCCCATATTTTTATTGGTGGAAAGTATTTAGCACATAATGCGTATATTTTGAGATACAGCGACTTGAAAAAGCCATTTTTAACTAAGTTCGAGTGCTCTGAAATAATGTTCCTAACGTGAGCGTGTCTTGAAAGTAATCGACATACATAGTCTGAAGTGTGTGCTGTTTTCGTAGTTCATCACAATGGCCGCACGTGTAACATTCGTAAACAATAATGGATTTTAAACTCTTTGCAACGTAGTTCGAGCACCAGGTAGAAGGGACCTTAATAGCGATATCATGGCAGCCGACGAGGGTAAAGCGAGGTGAGTATGGAGCATTGCCAGAGTGCAAGAGTGAGGTGAACGGGAGATCCCCGAGAAAACCTGCCGACAAGCGAGAATCGAATCAGGCTCACCTTGGTGGGAGGCGAGTGTTCTAACCTCTGAGTTACTGCGGCTCCATGAGGGACCTGAATAATTTTCGATTTCAATGACCTCCAGGCTAAACTCCACGGTCTTATGTAGAATAATGCAGTTATCAGTTGCCCATTCGTTGCTTGCTGCTACTGTGGAGGGCGATGATTGGGAGTGCATTTTGTTGTATGTTTCTCATTGGTCCAGAGTTCTCCAGGAGGTGTCAAATAACGGGCGGACCAATGGCAAAGGTGGCACAAACTCAAGAGTTTTCAAATTCTAGTTTTTCAGGTCTCTAGTCATGAGTAACAACAAATTAATAGTAACGGAAGAAAGCAGCTACGTACAGCCCGGTCAAGAGTGAAACTGAGTTGTCGTGTGCACAGCAGACAGAGAACAAATAATGTCATTGGCTCAAGTGTGGTAGGGAGTGCAAAATTTGACATATAGGCCATGCAACCAGCGAAATTTGCAACCCCAAGTAAGTAGTGGCATTCCCGATGGTTACCTAAATAGGTCTCTGTATAGGGAATTATACTAAGAATTCCGTATAGATTTTACTGCGCACAATTGTAGGACAATTATTAGGTACTAAATATTTTGTAACTGTTTTACCGAAGTACTGAACGTTTTTGTAATATGATTGCTTATGATCTAGCAGTCGTAAAATTATTTTAAATGTCATGGTTTTTGGATAATTTTTCCGCATTCTCTTTTTGTAAACAATGTCAGGATTTTAAGGAATGGAACAGCCAGAAAATTTATTCAAAGGCCCCTAGACTTGGTATTATTCATATGTATTTAGTCTTCCTTGGAACACATTCGCTTCAATAAAAGTATACAATTTATGTCAATAAATAAATGTTTTTTTATCCTAAAGAGGGACAATGGCGACAATTATAAAAACTTATTAAAATATAGTGAACATTGTGGAAGTTGTTGATGAGTCATTCTTCTGTTTAAAATGTCAGAGTTTCATAAAAAAAATAAAACTACCACGTTCAGAAGGCGACAACGAAACCGAATGGAACTTGAAACAGGCAATAGGGATGATCGTACTTAATTATACTTATCAAGATAAATGGGCTATTCAAATGACACAAAACTGTACAGTTCAAATTAACGTTAATAATTCCCTGTCGCAAAACCCGCCGTAAGCTCACAACAGAGACATTTACAGGCGTCCAGTGGAACATCGTTCTATAGTTGTTGCAACTGGTTGTGTGTTGAAGGGGAATTCCTATAGTGTCATATGGGTATCATCGCAAGTAGCTGTGTATATTCTAATCGCAAAACATCTATGAAATATTTCAATACAAATAATAATTTTCGAAAACAGAAATGAAAGTCGATATTATGTTTCCCGAAACAGAAATATGGTCGTTAAAAAGTGTCAAAGACAGATAAAGTCTCCGTAAGCAGCCAGCCTCTGTTTAGAACGTTTATTGCTCTGTAAAACAGTGGTTTAAACTGTAGCGACAATGCTGTATCTTTCTGAACAAGGGGCCGCGGTGGTGTAGTGGTTAGAATACTCGCCTCCCACCCAAGCGAACCAGGCTCGATTCCCGGCGGGGCCGCTCCAGGATTTTCTCGCATGGGAAGCATGCTGGATTTTCTCGGGGATCTCCCGTTTCCCCTGTCCTTGCATTCCGGCGCCTCTCCATACTCAGCTCGCCTCACCCATCATAGTCTCTCAACACCTCCATGTTAAGTGTCCTAAACGTTTTCTGTAAAATCGTTGTTTGCGCCTAAACGCGTGTCTCGGCAAATAAATGTTCTGGAAAACGAAGTTTTGCCAGAAAGGATAAAAAAAAACTATTGTCTATGTAGCTATACTTTTACTTTTATCATATTAAGTGTATTAATGGAGACAAAAATCGTAAAAGTGGTCAAATATAGCATTTTTAAAGTTTTACTATGAAGTTTCGTTAAGCGATAAGAGAAAAGTACGATTATACGCAGGTAGTTTGATCTGTGTACTTTCATCGCGTGTAATAAAACCCCACAGTTACAGATCTAGTTTACACAGTAAATATTTAGGATGGAAACACTGCACACCTTGCGTGTAGGAGCGATGAGGCGCTAGACGTGCGTGTTAGTGTCGCCCGTATCGCTCCCTCGCTTCTATAGGACCCGTAATAGCCGCCCAAATATCTTCACACTACACCAATCCACTTGTAACTCATAAAGGAAGGGACTTCAACTCGTAAGCTCAGCAAATATGATTCGCATAACATAATTCAAGTTAAAGCTTTGTAATGCTCATTTGATAACTGTGAATGTTGGTTTACGATTTTTGGCTTCCAATGGACCACACTGTGACGTGAACTACAGACTCGAACCCAGTCTGACTAGTTCCTTTACGCTCGCCAGTTCCAGTAGTGTTCACAAAAGCTCTCCATAATGAAATCTCGCTGGCCACATACAGCTCAGAGTTCCCTGCAGTAGGTACTACCCAACAAGGTTAAGCGTGCAGCCGGGACCCGAGCGCTAGTGCAGCCATTGAGAGGAAAAGAGCAGCGGCAAGTACGGGAACATTCTATATCGTCAGATGTCTGCGAGATTGCGTGGACACCTGTCCACATGCAGCTTGTACAGACACCAGCCCACACGGAAACATTAGCACGGCAACGGGGATTACTCAACACTGTTCCACAACGTGGTCGCTACGACACCTGTCACCCGCAACCGAGTCCTTTGTCTAATCCTGGAGGAGGGAGGGCTAATAAAGTGCGAGAGAAGAGAGGGGAAGTACGACCTGACCTTGTGTAGTCACATGTATTCCTGGTGGGCACTGGACTTGGTCGAGTAGTAGCGGATCGGACTGTGAATTACAAATCATCGTCCGTTAAACTGTGTATTCGGCCCCCGAACACGCCGTTGAAACCTCGCCAAACTGGGAAGATCGATATCTCAGAACGAACGGAATTGATCGTGTATGCGAGGTTTAATCAAGGGAAACTGTAACAGCCTGCAGAAGGAGCTAATGAACTCAACGAAGCGAGGTATAAGTGTGTGTGAATATCAAAGCAGCGTCAACACAACCACACGCCAGAGGGGATTCTTGGTGTATCCAATGTCACCTGCTCCAGCGTATCGCTACACACCATATACCCATCAGTCCTTATAATGACTTAACCCAGGGAGTGAATTATTTCACTATGCCTCCTCGTTGACTGTTGAAAGAATAACTTCGTTACTCTTTCCTGAATTCCGTGTATCCTTCCATCAAATGTAAATGTTGCTATTGCCCCGGACGTAATAAACAGCAGCAATGAGCAGAGCAAGTGATACTATAAAAAAGTATTATAAACTATATAGCTTCATGTCAATAATCATATTCCTAATGCCTTTTATATAGAAATCAATTCCGATAGTCCGTAATTTTAGCTATAGACAAGGATCACATTAATTAATCAAGAACTGAAGTTTTTGCACAAAAACTATGTTTTTGGAGGACCGCTGTGGGCAAACGAAAGTGATATGGGGGACGAACCCCCCTCACTAATCTCCCATCATTCCTCTATGAAACTCTCCCACCAAAGTATCCCACTCCTCCCCCCCCCCCCAACCATGCGAGGAGTTAGAGGGACAAAGAGGGTATGTTTTCCATTTTGTGGGATTGGAGGTGTGTTTTCGCATTCGAATCGGCCTGGAAGGCGCATGTTTCGACCTATTTCCTTCAAATTTTGGGGAGGGGTGCCTTTCCGTGGTCCCCCCCCCCTAATTGAGAGTTAGGCCCTTCGTAGGCGTAAGACCTCAGTCTTAAGTGTTAAGTATTAAGTTTTAAGTCTAAACATTTAAATCTTACTTTTACAATAACTGCTACTGCATGTCGGGATGTGCGAAAGAGCACGTGCCGAAGTTTCCAGACTACATTACACCATAAATACTAATTCATACGGTTACCTGCTTCACCTATGGTGGCTCAGCCCGCGGATTCCGAGAGCCGGTCCCCTGGTTTTACCATTACTCATGTAGTAAGACGGTAAGCTGTAGAATAATTGGTCGTAACTCGCTATATGAGGTAGACCTGCGCATGTACCCAGCATTGACCTACCGCAAACCAACACAGCTGTCAAAGTCACATCGTCAACACTGATGGACGTGTTTGTTTATATCTTAATTTTCAAAAGACAGATCCTTTTATATGAATAAAATATTTTCACCAATTTGAATGTAGTGAAGTTGCATAAAAAATAGGTCAGAGGAAGTATAAACAAAACATTTCAAAGTATTTGTCTACACGAACAGTGTTCTAACATGTACTCTTCTCCATGTCGCTTATGAGGTGCGTACTGGCGGTGAAGAGTTTCCATGTTAGGACATTGAGGGCGGCTGTAGCGCAACTTCAGTGAGAACTCTACGGCATGCTCACTATACGTCGGGGGTAGTGGGAGGTGTTTGTCATTAGGGGATGAAGGGTCTACACTAGAATAAACATAAAAATATATGTGTTTTAGATTATAACTAATACTAGCAAGTATCATAATAATATTTTTACTTACTTATTAAGGCTTATTCTGAACTTACTATTATATATATAATTACTTTTAGATAGTGTTAACTGTCTGCACACGAGTCACATAGGAGCAGTGCCGATGTTGCCGAATTCTGAGTGGCCCGGTCAAATATGAAAACGCCTTCTCAAGTAGACAGCAGCCAATAGCAACAGATAAACTGCTGTTGGGGGCTTATAGTATTGAAGTCTACCGTGTACTCATATTTTTTTCGCGGAAAATTACTATCTATATAGTCCGTCTCACCCTTAGATTGCAGTGCAGCGTACATGGCGCTCACTGTTGCCAGAAACGGGCTGATTAAGAGCATTTTTATCTGTTTACCTCTCTGCCAACTCGTAAAGGAATCCAATTCTGCAACGCAAAGCTAAGCGGCTCCTTTGAAACTGAAGCCTGAGAGAAAGCCTATCATTGTGATTGGATGGCGCGCAAGCAACGTAGATAATTTTCTTTTTCGAAGTTGCAATAAGAATAACTTATCAGGCAACAGCACCCGCAGGAACAAGGACAGAGTTAACGACAGAACTCGTGTATTGGAAAGAGAGAGTGAATGTCCATTATACCGCACACTGCTGTCTAAGAGTCAGACGCTCTATAGCCAAGGGCGACTAGGAAGCGAGTATGAGCTCGAGTTGACGCCGGGCGTGGGTGAGGTGAGCAGGTGGGGGACCGCGGCGTCTGCCGGCAATCAGTGGCGAGCGAGGGTGAAACCCTCCAGTCAGGTGATAGCGCTCGAATGTGTCGTGACTCTGGCGTGCTACAACGCTGCTTTTTTTGTGCCCAACTAAAAATCTCGTCTGGTTGTGTCGCTTCACGCCATCGCCTTAAAGGCAACTATCAATTTCGTTATTTTAATTTCGTTTCCACATACCAAAGGAAATATTACCCTCTAACCACAGACGTATTCACGTAAGACATGGCCGTATGATCGACACGAATTTTTACAGTTAAAAGGTATGTAGGTAGATACGCAGGGCTTAACTTCTAGTCGAAGGATAGGTCATTGCAGTTTGAACCAACCTAGGGTAGTTGGTGAATAAGTGGGTCGTTTTATACGCTGCTAAAAACACTCTTTATATAGCCTAGTTGGGCTGTTCAAGGTAAAGTGAGCACTTTTGAAGCCCAAGTGACTTTTTCCTTTCAGCACATTTTTATCCTTTCACCACCTTTTTTAAAATAAATATTGCCATCTACAGTGTGTATATTCCACCGCACTCAGAAGTTAAAACGTAAGACTAAAATATAATATCTTTATTGACTATTATTCACTTTGAAAAGTGCTCGCTTTACCGTGAATAGTCTATAGTTAGCGTTCAGTTAGGTAACACGCAGCGACGTGTACCTGCTGCTTGTGGAGGCACGTAGTGTTTTATTACTGGCGCGATCAAGTTCGAACGTCTGTGGATGACGGCTAGCTCCGGCGACATGGTATCCTTCATCTGACGTGCAGCCTAGATGTTGGAGTCTCAGACAGAAACCAGGCACGCTCTTAGCATCTTAGCGACGTCAAGGAGACGCTGTTCCAAGTCTGAAGTAAATATATGTCTGATTGCGCGACGCTGCGCACTTGTTTCGCTCGGATCGGCAAAAGTAACAAAGCGTCCTTCCATATGAGAGCTCGTGCACTACGTCTCATACGCGGTTGCAACCAGCATCTTCCCCGATCCGAGATCGAATGATCATAGTTCCGAACCAGGATCCAGTTTGATCTTGGTTCCAATGCAAAAGTGTTGAACCAACGAAATTTCATGATTCTGGATCTCCGATTCGTCGATCTTGGTTTCAAAGTGCGAGATCGACATTAATTATGAGACAAATGTTGCTATTGGTTCGTAATACATGACGTCATGGAAGTAAGCGTATTTTTCACTATAGATAGAACTAGATGTGGGATGTTTTATCTGTTTTAAGTTAATTATTGTTGTGTGCTAATTTTACTGAATAATATTCAAGTACGTATAATGTTGTTTTAATTTCCCAAAAAAAAAAAAAAATCGATCGTAGTTCTATCTGTTGGCGTACTTTCAAAATACATTTGTTGACGATGACTGCTGATCTCGGATCGAGATTTCGAACAGCCAATTTCGGCGGTTCGAAATGAACTTCATCTCGATCTTCAGTCCAGCTCTGAACTCGAATGGTGCAACAGTTTTCTTTGTCGATCTTTGATTCGATCTTGGGTTGAGTTTCGAACCATGATGGTGCAGCCAGACATCAGTGAGGCGGCCTGACCGAGCCCTAGCTTGTATCGCTTTTAAAGTTCCTACCGCTTCATCTGCGCTGCACACACTAAAATACTGTAAGTTTTCTTTACGAAGCTACTTGACGTGCTTCAAAGTATGTTTACCTACGAAAATACATTACATCCCAGACAAGGAAGTAATGGTACTTTAAAGTTACTACGCGTGCTGCGAATACTATTTTGGAACCCTCCAATATAATTGAATTAGTAATATAACTGATAAGCCTACTTTGTCCGATAAGTTCTTAAAAGTTGAGATGGTAGGTAGGACTTGACTTCTCGTTGATAGCATTTACATTAGAAATGAAATCAGGAACGTATGCAACAGTAGTGAGACAATTACAAATACACACGTGCCTTACCCGGGACTCGAACCCGGAAAACCTGGCGCTATAAGCTAGCGTGCAATGCACTGCATTATGGAGGTCGGATTCGAAGCATAAACTTCGCATTTAAATAGTATCATGTTTCGAATGATAGGATTTATTAACCTAAATTATTTAGCGGGCTGTCATTTTGAAAATAAGTGACTGAGCCACTTAAAAATTGTAAGTAGTTTACATTCCCTACCATAGCGCTATTTGTGCGAATAATTTGGTGGAAATCGGTGATTTGGTACCACAGATATGAGACAAAAAACTTTTATTTTCTTATTTGATGCTTATTCGATGCCAAAAAAAGAGGCTCTATATACGATGCTTCTAAAGTAAGCTGTCTACGTACAAATTTTGCTTTAATTTAGTTTAATTCTTTTAATATACGTGGCAAACTTACTTACATTTTTTATGAAGCCACCATTTTAAAAATGATTGTTTGACCAATTTGAGTCATGAACGTTTACATGGACTGATGTAGCATTTATGGTGTGCACAGTTTGGTATAAATTAGTTTAAATGTTCTAGTATATCATTTGGTGGGAATCGGTTGATTGGTCCTCGAGTTATGGCAAAAAACCTCCATAATTTTTCATATGGCGATCTTCATAAATGGAGGACTAAAAATAAATTTTGTAGCACATTCAATGATTGTACACTGATAATATACAAAGTTAAATTAAAATAGATGACATAGCTTCGTAAATACAGACACAAAACTAAATAATTTTATAGCCGCAATTAAGAAAATAGCTGTGTCTCACTTAAAAAATACATATATTAATATGCCCTACCACAGTACAACACCTTCACGAAATTTTTAAACAATTGGTCGATTGTTCCCCCAGGATATGAGATAAAAACTTTATTTTTTATTGGTGCACTATCATACTAAATGGCAGAGCAAAAAGGCTATGCATAGACAAATTGTATGGTTATAATAGGCACTGCCAGCATACAAAGTAAAGTTGGAATTAGTTTCGTTGGTAAAATATACTGAGCTTAAATATTGATACAGCCACCATCTTGGAAATAATTGCTTGACCTACTTAAATCATATCAGTTTACACAGCCTGCTGCAGTTATTTATTTGTCAAATTTAGTAAGAATCTGTCAATTATTTCCCGAGACATGACACATGACTTTATTTATTCGCATGGCACTATCTTACAAAATTGCAGAGAAAATATTATATGTGAGATACAGTTGATAGTTGTAATATCTACTGCTAGCATGCAAAGTAATGTTGAAAGTATTTACATAATTTCGACGATATAACATTATAAGCTAAAATGTCTATATGGCCACCATTTTCAAAATAAGTGTCTGACATGCTTGAAACATATCACTATGCGCCATCTTCATAAGAACTACTTTTCGGCCAAATTTGGTAGGAATCGGTAATTTTTTTTAACCGAGATATTACATAATAACTTTATTTATTCGTATGGAATTATCTTCCAAAATGGCCGACAAAAGTGGTTATGTGTTTATATATATATATGTGATGTTTGTAACAGAAACTTCCAGTTTAAATAATTTTGTCGAAATTGTGTAAATGGTATTGTATGTATACCTAATAAACCTAAAAATTTGGTATGTCCACCATTTCGAAAATAAGTACCTATTCACGTTCAATTACTTACGTTCACTTGGCCTATCATATATTACTTACCGGCCTGATTGGGTGAGATATGTTTTAATAATTGTTGAGATATAATGTGAAATATTTATATAATCATTTGGTGATTTTTTTCCAAAATGGGGGATCAACAACATTATTCGTCTCAAAATGTAATGCTTATTTGATGCTCTGCCAGCATACAAAATTCGTTTTCGGTGTACCTAGTTTGGTGAAATTCGGTTCACATGTTGAAACATTGAATGGGGGAGACACACACGCATACACACATACATAGACAGGAAAGTGAACTCATAAGCTCTTATTTCCTTCAATAAGTAGGCCAAAAAACGGACATAGGCCCTACTAGTCCGAAACGAGTCATATTACGAAACGAGCTTTTCTGAAATTTGTTTAAGACTTTTCACCAATTAAAGGATAGTCCCATAGGTATTATATATTCACAATTTCTTAAATATGTCAGTTATCACAAAGTTTCATAAATATATTTACATAAAAGTACTTTATTATCGGTTAAATTGAACTTATAATTTATCTATAAATAATTATTTTTCATTTACAATTAACATGAATTAAATCAGAGAGAAAGTAGGTATGTTGCCAGTGCCTAGTAAGAAATAGTTATTATGCAAAATGTTATTAAACTGAGTGCGCACGAATGCGATGCGTCGTACCTTCGATGTAGTTTTCTACACTCGGTTAAGTTTTGTTTGCATGAGGCGGAGGAACATACTTAAATTAGAGCTTTAGCAGGCCAGGCTTCAGAAAAGTTCTAAGCATCCGTGAATGAACTATACATTAAGATTCACCCAAATATCTCGCTCTTCTCACTTTCTCTCTTTGGTTGCAGTGATGAAGCTATTGAGAATATATGTCTATATATGATATAAACTCACCATTTCAGAGCAAGGGCTGCTATCCCCGGTGAGCCGCGACACCGGGGAGGGGTCCCCACTGCTCTCTTGTACCCGGCCGCCGGGGTGATGGCCCCTCTAGGTCATAGCAATTCCCCGCCACTAAAGATGTGGCTCCCAGCGAGTGGAGTCTGACCGGCCCTTCATTGGGTGTAAGACTATGCCCGGTGAGGTCTTCTCAACCACCTTGTGTGGAAGGGAATTCCTCTTGCCTCTCCATTCGGAGGATAATGTCTGCCATGAATAACCCACAAGTGCCATGGAAAGTAAGTGGTAGCACGGGACTATTGGTTGGCCCCACCATGAGGTTCTCTCTGGAGTCCGATCATAGGGTTGGACTCGTGCTGGTAGTGGTTGACTCCACATGCTGGAGGAGGTCTGGAGAGATTCCCACTCTCTTTGACAGGCCGGGCGGTGAGCGGCAACCTGCTCTGGTTGTGCCTTGGAAAAGCACTAGGGGTATGGGTAGAACTCCGGCTAGACCACACACTTGGTTACTGAGGACGAGGATCTCAGAACCGCTGTGGTAGAGGGGGTAAGGATGTACGGACGTGCCAGGTTTGGGCTTAGGGTCTGGCCACCGGTCGCATTAATCCTGGTCTCCTTGAGGTGAGAGGACGCGATTCCTCTTCCCCGCCTATTGGGAGGCCGAAGCGCGGTAAGGCCGTAAGGCTAAGAGCGCTGCGTAAAAATACAAAATACAAGACCGAGAGGTCCACTGTAACTGTAACTGTCCCTCTCTATAATTAGCGCACGCTGTGGAAGAGCATAAATCAAGTGTGTTGAACGTCGTTCACGTAACACTCCAGTTATACCGTTTGCACACAATCACAATTCATGTCACTAAAAGCTGTTCACAATAAAGTGAGCACTTTTGAAATTAATCTTAGAAAAAAGTCATTGCTCCAACCTGTATATATTTTAACGGACGCACTGAGTGACTTGTGCCCAGTAAAGTTGGTAACGATGGATGGGAAGTAGTTCCATATATTAACGTCAAATAAAACGTGTCAGGTAACTATTTGTGATAACTTAAATTATTTTTTCTTTGACTCACGGTTTGTTAATGCATCGAAGTGTAAAAATGAGCAGATTTGTAAAATATTTTCTTTTATTATAATTTCACAGTCATACCTGACCGACCCATGATTAAAGTGATTAGGCCCATGGATGTGTTAATTTCACATAAGGTGGAATAATACACAACGTGCATACAAGTAGATCTTCAGCAGGGCTTTCAAAAGTGTTCATTTTACCGCGAACAGCCTATATTACGGTGGCACTGCTTAAGTAGGTATATCTGAAAGTTTAATGAAGAACACATAACCCTGTCGCAAATAAAACCAAAACTAACAACATATCTAAAAGCATTTTAATCCTGTGCAGTTTTTTTCCTGTAATAAATAATTAATCGTCTGTACCTAAGCCTGGAAAAAAGTTTTACAGGGTAAGTAGTTTCGCATTCCCTATGTCCTTGCTGTAAAAATATTAAATGCTTGAGTTAAATATTACTGTGATCAGCTGTACCGGACAGGAAATATGTTGAACACACATCTGTGACATCATGATTTCTCTGCTGTATATCTATTTTTAGATCTAGTCTGTGGCTGCAGGAAAATTTGTAAATAAGTCATAATTAGCGCTTCACTATCTCCACTGAAAAAAAAAAATACAATATAAGAAACGATGAGGTAGGACATTTTCTTCGTGTTTTTGAATCTGTAGTCCTTTCATGGCAACTTGCAGTTTTTCTGAAGCCATGCTTGTTCTAATATCAGACTATACACTACGTATTATTCCTCAATGTAGGTAAGTCTAGAAATAACACCAATGGAAAAACAACGCGCCAAGTTGTGAGACTGACAGGCAATCTAAAATAAATATATTTTATAGTTCATAATAAAGTATGTTTCCATCAGGTTTACACGAAAACGTAACTCTATCGCAAAAAGAAACATTAAACATTACGCATTAGACTTCAGTGTAATATTTTACACAATAACTGTTCCTTACTAGCCATTACAAACGTGCTTTCTTTCCGTCCATAGGTGCATAGTGACTATGAAATAAGTATTATCGTTTATAAACAAGTTATAAGTGAAGGTTTCAATTAATTAAAAAGAATAAAACCACTTTAATGTTAACGGAAGTATGAAACGCTTATGACAAGTGGTTTATTTACGAAAACTCTAAACCTGTTACATTCGGGGTGATTTTTCGAAGATTTGGTTCAAAAGCGTAAAGCCATCGCTAGTATTTCTTTAAATATGTACTTTTAATTATATTCACCTGGTTTAATATCAAGTGTAACTACCACTAGCGTGAAACTTGTAATTAAGTAACGAAAGTATATGTTATTTAATTTATTAAATCTCTACGCAGATAAACTAAATATTTGTGAGTTACAACTTTGTAAAGGCTATTCAAGGTAAAATGAGCTCATTTGAAAGCCCTGCTTAAGATCTACTTGCATGTACGTTGTGTATTCTTCCGCCTTATGTAAGATTAACATTGTCATGGGCTTCATAACTTTATTCATGCGTCAGTCAAGTGAAACCGTGAAATTATTATAAAAGTAAGTATTTTACAAATCTGCTCATTTTTAATCTTCGATTAACTAATACAAAACAGAAAGCGAAAAAAATCATGGAAGTTATAACAAACGGTTACCAAAAACTTTTTATTTGACGTTAAGAAATGGAACTACTTCCCATCCATCGTTCGTTACCAACTTTACTTGGCGCATGTCACTCAGTGCAGGTAAGGGCAGTAACTTTTTTCTAAGGTTGATTTCAAAAGTGCTCTCTTTATCGTGAACAGCCTTTAACAAAAGAGTGTGGCCCAATAGGAAAACTAACTGAAAAGCCCTGAAGTTCTTCCTGACCCGACACAAGGTTGCTCTGTATTAGCTTCATTTGCTCGCAGCGCAAATATGCCTAGAGAGGTCTTTGACTATTTAGTATTGTGTTGTGTTGTGAAACAAAAATTGAAGTACTCTATTTTTAGCACCATGTGGTAGTTCGTTTACGCATTGCCATCGGCATGGCATACATAATTCAACGTTTCAGCGATGATTTAATGTGTCTATACAAGCTCTGTGAAGTGCTGTTTAACAATGTGCTTTCACTATTAACCTTGTAAAGATTACTTTTCCCCATCGTAAATGCGTGTTCCATAGCAAATGATGCAATTAGCTATACGTCCTTGTAATTTTATCAAAGTGGCTAGCCATCGAACTTTTGTTTCTAGGAAGTCAGCCATATGCACCACTGCGTTGCGCCATGAAGAAGACGAACAGAGAGTATTATAAAGTTATATATGTTACTTGGCTCCACGAACGATGGCAAATGGATGATTTTCTGAGAAAACTTTGAAAGGTCAGGTAAGATTTGGGAAGTTTTAAAAGTAAATGCATGGGATTACATACATTGGTTTGAAAACATTTCAATAATGCCATTCAATAAATAAATAACACTACTTAAAATAATAAACATTAGTAGGTATCACTATCTCAAATATCTCCTGCTGTGTTACTATCTGTGTTCAGTGGTACCAAGTATTTCGATACATAAATCTGAGAATGCGTTATACGGCCATGTCGCTTCCACAAGCTCTAATTCAACGCCTTCCAAGTATTTGTGAACCGGTACTTTGGGTCACATAATGTATGCTTTCCTTGTCTATGCTCTACGAATATGTACTTATCACAGAAACATTGTAATTATGCAGTTTATAATGATTAGATTGGCACATTTGGTTAGTTTTCTTTTGTTCTACGACGAATCTAATTGTAATAGTATCATAGCAGGTATTTTTATCTGTACTTATCTTGTGCTTATTCAGGGCTCAATGGATTGCAACTTGTTGTATACTTAGTTGTATGATTTGTAATTTTCCAAACCTTTAATTGAATACAAAAGTGATCATTTTGAGAACTTTACATATCATAATTATAATATATATCCAGTTGTATTATTTAAACTGTAATAGCAGTAGTATGATTTACTAATGCAGCAAAATATTTCTAATGAATTTTGGAATAAGTATCATTAAGGAAACCGCTTCAATTCATTCCTTATTCTCATTCTTAAATATTAATATATGTGTTTATCAAAATAGACGTTTTTGTATTACAGAGGAATGCTGTTCGTTAAATGATATATGCAAAATCTAACTATATAATTGTAAATAATACATAATATCAATGGAAGAGAAGTAAATAGTATAATTTTATTTAGTGTAAACAGCTTTGGCCAGTAAATAAGCAATGAAAAGGCATTACATTTTATGTAATGCCTTTTCATTTTTTTTTGTAAGTATTGAAATTAACTTTTTGTACTTTAAGCAGAGTACCGAACAGGAAGATATATGTAGGAGCAAAGCATATTAATAAATGTTCCTTTCCATTTGTTAAATAGTTTAATTCTATATTTAAAAAAATATAACAATAATTTTTAAAGACTTTTGGAAGCTTTGGAAATTGTGATGGATGTAGATGTAAAATTTTTAATGTATATAGCAATACTGAATGATAATGAATGCAAATATTTTTGTAAAAAAATTACAATTTTGAAGATCAGGTGATTTAAGAATTGTTATGAGTAGTGGGATTATGGCGACTTGGGGGCCAGGGCATCAGGCATCGGAGCCGGAGTCGGCCGACCGCCATATTGTTGCATCACCGACCGCCATGTTGGATGTCATTGACCTTGACCTTAAACTTTGACCCGTGACCTTAAACCTTGACTCCGGTGACCTCTGACCCCAAAAACCGAAAAAATTGCAAAAAAAAAAATTCTAAAAATATTTTTTAAGATTTATAGCGAAAAATTAAATTCAAAAATCGTTAACAAACTAAGAAAATCTGTTAAAATTTAATACAAACTTATTATTAAAAATTTAATTTAAAAATAGTTAAAAAATCAAAAAAATCGCCAAAAAAATATTTTTATACAATTTCATTAAAAATATTTAACTTAAAGTTTTTAACCTCGGTGGCAGTTTTTCCCTTCTTACTCTCGAAATTTCTCTTTTTTCCCCCAAAATTCCCCTCAAGAATTTTTTATTAAAAATCGTTTAAAAAAATTTCTTATTAAAACTGTTTTACCCGGCGGCCATTTTCCCCTTTTTTCAGTCGAAATTTCCTTTTTCCCCGAAAATTTCCCTCAAGAAATTTTTATTTAAAACACCGTTTTAGAAATTTTAATTAAAAAACTTACATTTCCGGAGGTCTCCCCCCGCACCACCAATTACTCACCTCTGTTCGAATCCAGCAGACGACTGACTCCCTCGCTTCCACTCCCCTTACATATGCTCATTCCACCATCTTGAATTTTTCGTCCGTCATTTGTTTACATGCCACTGGACGCAGCCGTTTTGGTTTATATGTTACTGGAGGCCGCCATCTTTGTCTATATGTTACTGGAGGCAGTCATCTTGATTTTGTCGTTCGCCATTTGTTTACATGCTACTGGAGGTAGCTATATTTGATTATATGTTACTGGAGGCCACCATACTTGTTTATACATTATTGGAGACCCCCATTTTGGCAGGCGACCACCTTTATTGGTAAGCATCACCCATCACTACCTGGTTGCCGTCAGTGCCAATACTGCGATCGAGTTTTCGCCTATGCTCAAAATGATCGCCGGCATGAGAGAACGGCCTGTACGAAGAGTCATTTTCGCACTATGTATCATCACGACATTGGTATCATGAGGTTTGTGTTAGGTGATACAATGAAGGAACATACCGAGATCTGCAAGGGTTCGTCTACTGGAAGCCAGCAAGTGATTTCGTCAATACCTCCTGCTAAATCGATGGGTACTGTTTCCGCAGACGATTATGACGAGAAAGCTAATGCTAAAGACGAAATGAGTGCATTACAGTCGGTTTGTGCGGAACGTACGCTTGCAAGACATTCGCGTGAAGTCGACAAACTTCAAAATAAATGACCATCAGCTCTAAATACTGATGAACATACAACTCCTGCGGCAAAGAAAAGTGAACTTGAAGTTGGGGATGAAACAGGAAGTGAACACGATCATGAAGACAGCATTGATGATGACTGGCGATAGTGATAGTGTTGAAGACGATGATGATCCCCTCGTCATTCCCACACATTTCACCAACGAGTTTCCTTCGACAATTGGTGTGAAGAAGGTACTTTCAATTAAGTTTTGTTTTTGATTAAGATTGAACGCATCTACGTTTGTAAAACATTCAAATTTTAATTTTTGAATTTTACATACACTTTTTAATTATTAATAAAATGTCACAATTTTATAAATAATGGAAACGTACATATGAGTACAATCTCTAACAAAATATCTTTAGTTGAGAATACTACCACAAAAACCGACTGAGATTTTGTTCGAATTTAGCGTTTGATTCCCTATACGCCAATGCATGGTGAAGCCTTGCCTTAAAGTGTCTTCTAACTCTCAACTGCATTTATCTTTTACTTATATATACATCTATAAATTATATTATTTCATTTCTGAAGAGTGGAGTCGAGAAAATTAGGCAGCTTTTAATATTGAGGTCTGAATGATGGTGAAGCGAGGTGAGCGTGGATCACCGCCGGAATGAAATGGCGGGGGAAACGGGAGATCCCCGAGAAAACACGCCGGTATCATCCGGCACTATTCCCACATTTGAAAATCCGGGAGCAACCCCGACGGGAATTGAACCTGGTTCGCCAATGTGCGAGACGGTAGTCTAACCACCACGCCACCGCGGTCCCGGAGGGAAAGTAGTTCCATGTCTTAACATTGAATTAAAAGTATTGGGTATATATTTGTGAATACTGAAACTATTTCCTTTGGTTCATGTTTTATAATGTATGTAAGTGTAAGAATGAGCGAACGTGTAATATAGGTATTTTATTTTTTAAAGACTTTTCAGTTTCGCTTGACAGACATATGAATGAAGTGGTTAGGCCCTTGGCAATGCTAATTTCATGTGGCGGAAGAATCGTCAACGTGCTTACATGCAGATCTTAAGCTGTGTTTTCAATAGTGCTCAGTTTATCGTAGACCGCCTGTAACTGTTTTGCCCCATATTAATACGTATATATGTTACGCGATGTGTATTGTTATGCCGGAGTCATCACAGTCGGCAGCTCTCGCCGCAACAGAGCGACGCAACTCTAGTCGCAGGCATAGATGTACCATTCGAAGTATCTTACACTCATTGCCATAAAATTTGCGCATCCCGAAGGATTCGTTGCCTCCAATTGAAATGTATTGGATTTGATGGTACAGAAGAGGAAAATGTTGTTACAGCATCATTGCTTTGCAACAATGTCCCGTCTAACTGCAATGAAATATAAATGCACAAGTATCTCGTTGGATCACCTTGTGCCTGGATACATAAGTCGATATTATTAGGCATTGAATCAGACTAATGCCTTATACTACCCTGCAGCAGATCTGCCCACATTTGTTGCAAATTTGTCTCAAAATTACAACAAAAAAAAATCTGTATGAAAAAGCTAGCGTTTATCTCGTTTCATAAATGTCCTACTACAAACCATTTCAGGTGGTTGTGTAGGCCATAAGTGTTTAAACATGTTGTAAACAACTATTAGAACCCAGAGCTGAGTGAGGTCTTGCGTTATCTTGCAGGAAACTGACTTTTGACTGTCAAACAGAAAAGGTAGCATATGAGACCGAAGTATGTTTCTAAAGTACCACTTTGCAGTCAGTGACATTGTACCAATACCAGTAATGAAATACGATCATGTACGATGATTCTCTGTATCATCGCGCAGGCAGTAGGGGATGTGTGTAGTTTTAAAGTGAGAGGCGAACTGCAGCGCTACCTTGCAAACTCCGAATACTCGTACTGAGGCCATCCATTCCAATGGAAGCCTGTGTGTTACACGTAGGGAAATGTTTGAATGGTATTACGTTTAGCACAATTTCGTTTTAAATATTTTAGATTTCGGTGTTATTGCTTTTATTTTTTATAAACTCTTTGTAGCATAAGTTCATATTTAAACATATATGCACGTAAACTTTATAACAGTAGCACTGAAACAACTATATAGACAGGTAAAAGTATAACTATGACTAAGCATTTTATGTAAAATAAGAACAACAAAGACATAAAATAATTTTAGGTGTTCAACTATTTTGTGGAACAAACTTTGAAGTTTCTATAAACTATGCACTCTCTTTGGCCAGGGTCTTACCAAACTATTTGAAATTTTACGTCAGAAGAAATAATTAAAATAGAATAGAGTAGTTTTGCTTATTTAGTTTTATTTCGTGTCTTACATAAACTTCGGTGTTATGTGGTGTACTGACATGCATTTAGGTGTTATTCCTATTTTATCGCTATTCACCACATAATCATGCTTCCAGTGGCACGTCACTAAAGATAAAAGTCAACAATATATAACATTCCAGTTGCTCTCCCCTGTTATCACTGTGAACGAAGATGACGATGTAAAGATTTTAATTGTAGAACGCATGAAAGTTTTTAGGATCGCAAATTTATCCGGTTATAAGAGCCTATAAATGCTTATTCTGAAATGATGCTGCTGTGGTGAAGTTTTCACATGTCCCTGGTTAGTGGAAAATTAAGTCAATGGCTCTGTTTGTGCCTGTCTTGTCCTCTATCTGGTGGTATTTCGGGGTCTTCCAGGACTTGTCCACCAAGTATGAGTACGTTCAAGTGAATTTTGGTCCTTAAACAATGTGACTGCGGAGACGCAACACCCCGAATGAAGACAAATTCCACGTGCCGTCCACTCAGTCTCCCTTAGCCTTAACATTCGGTCACTTTCAACCTTGACCAGTTGTTCGTACGCCTATCACGTACGTATTTTATGCATGTGTATCGTTCGTAAATTACGTCTAGGAAGTATCATTTAACATTTCTGCATATCTTTCGTCGATGAAACTAACTATCGGCTTTCAAGATTGCTGGATGACATTTACAGGTTGCAATCAATTTAATATTAATGAGTGCATATCTCTTTATATCTCACATTTAATTTTTTTTTCTTATAAAAACAAGTTTAGGAAAAAATTAATTAAATTCTGCTTACAGAAAAAAAAAACCAAGCTGTAGGAATTGGCGATTAAGTGGAACATATTGGGGACTGCCAAATTCGCACTTTAATTTGTGGAAGTCAGTCTCTATTACATCAGGTTAAAGCTATACAACATTATATTCTCGATTCAGTACTTCAGGATGTACTTAAGACTATTATGGGAGATTTCACTCAATTCTGCGCAAAACTACACATTCGAATTCACATAATTGATGTTTGCCGACAAGTTTCAATAATATTTTATGTTCAGTATCCTTCAAAAGTGTTTGTTGTTGTATACGAAGACAAGGAGAGAAACAGTGGTTTCCCGTCTTCCGAAGCAGTAACGGTAGCCCTGCCAGTGTACCATGTAAGCGCGTGTAAAGGTTCTAAGATTCTGTTAGAAGACGCCAGAGGGGCGTATGCAAGCTCGTGAGGGGTGGAGGTCTTAATAAATATAAGAAAAATAAATTTGATTTTTAATTTATTCACATAGCTATTATCTACAACATTGCATTATTTATTGCCACTATTACACTTTCAATTTCGCCGTGAGCGCAATATTTCATGTCTGTTGCCATCATTTGAAATTTCTTGCACTCACACATCATGTTCAATAGTCTCGCCTGCCAGTTGCACTTTTCACTGCAAAGATGCTCGCATCGCAGATTTTCCTCTCGCGAGTCACTAATCGGCACTCGTTTCTCTTCTGGGTCGTCGTCTATCGCAAGGCCACACAGTCGCCCAAACTCCCTCTCCGAGGCCCTTCGCGTTTATATAATAATCGCTGGCCTTCATCTTGAAGGTTCACGCTGAGAGAAACTAGGTCATTAAACCAGAACATTCTTCAGATAAACGTAGAAATTCAATGCGCTGAAGGTCAGGAGTGTGCAAGCCGGGAAAGGCTAATAGCTGGCCTTTGTGACTCCAGCTTTGTAAACGCCGCCAGCGTATCACCTCTCTACTAACCCCCGTCTATACTAGCATATTTCACACACACACACACTCTGTCACCTGCAGCATTTCTCTTTAATGCATGAATAAGTTTGAATTCTATTCTGTTGATTGGGTTTTTACGGTGTCTATGCCGGTTTTTCCCAGTTTCTTCTTGTGATAGCTTAGCTATAAGTTCATTTAGGGAGGTAGTCATGGACCCAATTGCAGGCCATGACTGCCCAATCCCTCTCTGTCGCGATGCATGTCTCCTTGTATGATTTCCTATCCTTGTAGGGGTAAGGGGTTAGTCCTGAGACGTAACAAAATCCCGTCCTACCCACAGGGCTTCCACTTAACACTTAGTCGTAGGGTAGTTAGATACAAAATTCTTACAACTCTCTTCTCCACACACACACACACACACACACACACACACACACACACACACACACACACACACACTCTCTCTCTCTCTCTCTCTTTGCTCGCTCGTGCGATGCTAAGCAGCGCGTCGATATGTTTGTACAGGTTTGAATATGAAATTAACCAGGCAGTTGTTAAAAATGTATATTTTCTTTGAAATCAACGTGATTTGACTGATTTTGAAGCCGCTGTGATGTTTAACCTTTTTTCAGCAATTTCCTCTACTTTAGTTTTGAAGAGTAGCATTTTCCTGGAATGTGATAGAAAACCGCTTCTTAAGGGATTATCTCAGATATCCGTGATGTTGGGCCTTCTGTTCGGAATACGTTCTGTAAATAATTTTTAAGCTGTTATGAAACTTATAATTTATAATCTTTAATATTCTTCACGCTTTATATTTAATCTTGAAATAAATTTCAATTTGTAATTGTCAACTAACTTAATAAAAAAAAAGACAACAGGAGAGTAAGTAGTATGTATGATGGAAATTTTTTGTTTTTAATCGAATATTTCCAGCTATTTGGTAGTGGTCTATAACAGACTGTAAGTGTGGGTCTTTCGGGTCATTCAGTGGAAACAACATTACTAATCACTCTCTTACTTTGTGACTCAGCTGTGGACAGCGAAATATCATTCACAATTTTTATGGTGAAAACACTTTATCCTCTGCTACTACTAATTACTGATTAGCGAAGTGTTGCAAAGCCGATGCTTGATAAGAGCTGTGCAACTATTGCTGTTGTTTCAACACAATAGGAAAAAGACGCAGCGTATAATGTATGCGAAGCGGCACGAATATACAAGGATCACTTAACCAATTGTAACGGACAATTTTCAACTCCATATATGGTTCCGTTGGTATAGCTTGCGATTGATGTACAGAGATAGCCGTCACACAATATTGTAGACTGGTGTTCCCGTAGAAAATACTGCTAGTTTTAATAACGTTTATTCAGTATGAAACATTTGTTTGAGAAAATATTGTATAAAATTCCCATGATGCAAAAGCAAGTACTACTAACCATTGAATAACACGATAAACCTCAACGTACATAAATGAATAATATTAAAGTACTATATATTTTTAAAAAATACCGTATGATTTATTAACAATCACTTAGAAGCTTAAGTGGATAACATTGTGTATCTCCATTCATTATCTAGAGCGGTTTTTAGTGGCATAATATCTATTAAGCCAACATGACAGTTAATGAATGCATCTGCCAGTTCAATTACAATTATAAAAAAAAAACCATGAAATATGACAAGCGGTATTAATTAGGAAAAATATCCAACTCTACGAGTTGCAAAAGAACGCTACCGAATCTCTCTTTGTAGCGTAGTGCTACGATACAGAATTACTTAATTATTGCTTCTGTGTCAAAATGTTTCACATCAGTCATAATGGATGGTATAGATTCCCCGTGTGCGAGTCAACAACTGGGTTAACGACTTCAGCAAACATCAAACATGGTTATTGATATGAATGAATTACTAGCCGTGATAATGTTCAATAGAAAAAAACACTGGAAATGCCGACTACATTTGACAAAAATACAGCATTGTGCATTGATGAACGCGACAATGATAACTGACGCATACTAACAGACAAAATAAAAGTTACTTAACAGAAACCTGACAATGGGTGTCACGCGCGGTACAAATAAGAGAAAAATAAACTATTAGCGGGAAATAAAAAAGAGGGATGAATAAAAACACAAGTAAAAAAAAAGTCCTCACCTTAAGTTCTGAAAAAATCTATTAATATGTAATCGTACGGGTACAAACAAATATGCACCAACTCGAGAGTGATGTCATCGTAAACTGTATAATTTCATTGGTAAGATAAGAAAATGCCCAAAAAGTTCAAAACCTCTACTCATGCCGTTGGAAACCGTAAAAAGACACTAAAAATAAATAAATAAATAAATAAACTCAACGTTTGTGGCTATGGCCATGAGTTTCCAGGTTACAAACTCATTTAAGTCTTGGATGTGTGTACCGGTGAGTCCACTGGAAAACAGTAAAGCAGTTTAAAAGTTACATAAACAGGTTTTTATAATGTGCTACCCGAGCAGATACATTTTCGATCGTATAATTGAGAGCGACAGGAATTGCATTATCACAATATATGTTACAACTCCGGTTTTGCTCTAAGTACATAAATTAGGAGATAAAGAGTCACCTCAAACCCAGACCGGAAATGATACATTTCCTAGGATGACAAATTCCGGCTGTCTGGTAAGAGCAGTCGAAATTATGACATAACTGGAGACGGTAGAGTTCAAAGTACGAAGTTGATTAATTTACGAGATAACCCCCTCCCCGGTCATCCAGCCATCCCCACGTTTTAAACATGAATTGATGTTATAAACTATATTCAATTCACGGTTATTGTCATCTTTTCTGAAGCCCCGCTAAAGTTCTACTTCCAGGATATTCCTCCGCCTCGTGCAAACTAAGCTTTAGTAAGTCTAGACAATTACACCAAAGGAACAATGTACCGTAATCGTGCGCACTCAGATTAATAATATTTGGCATAAGAACTGTTTCTTACTTGGCATTAGCCTCACGCCTATTTTCTCTTTGGTTTTGTTAATATGAATTATAAATGAAATATTATGATTTATAGACGAAAGTAAAAATTCAATTTAATAAAAAAATAAGGCACTTTGTGTAAACACAAACATTAAATGCTTGCGATGTATGGTATATTTAGGAAACAATCAAACATGTCATACTTGAGGAATTTTTTCAAAGGTTTGATTTTAATAAAAGTGAAGAAACTGCAAATAGTGTATAGTTAACACGTGGGATGAAGGGGGATGAAGGCGGATAAAGGCGGATGGAGGGATGATTAATGGGATGACGGCGGATGAAGGGATGGATGAAGAGGGATGAAGGGGGATGAAGTGTTGATGAAGGGGGATAAAGGAGGGGGATGAAAGCGGAAGCATTAATAAGATCAAGACAAGTCAAACACTTACTACGCTGTGCTATCATTGTGAAGTATGTCGATGGCAATGATATGTTGTAACGTCGCAGACGTCAGAATTGGCGAATGGAAATCACAGCTCAGTTTTACTCACTCGGTATAGACTTAAACCTAAATAAAAGCGCCATATTAAAAATAAAATAAAGAATTCAATGTTCGATTACTTCCTCCGTATTTTTATTTCAAATTCAAAATAAACATTTCCCAGTCTGCCATGAATCCACGAACAGTTAGCTTAACGAATTGCGAGAGAACATTAAGAAGGTAGGAGAGTCGTCAGTTCACTCCTGGCGCCCTAGCTACCTACCACACCGGCGGAAATAATTTAGTAGGAAAAGGTTGTCCAAGAATTGAAGTTAGATAGAAAAAAAATAAAGTAGCAGAGGTCGCGGGTGCTTGCCAGTGTGGGCGATATTTGCCACGCTCGATATGCTTTCTTCGAGGGCTGGTTGTCGATTTCTAGCGGGCGGCAGGCGCTCGGAGCTCAGATATGCCTTCTTCGAGGGCTGGTTGTCGATTTCTAGCGGGCGGCATGCGCTCGGAGCTCAGAGCACTGCTCCCACACATCGCATATGGAGGGTGCCTGAAAACCTGACCTCATAAGGGCATGGCGTGGTATGCAATCCCTTCGGAATACCGTGAGACCCCTATCGCAACCACTCTCCCGCGCCGTGTCGAAATTCCAGAACATTCTCGAAGGAAAAAAAGTCTACCAAAGTGGCAAAAGCTTTTACCTTTGATAGCTGATGCAACCTAAACTGTAATTTTAGAAAAAGAAAACTCATGACAGATAAACATTCTAACACTGCCGAAACTTCAAATACTGATAAGCAATCATACTTCCTCGTAAAAAAAGTAGAAAACTAACTAAACGTCCCGATTTAATTATCATGAACTGTATCATTACACTACCCCTCTTGGTTTGGGAGAGATTTCGAAGAAACCTTTCCCAAATTGAAACCTACCTTGTATGCGGCTACTCTGCAGACTACTGTGACTTTGTCCTTACAAACCATTTCAGTTTACAATTTGGTAACCGAACTCAATCACATAAAGAAAAATATTCATTACATATGTTAAAGAAGAGCGACTCAAGATGATTACAGGGTTGCTGCCAGAAATTAATACATGTCACTTATCCATATTACAATTACATTCAAATAATATTCCCGATTGGTGGTTGAGGATGTATAAACAATGTAAGCCAGTGATGATTCATTATAGGTAGACAGTTCAGTACTTTTGTTCCTCGCTGAGATCAGCACACAGCACACACAAATGGGAGACAGGTTTGTCCATAAATTACAAAAAGCCACTGTTTTATTCATTAGACTAGTGCTGGGAAAAAGGGACCTCAAGTCTGTCCCAAACAAAAAAAAACTCACTCTAGCTGCTAATTATCAAAGGACATTATAAAAACTGGAGCAACATCTTACCCTTGCATATCTATATTATTGAAACCCAATACACAACAACACCTTAACCGTTGCATTTTCAATTTTTCTTCTTCACTACTCAGATTTGTCAATATTCAATTTTCGAAATAGCAGTTAAATTATATACATTCATTACATTAGTAGGATTATGGCTTTTGGGGCCAAGGGCATCGGGCAACGGAGCCGGAGCCGGCCGGCCAACCGCCATCTAGTAACGTCACAAACCACCATCTTGGATGTCATTGACCTTGACCTTTGACCCATGACCTAGTCCCTGACCCCGGAGACCACTGACCCTAAAAACAAAAAAAATTGCGAACAAATTCTAAAAGTATTATAAAAAATTATAACGAAAAAATTTAATTTAAAAAACGTTAGAAAAATAAAAAATATATATTTAACCATTTATAAAAAATTCATTATAGAAAATTCAATTAAAAACCGTTTAAAAATAAAAAAAAATTTAAAAATTTAATTAAAAAATTTCTTAACTAAAACGTCTTTAACCCCGGCGGCCATTTTTCCCTTTTTTCCTCGAAATTTCCCTTTTTTCGGACGAAATTTCCCTCGAGAATTTTTCTATCAAGAAATCGTTTAAAAAATTCTTTATTAAAAATTCCTTAACCCCGGAGGCCATTTTCCCTTTATTCCCTAGAAATTTCCCTTTTTTCCTTCGAAATTTTCTCTTCAAGAATTTTTTAAATTAAAAATCGTTAGAAAATTTCTTTATTAAAAATGTTTAACCCCGGCGGCCATTTTCCCCCTTTTTAGTGGGAATGTCTCTTTTCCCCCCGAAAATTTCCCTCAAGAAATTTTTATTTAAAACACCGTTTTAGACATTTTAATTAAAAAACTTACATTTCCGGATGTCACCCCCAGCACCCCCAATTACTCACCTCTGTTCGAATCCAGCAGACGACTGACTCCCGCGACTCCACTCCCCTTACATATACTCATTCCGCCATCTTGCTTTTTTCGTTCGTCATATGTTTACATGCCACTGGACGCAGCCATTTTTGTTTATATGTTACTGGAGGCCGCCATCTTGATTTTGTTGTTCGCCATTTCTTTACATGCTACTGGAGTAGCTATTTTTGTTTATACATTACTGGAGACCCCCATTTTGACAGGCGACCACCACCTTGGTAGGCATCATCCATTCTCCATGTTGAAAGACAATGACCATGACCATGACCATGACCCTATGACCTAGAATGACTTTGAAAACAAAAGCTTGAGAATAAATTCGTAAAAGTAAGCATGCTGGATGCCAAGCAAGCTGTCAGCCCTTATATTTATAGGCATAAAAATACTTGAAAATATTTACCCTATTTAAAACAGATGTTTCCAATAATCAGTATACCTACAAGCATAATGCGGGACTTTTGATGACATGCTTAATTTATTAAATATATATTTGGTATTTAAATTTAAAGCTATTTAATTTAAAAAAAAATTAATTATATAATTGTACATATAATACAATATTTTTTAATAAAATTTATTTCTTTACATTTTTAATTTTTAATTATATTCCGACAAAGTAGGGAAACGTAGAATACAACACAATTTTATTCACAGGCATTATTTATTCAATTAAATTGTTACAGTCGCTAACACCCTCGAAAATATTACAATATTCTTTAATATGTCTAAGTAAACTGTCTCTACGGCTGATTTGCTTGCCGCACCTGTCACACAAATAGGACATGAAACAGAGATTTTTAGTACAATTAGAGTGCTCATGTCGTCGAGCATTGTTGCTGTGCGTGAAGGTCTTTTCACAGAAGCGACACGTATAATGTCAGAATTGTTCAGCAGATGCGGCTGACCATACAGATGGTGCTGAAACAGCAGCATTTCAAATGTAGGTTTCCATTATTTATAAAATTGTGACATTTTATTAATAATTAAAAAGTGCATTTAAAATTCAAAAATTAAAATTTGAATGGTTTACAAACGTAGATGCGTTCGATCTTAAACAAAAACAAAACTTAATTGAAAGTACTATCACAAAACATGACTGAGAGATCTTTGTTCGAATTTAGCCTTTGATTCCCTCCCTATACGCCCATGCATGGCGAAGCCTGGCCTTAAGGGGAAAGGTTGCTCGCAAACCGTATAACTGGTTTTACAGCGGATTTTTTTTTTTTAATTTTTGGCTCGACAAGACGTAAATAACACTTTTGAGCACCTTCTTACATTGGTACAAATTCACTGTGTTCGTTATTCTTGAAGCAGTGATTAAAGATAAGAAAACGAAAATTATTTCTTTTCTTCCATCAGTGCTCCGAGAATAATGACGGAAGTGAATATCGAACAACGTAAACAGGCGTCGAAAAGAACTATTTGCGTCTTGTCGAACAAAAAATTTCGACAGACCTGATGGAAATCGACTTATATAAAAAATTGGGTAAATATACTGCTTTTATGTACCGTTGTCCTTAATATGGCGAGTAGTATAGAAAGGTGTGTTCGGGCCACGGGCACGTTAGCTAGGCGAGGGAGAAGGGGAAGATGGCGCGGGTCCTGCAGCAGCCCCGAGCTCCGCGGAGCGATTCCTGTCGCGGCCGATCAATAAGAGCAGCGCTGCTCTCCACTTCCTGTTCCGGCCTCCCTGCAGCCCGGCGCGGCGTCGCTCCTGCCCGCTGCAGCCCCCGAACCACGCGGTGACGAGCACAGCACTGCTTGCTATGCGCTGTTCGCGGTCAGTCGAGCACTTTTCAAATCTGCCTTTGAAAAGTGTCACTGCACCTAAAGGCTGTTAACGGTAAAATGAGAATTTTCGAAAGCCCTACTTAAGATCTACTTGTATGCACGTTGTGTATTCCTTCCGCCTTATGTGAAATTAACATTGCCGTGGGCCTCATCACTTTATTCATGCGTTGGTCGAGTGAACCTGTGAAATTTCCTATAAGAAAACTAAATGTTTTACAAATCTGCTCACTTTCACATTTCGATGCATTAAAAAAAAAAAAAAAAGACAGAAAGCGGACGCGATATTTTAAGTTAACACAAATGGCTTCCTAACAATTTTTGTTCGACGTTAAGATGTGGAATTATGTTCCATCCATCGTTACCAACTTCACTGGGCGCATGTCACTCAGTGCGCCCGTTAAAATATATGCGGACTTTTTTCTAAGGTTGATTTCAAAAGTGCTCACTTTATAGTGAACAGCCTTTACCTGCATATACGTTATTGGGCACACTGGCTGTCTAGCATAGCACCCAGTGAAGTTAGTAACGACTCACGTGGGGTAAGTAGTCCCAAGTCTTAAAGTTGGATTAAAAGTGCTAGGTATTGGAATTGGCCAGGGCTTACTATTGGAAAGGGCTTATTAACGTCCCCCGGTATTACGCCTGAAAGCTTATCAGGGGATGGTTTACAAACTGACTTATGACCTAACTTAAACTAACACCCATGCCTTACCTGGGATTCGAACCCAGAACCTCACGCACCACAGTCCGGCGTCGCACAAACCGACTGCACCACGGGAGGTCGGTCGAAAGTGTTAGTTAATCATTTGTAAATGCTGAAATAATTTATTTTGCTTTTAGTTTTTTTAATACATGTAAGTGTGGAAGCGAATTTGTAAAATAATTAATTATCTAATTGTTTCACAGTTTCACTTGACTAGCGTATGGATAAAGTGATCAAGATCGCGGAAATTCCATTTTTACATACGATGGGAGAATACATAATGTGAAAACAAGTTTCAAAACTGCTCAGTTTATCGTGAACAGCCTTCAGACCTTCGGACTCACTCGGGCTCGGGTCCCATTACGGACATGCTGATTCAGATTTCCCGTGGTTTACCAAAATGGCTCCAGGCGAATGCTGGGGAGGGATTGGTCCTTTCTACACGTAATGTCCTAATTATTCCCCGTTCCTGTTTTCTAATCTACTTGTTTTGTCTCTAATGACCCCACTGTAGACGAGAAGTTAAGCCCTAACTACTTAACTTAAAGATGAATCACCGTGTAACGGTTGATTATTTAACACGTGCTATTAGCATTTCAACACATTTTAAGTTAGCATGCAAATTTATAATACTAGTACATGCACGTTTATTTTGTAAACAAATATTATGAATGCCATATGTTTCACATGTAATAGTGTTGTATCATAATTTTATTTTCTTAAATTTACATAATATTAATGTAGACCCAGCTGCTGAAATGTTAATTTTCCATATGTGAATTGTAATTTTATTTTGTTTTATCAGGTTTCAAGTAACTTGATAGTAGTATGCAAGTTGGCAACATTTAGACGCATGTTTTTTGAATCGTCACGGTATTGGAAAGCACCATGAGTTAAGCCCTATGCACTCTGTATTAATCTGAATATTTAACCGCTGCCGATAATGGATGGTGACGGAATGTTCTTGAACTAAGTGGATCACAACGGCAGCAAAACGTTAAGTGTGTGCAACATTCAGGATGTCTAGATATTTTCTTTTTACTTTCAAATATTCTATTTACTTTATTGGCATTTGTAGCAGGCATAATGCGATATATCTTTATAGACTTACTCCAGCTGCTGCGTGCATATCATTCACATTTTTAACATTACCAAGGAATGAAACTTTTCAGGCAATTTATTTCAATGATAATTTCTACATTAAATTATTGCTTACAAATTGCAAGTCTTTTCATTGCTTTAAATAAATACATAGTTGGTTCGTATGTCTTCCTGTGTGTTTTGTAGTGTTGTATGGCTATGCAGGGGGCTGCACAGAACCTGATTGTGAGCAGGGCTGTCCAGGATATTGAGATTCTGTTGGTGTGGAATACCAGCAACTTCGACGATGGTTTGCGGTATGTAAATCAACTACCAGTTGGCTATTGTTTGATGTTAATGTTATTGCTATGGATTTCTCCCAGGTCGTTGCACTTTAGTTATGCAGTTCTGCCTGTATAAATTACATTTGACTAGAAAACCATAGGAGGGTTCAACAGTTTTCTTACAGGGGCTAATACTCATACGTGGGGCATACGTAAACTATATCGCTCTACAAGTTTTCACCACATAAGTATTTCTTACGACCGATACGTAATTTTTCTCTTTACTTATCTTCTTTATATTTAGGAAAGTCACATTTACGTTGTCCCACTAACAAAGACGCATAGAAACGTTTAGTAACGCAGTTTGTAAATTGAACAATAAAACCGCTAATCAATGTCGTTCGAACTCAACATCAAGTTTCCTATTCCCGAAATTACCAAGCAACGAATAGTAAGACGGTTTACGTCGTGTAGCGGCCAAGGTTGGCTAGCTGTCAACTGAGCTGTTTTCAAATCAACCTGGGGGGAAGATATCTGCCCTTAAATACACGTTCTTGTCCCTAGCTGGCGTATCCACGGTTATGATGACAGTCAACTCAAAAAACCAAGTTAAATGAATTAGCTAGGCTATTACCAGAAGGGCGATGTTTACGTCTGTAGCCACTAAAATTACTTACATTTTGTTTGGAATGTACTAGAAAAAATATGGCGGCATATTATTATTTTTTGAATATCTGTTACCAAGTTTCTGTTAGACAAATTAAATTTTAGTAAATATAAAAATGCGAATACTGAAAATGATATATTGAACTCTGCGAGCGTGACGCGTATTTATAGACAATCAAGACAAGTACATTCATCGCTACATGTACACTAGTTTTAGTGGATTATGTATCTTCACTTACATAGTCCACTTTTCACCGGACATGATTTCTGTACTGTTCAGCGTTCATTACTGGCCATCTGTCAGCCAATAAACTGGTGAAAAAAAAAATTATTTGACAAATGTTTGTAACAGTACGAATATCTATTTAAATAATTATGCTCGTTTGTTAAACTACAAGAGCCGTGTTTTTACCATACTAACCCGTATCCACTAGCTCAAGCAAAATGGGCAACACTCAAGAACGTAAAACCGCATACAGTTGTTTGTACATAAGCTAAGGGTGGTGTAAAGTGTAGTTGCGTCCAAAAATGAATGTATTGCAAGTTTGAATAAAGTAAAACACTTTAAACAACTCTAAAAATCACAATAAAATTGCACTTTAAAAACAGGTTACACTTTTACTGATTCAATGTTACAGCTTATTATCAACTCCGAGCTTTTGAAATGAAATGAATGCGTTGTTCTTAGCCGAATAACTTTTTCTAATAATTTGCTGGTATTTAATCTGTCATTAATTCAAAATTAATAATATTTGTTTTACAAAAGAAAAAAAAAAACAATGTGTCCACTTCTCAACGATGCAAGTTGTAATACAAGCTCACCATTTGTAATATTACAGATCTACGTTTCGCAGATTTTACAAGAAAACTGTTTGTATATCTACAAAGGATTTGATTGGTAACTGGGTTTTCAAAGTGTATAACGTCGAATGGACGGATACATAGTGGGGTGTCCCTTGCTAAGTCACCTCGCAGAGTAGCCTACTTCTTAATAGAGAGGCGAAACAACCGTTTATATCGCGGATTCCAGACGCAAAAGTAAACAAAATGGCGTTACTAAGCAGCAACATGTTAGAGCGCTGTCCACCAATCAGCTCCTTACCCGCCAACTGGTAACCCAGCAAATAGCGAATATTTCGCAGCTTGCAGTAGGCAATCTGATACAAGCTTTCATGTGTTTATTAAGACTATCAAAGTGACGGATCTTGAACTGGGTGGGCGAAAACCCAATGAAAAGAGTATTTAACTAACCAGAACCAGTCGACTGAGTCGTACAGACAACCTGATATTATTTCATTTTGAAAAATGCACTTATAAGAAATGTACTGCAACATTGCACACTGTAGAAAAATTGAAAGCTTTTTATTCGACGCTTGCTAATTTAAATTTTAAAACGAATAAACATAAACCCCGACTGCCCACGTACCAACTGAACCATAAATACTACCGTAAATAAGTAAAATTGAAGTGTCGGTATGTTATTTAAAAATTGATACCAAAATCTAAGCGTAATATGCTATTTAAACAATGCCGAAGCATAAAATATATGTTTTAAATTTTTGTCTGTCTGTCTAGGTGTTTGTCCAGAATATGCTCCGAAACGACTGAATCGATTTCGATAAAACTTTCAAATACCATAGAGTTTATTTCTATTTAAAATTTACTCTTTATTTGATCTCGATATCTCAAATGGTTATTAAGTAAATTAATTTTATCGTATAATTTTCCTCATGTTTCATATACTATTTTTTTTTAAAGAAATATTGTCCTCTAGCATTGTTGAAACAACAACAGAGTATTAAATAATCATTAATATAGTACGCATCATAGAAAAAGATACGTTTGTTTTTGTAAAAATATAGTAAAACAACATATTATCAAACAACCAACACTAACGCGGCGGTAACACAATTTCTGATAGTAAAGTAACAATTTTGCAAACCAATTAAGTAGGTATGTATTTCAATAACTCCATAAAATGTGGGCGTAGCGATGGTTGGCTGTATTTTAATAACTCCATAAAACCTGAACGAAGCAATATTTATATTTTAAAAATACCTGAGCGAAGGGATGGTGGGTTGTATTTTAATAACTCCATAAAACCTAAACGAAGCGAAATTTATGTTTTTAACATATTTAAACAAATCTTGAAGTCCACGCGAAGGAAGTCGCGGGAACAGCTTGTAGTAAATAAAAACGGAAAATATTGAGTAGAGATGAATGTATTGTTGCGACGATTCGACTTATTTGGCGTGTTACAGGTTACTAATAGGGCACCCATTACTTTCTCTTAAGTCAAAGTATGTGGTTTCAGATGGTTAGAAATGTGTCCACTATTTTTACTGTTTGAGCTAGCAACTACCTATAGCAGAACACTAACACTCCGGATCCAGACCTACCTGTAGAGATGGTGCTGAGTAGATAGCTATGTATGTACACGGAAGCAGAAGCGCTGTTATAAAACTGCTCTAGTCCACTCACAGTAACTTGGAAATATTCTGAATCCCTGCTTTAGTTATACTTGCCTGTTATTCCTTCAGCCCGTGCAAACAACAGTAAGGGTCCTATGTACTGAAACGTGTTCTGTGAAATAGTTGTTTGCGCGTAAACGCGTATCTCGGTAAATAAAAGTTCTGGAAATATGACTTTTTGTCCGAAAAGAAAAAAAAAAGATCATCTATGGCCCTCGTTTTTTACTTTTGTCATATTGAATGTATTCTTCTAGAGTAAAATTCGTCAAAATGGTCAAATATCGTATTCTTAAAGCTTACCTATGCAGTTTCCTTAAGCGGCAAAAGAAAAGCACAAAAATGTGGACGTAGTTCTACCTTCAGGCTTTCATCACGTGCAATAAAATCCGTATGTTACAGATCTAATTAGCACAGCACAGTATTATGGCGGAAACACTGCACGCCTTGCGCGTAGGATCGATGAGGCACTGGGAGTGCGTGAAACTGTCGCCCGTATCGCTCCCTCTCTTCTTGACCTTGGACGCAGATCTACATAGTCCCCTTAACAAAGTGTAGAAAACTACCGCAGAGGGAGAAGGCGCCGCATTCATGCGTCACATTAATACACATTCATCATTAGAACTGTTTCTTACTAGACGCCACCAACACACCTATTTTCTCTAGGTTTTCATTCATATTCATATAAATGAAATACTGAAATATATGTAAAAGTTTAACTGAACATAAAATAAGGTACTTATGTGTGAAGAGAAGTGTAAATATCTGGCAATACATGACATATTCCGGAGACAGCCGAGCACGTCGTACACTGGGGGATTTTTAAAAGGTTTGATCAAAAACATGTGAAGATATTGCAAGTAGACTATGAAGAACTGGCCATCGTGTACAGCCGGTTCCATGACTCCGCCGTCAACGACGTGTTAACGCTGCATAATAATTAAATGTGTGCTGTAATTTGTGCGTGGTGCTGTGGCCTGTCCTGGATGGGAGCAGGTCACCCATTAACTAGGGGGATAAGGACAGCTAAATGGAAAACCACTGAATATACTAAATATTACTTTAATTTAACTTTTAAAATACAAATAAACTGATGCCTTTAATCAATACAATTAGCTTTAAGCTCTAAAGGCGGTACTCTGCTCGGATGGGGCTTAAATGCCTTCGCAAGTCCCGAGCCCTATGTGTCTTCAGTCGCCCTACCAGGGAATATATTTTCCCTCTCGCTGGCGATGTCTCGCTGGAGACCTCTCAACGGCGGCTCGTCGGGTGATGAACTCGGGCCCCGGGAGGTGGTCCTCTCGTCTGGCAGGACTCGGGTAGGGCCTCCGGCGACGCTGGCAAGATGGCGCCCGGAGCCGTCATTGCTCCGAGTTTCCTAACCTCACACTCAATCCCCCCGAATTTGTTTGATATGACAACAGCTCGGCTGGTAGAGGTCGCTCTGCCTTGCCTCATCTTGCAGCTTTGCAATCCTTGCAGAGGCCAGCCGCAGCAATGGTAAGCGAGACTAAAACTTGAACCTTTTTTTTTATGATAAAAGGGTAGGTTCTGAATGTTAAGTCATTGACAACATAAATAGATTGACTTGTGACGCTTCGTATTATACAACCAAGCAGGAATATTACCTGGCAAGGGCGTTCTATTGCAGAGTGTTTTAAATATGCATCATAAACAGAAGCTACTGAAAATATATCTGCAATTTTTCCCCATGTGTATTCTTCATTTTAACCATAAATACAGTGTGCAAGAAATTCCACGTATTGTAAACATTATACTGGAACATCTGAACATAATCAACAACAAAATCTAACAATTATGCCTTGAAACATAGCTGTTATTTTAATAAATGCAAAGCTCATGTACGGTGCTGCAATAAACCTTTCTACGTGCTTTTACTCTGCAATAAAATAATCGTGTCACCGCTGGGAGTTGTGTGGTTACACACAGCACAATGAGAAAACTGCACGCCAGTGTATCGTCACGCTCATAGAAGCGATGCGACACTTGTTACGCAAGCTGATGTGAACCTAATGTAGCTTATATTCACACTGTGGCTAAAATATAACACATGGCTCCATTTAGAATGGGCGGAAAACCACTGCACTGTAAAATTTGATGTAAAATTCCCTTACATGTAAGGGAAGCTAATTATTTACCTCTACATGTAAGGTAAAATTATCTCTTAAATACAGTGTAAATTTACATTACAAGTAAAGTACTATTCCCTAATCGTACTGCTGCGGGCTGCTAACAGCAAGGGTTGCCAGGATGCGAGCTAGCGCAACCTCGGCAAGCCAACTCAGCTGTTGTGATAACAATCCCGGGGGAATTGTTACGAGGTCGGGGCCATCGGTATATAAGGATGGGACAGTGGTGGCTCGGGGCGCCATCTGTCTCCTGACGCCAGAGGTCATGCCTGAGGGACGACTGCCCGAGAGGACCGCCAGTCCGTGGTCCAGGACCGACGCCCACCGCATCCGTCATTGAGAGAGCCTCCTCGTTGCCGACTACGCTACCTGGGTAACTATACTTCCCGTCAGGGCGAACTAGGCCACGTAGGGTGTGGGACAAGTGAAGGCCCGTATTAAGTTCTATAAGAGCAACAGTATTGAAATCCCTGCTTGCTTGCATATTTTAAAGTAACTCTGAGTAATACTGCCACGACTTAATGTATAGCATTATCTGACCGCTCCTGCCTAGAGGAATTTATAATCTTTGAGAGCAGAATAAAATAGAGATATGTATTAACTGAGTACTTTCCTCTGACTAACTTTATTCCCCTAGTAAGTGCGTCTCTTCCCTTCAGGAGAGGTCACAGCAGTACGGAATACGTACCTGACAAAAGTGGGGGGAAATCCCATACATGTAAGGGAATATTAGCTTTATCGTATAGTAAAATTATATTTAAAAAACACCCCAGGGTATTAGAACTATTTATTATTTAGTACATTTATTCTCTGACGAAAAGTAACCGAAAGCTCAACTCTAAATTCCTCCACACTTGCTGGCGAGTGGGCGCGAAACATGATCCTCTATCATGACAGGCCGATGCGCTATCCAGTACATCACGACGACAGCAAGACAGCATCAGTGAATATTAGCTATGTTAAAGTATTGTTTCTTCCGCCCATCCTCCCACTTAGCTGTTGAGACAATGTTGAAGAGATTTTCCCATCTATTTATGGGATTTTTCGCCGCAATGTACGTGACTTTTACTCCAGAGTGCGGTAATTATACCTTTCATATAAAGAGCCATGTTGGACAGCTTGTATGAGTAAACAATAAAACTGAATTTTAAGGTAAAAATGTATAAAGTACAATTATGATATTGTTACAAATGGACGAGGAGATCCACACGTCGTTAGGCAATTTTCCCATATATGTATGAGATTTTCCACTACCATGTACTTGAATTTTACTCCAGAGTGCGGTAATTTTACCTTACCCGTAAGGAAAACAATGATTCCCGCACAAGTTCGCGAATATTACCATACAGTTGTCAGGTAATTTTACCATTATTTTTTACAGTGCGGTTTTTTCAGTGGAACAATTTCGCTGTTTGAATAAGTTATAGTCATCTGCGCACAACAGATTATATATAGTTTTTATTGAGTTTAGGTGAATAATTACGAGATATAAACACATTTCCAATAGTCATTTTTTAATTTATGCTATTTTACACAGTTTCAAATAAGTAAATAAAATTCTCGGCATCCAAGTTGTGAGATTACATCATCGCGCTTCTAGATCGTTATCTTACCAATCGAGTTCAAATGAGAATATTATAATCTTGGCGCATGTCTGCAGGAGGGAAGATAGGGGAGGCAGTGCAGGGGAGGGCTCTGCGGAGCTCCTGCCGCCGGAGGGAGGGAAAACCACGTGACTGCTAGCGCTGTACACACCAAACTGATAATATTGCTCTCTGCTACAGTACTACGCGACTTATGACAGGCAATACGCACGCGCGGAACAGCTCTCTTCCTCTCTCTCTCTACCACACTTGGTCACTGTCACTTGAACTACCCCACCCCTTTTTGTGCATCGACAATGGACTCCCCGATTTCCCCGATGCGTTCCCGACTTCTGCGCATTATGTTCTTATTTGGATTTCCATATACGAAGCGAACGTTGACTGCTGGAGGAAAATAAATTTTTCTTTGTTCATTCGCTATTTAATATATGTAGGTTTGGATTGTATGTCCTTTCTTTTCATTTTTAGCTTAATTGATAACATTGACATTGTTAGAACAAATAATACTTATGAATTGGCTCACTTCGTCACATTTAATTTGGTTTAATCCTTCAAACCAACTATGGTGATTAAGTGAAAACGAAACGAAATACGTAAAAACAGAATGAAGAACTGAATGTTCTTGTTACCTTATAAAATGGTATTATAAAAGACGAAACTCATGTTCAAAATATTTTTTTATCAGTACTATTACTTTATGCGTCATTTCATTTAATACGCCTTGTTTAACAGATCCGTCAGTAAAGAAAAACGGTAACGTACAACAGCGAATGAAATGGTATATGGACTGGAGTTGAGATGTGGGCGACTCTTAACTTCGAGGTCTTGAGAGCAGATGAAGGTGGAGCGAGGTAAGTATGGAACAGCGTAAGATTGATGCAAGGGTGGGAGAAGAGAAAACCCGCCGACCTGCGGCAACGTCCACCACGAATCCCACATGCGAAAATCCGGAAGCGACCACGTCGGGAATCTGACTCGGTTCGCCTATGTGAGAGAAGTGTGCTATAACAGTTGCGGCACTGCGGGTCCTGTGTAGCGGGAGTCTCGTGTTTCTTGAAAGAGCGAGGGAAGCCAATATGTAAACAGAGAGGCCGCGTTGTTACGTCTTCTTCTAAGTTGTTCTTTACTTAATTCAATGCAATCAAACTATAGGCTGTTCACGGTAAAATGAGCACTTTTGAAAGCCCTGCTTAAGATCTACTTGTATTCACGTCGTGAATTTTACCAAGTTATGTAAAATTAACATTCCCATGAGCCTCTTCGCTTTATTTATACGTTGGTCAAGTGTACCTGCGAAATTATTAGAAAAGTAAATATTTTACAAATCTGCTCATTTTTACACTTCGATGTATTAAGAAAAAAGCAGAAAGCGAAAGAAAAATTTAAGTATCACAAATGGTTACCTAACATTTTTTATTTGACGTTAAGAAATGGAACTACTTTCCCTCAATCGTTACCAACTTTACTGGGCGCACGTCACTCAGTGCGCCTGTTAAAGTATATGCGTGTAGGAACAGTGACTTTTTTCGAAGGTTGATTTCAAAAGTGCTCGCTTTATTGCGAAGGGCCATTAAACAGGATGATCTAACGCGTAAGGACGGTCGGGAGTAGGTCACGATGTTAAGGAAATGATGCACGAAAATCGTATATTAGTATAATTTTAGTTGCAGTTTGTTTTACAGAGGATTATTCGAAATTTTTGGTTCGACAAGATTTAAATTACAATATTGAACTCCTTATTAAATGATTAAAAATTCTCTGCGTTCGTTATTCTCGGAGCTCTAATTGAAGATAAGAAAAAAAATCTTTTCTTGTCTTCCATCAGTGCTCCGAGAATTAAATCTAACAAAGTAAAAAGGTGTTCAAATTATTATTTACGTCTTGTCGAGCCAAAAATTTCGATAAACCCTTCGGAAAACGACCTATATCGAAAATCGGGTAAATGCACCATTCCCCTTAAGAGTTTTTTTTTTTTTTGTATCTGATGTGTTTTCCAGCTAAGTGAAGCCTGTGGCGCGGCTGTCTGCCGAGCGAGTATGTGTGGCATGTTGCCAACTGCTGCTGATTAGGGGCTTTTATCCCGCTTCCCTAGGATTGGGCGCCCGCTTCCCGCCACAGGGATATTGTGTGTATTTGTGTTGGAACAGAGATCGTCTCGAGCATATAGAATGCGTGCTTGTGGTCTCGAGGTGGGCGTACTCTGGAGTAGCTCATTTTGTAAAACTGATTTTTAAAGGACATCTCGAAATTTGTAAAGATAAAATGGTTTTGGAATGTTGTTTTATGTGTTGATTTTTAGAAGGACAATTTTTGGAGACCTTGAGTGTAAAAGAGAAAAACAGAACAAAACAACAAACTTTGTGTGTGTCTCAGCTGAGGTAATTATCAGATCAAAAGGGTAGTAATAATCATATCGGTTAGTTTGTACAAATCATAGCGTTCAGAGTTTTTTTGTGAGTTTTATATAATCAAAAGGATGATGTGATTGTTTCCGATGTAAACGGAAAATCATATGGAGTGGTAGAATTTAGAGGATTTTAAAAGCATTTTGTAAAATTATAAGGATTGTAAATTTTGGCATGTACGTTTTGGAGTGAAATTGTTGAAAGAGCCATTGTACTATGTTAAATTTTGTATTTGCCTACTGATGAAAGGTTGGTGAATTGGTGAATACTAATGAGCTAATGAGCATTGATAGTAAAAACCAAGTCAAAAAAAGATTGATAGTGTTTTTTTTTCAACCGAATGGGTAGAACGTGGTTTTTTTCCCATCCTGGACAGAAGCTTTGCATTTTGAAATAACACAATGTTTTTTTGTGATTAAATGTTAATGTTTTTCATCGCCTTTTCCTGATCCGTGAAGTTTAGTGATAGGGACGCAGGAGGTATGGAGGAATTGTGGCCTGGCGTGGAGATGCTCGGATACAGGTTCATGTTACGGAACTGCAGCGGCATTAGACTGAAGCGGGCTTCATAAAAACAGTCGGGAGAGGCCGTTCACTGCAGCCGACTGGGATCGAACACACGACCTCGATAATGCGAGACAGTCACGACGCCTTGTGACTATACCCGCTACCTTACAGCGGTCAATGAGGTCAGCGACTCACCAGTATCTCAGTGAACTGGGCAACTTCCATCTGTTAGAAAGCTGCATTGAAAAATTGCCTAGAACGAAGGCGGTAAACTAAGCTAGTAGTGAGACGCGCTCCTACTACAGCGGACTAGGTTGATTTCTTCACTAAGGCAACTTAGGCACGCTACTACATGACATGCTAAAAGCCAACTAAAAATGTCGTATTTAGTTTGTAATCTTTCGAGTACATGGGCCTGATAATAATTATTTTTTGCGTTCGAGTTGAGAGATTTGGGCGGCCTACAACGATGAGGTCTTGAGAGCCAATGATTGCATGAAAGGTACAGCGATACGGGCGACAATAACACTCACCCACGGGCGACAATAACACTCACCCAGATCCCCTCCAATGATTGCATGAAAGGCACAGCGATACGGGCGACAATAACACTCACCCAGATCCCCTCCAATGATTGCATGAAAGGTACAGCGATACGGGCGACAATAACACCCAGATCCCCACCAATGATTGCATGAAAGGCACAGCGACACGGGAGACCATAACACTCACCCATATCCCCACCAATGATTGCATGAAAGGCACAGCGATACGGGCGACAATAACACTCACCCAGATCCCCACCAAGACGCTGAACTTGGCTGCACACTGAGAAAAACATTTTATTGAATCAAACAAAATTTTTTGGCGAAACCAAATTATTTGTTTCTATATGGGCAATGAAATGTTTTGTTGTTCTCATTTGGTTGCCCCAAACTGTAAGATTTGGTTGGTGCAACTAAAGATTTGTTTGACCACACGTACGGAATTGACATCGGAAAGCTTTTAAAAGATATACTGCAAATATTGGACTACGTGTGCAAACAACTATTCCAAGTTTTACAGCTTTACTTGTCAGTTTCTCGTTGCATTGTTTTATTAATGTGTTTATACGATTGTTAAGCAAACAAACATGGTCACTATCCTAATTGTCACAAAAAAAACACACAAACTCTCGAGCTGTATTTTCGAACGAAGACCGTCAAATGAGCGGCCAAACAAAAAGATGCAGTTGATTCAACAAAATATTTTGTTGACAGTCTAATATTTTTTGGCTCAACACAGAGATTTTGATTATTGAAACATATATTTTGTTAGACGAATACAAATTAGATTTGTTGCTTTTCAAATTTTGTTTGCTCGACAATATATTTTGTTAGGGCAACAAAATTCATATTTGGCCCTATACAAACAACTATTTTGTTAGGTTTTCTCTCAGTGCAGTGCTTCCGTCATGCTTTCCTGTGCAAACTACATCTGTAACAGAGAGACTTCAGTACACGCGATGAAAACCCACAGACTGGGCAGTTTTAATATGCTCTTAAAATATTAAAGGGTATCAGTCACCGCCATCTTGGATTTTCCCTATTTTTGCCATAACTTACATTTAAGAATGTTTAACGAAATTTTTCGCATGACGTGGCAAAGATAATAGTTTCTAAATCTTTTTAAAACTATTACAATTCTATTGCGTTTATTAATTTTTGACTAGTGACAGCCGGCAAGAAACACGTGATTTTTCGTTATGTGGGTGGTTACAGAGATAGTCGTTGCAACAACAGTCCAGCAATACAAGTACATAGAGCATGCCCACGAAAGTGGCCTATGCCTCGTCGACGCCCAAACTCCAAGATGGTAGGCTCTCACTGATTGCAGTGATAACTCCGTTCTAAATCTGCGAACCTGGCATAACGATTATGAATACAGTCTAACTCAAATTTCTTATGTATCATTGTTTAATTATCGAATGTATTTTTAATATTATGCTCCAGTAAGTGTGCCTTTTGACGTTATCGTTTTCGCCTCTATACAGCACCGTATAAAAAGTTCGGTAAGTAGGTCCTCAATAATAAAGACTTACTACATAGAACTAAGGGGATAAAAAGGAAACATCAATTTTGACCGTGAAAAAAAATTTAAATAACAAATTGCAATTACGAATGATCAGAGGTGAAGGGCAGGAGGGTGGCGAGGAAGGGCTGTTGGGAATTATCTGCTAACCACTGGGGAGAGGAGCCGAAGTTGTTTTACCTCGTGCCCTTCGTTAGCTGCAGCACCGCGGATTACTGCGCGCGATGGCAATGGGCCAGGTGGAAGCCGTGAACATATCGTGTCATATGGCGACCATTGCCAGCACTGCCTCGCCGCATTATTGTCTAATTAAAACAACTCACGCATTAAAAAAAAACTCTCCTCTGGGGCACAGTAGCATTTCAACTTACAACTGCGTTACCAATGTTCGCTGCTCCCGTTCGTAAAATGAGCACTGGCTGGGTTTCGTGAATGGAGCTGTAGTAAACGCGAATAGTACTAAAGGAGAATCTTATTATTTTTATTATTCTAATTCAATAAAAAACTGATATTCAATAGACTATATGCTTTTCACGGTAAAATGAGCACTTTCGAAAGCCCTGCTTAAGGTCTACTTGCATACACATTGTGTGTTCTTCCGCCTTATCTAAAATTAACATTGCCATGGGTCTCGCTACTTTATTCATGCGTCGGTCAAGTGAAACTGTGAGATTACTAGAAAAGTAATTATTGTACAAATCTGCTCATTTTTACACTCCGATAAATTAAAAAATACACAAAGCAAGATAATTAATTTAAGTTATCACAAATGGTTACCTAACATCTTTTTTTAGACGTTAATATATTATGGAACTACTTCCCCCTCCATCGTTGCCAACTCGACTGTACATGTGTCACTCAGTGTGCCCGATAAAATATATGCAGATAGGGGCAGTGACTTTTTTCTAAGGTTGATTTCAAAAGTGCTCACTTTATCGTGAATAGTCTTTATCATGTATTGGTCACATTACAGTCAAAAGAATAAATGATATTAAAAAAAAAGTCGGGAAATTATTCGACAAATATTTTTTCCCTCTAGTTAATATAACTTTTCTAGCATAAAGGACCAGTTAATAATTTGCTATGAAATTGTATAAGAGAAGACATAAGAATTTAAGGTAACTAGTGCGCTTAGACCATGACGTACGGGTTCGAAACCCGGATGAGTCATAGCTGTTCCATTTTTGGACGAAAGCCCACGTGCTACGATGGATGTTCCCTTGAAAGATTCCGCGCGAGCTTGAATGACCACTTGTATAGGTGGTTCTGTGGAAGATTTGGCCGACTTCTGCCCTTTTCCATAGACGTCGTTGTAATTGGCCATGTGAAATTTAGATGGAAGTTTTCCTACAAGGTTGACATTTTACTGACGGTAGTCGTAATCTTGTATATTTTGTTTTGAGAAACATACATAGTACCATCCGACAAAAATAAACTGTTAATAAAAAACCGCAAATAAGTTTATTAATGCTGTTACAAAATTGTGTGGAAATTTTCATAAAATTCGTGTTTAACACAAAAGTTCCAGTTAGTACATAAAATAATTAGGCTTTGCGTATAAACGAATACTGCAGAACTAGTGAGTGAAGATTATTCCTTAACCGCAGTTTCAGAAGTAAAATCAGATAAATGCTCACGATTTTACTAGCACAGCAGCAAGTATAGTGTGAGAGTGGAAACCTACATGTCAGTTTGCCTGCAGCCTCGGATAGCAGGCATCATAGTATCTTCCGCCGGAGCACAGGCTTGAGTTAATGTTAGTGCAGTGAGCAGACTGGCCAGATATTAGCCTAGGGAGACGCGGACATTATTTATAGGTTAATTGCAAGAAGCACAGCCGTACGAAAGTGATGATGATCATTCTGCCGTGGCACTTAACAAGAGTGCATAGCTACTCCAGTCTCGTGACGTCTCTAGAGTTGGAGCCTCGTGAAACTGCACAGCTAGGACTTTGAATATTACGCAGGAAAACTTCACAATTTTTAACACCGTGCCTTGAAATATATCTCCTTTTCCTACTCTAATAGAAAGTGCATTTACTCACGTTGTGCATTACGTGAACTGAACATTTTTTCCAGCCAAGTTACGCAATGTTTTCAAGTACAGGTCGTATCAATGGCCATAATACCATTCCTTCGGCGAGGTATTTTACAGAAAAATAGTCAACGTATTTTACCCAGGAAACATGCTAGGCAGTGCGTAAATGTATAATGAAACGCTGCGGTACGTGGAAAATTTTTCACCTGTGTGATACTATATACGTATGTTCATTTCCACAAATAAGTTATTGTACCGTAAGATAAAATAACGGAAATTTGTACTCAAGACTTAATTGAATAATTTGTTTTAACCAAGTTAGTAAACATTAACTTTGGATTATATTTTCTAAGGATTCTTCTTATATTAACTAAGCCTTTATAATATATTAAGACAACAAAAAACATTTGACCTTCTTGCAGAATTCAGAACTATAATGTACTCATTCCAAGGTGGCAGCAGATATAAACATTGCCAGCTGCACTATCAAAACCAGCGGCTGCCTTGTCGATTCGCAGTATTCCTATACCAACCATTGGGCTATACATGTTGCTACTAGGGGTATTGTCATCTGACAAGCCAACCGGCAATGTTTATATCTGCTGTCACCTTGGAATGGATCAAATATAGAATCATTTGGTCTTTAAGCCAAGGAACTAGCAATATTACCAAACATATTTTTAGATATTTTATTTGATTGCTGAAGACCTATAATTTAACCCTATCCATGGCGGTAACAGAATAGTGGCCTTCGCAGAACTATGCAGTCTCAATGATTCTGGCGTGGTTTACGACTGCCTTCCACGGCGCGAAGGCAAAGGTATAACACCACAACGCCGCCAAGTTCTGAAACCATCAACCCTGCATACAAACTTGGGCAAACTGAGCGAGAGAGCGGACAGACTTGAGCGGCTTTTAACATGGATGTCTCGACCCCCGCCGGAAATCGAACCCGGTTCGCCTGGGTGAGAGGCGAATAGTCTGACCCCTACTGCACCACGGCTCCTCGCACCTCAAATAATTTCTTATTTTTTAACATCTGAAACATTAAAGTAATGTGGAACTGAAAAGATTAAGACCGCCTACAGAAAAAAAATACGAAGGTAGAGCAGCGAAGGGAATGGAAGGATAGAGGCGGAAGGGGAGAGACGAGAAGCACCATGAGAAAATCTGCTGGCGAACGTCAACTTGCATAGGATCACTAGGAGAAAAATCTCCGAAAATCGAATTCACTTCGTCATGGTAGAAGACCTGTAAGTCAGTCACGAGGTCCAATATTTTTTGTGTCCTGCCTTACTTTCCCAGAAGGCATTTATTTTCCTCCTTAAAAATGTAATTTTCCTCAGGAACACGTTTTTGCGGAGAAAAAAAATCCCAAGAAGATACATGGCTAGAATGATAAATTACAGCGTATTCCGTAGGACGTAAACATATGACGATCGCTTGTATAAAGCCGCGCTCGTGCGCCTTTGCCTTGTGGTCGGTGCGGTGAATAATGGCTGGTCGCAGCCAGGCAGGGTGTCCTACCCCTCCACTTACCACAGTTGGCTTGCAGGCACCCTTCACAGCGACTTGCAGTCATTTTAGTCTGCGAGCGGAGGGATATCCTCGCGGTAACTCCCAGCAGCCCTCGCTGCCAGACGTAGCTGTGAGGGCCCGGTTTACATCCCTTGCTTCCACCACGGCGAACAAGGCGCTATGCATTAAATATGATTTACCCGCAGGAAGAGTACTTTTACATATTTCGTCTTCTCGCCCCTGCGTTCTCCCCCCATCCTACTCTACCACGACCACTTCTGCTGTTCCTTACACTCCCCATCCTTACAGCTAGTGATATTTCGCGGAAAAAAAAAAAAAACAAGTGTACGCGGTAGACTTCAATACTGTAAGTACCTAATAGCAGTTTATATATTGTCTTTGGTTGTTGTCTGCTTGTGAAGGCGTTTTCATATTTGAACGGTCCATTCAGAATTCGGCAACATCGGCACGGCTCTTACGTGAATCGTGCGCAGACAGTTGACACGTGTCAAAAATTAATTTCAGCCAATCAGGATAGGTAAACGAGCCTACACTGTTTTCAAATATAACTTATCTTGAAAACTCTCTGCGAAATGTCAGTACCTCTACCCATCCTTACCCGTAGCGTAACTACAAACCGAAGACTCGGCTACAAACATTCCCATCACCCCACTCTCCCTTCTCCTTCTCTCTTACAAGGTAAAATAAACTATAACGCTATAAATAAAACACTTGCACCTGAAAATATGAAGGTATATGCACAAAACATTATAGCGGACAGCTCAGCTATAGAATATAAACAATAAACAACCGTAACTCTTTTTAACTTACATACATATTTAAAATGTCTTCTTCCACGACTACAGTGAAGTAAAGTCGCCTTCTTTAGGGGCCAGGACACAAAAACATGCCACGACATTCTGGAAACTACATGCGAGTGTGAGCGTGTTGGTGTGAGCATGCTAGATAAACATGAACAGCTTGTATGACTCATCACCCTGTGTCTCGTACTTTCTTCGCAATTACTAAAACCACCTCCACGTTTTGTTAAAATGTCTTCTGAATACATACGGTCCACTGCATATTTTTCGAAACACTTCTTTGAATATTACCTATGTCTGAATATTAAACTTATACGTAGGTTTTTAATACTAGGGAGACTTCTGGTTTGCTTTAAAATGGATGGTCAGGGTCTAACATATTGTAATTATGCGCATATGGCATACGTAAATCTCGGGTTTATCTTCCTCTTTTCCGATGGTAAAAAAATATAATTTAGCCTGATATTTTACTTTTTTGTTATGTCCATTGAAGTGGAAATATTTTCAATATGTTGTAGGCGATTTCCCCTTCAATGCTGTTGATCTGTTGCTCTTTGTATTCTGTAATTGCCAACTGTCTAGGCACACCGCAAGGTTCCCCGGAATCCAAACATACATATGCTCACATACAATGGCCATACTCGAGTGCTGATCTCACTCAGAGATATTGTTGAGGAGTACCACCTGCATCAGTATCTTGATACTAAGACTGTCATGCTCATAGGCACACGACAAATTACATGAAAACTCGGCATTTCCTCCCGCACGCGAAATCAAGCCCCGTAAATCAGTCGCGCGGTCGGGGATGTCCCTTCGTTGGTCGTGATTTGTGAGACGTCAGGAAACTGTGTCGACGGCTACCAGAGAACTAATATCTGCAGATTGCGGACCGGGACATCGGTAATATTTTAGTCGCCACGTGTCGCCGGAGCTGCCACGGGTGTCACGATCATTGCAGTAATAATTCCGTTTTAAATCTTTGAGCCTGACATTAACGATACGTGAATTACTCTCGCGGTGTCCCTGTCGAGCGGATTGCATCCGAAGCTGCGGTTGGTTGTGCGCTGGTCTGTAAGGCACCGAGGCAACTTGAGGCAACTAGTTTGTGCGTTGCTCTGTAAGACACCGAGGTAACTGGTTACTTGTGCGCTGGTCTGTAAGGCACCGAGGTCTCTTGAGGCAACTGGTTGTTTGTGCGCTGCTCTGTAACACACCGAGGCTACTTGAGGAAACTAGTTACTTGTGCGCTGGTATGCAAGGCACCAAGGAAACTTGAGGCAACTGGTTGCCTGCAGCAAGAAATTTACAGAGCCACAGTGGTGTAGTTGTCATACTACTCGCTTGCAATCTAGACGAACCACGGTTGATTCTCGGCTGCGTCGCTCTCGGATTATCGCATGTAGAAATCGTGCCGGGCGATGCCACTGGTCAGCGGGTTTCCTCGGGATCTCCCGTTCCTCCCGCCCTTGCATTCCGGTTCTTTTCCATACTCACCTCACTTCATCCTCATGATCTCTCAATGTCAAGAGCCGCCCAATTCGCCACACTCCATTGCAATCTACAAGTTATTCTTAGAATAACTTGAAACATGCTGCGTGTAGCGCTGCAGACCCTTTGAAACCTAGGCAACTAGGTACTTCAATTTTCCGCCAGTATTATCCAGGATTTCGGCACAGACACTAATTGCAGTAGCTTATCTCCTGCTTGTGACTTACAAATATAACGACATCGAAATACATGATGCAGACTACAAGCGTGTGGTGAAGTGTTGCGAGGTGAGCTGGTGCGTGCTCAGTGCTGTACCAACTCGGCGCACGCAGCAGGAACTAGTAACCAGAGTGGAACAGGGAGGAACTGAATGTACTGCGGCCACTCACGAGAGAGCGGAAAGGCACCGCTACGTGCGTGCTGTGACGTCAACTGCAGTACTAACGTTTAAGTGACCGGTGTATAAACAAGCAAACAACGAAGCAAAGCTTACCTTGCAACAGTTCACAATACGCCGCCTCTACAGACAGACGTGTCACGGATGGCATTTTTCGACATAATTCTTGCAGATTACACTGAACTACTAAGGATACCTTGGTGTGGCGGTTCGTTTGATTTGGGATAACCTGTTCGCTGATAGGCTGCGTGAGTTTCTGGAACGAGTTGGTTGTCTAATTGGCTACTGTGCGTAGCGAAACGTCCCTCATTGGCTGGGTTGCGGCTGACAAGTGAATTACCAGGCGCTGATAGGGGAACGGCGTTACTACGTTTTGTTGGCCATGACAGCCATTTTGCTGGCATGTGCGACTAGAGTTCGCTGTGTTAGCGGCTAATTCACTTCTCTATTGAGAAGTTTTCTGCGGCCGTGTCTAGGAAGTTTTCTCCGCGTTCTCCTGGCACCTCACTCGCATTCATTCAGCCGAGTCTCTACGAACAGTCCGTTTCAGGCTGGTCGAGTACTATTGGCTCGTATCTCTAACAGACTTCAGTTCGTCTCAGTCTTATTGAAATAAAATAATATATAGTCTATAGGCTATTCACGGTAAAGCGAGCACTTATGAAAGCCCTCTCGTTTGAAATAATCGGTAGTAAATATATTATATTTTAACCTTACTCGTCAACTTCCGAGTGTGGTGAAATACAGACAGTGTGTTTATTACTTACATGAAAATATTTATTTTAGATGTTGATTAAAGTATAAAAAAAAGGCTGAAAGGAAAAAGTAACTAGTGCATCACAAGTGCTCACTATACCGTGAGCGGCCTATATTCAGGTTTTTTTCACACTTTTTTAGTCAAACCTTTGAAAAATCACCCCATGCATGACGTATTAACTTATTTCATAAAAATGCCATGTCTCACAAGCGTTTATGCGCCTGTTAACGTAAAGTAGCTTATTTTTTGGTTAAATTGGAATTTTACTTAAATTCTATTTATAAATTATAATATTGCATTGTAATTAATAAAAATAAAAACAGTGAGAAAACAGGTGTGTTGGTAATACCTAGTAAGAAATAATTCTTATGCAAAATATGATTGCACTGAATATGCACGAATGCGGTGCGCAGTCCTTTTGGTATATTTTTAAGGGGTTGGTTAAGCTTTGTTTGCACGAGGCGGAGGAATATCCTGGAAGTAGAACATTAGCAGGGATTCAGAAAAGTGTGAAGTAACCGTGAATGGACTATAACTAGCGACACCCGAATTTCACGAAATAATCTCACGGCCAGTTGTACTTTACAACACTTTAGCTCAGATCCACTTTCGTGATTGGATGGTTTCGTGTTACCCGTCTTAGGTATCTGCACGCGAATCACAGACGTGCAGTATTGAAGTTACCTAATTGTGATGGGACAATCGAGTAGGATAAGTTTTATCCCAAAGACACACCACCAATAAGGAAAAGAAAACGGCTGGTATGGAAATACAGCATGTGCGGAAATCTTTTCGCGAAATTCGGGTGCTCCTGACTATAACTTACAGGATTATTTTAACTTAAGTTTCATTGCAGTATTTTAAAAATAAAATGTTTGGCGGTGAGAAAATGTAGAGTTTTCCCCTCAGTGTGATGCTTAGCGTTAGACAGCTTACTACACACAATGAGAGGAAACTCTAGCCAAAATGTAAGACGCGCAAAATCTAAACCTGTACGACCTAGCTAAAAAGTTAACAGCGGGCAAATTCTTTTTAAAACTGCGAGGTTGGTGCATATAGTATATTCGCGGTTTCTTCACTTTCTTTTACAACAAACCTTTGAAAAATCACACTATGTAGGACGTGTTTGGTTGTTTCCTAAATATGCGATGTATTACAGGCGCTTTATACCTTCTGTTAAGACAAATGTACCTCAGTTTTGGTTGAATTATACTTTTACCTGTATGTTCTGTCTATAATTCATTCATAAATAATTTTAATGAAAAAAAAGAGTGAATAGGCGGTTTGGTAATGCGTAGTACGTAACATGCAAACTGTGATAATTCTGAGTGCGCACGAATGCTGTGTATTGTCCCTTTGATGTAATTTTCAAAACTGTGTAAGTTTTGTTTTCATGGGGCGGAGGGATATCCTGGCAGTAGAATTTTAACGGGGCTTCAGAAAAGTTGGAATTAACTGCGAATGGACTATAGCTTTCGTCTCCAGCGAGGTCATTAAGAGATGGAGCAAATTGCCAAGAGAAACAAGAACGAGGCCTGCTGTAAGGAAACTTCTCAGCATTCACTGCGTCACTTCTCTCGGGACTGTCGAAGGAGAGCAACGTCACACCTTCGTCACAGAATAGGCACGTAGAGAGAAACGAAATAGCGCGGAGGTTCGTTTGACGGTCGCTGGTTGGCGGCGCGGAGCTGTGGTAGCTGGCCTAGAGACTGACTGGCTAATGCACGTTATGGCATATTCCCTATTGGTCGTGCTGCCGCCTGGCAAGCTGGTGTTCAGGAGCTGATTGGTGCACGACGGCCCTGGTGTAGGGCTGTAGTTCGTTATGAACGCCACCATTTTTTTGTATTCCTTGTTACTCTGTGCCTCCGTCTTCATCGCAGGGACTTTATTTTTTTTCCAAAAGAAGTTATTTATCAAAAAGATTAATTAACCGTTAACATTCTGTAAACAACGTTCTTGAAAAAGAATCTTACTGCAGTGGAGAGATTTGAGAGGCTCTTAACATCGAGGTCTTGAGAGCCGATGAGGGTGAAGCGAGTCAAGTATGGAGCTGCGCCGGAATGTAATATTCTCTGTTACAGCCTATTGCTACGAAGATTGGCCGTTGCGATGTAGTACAGCATTAGATTTAATACATATGTCCCCGAGGACATATGTTACCATACAATTCTTAGGTTATTTACAAATTTGATAAATTACTTAACCCCTTTCATTTCACAGGCTGTACCGTCTCTTCACGAATATCTAAAAACCAGAAAGCGTTGGCTCAGCTGTGGCTGACGCCGACGCTTACTGGCAACTCACATTACTCTCTTTAGTTTTCGGGTTCTACTGGGGAATCGAGGGAAGCCGCCCAATAGCGCCACTTCCCCCACCAGAGAGGTGTGCAAACACCTCTCTGGTTACAAGCCAGTGTCTCCTTCCAATTGCCAAGGCGAATTTAAATATAATTCCCGTCCCCTCTCTCTCTACTAGATTTTCATCTCTACTAACACGAGCATGTTAACACACACATTCTGTCTCCCGTAGCATTTCTGATTAATGCATGCATATTCTGAATTATATCCTGTCGAATGGGTTTTTACGGTGTCTATGCCGGTTTTTCCCAGTTTCTTCTTGTGATAGCTTAGCTAAAAGTACATTTAGGGAGGTAGTCATGGCCCCAATTGCAGGCCATGACTGCCCAGTTCCTCTCTGGCGCGATGCATGTCTCCTTGCATGATTTCCTATCTTTACAGGAGTAAGGGGTCTAGCCCTGAGATGCAATAAAATCTCACCCTACCCCCCGGGCTTCCACTTAACACTTAGCTATAGGGTAGTTAGCAAAAAATTGTAATTACTGGGGAAACGGGAGATCCCCGAGAAAACCCGCCGACCAACGGCAACGTCTGACACGATTCCCACATGCGAAAATCCGGGAGTGACTCAGCAGGAATCGTACCCGGTTCGCATTGGTAGGAGGCGCGTAGTCTGACCACTAGACCACCGCGGTCACTTATCATACTGGAAAACGACGGGAGGAAGCTCATGTATAATGAATCAATGGTTGAAATGGCCGGGTACGATGTAAATCGGTACAACTGACCTGATTAATGGAAAGTGGAGCAGTAATGAGGTACGTAGACAAGTAACAGGTACGTGTTTAGAGGAGACACGAACTTTTACTGATGAATTTTAGGGGGGGGGGAAGGGGTTGCGCTATGCGCTAGCGACTCGGGTCGAGGATGACAGGAAATCGTTGCATTGCCGTAGAGCCTCTGCTTACGATTGGCTGAGCACGCCACCGCGCCTAAGAGAACTCTTCGATATCATCCATAGAGAGAGCATGGGGTAGAGTGATGACGCTAACTGCGCACAACCAGCCTCCGTGTCCCAGCACGTCCACTGCTCTTCTGCTGCTAGTACGACTATCATAAGCGACGTTGGTTCGATTGGGCGTTAGAATACTGTTATACAAGAGCTTTGAGATGTTTGTATATAGGCCGTTCATGGTAAAGTGAGCACTTTTTAAGGCCCTTCCTAATTTTTCTTTTAAGCCAGTTTTTATTTTTAAGCCATGTTTTAATATCAGCATTGTCACGTGACTAATAAATACAATGTATACTTTCACCACTCTCAAAAGTTAATGTCTGAGGCTGCAATAAAACACAATTATTAGTGGTTATTGCCTGTGGTAGGGCCTTAAAAAGCGCTCACTTTATCGTGAACAGCCTGTACTCCCTCTAACCTATGTTGAATGCAATTTGATTAAATTCAAATTGGTAAAAGTATTTTATTCGTTTAAAAGATCTTCTTTTTTCGAAAATTGGCATATATATATAATACGTTTATCAGTGTTGACTATGAGACCTGGACAGCTGTGTTGGCGTGGGGTAAGTCAGTGCTGGGTAAATGCGCAGGAGACAAAATATCTGTTTGACTCATATCTAGTGTGTGCGGTTGTCGCTCAGAAACGAACAGCCTCTGCGCTGAAGATGTCGTCGTACAATGAGCAGCTGCATGCCTCGGATCAGCCAGCCACAAGGAGGCGATCGGCGGGAGACTTCTGCAAGCTGCGCACTTCGGTGGAGATTTTTTCTTTGCCGTAATCACCGAATTGGATAAGTACAAGCTGCTCCTAATGAGCGGAACCCGTCAGCAAATATACTGGAAACTGCCCTCTGTTCAAACCACTTGCCATTTCTTTATCCCTAGAAAGCTGACAGGATTATGGGTAAACAACCAACAGTGAATAGACGGTTGATTCTGGATACTTTGTAAATTAATGTAGCTGAAATTTTATGGAATTTTGTTATTAAATCAGGCAAGCTTCTTGTAACTTACTTGTATATAACAGGAAAATGTACAGGAAACTTTCAAGAACACGAAATAAATTTCCCGCCAGAAAGTATATCAGTGTATGGTATAGTCATTCACGATTTTTTCATACTTTCCCTAAGCCCTACTAAAGTTCTACTTCCAGGATATTCCTCCACACAGTGCAGACAGACCTTAACTCAGTCTCAAAATTACACCAAAGGGACAACACACCGCATTCGTGGGCATTCAGTGAATAACATTTTGCATAAGAACTATTTCTTACTAGGTGTTACCAACAAACATGTTTTCGCACTGTTTTTATTTATATCAAATATAAATGAAATATTATTATTATTATAAACCTAATATTAACAACATAGCAATTTAACTTAAATTAAGGTACTTCTATGAACACGAGTATAAAATGCTTGTGATGCATAGTATATTTATGAAACAATCATAATCGCACCCAACATACATGAGGTGATTTTTCAAAGGTTTGCTTCGAAAATTGTGAAGACATGGCGAATAGACTATATTTGCTCAGATTCAAGTTGAAAATGATTGAACTGCTGGTCATAGCACATCGTATCATGTTATTTCTGGTAAAAACTTCCTTACCTTATTGTAAATAAATATTAATGAGAGCGTTCAAATAAACGATAAACGTGTTTGAGACGCCATGCATACACTCTCAAGTCACCTACACAGCCTGTTTTCTTTTCGCTTATTTTATATTTGCGAGTTTCCGCAGCATGGCTCACGTTTGCATACTGGTTCATATTTGTTTTACTTTCAATTATTAACACTTCTTTAAAAAGGCCGATATGGCACGCGAGAAAGGAGTGAAGGGTGTTTACGAACACACACTTACTGAATGTAAGTATCCATGCGTTGACCGGAACTAGAAATCGCGTCTCCTTACTGCAACCCGGGATCGATCATTCGCGTCATGCAAGAAGGGAAACGCAATGTGATATCAACGAAAATGCAGTCTTCTAGCGGGTCGTCACAAACTAGAAGCGCATTTACGTTGAAGCTGGTAAGACTATGTGAATTACGTTGACGATTCTCTGGACTTGGGTCATGTGGATAAACGTGGATGTAAGGTTCTCCTAACTACAGCCCGAAATAACCTATGCTACAGTTTAGCGTACTTGACACTAACTACAAATATGTAATTCCTTAAACCCACAAACTAATGAACATAAACTATGTTAACAGGGAAAATTATGTCGATAACACCCCTCCCCTCTTTTTTCCCTTCGATAATTGAAATACCTATACTGACGGTGTAAAACTTTTCTATTTCCCATAATTTATTTAAACCGCTCAACAAAGTCACGTGAGTGTTAGGTTAAATCCCCTGTAGCGCAGCATTACATTATTATTAATTTTGTCACTTTTAAATGGAATATTCTAAACACAGTGAAAATGTTTATATCTGGCGGCACGATACATGAGCAACTCGGGGAAAAAGTTGTATTTTTCAAAATTCAATTTATCCGGTCATTTTGTTATAGAAAGGAAACTTCAAGGTTTTGTTTGCAAACAATGTTCAGTTGAACGAATAAATCCTTCTTGGCTTGCATAGTAGAGTAAATATAAGCCGAACGACAAAAAAGCGAAGCAACCAGAAGGGTTGAGTTGAGTTGAGGGATTTGGATCTTGAGAGACTATGAGTGTGCAGCGAGGTGATAATGGAGCTGCGCTGGAATGTAAGGACAGAGGAAACGGGAGATCCCTAAGAAAAGCCGCCGACCAGCAGCATCGTCCGGCACGATTCCCACTTGCAAAAATCCGGGAGTGACTCGGCTGGGGATTGAACCTGGTTCGCCTTGGTGGGAGGCGAGCAGCCTAACCGCTGAGCCACCGCGGCGCAACCAGAAGAGATGGTCCAAATTCGATGTAATTTTGCATAGGCTGTTCACGGTAAAGTAGGCAATTTTGAAGCCGTAGTTACTTTTTCCTTTCAGCCATTTTTTATCCTTTAACCATCTTATCTTACTAAATATTATGCATTTAAGTAATAAACAGAATGTGTATAATTCCACCGCACTCGGGAGTTAACGTCTAAGGCTAAAATAAAATATATTTATTGACTATTATTCCAAATGAGAGGGCTTTCAAAAGTGCTCACTTTACCGTGAATAGCCTATAAAATGCATGTCATCGCTTGACGGGTGAGTTATAAGATTTGCAGTGATACGTAACGGCAAGAACCGCCATTATAATTGTTACATGACTATTATAGTGATAGCGTGTGACGTGTGTGGAGCGTGAGACAATCGATGAACACAGCAAGGGATTGTCACCGAACACAGAGTGTGCCTCGTAGAGCCAACTATTCACCATTAACATAGTCTGATAGCGGCTTGTTCACATTTTCAAAGTATGATCTTAGAAAAATCACCTCACGCATGACAGGTTTGCTTCTTTCCTAAATATGTAATCCCGCATAACACGCGTTATATACTTACGTTAACATACAAGTACGTTATTTTTGATTAAATTGATGTTTCATTTATATTTCATCTGTAAATTATAATATTTTAAAAATAATTAATAGGAATGCAATAGGGAGAAAATAGGTGTGTTGTTAATGCCTAGTATGAAATAGTCCTTATGCAAAATATTATTACACTGAGTGCGCACTAAAGCGGTGAGTTATTCCTTTGGTTCAATATCCTAGACTCTACTAAGATTTGTTCACATGTGGCGGAGGAATATCCTGGAAGTAGACCTTCAGCAGGGCTTCAGGAAAGTTGGAAGTAACCGTGAGTATTTGAATTTTTTTTTTTTTTCGGATGACGAGCAGTCTTAAGCCGATATTACACTATATGTGCAACCGTACTTGGTTCTTGTACAAGCTTCTACAAGCCCTGGTGCACGAGCCGATATACCAGCCGCTATATGAGCCGCCATGGAAGATTCATATTACACGACAGCAGTTCGCGTACAAGCATTTAAACACCCTCGGTGAGTGCTCAGAGTGTGGTTTGTAGTAAATATGAACCCCATTCGTAGAACTGCTACCAGTTAGTAACTTGCGTAGGCCTACGAATAAAACTAGTTAGCACATATTAATATTGCTATAGGCCGTTCACGGTAAAATGATCACTCTTTGAAGCTGTTTCATCAGACATAATAGCCAATTAATACATTTCATTGTGGCTTCGGACTTTTGGTTTCGGGTATGGCGAATGTATATACTCTGTTTATTACTCACATGGTAGGGTTTACATTAAAAAGTGGTGGAATGATATAAATTGGTTGAAAGAAAAAAGTAACTAGGGCTTAAAAAAAGCTCACTTTACCGTGAATGGCCTATATTGATATTAATGTTTGCCTTTTGCTTAAATTGATTGCTTACTAGCATAGTTTCATTCATTTTCTTGAAAATGACTTGAAGTGACTAGAGAACGAGTGTGTTAATTTTAATTTTGACGAAAATTACTGACCGGTTGCAAAATATAGTTTTTTCTTAACGTACCGGGATATTATCAGCATGTAATATTAAATGATAAAAAAAAAAATTTGGCCCCACAGAGTTTTGAACTCACGTTCAAAAGATATACTTTCGTATCGTACGCCGCAACTTTACCACTGTATTACCAATTTGTATACAGTAGATAAGATTTATTGATCTAATTAATATTCTCACAGCGTGGGTAATGTGTTAAGTATTTAGAACGGCTTTAAACAGTAATTAAAAGTTGTCATAGCCAATAGCTCTATTATTCGATGTTGTCGTATTTTAAATTTATTTGAAAGCGTTTCAACCTCGCGGATGTAAAATAAAGATGGCAGCGTCCTTTTCGGTTTCTTCATCAGCTCGTGTCAAGCACGGGAAACGTCGTACGCTCTCAAACTGCGACGGGATTGGCCAGGTACGAAAGCCGATGTGGAACCTGCCACGAAGAGTAGGACGTGTCCAATTACCAAACCTGGTACGAAATCTGGCCGTTCAAGACGGGAAATACCATGACGGATGCCACACTAGCCCGTATACCGGCCGCTATGACGGACCCTTGCACAAGCTATTACGGAATCTGGTATCGTGTAATATCGCCTTTAAAGTGAAGTGAGTACCTTGATCGGGATCCGACGAAGAAATCTCGGTATGCGGAAATCACACCTCGAGGTTAGGAGACCGAGTTGTGTTGTTGAGGGTGTGATGAGGAGGAGATGGTGGAGGAGGGGTGTTTGTTTTGCATTGCTGGCACAGCAAGGAAGACAAGGAGGGGGAGGAGGAGAGGCAAAGGTCTATGCGGGAGGAACAAAGGGCTGCAGAAGAGGAGAAGAGGGCAGTCTGCGACGAGATGAGAGGCAAATATGCTCCCGGCTGGCGATCCTGCCGGAGAACAAACACATCTGGGCGAACAAGAGGGTAGTGTGGTGGGTGTTGAGGGGTGCACTAAGAAGGTAGCGACCTGCCCCTACGTACTGTATAGGAGTAAACAGAACGCTTAATTTCTTTCCGATTCGATTTTGTTTCATTGCCCAGTGCAATATCGGCAATATAAAAGCGGAAAATTATTTGAATTTATTTATTTAATGTAAATAAACTGCTCATCGTTTTATGAATATTTTTCAACGAATTGAAAATAAATATATAGTTATATTGATTCAATTGTAGAGACTGAAGTACAATGATTTATATAAATACACATTTATTTTTACGATTTTGGTAGTGATGTGATCATTACATGTCGTACGGCTGTGCATTGTCGATGATGTGAGCTAGTTAAGTGTCTTAGCAACGGTTTGGCGTTGTGTACCGACACTTGTCAGTTCACAGTGGCCTTTTATTTTCGGACGTAATTCTACATATTGTAAATATTAATATTGAACACATTTTAATTAAAATGGGTGGAATTAGACGATTGAAGTGTTATACAGAAAATTGTTCATGCGTACTAGTGCCAATCCGTGAGCATGATTTTTTTTTTGTTTTGACATTGGCACATCTGCACTCGGCAAATAAATAAGCGTTCATCTGCTCTTCCGTGAGTGACGTCTCTGTTGGTTGTATACTCGTTGGTAGCGACCATCCAGTGAGAGCGGAACAAGTCCTCGAGAGCTGCCAGATAGGACCCACTTTCACACCTCGGCTCTGCTCTTCACGTTAATCCAGTGGCGCTGGAACGTGTATAGCCGGCTGTCCGAAGGAAAGAAAATCTTCGTTGCTCGTGTGAGTGTCTGTACGTGTACGTTTTCCATTACGCCCCCTAAAATCATTTGAACGCGTGAACAGAATGTTCCCCAACTCGGCACACATATAGTACTAGGAACGACATCTGACTGTCATAGATTTCGACCAACCCGGAAGCTTCCTTTCAAAATGGTGAATATTTAAACATTTAGCAAGATATGTCATATCTGGGGAACCGTTTAACCGATTTAAACCATTTTGGTAGTGCTTCGTGTAAATATTCGATTTAGTAATAACTATTACTTGCCTGCCACTTTGAAAGATAGTACTAATGGACACATAAAACATTTGCAACATATCTCTAAACTACTCAACTAATTTCCACCTAATTTGGCAAAGAATTTCTACTGATGTAGGTAGGCCATATTCATTTATAAGTTTCAAGCATGCCAGTCACTTATTTTCAGGATGGGGACTATAAAAACATTTGATCTTAGTGTGCCGTATCTACCGAACAATATCACCTATTTTAACTTAACTTTGTGTATTGGCAGTATCTGTGAAAATATCCAATGTGGCAATACATAAGCTTTTTGTCCTCCATTTATAAAAAAAAATTTCCTCATAAAAATGGAGATTTTGTGCCATATCTAGAGTACCACTAAACCTAGTCCCACCAAATTGTACACCCATGTAGAGCTGTAGTAGGTTACGTAAACTATTTTTTTTAAGTGAGAGCGGTCTAACGTTAATGTCGTTAAATTGAGTTTAGTATGTTTTATCTGTATATCAGAGTGCTCCATGACATCTGTGATACCTCCTCAGCCTCTGTCAGTGTCAGTGAGCCAACTACAGACGTCCGCATTGAAAGAGTGTTAAGCAAGGTAATCCCATATCTCCGAAGTTATTTTGAGCTGTGTTGGAGATGGCGATGTGAAAACTAGAAAGGGCAGAAAAATGAATTATAATCAATGGCAGAAGACTTAATAACTTGAGATTCACAGATGACATTGCGCTCTTGGCCAACGACATTGTGGAACTCCAAATCTTGGTTTCTGAGCATAAAGCAGTTGGCCTGAGCATAAATCTTTCAAAATCAAAAGTTATGTCCGATAAATGGGTCACAGCGGGAAATATAAAAATAAATAATATTTCTCTAGAAAACGTCGGTGGGTACATTTATCTAGGCCAGCTTGTAAATATGGAAGGAGATGTAAGACCAGAAATTTTCCGTCGCATCCAGCTGGAATGGCAAGCATATCGAAAAAATTCTATTGTTTTCAAATCAAATATGCCCATAAATCTAAAGAAAACAGTTTACGACCAGTGCATTCTTCCAGTGCTACTGACTTACGGCTGTGAGACCTGGACACTCGATGAATTTACAAAAGGAAAACTTAGAACGGCCCAAAGAGCTATGGAAAGGTCAATGCTGGGTTTTACTAGAAAAGACAAGATTAAAGCAACAAACATCAGATCAGTTACTAAAGTCAAAGCCATCTTGGAGAAGACAGCCACCTTGAAGTGGCAATGGACCGGCCATGTTGCTCGGACGAAAGATGAAAGATGGACAAAAACGGTGTTGGAATGGAGTCCAAGAAATCATCGGAGACCAAGAGGAAGACCAACAGACCATTGGGACAAAGACATACGCAGGGTTGCTGGAGTTAACTGGCAGAGAATTGCCCAAGACAGTTCTACCTGGAGAAGACCACATTGAAATTCTACCTGAATTCTTAACTCTAAGAGGCCACATCATTTCATGATTGAACTGGCTGATGATGATGATATATTAAACTATTCAACAAAATTTAACCAGATTATGTAAACTAACAATATTCAACAAAAGCATAAATTATGCAATTAGATATCAACCAACAATGAAGAAACAACGAGACAGAAGAACACAGTAGTGTATATTCTGAACTAGCGGCCCAGCGCGTGACCATTTTTTTTTGTATTGTCACGTGCTTAGAACGGTTACGATGTTACAATTTTGTATTATAATACAAAGACTGAAAAAAAAAAATGATGTGAAATCAACTCAACATTGGATATAGTTCTATCCACTATATATATCCACTGGGCTACTACGGCCCCACTTGATATAGTTCTATCCACTAAGTCACTGCGGCCCCACTTGGAATCGCTCTATCCACTGAGCTTCTAAGGCTCCACTTGGAATCGCTCTAGCCACTTGACCACTGTGGCGCCACTTAATTAACTCAACATTGAAGCGAGACATTTAAAGTAAACAAAATTGATACTCCATTACCTTCATATCTCTAGGCAATAATCTCTATGCATTAATACAAAACTTTCATAGGAAAAAAGTAATTAAAAAATTAGTTTTAGGGTCAAAAGTCATGATTGCGTAATCTGATCTTGCTGAAATTTGAACGTGACCTGTATTAGACACTGAGGATTGGCTCTGCAAAATTTGAAGAACTTTTGTTGAGTTTCAAGGGACTTAGAAGTATTAAAGACGGACATACAGACAGAGAAAGTCTCCTTATTATATAGGATATTTTGTATGCTAATGTTGCTTGATTTCCAGAATTTTGCTATTAAACTAGGCGAGCTTGTTGTAACACACTTGTAGGCAGATGTTAAATAAATTGGAAATTTTTAGCTCCCGAAACGTCATGACCAGCTCGTCTAAGAAATTTCACGAACAAGAAATAAATTACACGTCAGAAAGTGTGTATCAGTGTATGTATGGTACCAGCCCAGGTCGAGATGTCGATGATGGAAGTGTTTTTCGTAGCATATCATGTTTTCCCCCTTTTAATTTTCCATTTCTTTCTTTTGACCTTTGGACTGTTATCACGACCACGCAGTTTTTCCAACTCTTTCATTTTACTCTATCACTTCTACGTGAATGCAGGTAACCTGGAGTAGTTTGTGGCGCGGTTAACCTGCCTTCCACCCAGTTTCCGAAATTCATCAGTTCTGCACAGTTAGACTTAAACCCAAAAGAAAACTGAGAAGGACATTTTTAGATTTAATTACAGTAATTCGATTTTCATCAATCCATTATTTCCAAGAAATTATCAGCCCAACCAAATTCTAGTCTCACTTTATATGAATGATTTTCAATCAGATCCTTACATTTAGTGTATAACGTCCTATTTCGCATTCCTCTTAGAAAACGTAGTGTGTTTAACACTCTTTAAAATGTCTGATTCATATCCGGGTGTTCGCTAACGAGGTCCAGATATTCTCACTGTGGGTGTTTTCCTTGAGAGATTTCCCATTTGCGTCGAATAAGAATTGACATGAATTTTCTTGAAAAGTCTACCCCTCCGCGTGCTAACCTATTCCGACGTGATGCCAGTAAACCAAAATAGTTACTAATAATGACGACTATTATTTATAATTGCTCTTTTTACTTTGTCATTTTGACTCGTCACACACACACACACACACACACACACTTCTTCATTGCTTTTCGGAATATTCGTGTTTTAACTTTTATGCTTGAAAGGAAGACCTAGACTCAAGTGTATAAGAATGGCGCCTTTATTTACCGGTTTATTCCAGAAAATTATAACAGTGCTATGAGCAGATTAAGCTAATTTGTACGCACGTAAAAATTTCCGTAGTCAATTCCAATCAATGAACACAACAAAACGCTGGCATTTTCTTACTATATTTAAACAGAAGAATTTACAGATTTCGCTTAATCTACAACTTTCATATTGCAGTACATCTAAAACAAAATTCATGGCATAAAATGAACTGTAACCTTACATCATTTCATTTTGAGAGTACTTTATCAGCCCAGTCTAGTGCTGGAATACTAACTACATGACCTATAAAATAGAAAATCTTATTGTATCTATTATAAGGTATTTTTGTTGTGTTCATTGCTGCTGAAATACTTATAAATGTGATTAGTTTACACTTACGAAGTAACAAAATGCTTGAAAGTAATGGAACCAGAATATTGAGACACACGTTTCACGGCTATCTTGTGGAGAGTGAGGTTTAGAGATTTGGGCGTCTCTTAACATCGATGTCTTGAGAGCCGTCAAGGGTGAAGTGAGGTGAGAATAGAGCAGCGCCGGAATTCAAGAGGAGGGGGGGGGGGAGATCGCCATGGAAACCCGCCAAGTGGCATCGTCCGGCACGATTCTCATATGCGAAAACCCGGGAGCGACTCCGCCGGGAATCGAACCCGGTTCGCGCACGTGGGAGGAGAGTTGTCTGACCATCACACGACTGTGGCCCCTGCTATGTTTTTGTACTGAATAAGTAATCGGGTGTGTTACCGTGATAAAAGAATAGGCGGCTCTGTATACAGAATTGTCGTCCTAAGATCGTGGTAATGTATGTTTGCATTTGTTTAACTTCATCGACTTAATTTTTTCCCCTGTTTTTAATTTCTCTAATTTCATGTTAGTTCTAGACTGTTTGTCTTGGCTTTGTTTTTTAAATAAGAAATATACATTTTTTAGTTCTACTTGATCGTCTTTTAATCATGTGTCTCTCTGTAACCGACTTGAGGCGATGGTTATCACATGAAACAGAAAATAAGAAGACAAATGTCGTTCTCTCTGCATGAAAATATCGCAATGAGACCCTTAACAATTACCCTATGGAAGTTCGCGCTGCATAATAGTTACTTAATTCTGCACAGCTTGTGAAAGTGCTACTTCGATCGAGTGAACTGCTATACAGTTTGTTCGCGCTAAACTGAGCACTTTTGAAAGCCCTTCGTAAGATGCTTGTATTCACATTGTGTGTTCTTCCACTATAAATATAATTAACATTGCCATTGGCCTAATCATTTTATTCAAGCGTCAGGCAAGTGAAACTGTGAAATTATTAGAAAAATAACTATTTTACAAATTTGCTCGTTCTTATATCCGTTGGAAACAGAAAGCAAAATAAATCATAATAGTGTCCACATATATTATCGCAACACTTTCGATGCAATGTTAAGGTGATATTTCTCATTTTTTTGGAATCTGGTTATCTGAGAGAGGTTCAGAAAAATGCCCCCTTAATGCAGTTGTTCGTTGTCAAATCATTATAGTTTACAACATTTGACACTCAAATTCCAACACAAGAGTGTTATAGGCAGGTTCAAAGTATTGAATTACGAGTCTAAGCGCGGCATACTGCATCTGTGTTATAAGCTACGAAAGGAACAAAAACAACTTTCCCTCTACAGTTTGTGGTTTAAACTATTTGTGAAATGAATGTCAACAGTTCCGCTTGAGTGAACAAAAATATATTTACGACAATTCCGACACATATTTTCAACAGAATTCAGAGTGCCAATACTCACTCACCTGTTTATAAATCGCACTCATACTGAATCAGTATGTTCTGCACACCATACAGGTTGCATTAAATGCAATTTGACAAGGAAAAAAATATCTAGGAGCAAAGCCTAGTATGCTGCAGAATTCTGGAAATTAAGAATTTAGAGTGTTCCATTTTGAAAACTATAATGATTTGACAACTAATAACTGTATTAAGGGGGTACCTTTCGAAAGCTCTTTCAGATAACCAAATAAAAATTAAAAAATGTGAAATAACACCTTAAGGGGGCGTGGGACATAAGTTGACACCAAATATGTAAATTGATGTTTACTGGTTTCTGAAAGCCAACATAAAGAAAAGTAAAAATGGCAATCGTAGATAATAGGTTTTGCCAACTTAACTACCAAGTAATTTGCAGTATTACTGTACCAATTTCGCATAATGTCTTGCGCTACGAAAACACACAAAAATTTACGGCGTCAGAAATATCTCGGCAGAATAACGTCACTCAGGTAAAATATTTGCTCTCGTAGTTAGTAAAAACTATTCTGCATGGTTGCCCTTTCCTTTTTTTCTCTATCGACTTCCATAAAATTTATAAAATACGATAAACCTCAATAGCATTAATTTATGTCCCGTGCCCTCTTAAGACGCAGGAATACTTCCCTTCCGTCGTCACCAACTTTACTGGGCGCCCAGTCACAGTCGGCGTGACTGTCCAAATGTATGCAGGTAGAGGCGATGATATTATTAGCAGGCTGTGAATGGCGTACATGACAACAGTTAGGTACGTCATTTGACAGACAGAACATGTTCCATTTATTCGTCGCGGTTTCAGTACATGGCATTGACAAGGTGAATTCAGGCGCACCGCAATCTGGTAGGCAACATAGTGTTGTCGTTTAGCAGTAACATACGTCACACTGATGTGTCTGTGTACACGCGGCACTGGATTGCCACAGAATCTCCATCTAAAGTCCATCCCCGGTTTCTTCGGCCTTTTTGAATCAGACCTTTGAAAAATATTCCCACGTATGACATGTTTTGTTATTTCCAAAATACGCCCTGTATCACAAGCGTTTTAGACTTGTGTTCATAAAAGTTACTTTTTTTCCTGTTAAATTGAAATGTTATTAATATTTTGTCTATAAATTATAATTCTTTATTGATAAATAATTCTAATAAAAACAGGGAGATATAGGGTATGTTTAGTGAGAAACAGTTCTGATACAAAATATCATTACAACTGAGTGCGCACGAATGTGGTGTGTTGTCCCTCTGGTGTAACTCTCCAGACTTGTTAAGCTTAGTTAACACGAGGCGGAGGAATGTCCTGCAAGTAGAACATAAGCGGGGCTTCATAAAAGGCTGAAGTAACCGTGAATGGATTATAGCTAAAGTTGTTATGCACGGAACTAAGTAGCCTATATAATAGCGTAGCTGGCGCATGGCGCGCGGCGATACTTGCCAGCTGAAACCAGTGATCCAGGCACCGACGTACCGAGCTGATAGCGACTTATAGTGGCAGGAAGTGACTGATAACTATTCGCCGGATAGTAGTAGTAATCATCACGTGTTTCCTCTTACGTGCCGAGTTTAAATAGCGCCTTAATGGGCTTCCCTAGTAAAAAGTTTCAAACTCCTCGAGGCGACATCCGGCAGTACGGAAACATGGCGACGGCGATGTATAAACAAGCTTCGCGTATTGTCTTCTGTTCCCTCAGAATTTCAAGCGGTGACTATAGAATTTTAATACACTCTATATTCGAATCAGTGGGAAACCACTCATTGTTTCTGTGAAAAATTTCACTGATTGAATTAGTGGCGTGAAACAATTTCACTGACTGAATAAGTGACGGCCAACTGCAGTGGCGAATTAAATGTTGCTTTTATTGAATTTAGCCAAACAATTACGTGAAATAAACATACTTATGATAGTTTACTAGTTATATTGCGCAATTTACCGTTATTAAAAATGGTAGGAAAACCTTCGCAAGTGGCAGGGATTGAACTTGCACACTATTTCCACTAATTTTTAGGCCTTTACCTTACTATGTTTTGCAGTTGTTGTTGTTGTAGTTGACGAGCTCAAGTTAGACCGACTTGTTGATAATTCCCAGTGCGACTAGCGAACTGGAAATCTGCCGCGTCAAGGGTACCTGGGCGCGAGCCCGCGGGCCTCCGACTACAAGTCGGCCACCCTACCCCTGAGCTATAAGAGCAGGTCGTTCATTCGCGCTACGAGGTCAACCTGGCAAAGCATGTACTTTTTCATTTGAATTCCCTTGCTTTCGTTTTTGGTTTACTTGGTACCGCTAGGATTGTTAAAATGAATAGCAGATACGAGTGCACTCTCTTCGCCACATTATATCCAGTTTAAAATTTCAAAAAGAGCGCTGTGATGATTACATGAAAACGAAATGAAAGACTGAAAAATGGAATCAATAAGTGAAGGAAAACTGGCATTTTCCCACTGATTCATCAGTTAAATTCACCGAAGTGACTGTTGAATCAGTCAGGTACTGTTAACCGACTGAAACAGTGCAATTCTCACTGATTCAGTTTTAGAGTGTACAGAAATATTTTAGGAAAAGTTATAGTGTTTTCCCTTATGACACATTTATACAAGATGTATCTAAATTCTACCGCCAAACGTCGGCTGCAGAATAATCCCGAAAAAATAAGTTGGAAATATACATATGATCAATGGTCTAAAGCGAACTCTAAGGCTGGTTCACATCTTCGAAGTTGGGCGTGAAGCACTTGTTTATTGCAAATATTGGCGATAATATGTAAGATGGAACTCTGATTATCTGTATAATGGTCAAATTAACAAAGATCTTCAAATACCACAACACCCATCGCTGTTATCAAACTATTTCATGTAAATAATCATGGTTACTACCTCTACTTCTAACTAACCTCACTGCCACGGTAGAAAATTTGGGTTTTTAAAGATGGATTATTTATCACCATGTCACTATTAACTAAAGTATCGTCTTGTCCAAATACCTTAAGCCCCACCATTTTCTATAAATTCATGTTTTATTTTCAAAATAATATTTGTGAATACCTGGCATATGGGACACGCACAATATCCAGTAACACACGATTACGATGAATAGATGGAGATTTCTGGACATCTACATCGCAATGGCGAATGTCCAAAAATCTTCATCTAGTCATTCACACCCATTTTATTATTCATGCAGAAATCACTGTTGCGGTTGCAAATCGGAGGGGAAGATTCCAGAGAGAAGTACATTACAGTGAAAGTGTAATAAACTATTAATTCTGTTACAACAACAAAAATGTGCACCTCTTCTACACCGTTAAAAACATTTCCTTCATTTTACGGAAAAGTGGTGGTAAAAATTTATTCAGAAGTGTCCGTAAGCTCTCCGTAAAATTACGGACACATTGATTTTCAGAAACGGACTTTCCGCAAATTTCACGGAACATCTCCGTTAATTTCCAACTTAGTTTTCTGTACTTACCGTTTAAAATACAAATAGATAATGAATATGTCATTAATTTTCGTTATGTAAGTTTGTTCTATGTATAAAAATGATATTAAAAAAGTTAAAATATTTTATATTTAAGCGAGGTTTGAACCCGAGACAACAAGTTACCAAGTCACGACTCTAACATTTTTTTTATTTTTTATTTTTTTAATTTTCATTTGACGTTGTTGTGATATTTTTGACGTTGACGGAGCTCTAGTGAGACCGACTTGTAGACGAATTCCCAGTGCGAAAATCGAGCTGGGCATCCGTCACGTCGGAGGCGCCGGGGGGCGAGCCCCCAACCCTCCGACTACAGGTCGGCCACCCTACCCCTGAGCTACGACGGCTTCATTCACCTACAACACTCGCTTTCAGAATGTGGCATAACTTTTACATTTGTATTCAAAAGGCAAAAGCAAAAATTCAGTTTCTATTACCTTTAGTGTATTTTTAAGTTTGCCAAATGCTACAGACGCCTGATGCTATTTTTTATTTATTGAAAGAATAGGTCATAGCAGCGTGGATAACCTTAACTGCTGTAGAAACAATCATTTTCTTGTTACAGTGGCGAAGAAAACTTCATGTAGAATCGGCATTGTTCGTCCCCGTAACTCGAAGCCAAAGAAAATACAGAGACTTTCCGTATTTTGTATTTATGGACTTAACTCCGTTTTTTCGTCATTACGGATTGCCTTTCCGTATATACACTGTACATTTTCGCAAAACATTCCGTAAAAATACGGAAATTTTTGACAGTGTAGATTTTATTCTGGATCATAGGTCGAATATATATTTTCAACTTCTCAGTTAGCAAAGGTTAGTTGGCCCACTTGTGATAATCTGTTTGTACCCGAGCGGCCCACATACGGCTTCCATAATCAGTTAACAATCAGTGAACCATTGTAATGCACCCGCAGATGCTTGTGGCCCACATGATGTATCTTGCAGTTGGCCACATCTGGGCCACAAGCAGCCTACTTCTGCGTAACCAACTGTACCCCAAACATGTCAGCGCCATTAGTGGGCCATGTGTAGCAGCAGTGGCTAACTGGCTTTCTGCTTCTGGCCTGCCATAAGTAAACTACATGTCGTCAGCCAACTGCTGGCAAGCCACTTGTGGCCCAGCTATTGGCAAGCCACTTATGGTCCATCTATTGGCCACTTGTGGCCCACTTAGAAGCAGCTTGCCATGCACTTTCAAAGCCAAAAATATTAGTTTTTAGCCCAAATGTAATAGACTTATATTCCACATTCATATACATTATCTTCAGCATTAGTTCAGAATTGATAAATATCTTTTGAAGAACCTGGAATCGAACTCGAAAACCTTTCGAACACAGTCTAGAATTCTAGCAACTACTCTACCATACCTATTTGTTTAAAACTTCTTAAGTAAATCTAAATACCCGCTACACATACAAGTTGAATTATTAACTTTTTTATAGATACAATTTACGTTAGTATTAAAAGTCAATACTGGAATTTCTGTGTTTAATTTAAAATACTGATATTTTATTTTCGGGCTACTTTCAGATAGAATTAAAGATGCAAAATAACGAATATTTACATGTTATGCTTTGCAGGTTTCCATTTCAAAAACTGTGTTTTACTATTTTTAGGCATGTCACATGAAAATTTTACTTCATGTATACATTAAATAAAAAAATAAAGTGAATTCACATATGCTATTTACTACCTCTCAACAGCATTTAGTCGGCATGCCGTAAATGACGCATAAGCTTGCTGATAACATGTCTTCAGTAATAAGGAACAGTTGGCATACAGCAAAAGGGCCGTAAGTATGCTGCTATTATGTCCCCAGCTAATGCTGGGGACATAATAGCAACAGTTCGCATCCTATACGTGGTCCATTAGCATGCTACTAATACATCTGCGGCAGTAAATAACGGTTAGCATTTCGTTTGTCATCTGCTTGTGGGACGTTTGTTGAAATCTAACAATCATCGTGAAAGCACTGACCCACATTAGGACTATTTAAAAAAATTGGTACGGTCACTTTTGATTACATGACATGATTGTCAAACACATAAGAAATGCTGACAGTCATGAATACAAACGTCTGCCACCACTGCCAACAGTTGGCCAAATGTTAACTGCTTGTTGTTTGCTACTCGGGTTTTTCTTTTTCCGTGATTTGCCCGCAGCCGAAGTTTGTCGGTCGAATTTAGAAACATACTGAAAATGAACAAATATCTTAAACGGAGGGCTACTTACAGCATTCTTGCTTGTTTTTTTTTCAACGACCACATTTATGTTTGAATAACCAAATTTATGCACTGGCAATAAAATGTCGACTTCGATTTATGCCCTAAAAAAAATACTTACATTGAGATATTCCACAGTTGTTTTAAAATCGTAGAATAGACTAGCTGGAGCTATTTTCGCTTGTGAGGTTGAGAAGCGCGGAAGTGATAAGGGCCACGCTGTCACGTGCATCAAGTGCGCCATCGCCTCTACAGGAAAGGCTCTGAAAAAGCGTACCGTGTTCTCATAGTGCTGCATGTACACTTTTAAAAATTTCCGTATACTTACGGAATGTTTTACGGAAATGTACAGTGTATATACGGAAAGGCAATCCGTAATGATGGAAAACGCAGTTAAGTCCATAAATACAAAATACGGAAAGTCTTCGTATTCCCTTTGGCTTCGAGTTACGGGGATGAACAATGCCGATTCTACGCGAAGCTTTCTTCGCCACTGTAACAAGAAAACTATCGTTTCTGCAGCAGTTAAGGTTATCCATGCGACTATTACATATTCTTTCAAGCATAAAAAAAATAGCATCAAGTGTCTGTAACATTAGGCAACACTAAAAATACACTAAATTTAATAGAAACTGAATTTTTGCTTTTGTCTTTTGATATGAATATAAAAGTTATATCACAATTATCAAGTGATAGTTATAGGTGAATGGTTAGAGTCGTGGACTGGCGTTTCTGAAAATCAATGTGTTCGTAATTTTACGGAGAGTTTACGGACACTTATGGATAAATTTTTACCAGCACTTTTCCATAAAATGAGGGCATTTCTTTTTAACAATGTAACTGTGATTTGAATCGGCGACCATATCTTTTAATTGGTGGAAAGTATGTAGTATGTTGCAATACAGGCTCCTATAGTAATTTTGCTCGTATCTGGGCTAGGTTACTACCTACCAGTTACCTGCAACTGCGACATTTTAAAAGGGAACACCATATTTAGGAAACTTCGCCCCAGTTTCATTAATTTTAAAGATAGGCGTTTAAGTCAAAAAGTATTCTTCACGAATTTTTAGAAGATCCCTACGAGCGTATATTCTCAATACATATAGGGAGCATGTGCTTTTTTGTAATTTATAAATTTTAAAAATTCCTTGCGAATACGTTATACATGCAATGGAAGCATCTCCGCTGTAGGAAACTTCTCATTAAAAATTCGTGAAGAATACATGTTGTTTGAAACTCCTATCTTTAAAATTAACGGTCTGCGGCGATATTTGCCAAACGTGGGATTCCCTTTCAAAATGTCGCAGCTGCAGACAGCCGGTAGTCAGGAGACTTAAGATGCAGTAGTTTGAAAGAGTGAATTCTAACGATAATGGAGGGCTCCAATGAATATTTAATGCATGCGTTATTACTTAAAGTACCCCTCTTCGCCAATGGCATGTTATTTTTGTAGGTAAACGTACAAGGACCGCGTTTAATAATTAAAAAAAAAAAATGTTTTCAAACATTCTGCATCGCAGTTCCAGTGTCAGTAGACGAGCGCCTTAATTCAGTGGATACAGTGTTCGTATTAAGAAACAGCAGCGCTATATAACGCTTGCAATGGCGGTGGATAATTTCCAGGATGAATTGTCCTCATTTCAATTGTGAGTATGAAACCAAAACCTCTCAAATACGGTTCCCAGGAAGTTTTCCGAACTGCTCGGCTTATGACGGTAAGTTATGTTTATTTGCTACTGGACAGGATCGCAGTAGGATCTCTGTCGCCTCGGGAAATGGAGAATTCCATTGCCCATCTTCCCCCTTCCTTCTCCTTTGTAAGTGAGGTGTTAAAGAATGATATGTTCTATGATTAATGAATTTATACATATAATGTGTTTCAAATCGGATATCACAAATATGTGTTTTAATGCCTAAATTATTTACAGCGAGTAAAATTGATTTAAATATCAACATTCTTTCATTCTTGTTGTCTTCTTGTCTAAAGTTGTCTTATAAAATTAAGCTGTTTATTTTATGCTTTCGTAAATAAAAGAAGCAAATCAAATATCATATAAATAGTGAATATTTATTTATCAGACAAACCATAGCAGCAGGTTGATTAACAAAAGTATAGTAAATATAAAACTCACACATATACAAGTTATGTTATATGTGTTTATGTAATACATATGTCTATATATGTGTGTTCGTGTGACATATACATGTGTGTTTATGTGACTTATATATGTGTATGTGTATGTGACACACGTGTGTGTTTTTGTGATATATATGTTTGAATGTGTTCATTTATGTGTGTGTGTTCATGTGATGTATATGTGTGTGTTTATGCAATATATGTGTACATATGTGGGTGTTTGAATAACAACATATAAGGTAGGTCGAACAAATATGGGCACCCTTAACAATTTCAGCCATTGTAAACTAATAAATGTTCGGAAAAATTCCGTATTATGGGAAGTATACCTTCAAACCAAGTTCTAATAGTGTGCGGTAACAATCTTTGAATAAGAAACCATTATTTTATAGAATGTGAAAAAGTTTTAGTCTTAATAAAGTGCCCGAAATAAGAGCAGGTACTCCAAATATGAGCACTATACTCAATTTTATAAGTGATAAACTTTAAGTTAGCGTAAAAGATGGTTATTGATGTCATTACTCGGGCTAGTGACAATGAATTTGTTGATGTTCCACTCGAACGTTTATTGGCCACACTTTTGACATAAAGGGATTCAGAGACGGGAACAAGAGAGATGTGCATTTCTATCAGCGTAACATGGAAACAGAAACAATGACAATATGAAATCAAATGAAATATAATGTTACTTATGTATCACAAAAATAACTGTAGTACCAAAAAAAAAACACTTACAATAAAACCCTTCTGTGGTCACTAATATAGAACAGAACAAACATCTATATTCAACACTTCTTTCATTACATTTTATAACAAACAAATCATCTAGTCACAAGAAGTACACCTGAAAGTTAACAATGCCTCGGGATCTCCATCAGGAACCAAGCCTACACATTCATCATGAACCCAATGAAAACAAACCTTGCATTGTGACATGTTAATCTTCACGTTTTCATTGCACAAGTAACAGTGCCAGGTCAATGATCTCGATGTTTTGCTCTCTTTCCCTAGAATACGACTTTCGTTTGTGGGGTCAAACATCATTGTTGGGCGTAGTTTCTTTCATATTCTTCTATTTTTGTTCGGAAAATAAATTCCTATTGATCTTGACAGCTATGTAATGTATGGACTTCCTTCGACATTTTGCCCCTACCAGTGGTCGTGTTTGAAGTGTTCTCAAAATTTCTGTAAACTGTTTACTGGTCTTAGGTGTAGTTACATCATCGTTGTCATCATCTTATTCAAGTGATCCTAGTGATGTATCTGAATTATGCAAAGTGATATCATCACTATAGTCATCATCCGAGTCAACCCTACTTGCATTCTTAATTTTCTACCTACGTTGCTTCTGTTGTGTGCATGACGGCCCAGGAGAAGAGTCTGAAGACATTACCTTAGGAGAGGTTGATACTGCCGCATTTGTCACATTGTGGGATGTTACTATGAATGAAAACTGAGCTGGAAGTTCATATTTTGCTTGGGTATAGGGTATGGTTACATGTTTTGGTGTACTGTCTAGCCTTTGTGTTAGAGTGGAAGGAGCGAATGCGACTTCCGGAATTATATCTGGATCGTAGGGGAAAATTCCTATTGGACGGAACCTGAAATAATTATCGATGGAGAAAGAGCTTTAAGCCAAACACGTGAAAAAAACAGTACCTTAAATACATATGTTCAAATTCCTGCATGAAAATTTCTCCCAAAACAATTGAAGTTTGTTGTCCCAGTTGTACTCGAAGGATCTGAGGACAGGTTTGTCCATTGGCTGAAGTTCATGTGTGCTGTTGCTCGGAAGACACAGCAGAGTTAGTATCAAGGTATGATGTTGCTCCATCGAATATCAACAAGATTTTTCCGGCTGGCTTGTATCATGAGAAATGTTCAAGCCATTTCAAAAATGTACTGCATGTCATGCTTCCTTTTGCTGTCATGAAAACTTTTCTTCTTTGAGGTAACTTATCAACATACTCAGGTTAGCATCTCTTTCCCTTTTAAACGATAAAATTCCTTACTTTATAAGAGTTATGATCTTTAGCGGCAAAATTAACTATTATGGAAGAATGGTTTCAATGACAATTTTTTTTTGGGAAATGGTTTTGGTCAGCACTGGTTGCATTCAATGTTGATGTTTTGTAACAAATATTATAAAAGTAATCAATTGAAATGGTATGAAGTTGAGAGTTTGTTCAAATACTTGTTTGTTGACGGTGATAGTGGTCATAATAGGAGAGAGAAAAGAACATATTTCGATGTATCTCAAAGAAAGGTTTTAACATTAAATAGCAAAGTTCCATAATTCAGTTACAGGAAACGGAAGAGATAGTTCGTGTTTGGTCATACATAATCAAGGTGATTATATATTCATTAACATGGATTGGTTAGATTACAATGCCCATTTTCATTTTGAAGTTTAATAATTATAATTTTAATTCATGTGGCGCCAGTTACAATAGTTTAAAATAATAATAATGTTAACTCGTTTGAAAAAGATTAATTCCTGTTAACTATTTGAAAGTAAATTATAAATACTGTAAATAGTGAAAAAAGTAAAATTTACTGTTATAAATCTATTAATTTTATTTCATGGTGCCTGTATTTTAAATTCCTGTTCACTGCCAAAAATATTTTTTTGTGACGTGTGACTGTAACTGCATGCTGGATTTATGTACAGCAACTGGTGTTTCGAACACGCTTTTGGGGCCAACAAGGAGAACATACCCAATGAAAATAGTTGTTTATATGGGCACTGTATACCTACCTTATATGGGCACCCAACATGCCCATATTGAGATCTTTCATGCAGACATTAATACTTGCGAATTGCAACCAAACCAAGACAGCTACATGTATAACACATATTATATGTATAAATACACCAAATGCCACTGATCATAAACATATACAGGTCACTTTTACAATTACAATGTACTTTCCTTACAATACAATGGCATCTTTCTCTACATGATCAGCGCTTCCTATCGGGCGCTACTGGTACCAACACGCACCACTTACAGTTTAGCATTGCATTGTGCTGCAATCTAGCGGTCATGGTGCCATTCACACGGGATTCCAAGCAGTGCCCATAATTAGGCCAGCGCCCATATTTGGTCGACCTAACTTATATGTGTATGTTTGTGTCTAAAGTGATTCCTAAGGACAGTTCATTGTAAAACCTGTCTGTCATTTAAATATTTCATGGATAAATCTCGATTGTCACCGTAATTTTGCAATTATAATCATTATCCGGAATGATTATTGTGTTTGCAATGACGGGTAGGTGAAACTGCATAACAAGATTAATGGGAAAGGTATAAGCTCTGGGTTATTTCGTGTAAACTAAGCTGTTTCTCAGTAAAAACAGTTTTCCATTTTGTAAACAAAGTTTCCCTGTATCTGGTAGTTGGGAAATACGCACAACACTTTATAATTAATATAATTTGGTGAATGCAATCACGAACCGGCAATTCCAAGTGAGAGTGGTGCTGAAAAATCCAGTAAATGTACAACCATTACAGTTTGAACTTCATTTAAATGCCGTTGTCTTTATGAAGGCTCGAGAGTGTTAACAATTATGTGAACTTCATAAACCCCATCAATTAAAAACCATATATGGTTACCTTAATTTTGATGTAAATATATTGTCTACAGAAAAATTATTAATATCTTATGACAGTATTTTCGTCGTATAACAATTCAATAAAAATATCTTGCCTTGGTGGAAAACCAACAGCCGCGACATCTGCAAGAAAACTGCACACAATCAACACCAACATTTCATCCTTATGACCCATATATACCCACCCATTCTGGTTACGAGAAACAATACTTAACGACTCTTTAGAATCGCGCAGCAAATACGAGGTGAAGTGTGCATGCCAAATGCTCATTAACAAAGACATGAATCATAACACTTGGTCGGATATTTTTTACCAGTAGGAGTATCTAAAGCATACGGCTTTACTGTCGATTTGTACAACAGCTAACATAAAAATATACTTTCAAATATAAATAAACTTTTTCCGACCGAGTTCTGATATATAGACGGCATAATTTTTTTACGGTTATGCAAATAAATAAGTTCAGTGGTTATTTGATAAATTAATTACAAATAAACAGCATGTGTAAAGTTTGATCACATGGTGTTACTGGAGTCACGGAGAGCCACTATCGAATCGTTGGTAACAGAGCATAAGACGCGAGTGAGCCTATCACACGCCTAGCCTGTGTTTACAACATGCACCTCCGCCAACATAAACAAAGTGGTTGATGTTAAGCATTACTATGACGTGTATTCCGAGGGTCACACTACGCCCAGCGGCAGCTCTTTAATACCTTAACTTAAACGTTAAGTTTTCGTTCTAGGTGATGGAGTTATCCAAAGTAATGTTAACAACCACAATCCCCTCCATGAAATATTTGGTAACAGTGACAGGATTTGCACTGGTTGAAGAAATCCGAGTACTAATTCCAGAAACTCAGTGTTCCATTTCAAATATATTCAGTATTATTTGTAAAAGCTAGTGGTTCACACCTACTTTAAAGACAATATACTGGTAATTCAAAAATGTTGTCAGCTTTTTTTTCTGAAAAAACCTGTAGCTAAAGCTTGTCAATTGAACTTCCACTCTGTATACATTCTCATGAACCCATATTTATGAAAATCTTGAAAGCGTGACCCTGGCAGAATTTAACGCATCTACATTGAAAAGGAGATATTTCGTGTTTTATAATGCAATAGGAAAAAGTCTACATTCGCAGTTTAGTTGGTAGTGTTACATCCCAGTAGGGAGCATATGTACGTTCTAGGATTCGAGTAGTTCGAGGGTCCTAATTCCCAGAATATTCTTGTTGATCCTCTACACTTGTTCTGGCTCCTCCAACAGGGGGAGGAGGAGCTGTGATGCCAACCAGGAGCCAGTCAGCACGACCGGGCAGACCACTTGGGGGGAATATGAGGGTTGAGGATAATCATCCCTCCCACAGAGCTGGGCTTCCCATAACGGGCACTTTGTGCGTGGGGTGAGAAGTCAAGTGTGTAATACTGCCCCCGCATTAAGTCTATTCGTCCCGAACATACTCTCCAACACTTGGACCTTCGTACAGCACCAGTCGGCCGATGTGGACAACCTTAGGCTTCGCCCGAGAGCCCTATGGACAAATCTGGTAGAACAAATAATTGATCTGTTTCAGGATTCTGCATGGGCTCTCCAAACATTTATATAGCTTCGGGCAATATCCCTTTTCCCTTTGAGGTTTTTACAATCACACCAGCAGTCCTTAATGAAATGTCTCCTCAGTCATTCTATGGTCATATCATGTTTTCATTCTGTCGATATTAATTTTAAGGTCCCTCCGGGCAAACTCATGAATGTCAGTTAAATTTTGGCATAGTTTAATGGCACAGTCTGAGGTGGTTGCTTCTTCTTCCACAGCACGTCAGAATAGCAGGTCACCAGGGAGACAGAGCTCTCTTCCAAACAGCACCCTTGTAGACTCGTGGACTGCCGAACGATACGCCAGGAGAAGTAAGGGTACCTTGCAGTCCCAATCTTTCTGTCTGGTTGTCTTCTACGAAGTTCGCCAGATACTGTTTCAGGGTACGATTTAGCCTCTCGGCCATCCCATCCGACTGAAGGTGTAATGCTGTGGTACAAGTTTTCTTCTTTCTTAAAATCCTCATTACATCTTGGAAAAGAATTAGTTATAAATTTCATCTTTGCTTAGAATGGAGCTCAAGTGGCACTCCAAACCTGGAGAAATCATGCTCTACAAGTGCATCAGCTACCATGCCAGCATCTTCGTTTGGCACTGGTATGACCTCGGGCCACTCTGCGAAATTATCTTGTGCTACCAGAAGGTACAGATTCCCCCTCTCAGTGACTGGCAGTGGTCCGAGTATATCCACTGCCATCCTCTCGAATGGGGCCCCAACATTGTACTTCTGAAGGGGACCTTGTCCCTTAACCCTCGGACCTTTCCTCGCGGTTCGTGTACCACACAGACGGCAACACTTCTCAACATTCTCCCGACAATGCAGCCAATAGAATTTCATTGGAACTCTGTCAAGGGTCTTATTTACATCGAAGTGACCACCTGCTGCTGTGTTGTGCAGTTATTTTAGCACTTCTGTGATTCGGCACTGTGGTCGGATCAATTGTAAATCACTTTGTTTCCATCATTACTTTCCCAGTTTCTGTAAATTACACCATTCTTTATAACAAGGGAATTCCACTGTGCCCAGTATGCCTTAACTATCATATCTAGGCTGGATATCTCCTCCCATCTTGGTCGATGCCCAGCTTCTTTCTACTCCAATATTGGAAGCAAGATGGGGTCACTTAACTGATAATTACTTATGTCCTTATTATCCCATATAGGTGACCCATCGCAAGGTACAGGGCCTTGAGTTCTTGTCGTTCTTGCTTTCCACAATACACCGCCCTTTTCCTCCTGGTATTCACGAACACTACAGAGTGGTTTGCATTGTCTCCTGAAAAGTGCACCTGCATTGCTGTGAAGATGTCCAGACCTGTGTTGTATTTCAAAGTCATATTCTTTCAGGTGCTGTATCCATCGGGCTATTTGACCTTCAGGGTTCTTAAAATTTAGCAGCTAGCATAATAAAGCATGATCAGTTCGTAGGATAAAGTATTTGCAATAAAAGAATGGGTGAAAATGTACAATCGCCTTCACCACTGCCAGAAGCTCCTTGCGTGTCATCTATAAATTCCTCTCCGGCTTGTGTAGCACCATACTGAAGTATTCAATTGGCCTCACCTTTCCATCCGGAATTTGGGATAACACAGCCCCGATACCTACATCACTAGCATCAGTATCCACAATGAATTCACCCTCTCGACTCGGGAAGCCCAGTACTGTGAAAAATATCAGAATTTCCCTTATTCTATTGAAATCAATTATGCACTCTGAGGTCAAATAAAAATTTTGTTTTTTGCCTCAGTCATTCCATGTAGAGGTCTGCCGCAGCGAACCCGGGCACAAATCTACATTACTACACACATAAGCATAGGAAACATCATATTTCAGTTTTATCTTTTCCTAGAGGCCAATCTCTAATTGCTCTGGTCTTCTCAGCGTCTGCTTCAATCCCATGGGTCGACAAAACATGGCCCAAGAAATTAATTTTATTTTGGAAAAGGTGGCATTTCTTGTGAACTAATTTCTGGTTGACTGCAGCAACTTTCTGAAAAACAGAACCTAACCATGCCAGGTGCTCTTGGGCGATGCCTAATGTTGTCCACATCGACCAGATGGTGTTGTACAAAGGTCCAAGTGTTAAAGAGTCTGCTCTTGACGAACATACTTAAGGAGGGGGCAATGCTACGCGCGTGACATCTCGCTTCGCACATGCATGTGATAGGGACTTTATTGTAAATATTTGAACTATAAAATATGGACATTTAATTTGTAAAATAATTTAATAGATTTTGATACGCTTTCTATTGGGACTGATTTATAATTATTTAATTTCGTTAACCCCTTTGAGGTAATTGTAAATTGTATTGATTGTAGTCATTAATTGCAAACAGCAAGTGATATCAATTTATTGTGAGATGTTTAGTCGAGAGAATTTTAATTGTACTTATCGTAAATATAATTAGGAAATTATAATTTAATATTTTATTTAAATAAGACCACCACCCTTATCGAACTTGGTTTAGCCCACTGACTTAAAGAGAAAATTGTAACACTATTAACATTTTCATTAACACTGTCTATAACACTAATTATTTTCATATTTACATTTTAGTTAAAATTATATAAAACACTAGTAATTGAGCTACCCTTTCCTTCTATCATTTCACAAAGGGCTTCTATCTCCCCCGAAATTTTCCTAGTTAGCATTCACAAATAAATGTATAATTAATTCCTGTACATATTATTACAAAAATGTACTACTAATTAATACCTGCTGTAATTACATTTACTGTAATATTTTTAATAAATGTCCTCCATCCCACTTCTGACACCAGCGTTACAATTTTCCCATCATGCAGGCCGGCGCTGTGGTTGGGCTGACGCCCACGACCCTCATCATCCCCCCAGGTATGGTCTGCCCGGTCGCACCGCCCGGCTCCTGGCTGGCGTCACAGCCCCTCCTTCCCCCAGCGATTAGTAAAGAGCCTTACGCAAGATATGTGCTTACTACGCTTACGGAATAGAGGCATAGCCTACGTTCTATACTGCAAATAGTTAACCACCTTACATAAGATATTTGCATACTATGCTTTCGACAATGAGGTATACATTCTATAATGCGCCAAGCTTTTATATACTAAATTTCCGTGATACAAAAATTTTAATTTCTATTCAAGTTTATTACGGCTGTACGGCCATGTCTTACAAGTTCTACAAATTCTGTAACTACCCCTACAATTATTTTTATCTTTTTAGTTTATTTACAAATAAAAACTTGGTTTTAAAAGATTTTTCACAGTTAATTTATATTTCACCTTTCAGTCTCACCTATTTTTTATTTACTATATAGGTAGACTATCCATTCACAGACTCGTCCGTCATCGATATCGCTTGCGATCAGGCGAGTTTCAGTGCACTCTTTTCGCAGAAGTTGAACCGGCATGCTGAATATTCATTTTTCATCTTGCACGTGTGTATGTCGATGAATTTGACATTTCAATACGAGCTCCCACAGATAAGATTCTTCAAATGGTATTTCACAAACACACATGTGGTCAAAAATTTGAATTCCTTATTGTGTTTAAAGATTGTATGTTCTTTTTTTTTGGCCACGCCACACAGCCATGTGTAAATGAGAACTTCTCCGGCACTGAAACTCTACACGCCACCAGTAGTCGACAAATTGTCCACCAAATACATCGTGCGTGATTGCTAGTGATTCGTGGGCGCGACAGACACCTCAAACACACCTTCCGCACTTACAAACTAGTGAAGTCACATAAAAGCTTGTAATAAGATTATGAGATTTTTTCCGCAGTTCACAAAACTATTGCAGTGTGTGCTGTGGTTGACTCGCTGACCCGAGCCGCATGACATTCGGCGAAAAACATTGCAGCATCGTGCGGTGTGTGTGTGTGTGTGTGTGGAAAAAAGGGGGGGGGGAGACGACTGCAGTTTGACATTTCACATTTCCCACAGACTCGTGTCAGTAGCACTCCCTGAGCAAGCTCAGGATTGCGTCCTTCTGTGTTGGCAGGCCCGCCTGAGCGACGACAAGCCTATCATCTGCCGCAATTCAGGGGAAGACGATCTTATCTCCCCGCTCCATTTTCCTAACTACCATGGCCAGGGCTGCCATTAGAGTATTCGGCTCCTCTAATCTACTCAGGTAAGTGTCTCGTACGGTTTCATCGTACAATCACAGTGGGTCTTTCGGGTACGCTCCCACAGGCCAAGCCTGTACAGCCGCATCCACCATGTTTTTCTCATCCAGCCAGTCAATAGTCAGTGCGTTCTCTGTGGAAGGGGCTGGTTCGTTCCTTTGCACCAGTTGCCTATGAAGGAAAACCTCCCTGTAAACCTCGGTTTCTCTCGGTTGTTCTGTTCGGACCTCCTTCATAGGTGTCCCTGTATCCCATACCTTTGTGGCACGGTCCATGGCACAGACTGTTCTTCGTCTGTTATCTCGTTTTGAGTTTGTTCATGCAAGTGATACGAGTAAAGCTCTCCCGAATAAATACCATTGGGTTCCAGGCACAAGGTCATCCATCTTCTACCTTTTCCAAATCGCCCTGGCCTTGCTTTCTTGTTGTTCCAGGCCTATAATTCTCGACCAAGACTAGGGCAACTCCGTCCCATTTTTCCTGTTTTTCCACTATTGTCAGGCAGCAGCTGGAAGGGGGGCCTGTGGACGCCTATCTGACCCCCCTCCCCCACTGAACTCCTGCGTTGGTGGTGCTCTGATTGCATCCATGGACAGGAACTTCTTCCTGTCGTGATGAGTGCGAGGCGAGAGGGCTCTCCTCACACTCATTTAGGACACGAATTCTTGGGAAGGCGTGTTCATCCATATTGGGTGTTCACGTCTCCCCATTCTCCGAACTGTCCCCAATCTCACCACCCAAACTGCGGCTCGACCACCAGACATCAAACTCTTCTGGCCTTTTGCCGATAGACATGAGGTAATTTAGCACCTTAGCACGTCCCCGAGCCGAAGAGGTTCATGTTTCCCCACAAATACTATGCGTAGGTCTTCTATCTTGGGGCACACCACTGTGTGGGCTGGAGTGTCAGGCACCGCACACACCACACAGTCAGTGAGTTCAACCAGGTTCATTGAAGATAACTTCTCCCTGAAATTTCCATGGCCAGTAAAAAACTGTGCACACTAGTGACCTATTACTAGCCACTTCCCCATACGCAGCCTCTCCTGGACATCAGGAAAGATCGAATACGTGGTTCTTCCCTTATCGTAATTGTCCCATCTAGTTTGCCACATTCTCATGGTGGCTTCTCTTCTTGCCTTTATTTCCTCGGGGAGTATCTCTCCCCATTTTCTCCTGGCAATTTCACCTTTTTCTACCATTAAGAGATCTAGTGGGACTTCTCCGGCAACCACTTGGAGGGCCTCGTTGGTAGTTGTCCTCCTTTATGAGCACCAAAAGTGCTGCTTTTTGTGCACTGATTAATCTCCATTTTCCAAAGACTCTATCCGCCTCAGAGTACCACACCCCACATAGATACGTGAGAATGGGTGGGAAAACGCCTGGTAGCCAAGACCTCAGTTTGCATGAGCCACAACTCTCAGCCTCTGGAACATCATCACAGCCTTGTTCGCTGCATAGCGCACATGACCATAGAATGCAAGATGGGATTCCAATATTATTCCAAGCTTGAAATTCTCGCCCCACTGGTTTATTCTTGTTAGGGCACTTTCCGCTTTCTCTTCAAGCTCTCTCCTAGTCCCAGCAAGTATCAGGAGCAATCCGTAATCTGCATATCCATAAGTCACGCAACCATATGAAGGTCCAGCCTCAGTAGTCCCTCGAAGATCACCTTCCAAAGTATTGGTCCAAAGACCGACCCTTGTGGACAGCCCTTGAACAGCACCTTCTCCTCCCTGTGTGTTCCATCTCTAGGAAACATATCCTGTCCACCAGGAAACTCTTAATCATCTTGTAGATATTCCTGGGGCACTCCCACAAATGCAGGTCACAGAATCTGTGGCCACACATGTTGTCAAACGCCCCCGATATATCCAAGGACATCGCCACCACATAAGATCTTACTTGATGAACCATGTTCATAACTGCCAATTCTGTGCTCTTGCCCTTCATGAAGCCATACTACTTCGTGAATACCTTGAACAACATCAAGGTATTCCATCAACCTCCTGTTTATTAGACGCTCCAGCATCTTACCATTACGGAAAAAGTGTAATCATTCTATAATATTTTGCCTTTCTCGGATTTCTCCCACCCCCTTATAGATCACTATAAGGAGGCCTCTCCTTCCACACTTTGGGGAACATACCCGTTTTCAGGCAGTCATTAAACAACGCCAATATTTCTTCCCGTATCCTTGGATATGATCGGAGTATTATTTCCCCGGTTAGTCTGTCCATTCCTGGGGCTTTCTTAAGTTTTGTCTTTCGGACAATACCATTTAACTCTTCCAGGGAGAATGATGTCATTTCCTCCTAGTTCATAGCCATATATCTCATGGCTCTTATCTGGAGGCGATACTCCATTTTCCCCAATCCTTGTATCGTCAAGTAACAGAACTTCAATCATGTGCCTAGTGATCTGTTCGAAGGACTGCAAAATATGTCCATCAGTCTCAAGCGCTGGAAGTTCCTCTGAGCTCTTGACCTTTCCTGACACCATCCTATAAACCAGACCCCATAGGTCTTCATTTCCTCTATCCATGACAAGCTCTCTCCAAGCCTGTTGTCTTTTCTTTCTTAGCTTGCGCTTGTATTCTGTTCTTGCATCATTGTACTGCTGAATGGTCCTTTGTCTTCTTTTGGGCTGATATGTTCTTTTGAACTTTTTCTGGAGGGATTTCGCTTCTTTCCAGAGAACTTCCAAATTCTTCATCTAACCAGGGATGACGGGGTGCTTTTCTGGTGACCCGAGGAATTGCTTGTTTGCATGCCTACATTATTACCCTTACCAAATTCTGTGCTCTCCCATCCAAGTCCATCTTCTCCAAATTTCTCCTATAACCCTTCAAACCAGTAAGTAGTGCTCTGTTGAAGAGGGGCTAGTTTGCCTTAGCTGTTATAAATCGGGATTTTTCTGGTCTGTTCTTTCCCTTACCATCCATACAGATGGTAAACAGGATCATCTTATGGTCGCTCTCGACCTAGTCGGACAATCTCCAGACCCCAATACAATCAGCCACCCGCACCATCGCTACGGTTACTCCATAATACGATTCTGTATTATGGGCAGGCGACAAATATGTCGCTTCGTGACCAGGTGGATTCGCAACCTGCAGGTTTCTCTCAAGGAAATACTTATTCACCTCGTCCCCTCAGTTGTCCATTGGTGGAGAATACCACAATTCTGATTTGGCGTTGATGTGCGTGTCAAAAACAATGCTCTTTTCCTCTACTCTTTTCCCATAGATCACATTGGTTTAGAGGTTCTTCCAATGGGTCTTGAGGTTGGATGTATGACAATACAATCGTCATACTCCGCCCTCCCATTTCTATCTTGACACATGCGTGATGTGTGGTCGACAGAGCTTCCATCAGGATATAATTTATCTCCAGATTACATACTCAAATTCCAGCCATGGGATTTTCCCCGAATAAGGCGAAACGACCTTGGAGACTTGGTATTCCCCCTCTGAGCAGATGTGGTTCCTGCATCAGTACCATCTCCAGGTGTTGCTCCATCAAAATCTCGTGCAGTTCCATTGTTGCGACTACACCGGAAGAGACAAGCATATGGGCACCTGAGTCAGCCATAAGGAAGAAGAACAGAGAAGTGAATTTCTCAGGAATGGTTTGGTTGGCTGGTTACGAGAGCCAGGCTGATGCGTGACTGCTGAAGCTAGTATGGGTTAGGGAGTGTTTGGAAAGAGATCGCGAAGAGGCCCAGGCACACTGTACTTGGCACTTCCGCTGTGTAACACTGGGAAACTCTTCCATTGTCGTCTTCCCCAACAGTATCACATATCTGTGTAACCGACCGATAGACAGCTGTGTGATGTGACTGCTGTCTGTGCTTGCTAGGTACCAGATGCATGAGCAGGATTTAGGTTACTGAGCCTGTTCCAAGTTTCGAATCAGATGGTGGAGAGTTTGAGCCCGAAATGTATACTGCCGTGCTCCGGTTAAACGTAAAAAGAAGTGGCCTACTTGCGTAATATGTGTAGTCTTTTTGGCTCAACACGGCAATTCAATATTTTCAATGGTCATTGTGGTACCTCAACAATTTAGACCGAATCATTTTCTTTTTTTAGACAAATATAAAGTAAGTTAAGAATATAGTGCTCCTGAAAAAAATACCCTACAAATGGGTCGGCTTCCATGAGTTGTGGTTAGTGAGTTCAAGCCGTTTTTCAACGGGAAGCTCGTACCACAATTCCGATTCAAACTGAAGAGTATTTATGAAACCTCGACGGCGAACAATTTGTACAGTCATGACTGAACTTCTTGTGAAAGTGTCTTCAAAATACCAACCAGGGAGTAAAATTGCATACACTAAACATTAAGTAGATTGATTGTAATCTTTTGCGACACTGACTCAGCCACCGCTACTGCAACTATAGTCCAGTCATAGAAACTTACATCTTTCCTGAAGAATTACACCAAAAGGGAGCATGTAGTAAAATATGTTATTTATTACGTTACCGAATATTTCATTTCAGAATATAAAAACAAACTTTTTAAATCACGTTGACCGTAAATCACAGTTTTGTTGACTCACGAGTCCGGATCGGGGGGAAAAGTTCCAAAACGAAACAATGAACCAGCTAACTTGAATGTTGCGTCAGCAAGGCGATGAGGTAAAAGAGTGTATGTGTGTTAGAATAATGCAGTTATATTCATATTTGCATGTAGCAAAAAGAAAGTGAATTGCAAGTGACAACATTGTTTAACTTTACGTATAGTAAAACGTTAAAACGTGGAACTGCTTCTCTTAGCCATAGACTAAAGATGAGGTAGACCGCTTATTCGTCTTCTGCGCTTGTACCCAACATTGACCTACCTCAATCCTACACAACTTTCAAAGTCACATGGTCAAAAGTAATGAACGTGTTGGTTGTGTACGTTTAAATGACAAGCACTATTAAATTAATAAAACACTTTTACCAGTTCCAATTGAATCAATCTGCATTAAAAATTGAATTGAGAAAGTATAGGCCTATATTCATCTAAAAGCATTTGTTTACAAATCAGTTTTCTAACCTAAAATTCCAACCACGCCATTTTCGCTAGACGTGTTGGTAGAAAAGCAGTTCAATGATGGGATATGGAGATAGGTTGTGCGCAGCCAGCGCGATAGGTCTACCTCATCTTTAGTCTATGCTCGTAGCACGCTGCAAAGTTAACTGCGTGTATCGCGGTTACTGCTTACGTTAAAATATACGCAGATATGGGCAGTGATTTTTTTCATAGGTTGATTTCAGAAGTGCTCACTTTTTCGAGAACCACCTGCACTAGCCATTACCACCAGACCTATTTTCTCTCTCTTTTTATTTATATTATGTATAGACAAAATATATTATAATTTATAAATAAAATATAATTTAAAGTCCATTTTAACGGAAAATGAGATACTTTTATTTTAAGATAAGTATAAAACGATTGTGGGCAAATTTAGGAAGAAACGAAACACGTCACGCAGAGGGTGATTTTTCAAAACTTTGATTCAAAGAGTGTGAAGAAACCGCGAACAGGCAATACCTAAGTCAAATGGTCAACAGTGATGTACGTTTTCATTTACATTTAAATGTTCAACATTTTTACGATTGAAGTGATTTGGCCAACTTAAAAATAGTTTATTATAGACGCGTGAGTTCATAGGAAATGTACGTACAAACATCTCAAAACACCTACTTGTATAAACAGAGTTCCAACTTCAAATTCTACCCACATTGTTGTACAGTACTGGCAGAAAATCAGTCTAGTGTTTGGACACGGAGAGTGGACACTGCGCCCTCTGCCCCATATTTCGTCTACGTAAAATAGGCCACGCGTAAAGTTGGCGTGAAAACACAGAATATCAAAAGAATTCCCGTTGTGTATCGGATGAAGTATAAGCAAGGAGCCCCGTGATCAGGACACCACAGCTAGACTCTACAGCCACTTGTAAGTCTTCCCTCAGCTTTTTCTACATTGGCTTCTGTCCTGGTGCGTATCCAGTTGCATCACAGAACTGCTGTTATGGGATTCCGTTCTCATTTACTCGCAGGTCTGTGATTGGTTCAGAGTATTCTAGGGCGTGTCTGATAAACGGCGATGCATCTACAGGAGCAGCTCAAAATTTTCATGTGTTTCAAGTACAGCTTGTCGTAAAAAAAAAAAAGTGGAATTCTCTCATCCCTAATTATATGCTGAATGCGCTATCACGAGTTGGTAGAGGGGTCCCCCTGTTTAGCTGTCGCCGCATTCTACAAAGCTTAACCTAATCTAGAAATTCACGCCAAAGGTACACTGCAACACATTCGTGCGCACTTACTTTAATAATATTTTCCATGAGAACTATTTATTACTAGGCATTACCAAAACACCTGATTTTTTTTGCTATTTTTTTGTATCTTAATTATAAATTAAATATTAGATATGTTTTATAAATCACGTATAAGGAAAAGTTCAATGTAATCAAAAATAAGGAGATTTTATGTTACAAGTATAAAGCGCTTGTGATACACGGCATATTTATAAATTATGTCGTACATAAAATGATCCTAGGCCGAGTGACATTTGTGCCATACACGAATAATTTTGACACTGAATACACTGAGAAAAAGGTTTTGTTGAATCAAATAAGATTAATTTGGTGCAACCAAATTATTTGTTTGTATACGGACAATGAAATATTTTTTTGCTGAAACAAAATTATTTTGTTAAATTCGTTTGGTTATCCTAAACTGTAAGACTTGGTTGGTGCAACTTAAGATTTGTTTAGTTACACGTACATTAAACCATTTGGGCCGATATAAAAAAATTATACACGTTCGACCGAGTTTCGAAGCTAGACCACCCGCGTCCAAGCGTTACGCCTTAGTAACTATTTTTGCCTTTGTTGTGGTCGTTGACGAGCTCAAGTTAGACCGACTTGTTTGCAAATTCCCAGTGCGACAAGCGAACTGAAGATCTGCCGTGTCGCAGGCACCGGGGCGCGAACCCGCGACCCTCCGACTGCAAGTCGGCCACCCTACCCCTGAGCTACGAGGGTCACATTAGCCGGACGTACGGCCCGTACGTCCGGCTAATGTGACAACTGATGACGCCGGAAAGCTTTTAAATATATATCTTGAAAATATTGGCCAACGTGTGCAAACAGATATTTTACGTTTTACAGCTATACGTGTCAGTTTCTTGCATTGTTTTATTAATGTGTTTATACGATTGTTAAGCATCAATATATGCACCAACAAGCACGGTTATTATCTTAATTGTTACAAAAAATATAAACAAACTCTCGAGCTGTGTTTTCGAACGAATGCAGTCGAATGACTGGACAAACAAATATATAAAGTTGATTCAACAAAATATTTAGTTGATAGTTTAATTTTTTTTTTGGCCCAGCACAGAGATTTTGTTTATTCAGACGTATATTTTGTTAGACGAGCAAAAGAACTTTTGTTACTTTTCAAATTTTGTTTACTTAACATTATATTTTGTTAGGGCAACTAAATGTATATTTAGCCCTATACAAACAAATATTTCGTTCGATTTTCTGTCAGTGTACAGTTAAAATCTTTAACTTCTGTAACGATGTGTTAGCTGGGTGAAAAATTAATGCCACACAATTTATCAATAATTCTCAAAAAGCGCAAGTTTCTTCACCTCCAAACAATATTTAACCTATTCCTTTAAAAACACAAATTAAACTCAGAACGTTGCACGATGGACCATGAATGTTCCTTTCCTGAAATAAGTAAACAAATCCACAAACAACTGGGATAGCTAACAAACATGTTAAAAACTCACACATATTAAAACAAAAAGCACTAAATCGAATGGGAAAATGCTACCGCGAAGCTGCTTAAGTTATTGCCAAAATCAAACTTTGAACGGAGAACGAAACATAATTTAGAAAAAAACCAAACTCTTGGACAGCACGCCATAGAACAAACACGTGACGCCACGATTAATAAAACACTCAATCTAAAACCATTAAGCAGCCCAACCTCCATTGGCATTCATTCCACAGACACAAGATAAGCAATGCTTACCCTATACATATTGGAAATGTTCGACCCTTTATATTTTTCGCTTTAATTTTTAAATTAAACACAAGTAATTTTTAGTTTCCCGTTTTCTATTCGAGAAACAGAGTTTTCGAAACTCCCGTACTGTACGTGCATAGCGCTGCTATCTAGTATTTATTTCCACAAACGAGAGCGACTAGCGATGAATCGAACTAGCAACCGAGTTGCTTGTCGCGTTCCTTCGGAAGGGTAAGCAGTCGTTCTGTTTGAGTCCTCCAGTCCTACATGTTCCCTTGGGAAGTCGATGAAAGTGTTCTGAAAAACGGGAGTTCTCTTATAATTTGTAATATGCTCTCTAAATAATATTCAGTTTAATTATTATTACATTCATTTCGTTTCCGTTTTTATAACCAATGTTAGGTATTATAAATCGGTAAATACATGTAGAGAGTAAGCAAAGTTGGAAGTTGCGTTTGTTAGTAGAAATTGAAAATGGAACCACAGCCCGACTTAGCAAATGTTATCTGAAACAGTCAAATATGTGGGGCTATTACATTGCTTACTGTGTAGAAAAATATCCCCACACGCCACTGCCAATCTTGGATACCTACACTCATAACTCGCCGTAATTTGGCGCCCGAGAGGAAGTCCTCTATATCACAATAACGATGCACGTCTTAAGACGTGCAGAAGGGGAGTAAACAGCCGGCAATCGTAGCCGACGCTAACGTAGCCAACAGTGACACAACGCGCATGTTGCACAGGAGGAGTAGGAGGGTGTCCAAGGAGCAACGAGCACACAGAGGAAACAGGCGAAGGAAGCGAAGCAGACCCACGAGCTCACAGTCGAACATCAGCGCAGATGGCGCCACAGAGTAAAAAGTGCAAGCTAGCGCCGCAAGGCTAAAGTACTTGAGGTCAAGTCATTTTTAGCCCAAATAACTTAAGGGCAATGAAGTACGGGGAACAGAGTTTGTAGGTCCATCTGAAAGTTTTAAATAATCAACTTCATGTATTGATATATCATATTTAATATGCAGCTATTAATTAAATAATCATTATCGAAAAATTATCTCCAAATCTTATGTATGATTGCACAGGCAAGCAATTAAATAAAGATTAGACCTCGACTAGAATTATTCTTGAGCAATAATATTCAGGACTCCTGGGGCGAAGTAGGACACTGATCACGAAAGAATTCCTGTGTTGAGCAGTATAATGAATCGACTTACCAACTGAGTGGCAGACATGTCGGTTGAAACCAGTATTTGTAAATGTTAATTTATATCACGTATTTCATACGACTGAAGCAAGCCATTAGATTAAAATAAAAATTAATCTCAAGTTAGTGAAAAAAAAAAATTGCTCCAATATTTAAATAAACAACGCCCCTGGCAACTCATACATCGATGTTGGCTTACAGAATAAAAATTGATAAACTATAACTAGGGATCTGCAAAATTCATGTTATTATTTGGCATCAGGCCAAACTTCACAGTACTGTATATACTCGAGAAGGAGTCGTTTCTCCACTGGCTGCTGCGTATATATGAAGTAACGCCCTTTCTAACTGGACTACACGTGATTGGACTACACACATGTGAAGTGTTCATTTATTGGCGCAGTGTTACACAGCGCGTGTCAAATAAAGTACTGTCGAATGAGAAACTAATTGCAGAGGTAGATATGTTGGAGGTTTAACGTATACCCAAATAATAAAGCGAATTTTGCAGGTCTCTAACGACAAAATACAGAATTGTTGACTGTAGAAAGTGGCGCTGTAAATTAAGTTAACCTGCCTATAACGGCTTACAAACACAACTAATTGAGTTTAAATATAATGCAATAAGCACCAGTGTACTTTGATGCATCACACTAGATTACTTTTAGATCAAGTGATTGTTACGTTTTAAGGCCAAGTGTCTTTTAGGCGTTTTAGAACAGATGCGTTTAAGGCCAAATAACTTTTGGGGAAATGACTTTTTCCCCTGAAATTTAATGCTATATCATTTTACGGCAAGTAACTTTCAGGCAGAGTGAGTTTCCCCCTCCCCCCTGCCCCCGCCCCGCTGCGTGCAGCGTCTGCACTCGCAGTCGGAGGTGGCCATCGTCAGTTTTTTTTAATGACGTTAAAGGCCGGCGAGCCGGGTTGGGTGGTAAGGGGAGCGTCCCGGCAGGAATGCAGGAGTGAGTCACGGCGTCCCCGGGCTGCCCTGGTGCATTGCCAACACCAACACCAACACCAACACCAACACCCACCGTCGGCCACCCCATCGCCCTTCCGCTGCAGGTCCTGCGACCTAGCCGCCGTCTACCCCTGCTCGAGACACTGGGCGCCCCAACACTGAGCTTCGCCCTTAACACGCCCGCCTGCCTAGAGCTTTCTCCCGAGCTTGAAGCCGAGAGGCGAGAAAGTGATAAAGGCGACACTGCCACGCGCATCAAGTCCCCCATCGCCGCTAAGTGAAAAGCTCTGAACTGGAGTGCAGTGTTCTCGTAGTGCTGCGTGTACCTATGGCACTTTCAGCGGCGACCCTATTATTTTATTTGTGAAAAGTGTGTAAGAAGGTTCAATGCGTGCCCCTAGACTAGTTTTGTGTGGATCTGACAGGTATATTTTGAGATATAACGCTTTGAAAAAGCCGTTTTTAGCCATTTTAACGTGCTCTGAAATGATGTTTCTAATTAACGTGAGGTCTTGAAAACACTCAAATCCCCTCTTCTGAAGTGTGTGTTCTTGTCGTAGGTCAGTACACTGGATGCACGTTTAATAATTTCGTAGAAAAACGTGTATTTCGAACACACTGCAAAGCACTTCAAGCGCCAGGTAGACGGGCGCCTTAAGGGGGCCGCCTACTAGGCGCTAGAAATGCGTTGCAGTGTGTTGGGAAATCCGTTTTTTTTTTTGACGAAACTATCCCACGTGCGCCTAATGTGTTATTTTGCGACAAGAAAAAACTTCAAGAGATAACGGAATGTTGCTTTTATGACACTACACACGTTGGAACCACCATTTCCAAGCCTTCCAAAATTTCTGATAACAGCCTTTTCACACTGCCGTATGTCAAAATGTGTTGACCGGAACTACGTGAAACACAGATACACTCATGCATTGAACTTTGCATTAGACTTTTCATCAGTAAAATAATGTATTTACAGCTTAAAGTCCCATGAAAAAAAAAACGGTTAGGTGAAAAGCTTGCGTGCTAGTTTAGTACTTCGCGCATAGTGATGCTGCGGCACTTTATGCGCGTGCCAGTGTCGCCCTTAGCGTTCGCTCGCTCCTGTGTCATGTCTACAGATCTGAAAAATTCGCGAGTGACCTGCAGGCTAGACTCTACAGTTTTATGTACAAATATGTCGATAATAACTGCACATTGGTTGTCTGCTGTCATAGTAGAAGGCGACAATTGGACACCGTTCTCCAGGAGGTGTCAAATGCCATGTGAACCAATGGTTTAAGTTATATAAACGTGCATGTTTTGAATTCTAGCCCGTCCTAAAATGTATCCGCGAACGCGAATTTTTCAGGTCTCTAGCCATGTCGCGTCATGTAGGCGGCCCCCTTAAAGAAAGTCAGTGGCCGTGGTAATTGGCATTCCGGCGTTAAACTCACGTAGGACATGGCAACTCAGTGAGGGAGGCAGGCGTATGTCTGTGTGAGCAAGGGCATAATCCACGGGGCGCTTCGGGAGACGCCGACTGACGTACAGTATGTATAGTGTTATCGCCTGTACGCGCGGGACGCTCTACTTGCTTGTTGTCTCTACGTCAGCGACTCTCCTCGACTTGTGAGCCAGTCATATTGCACGTGACTCTGTAGCAAAGTACAAAGCATGCTACAATCGTAGTTGTGATTGTGGTCTGATGCAAGACGTAGGGCAGGGCTTGAAACCTGTAGCGTTTGCCAGTAGGTCCCTAAATAATCACAAACAACATCTTACTGCGTTCGAAAAAGAAGCCCTAGCATGTGATGTGTGTGAAGCGTTGAGAAATTTGCCACCTACTTAGAACATCAGCCCTTCAATCTGCACACCGATAGCCAAGCCCTTGCGTGGTTATACAGTCATCCCAAACAAGTAGGAAAGCTAGATTAAATAACTACAGATTTGACATTGTACATGTTACGGGTAAGGAAAACGTCATTGCTTATTGTCTGTCTAGGATGTTTGATAGCACTGTTTATGAGGTCGAGGATAACGTTAGCCTTGATGTGGAGGAAGAATGTTGTATTTTAATCCGGAGTATGCCGAGATTTTTTACTGATTTCTACACTTGGCAATGCGAGGACGAAGAATGTAAAAGCATTAAGGAGCGGTTGGTGACTTGAATTTTCGATTTCAGCTCAGGAAACTGCTTAACTAAAGAACTCACTAAATTTGGCTCATAAAATAATCGTTGGCTCCAGTATCTAACAAACTAGAAATTTGCATTCCTTTCACTTTCATAGTAACGTACAATTTCTTTCTAGTTTCGTTACGTTCCCCTACAACAGAAATAGTTTCCTTATTAAAGTTGACTTTTTTTTTTCTCGGAAAATTTACAATTTCTTGCCAGTGGCCAGTTCGTTGGACTGCGTTGAGGTGTGTTTGTAATATACAATCCCTCACAAAACTACTAAACTTGTGTCCTGTGTGCTGATCTACGAAAAAACACACACTTCAAACTAGGGCTGTCCAATATGGCTAAAAACGGCTTCTTCAAAGTGCTGTAGTTACGCACCAGATACATACAAAACTACTCAAGGATCATACACTGAACCATCCTACAGACATTCCATCAATAATATAAGAGAGTCCCGCTATAAACGCCATAGATACAGGCAGTGCGACGAGAACACTGCACGCCAGTTGAGAGCCTTGCGCTTAACGGCGATGGTGCACTTGATTAGCGTGGTAGTGTCAACCTTATCCCCCGTGCTTCGTGGCCTCGAACGCGGGAGCGTCAATCCTAGCTCACTGCGCCTTAGTAACGCGAATTTTTCACATCTCTAGTTATCGATTGTTATTATTTTTTACATACATTAAAGAAACAAGTGGCTTAACAATAATATACCGTAATGGTATTTCCAACAATTTCACACGGTAGGGTAATTTACGCACTGACGCACATTACTGAATCCAAGGCTATGTTAGAAGATACTGGTGGTGTGGATCCAGACCACTCGCCTCGTACCACGGCGATCCATGTTGGGTCCTCGGCACAGTCAAGCCATATGTTAAAGATAAAATAGTCCTATTATTCATATTCTGTGCATTTACCCAACATTGACCTACCCCAAAACAGCACATCTGTCAAAATCGCATGGTCAACAATGATGAACGTGTTTGTTTATATCTTAATTTTAAATGGCAAGCACTCTTACATTTGTAAATACTTCAACATATTTGAATTTACCCAAACTGCAATATAAATTAGTTAGAGAAAATATAAAAACCTTTCTAAGTACTTCTTTACTAAACAGTATTCTAAAATCAAATCCGTCCTCCGGTGTTCTCACTAGTCATATTGGTAAGAAAGCAGTTCAGTGTTAGCACACGGAGACTGGCTGTGCGCAGCCAGCAAGAGCGCTCTACCTCATCTTTAGTCCATGGGTCGAACGCGGATATTTTTTTAATCGGGGAAACGTGGCTTAAGACCTCGTTAGGGAGCTGGTTAGCACGAAACACTCTCATTTCCCTGACCAATCCTATTTCACCATCTATAATATATGACTTGCATGTGGGAGACTGAGTTCAATTCCGAAAGTTGTTATACGCTTCAATCCTAGGCAAAGTCGGTACACTTTTCTTTTTAGTAAAACTTATAGTTAGCAGGAACTACACCCGCTCACCGGGACACTTACACTTGCATATTGATGATTTAACATTCGTGTGGGGGTGGACCCAGGGCGAGGCAACACCATTCGAGTGACGGACTTTCCAGCCGAGACACGTACGTGCACATCATCCCTGAGCATGGCATGAGGTGGGATCCTAGGATGGGGGAGGGTGGAAGCGGGGGTGCCCCGAGAAGGCCCGCCGGCAAATGGCATCGTCCGGCACGATTCCCACATGCGAGAGTCGGGGGGGCGGGCCCAGCGGGGATCGAACCCTGATCGCCTTGGTGGGGGGCGAGCGCGCTAGCCACTGCGCTTCCCGCTACCCCCTATATTGGTGATACAACATCGGCAACATGACGTCAGTAGCAACACGAAGGTAGCGATACTAGCACCAGTTTCACGGACTGCAGGCGACAGCAGGTAAGGTGAAGACTCGGCAGGTGTCTCGCTCTGTCAGCGATGCGAGTCTGTGGTGACCATGGAGACAGCGGGATAGATCACACGTCGTTCTTCAGTCCTTTCAACGTACATTCCCCTCAGCAATTTGAGGTAGTACGCAAACTCACCACTATCCAAAATATTCCCTTTTAACAGTGGCTACGACTTTATTATGATCCACTATTTCGAAAATATCTACTTCCGCTAGTTATTTAACAAAATTACAATTCTGGTGTATACTTTACATAACTCTACTGACGCAATAACACAAGGAGCCGGGGGGGGGGGGGCGAATTATCCTTCGGTCCAAGCCCTCTATAAATGCGAATCAGAACTTTTATTTAAACATATATATATCATATATATGGACATATATAAAGTTTGGGTACATATTATTGCCACAACCAAATTAAAAATGATATTAACTATATTTTAAACAAATATACGAAATTCTCAACATATGTAATAAGTACAAATACTATGTGCACTGAAAATGAATCACGATATTTTTACAAGTGCCTGGTTTGGACCATAAACTTAAAGGACAGCACTTAATGTCATTTATGTAATACTCTTGTATACATATTTGTGTGTGACTTCACGGTGTACTATCACTCACTATATTAAGGCCATCAGTGAAAATAATACACTACTATTTATTTTCCTACTACGCCAATCAAATAAATACTTGAATTTGTCCTATTAATAATTAACATACATCCCAGTTCTTTAGATTAAAATACAGCACCAACTGTGCCCGTCTGTCATGAATTCCTTCCATATCCATCATATTCATAGGTGTACTATAGATAATACTCTCTGGTTAGCATCTGAGTATAATAGTTTTCTTTTAGCCGGAATAATAATACATACTGATGTTAGGCATACGACACCTGAGTATTTATAATATTTCCAAGTACAGTGGTAGCACTTGAATATCCTTGAGTAACACGTCCGAACGAAGACCTGCGGCCGTCACGTCACACCGCAGATCATATAACAAAACTGTAAAATATGCATGTGTGTGCTTAATATACACAAATTCATTCATTTTAATTGATAATGTACAGGCGTTACGATACCCAATAAAATAATTATTATATTCACTATAGCAATGTACACTGTAATGTGCTCTTTGTGTGCACAAACACGCCCTCCCATCTCACTCGCACACACTCACGCACACAATACTCTCGCACATAAGCGCACATTCTCAGGCTGTCTCAGGCACTCTAACACATATACTCGCACTCAATCTCTCGATTACTCTTACACACACTCGCTCTCACGTACACTCGCTCTCACGTACACTCGTTCTCACGCACACTTGCTCTCACACACACACTCGCTCTCACACACACTCGCTCTCACACACACTCACTCTCACGTACACACGCTCTCACACACCGTCTTACACCCACTTTCGCAAACTCACACACACCTACTCACTCATTATCACTCTCCCCTTAATATCACACTCCTACACTTTCTCTTTTATTCAGTTTATCATTATCACTCAATTTCACTCGCTATCTCCCAGACCCTCTTGCATACTAAACACAATTTCATACTATTATGCCCACACACATTCCCTTACTCTCTCGCTCACACTATCACTAAATGTCACTCACTCTTTCACTCAGTCTCTCTCTCACCCACACACATGAAGTGGCGGTGGTGGCAGGATAGAGTCAAAGGACGATAGAGCCATACACAAAATCTCTTATGTTAAGTTAAATGTTTTAGAATAAAAGTGAAATCGTGGTTTTCTGTAAAATTGTTTAATTAGGAATGGATGTGGTTTTCAACAAAACGCTTCGCAAGCAACGAAAATCTTCATTTTGTTCTATGTAACAATGCTAATCAGAATGTCAATCTAATGGGCGACACCTGGGAAGTATCCACGTAGGAATTGCGCCAGTGTTCGCATCTGAATATGTTGAAACGACTTGCGTGTAACTACAGCGAATGCAATTGTTGAGGGTCGAACATGCGACCTCCCAAACGCAATACAGGAATGTTGCGAAGACCGAACACAATCGGAATACCATGCTACTGTCACGATGTAAGTCGTGTATACGTAACTGCAATGGCATGGTCATAAACTGACACCTGACATAGCAAAAGTATAGGCGATTCACGGTAAAGTGGGCTCTTTTTAAGGCCCTGCTGAATCTTTCCTTTTAGACAATTTCTGTGTTTCCGCACACTTTGTAATATATAAACATTGTCATGGGTCTAATAAACACAGTAGGTATACTTATACTTTTCACCACTCCCAAAAGTTAACGTCTAAAACTGAAAAAATTTACTTTTATTAGTGGTTAATGCCTATTGGAAGGACCTTAAAAAGTGCTCACTTTACTGTGAATAGCCTATAACAAATGAAGAGGTATACTGCCGTAAATGTAAAAACGCAATTTAGTTCATAGGCTGTTCATGGTTGAGATCCGGGTTCAACCCCTGGTCAGATTATTTCGCAAGAGGAAATCGTGCTGGACAATGCCGCTGGTCCATGGGTTTTCCCGTTGATCTCCCATTTACCCCACCCTTACATTCCGGCGCTGCTCCATTCTCACCTCATTTCACCCCCATCGGCTCTCAGGATCACGTTGTTAAGAGTCGCCCATATCTCTCCACTCGCGCACTATTCACGATTAATTGCGCGCTTTTGAAATAAACCTCTATAAAACGTAACTGCCCCTACACTGTTAAAAATTTCCGTTTATTTACGGAAATTCTTGTGGAAATGTACAGCAAATATACGGAAACGAAGTCCGTAACGACGAAAAACGGAGTTAAGTACGTAAATACAAGATACGGAAAGTCTATGTGTTTCCTATAGACTTGGGTTTCCAGGACGGACCATGTCGAGTCTACACGAAGTTTTCGTCGCCACTGTAACAAGAAAATTATAGTTTCTGTGGCCACTTCCCTAAGGACTGTTCTTCTGAACATTAAAAAATAGCATCAGGCGTTTATGTCACTTTCCTAGAATCACCAAAGTTATACCAGAGACATCATATTGTAAGAATTGTAGGTGAGCGAATATTGCCGTGAAATTGTAATTTTTTGACTTGGGTTCAAATCTTGCCCGAATATTAACTTATTTTTTTAATTTCTAAAAATATATTTTTACACGCAGCAAAACACACACATATTGAAAATGCAAAAAAAAAATGATGTACACCTTTTATTTTAAACAGAGAGTGCAGAAAACCGACTAAGAATATAACGGAGAGGTTCAGCGAAATTTACGGAAAATATGTTTTGAAAAATAAATTTTTCCGTAATTTTACGGAGAGTTTACGGACACCTGTGGATAGATTTTTAGCAGCACTTTTCCTTAAAATGAAGGGGAATTTTTTTTTACAGTGTACCTGCACATACAAGATGTTTTTAACTACATGTCAAAATTCAAAACCCGGTATCTACGGGCTAAGATAGTAAACAAAAAATCCTATTAGAAAAGTGTTCGGATAATTCATTTAGTACTTCCATTAACTGAAATTGAAGTTAGCGAAATAGCGCCGAGACTCCGTAGCTACACGCACCTGAGTGCACAAGTCGCTGTCACACGAGGGCGAATGGAGTCATGTATTAGCTACGATGGAAACGTATTCTCGCTTGTATATTCTATTCACGGTAAAGTGACCACTTTTTAAGGCCCTTCCAATAGGCACTAACAACTAATAAATATATTTTATGACAGCTTCAGACGTTAAGTTATGGGAGTAGTGGAATGTGTACACTATGTTTGTTGGCCACATAGAAATGTTTCTATTAAAAAAGTGGCGGAAAGAAATAAATTGGCTGAAAGGAAACATTTTTGCAGGGCCTTAAAAAGTGCTCACTTTAACGTGAACAGACTATACATTAGCGCACCAATTCCGTTCGCCTGCGCGATATGCAACATGCAATATTCCGAAGGCACGTACAGCTGCGGACTAACGGCGTTGTTTCGCCTAACTTCAAATTAAATATTTTAATACTATATGGTCTTTCCGAACATTTCGCTGCTATGATGTATTTTTTCGATTGGCCCACTGATGCATTGGTTTGAATTCCGACAAGTAGTTTATAGACACGGTGTAACGTATATATACTCGCAACGCTGGCTACCACACGCCAAGTGGAGCTGATAACGACAGCGGAATGTAGTTACACGGCTTAACGTCGAATTCGATATGCTAGGTAAACGTCTACGAGTCATGAAATAATTTCTTTTGATTTCTGTATTTTTTTTATAATTACAATCGTATGAATGAGTAATTCCGTGCAACATCTACTTTTATAATAATTTCACAATTACTTCAATTGACCAACGCATGAACTAAGTGATGAAGATCATGGTAATGCTAATCTTACATACGGTGTAGGAGCACACAATGTATATACAGGTAAAAGCTGTTCACGATAAAGTGAGCACTTTAGAAATTAACCTTAGCAAAAAGTCACTGCCCCTGCATGCATATATTTTAATAGGCGCACTGAGTGACATTCACCCAGTAAAGTTCGTATCAATGGGTGGACAGTAGTTACATATCTTAAAGTCGCGTCGAATAAAAAGTGTTAGGTAAATATATGTGATCACATTAAATTATTTCTTTTCCTTTCTGTTTTATTTAATAAATCGAAGCAGATTTGTAAAGCATTTACTTTCTTAATAATTTCACAATCTCATTTGACCGACGAATGGATAAAATGATGAGGCCCATGGCAATGTTAATTTTGCAAAGGCGGAAGAATACACAACGTGTATACGAGCAGATCTTAAACTGGGCTTTCGAAAGTGATCATTTTAACGTGAACAGCCTATAATTAAATTTAAGCAGGACAGTTTACAGTGAACAGCTTATAATATTATTTCACTCTATAGCGGTGTCTGGTACACCTCAACTACTACGATCGCTAAATATGTTTTCGAATTGCGAAGTCTCGCGTTCAAAATCCGGGTAACTCACGTGTGTGTGTGTATGTTTTTGTTGGTTTTTAATTAGTCTGGCTTAGAGTGTACCCCCCCCCCCTCTTCCAAACCACAGTGACCTTTCCAGCATAAAAGCAGTGCCACTAAAATGTCCAACATAAAAAGGCAATCAGTCAAATGCTGCTGGCCAAAATAATATAACAATCAATAAGGTGTTGCCGACTGGCGAAGAAAAGGAATGGGCTAAACATCTGTGGACATCGCCGTGAATTTTAATGACAACGTATTTATGTTAAAATAAGTGAGGTTTCTTTAACTACACTGCAGAATCTGTCTCTGGTTTGCAGTCGAATTTGAACTAACGTGGAGTGATTTTAACTGTTTGTTTTAAAATGTCTAGATGCTCAACCCCGGTTCAGTATCTCAAATTATATCACACGTCTAATCATTATGCAGTCCATAAGATGTAAGGAATGCTGTCTTAAAGAAAGAATTTTGCGTGTCTAAGAGCTAGAGGCGCGGGAACTATAAGGGCGGTTCATGCACGCGCATCACATGCCTCTCCGCCTTTAAAGGCACTGAACTGGTGTGCTGATTTCCCAACTGCTACTCATCTATATGAATATACTAGCAGGGTTGCTATCATCAAACGACGCAATATTAAAGACAAAGACGAGTTGCACATATATAAACTACTTTTAAAATGATCTGCCATGTTTTTTTGCCTTAAATATTTCAAATTGGTTGTTTTAGACATTTTCACTTTCGAAATATAAACGTTAGAAACGTAAATAAAGAGTGAAAGCTAGTCTTCGGACATACATGTTTCTAAAAGCTACTTGTAGGCAGATATATAAAACACTTCAAGAAGTTTCTCAGTAAACCTCTTTTACGAATATGTGATCATTGCCTAGTAGCAAAAGTAGGATTCACCCTTAATAATCGTGTGAAATAAACAAAAAGCTACGAATATCCTGTCATTAGTTCTGTATAAGCCTTTATATATTTTCAAATTACTGAAAATAGTATACCGTTGAAATGCAATGGTAGCTGCAGCCTTGCTTTAAGAGGCAAAGAAAGAGAACAGAGGTTAATTTACAAAAATTACCTGAATTTAAATGTGGATAATACCGGGGTAAATAACTGTTAGCTAAGAGCCGTAACTGGCTGCTATTCAACAAACAGTGCAATTAACCGTGAAAGTAGCTACACGTAAACCAATTTAAAAGAAAAAGATCAGTTTTCTCTTATCGAAAGAGAAGCCAGAGATAACGCAACATTGCCGCTACTGTTTGTGTCGTATAGACAAGAATTACTGAAACAAAAATTGTTTTAGTTTCTCTTTCGTAGAGCTACTTTTACAATTACGTCAAGAAGTCATTTTGCCACTTTAATGCATTATGCAAAGCTTATTCCATTTAAAAATGTGTTTTTCTCACATGTGTGTCGATGAGCTGATTAAATGAGCTATTCTCTATTGCTTTCAACTTCTGTGTGCTGCACCTAAGAAAAATTTTTATACAGTAATAGTAATCACTAGGGATCTGCAAAATTCGCGTTATTATTTGGCATGAGGCTAAAATTCACAGTACTGTATATACTGGAACCGGCGTCGTTTCTCCATTGGCTGCTGCATAGTTGTGAATTCACGCCCTTTCTGACTCAACTGCGCGTGATCGGAGCACACAATTGTGAAGTTTTCATATATTGACGCAGAGTTATTCAGGGCGTGTCAAATGAAGTATGGTCCAATAACAGACGAATTGCAAAGGTAAAAGGATTTGAAATTTAACGTGTCCTCAAATGATAACGCGAAATATGCAGGTCTCTAGTACCCATAAAAATAAAAGTCCCAATATAAAACCAATTGTATACAATATTCACGGTAAAGTGAGCACTTTTTGAGGCCCTGCTAAATTTTTCCTTTCAATTAATTTCTACCTTTCTGACACTTTTTAATGTAAACATTGCAATATCACTAATAAACACAGTGTATAGATTTCATCACTTTCGAAAGTTAATGTCTTAGACTGCAATAAAATACATTTATTAGGGGTTGAAGCGTTTGGAAGGGCCTTAAAAAGTGCTCACTTTACCGTGAACAGCCTATATCAAGTTTAAATAATTTCACATAAACGTTTTATTCATATCTACTTAATTTTTCAATACAAAAAATAGAATTCTCGTGAAAAAACATAAATTCTAAGATAACATGAAAACCTAACCTTCCCTCATGTATATATATATATATATCTTTATCTTTCTGTTTCTCTTTCTCTTTCAACATGCGCTAACTAGGCATACATTAATAAAAACTAAATAAAACATAACAAAACTTCTCTTTTTCTATAAGAAAATCAATATATATTATTTTTTTAAACACGAACTTGATGTCTTGACAAATTCTTATTTCTAAGCGCCTTGTGGTATGGAATCATTTTCGCCATAAACAAAATGTTTTTGAGTCAGGTAACAACTAAATAAGCAACAAATAGTTATATCCTGTAACTTTGTTTCGGATAAAGTTGTTCAACTCCATGGCATAGTATACTTGTCACCTATAGTTGGAGAAATACACTACAGAAAATCACGAACATGAAATAACTGTCGAGCTGTGCACTGACGAAAGGTCTGAATGAGGGGTGAGAACTCTCAACAGATCTCGGCAGCACAGTGGTCCTTTTTTCAACTCAACATCCTAACGACACACATGGAGTACTGAGTGTGCGAGTATTGCTTGTCGCACTACGGTAACACGAGCTCACGTTTCGCTGCTCGGAGTCTCACGCAAGCTTCTGTAAGTGTTGCGTCAGTTGGTTTTCTCGATCGTTTTATTTTTTTGCAGCGGCGCTGAAGTCTTGCGAGCGTGTTACGTCTGACCAGAGCGCTCGGCCGGCGAGTGCGAGATTTTCTGGAAAATTAAAAACCACCGTAAAGTTCACGAAACAAAAGCTGGACGAAAATGCTGTGGATATTTCCTATAATCTGGGGCATGTTAAAAGGTGTAATAATAACCTTCATTTACTTTCATGCGTCAGGGGCCGCGGTGGCTGAGCCATTAGCCTGCTCGCCTCCCGTTAAGGCGAATTGTGTTCAATCCCCGGCTGGGTCACTCCCGGACCTTCGCATGTGGGATTCGTGCTGGACGATGCCCCTGGTCAGCGGGTTTTATCGGGGATCTCCCGCTTCCCCCGCCCTTTCATTCCGGCCCTACTCCGTGCTCACTTCAATCACCCTCATCGGCTCACAAGATATCGCTGTTAAGAGCTGCCCAAATTTCTTCACTCTTCACTCATTTACTTTCATGCGTCGAGGCTGCAAAGGATATTTTTTTAACGCATTTATTTTTGGGAAGAGACATTATATTTATAAGTAACTAATCCAGAATTTGTCCGAAATTGAGTTGGAAAACCATTTAGAGGATAAGTATAATGACGTACGTAGCTAGGATGGAAACCACAACCTTCCAAATAAAAAGTTAAATATACAGCCGCGTAACCGATTTATCTTATCCTGTAAATTAGTATTCTGCCATTACTGGAAAAGCATTAATTAGTATATTATTACAGACATCAACTTTTGAGGCAAATGAGTAAGAGAACTGAAAAACCCGTTCATGTGAATTAGGGAATCTCGGGTTTGTATTTAATGATTAATCTATTTAATTGTAATAACGAAGCTGCCTTATTTAATCCTTAGAAACAACAGGTACATTAAAACGGAGGTTTTCAGTGAAGTGAAGAAATTAAGTGGAAATTATTGAGACACCCGTGTATAGTTCTCTCTATTGCCTTGCCGAACGCGGAACGCAAGTAAATTGTGAATGACATAGCAGTATCCATATGATCAATGCTTTATGAAAACTTTTCTAGTAAAATGAGATTAATCCACGGAAATGTTTTCTTCCAGCGCTATAAGAAGTGCAAGTATTTATGAAGAGATCTAGAAGTCGTTAGAGTGCGAAATGAGGCAATTATTCATGCTCATTAAGACAGTTCTACGTAATGAAAGCAAGTGAGTGTAGTGGGTTTCTTGTACTACTCACCTGACGGCGCGCAAAAGGAAATACTTTTATTTCACAGATTTTTAACTAGCCCAGTGGTATTCGCTCCGCTATCAAGTATTTACATCTCGAACACAACTAAATTTGTTGGTACGTTTTACAAACAATTCGTGACAAAAAATTTTTTGGCTCACTACAAGTGAAATTTTGCACCTCTACAGCACACTGAACTGTTTTATGAAACATGCAAAATCGTTATATATATATATATATATATATATATATATATATATATATATATATATATATATATATATATATACTGTACACACATCAATATTTATAATAAAGTTAAATTTTCAATAATTGGTTGTAAAAGTTCGACTATATTTTTACGCATTCCACCATAACGTGTATAACATTTGCTTTTATTTACTTCGAGTGTTACAGAAATATTCCTGGTAACCAATTCTCGAAGAACTGTTTATAAAAGCAAAAAAAAAAAAAAATACTATGAAGATTGTGGTTCTAATCCCATGTTGGCACAGTATACCCATTATTTTATATGTAATTCAGGTGAAGTTATTATCATTTTCAACACTGCATGTATTCCGTACGGGCACCGATTTAATATATTTTTCTTTATTAAACGCCGTACGCCTATCTATTCCATATTTTTCCATATCCCATTGAACATACGATTTGAAGAAAAACCTCCAAGTACTTACATCGTTGCAAACCGAAAGAAACTGATGCTTCCTGAAATACTTGACTGGACATAACGAATTGATATGCGCTTATGTTATTGGTAGAGATCGCACACGCCGACTATAGCAAGCTATTATTTGTTTCACATAACGTACGTGAATTGAGACACGGCCTGAACTTTCCTCGGGCTGAGGCCACGCCATAGAGAACTTGGCGATACAGAGGTGGAATAGTCACGCTGCACGCCGAGCACCAATCAGTGCTTGGTAACTGACTTGCCAACCATCAGCCAATCAGACACGAGGCCCACCCTCAGACCTTCATACAGCTGTGCTTCTGGAGCCAGGCATAGGTCGGAGCAATTAGGAGTTTTGAAATCTAGTTTGTCCAAAAATGATTCCGCGAATTTTACAAGTCTCTAGTTATTTGTGTACTTCGAAATGGCCACGCCCTCTAACACAGCGGACCATCAACATACATTTGCCGGCACAGCTGGACAGTTCTGTGTGTGCAACGTTAGTCCTCCTACTGGTGCATATACGCGTTTCACATCTAGCCTATTAGGAGCCGCCCAAGTATCTTCACTCACTCACTCACTCAGAGTAGCCTTGCTATAGTCGGCGTGTGCCGTTTTGCCAACGACTCTGCACGCTCCATGGCATTCTTGGCGCTAATTTCTCAGCGAACTCTTAACATCGAGGTCTTGAGAGCTGATAAGTGTGAAGTGAAGTGAGTATGGAGCAACACCGGAATGTAAGAGCGGGGGGAACGGGAGAACCCCCAGACTCCAACAAGCGCCATCGTCCCGCACGATTCCCACATGCGAAAATCCAAGTACCGGGAATCGAACCCGATTCGCCTAGATGGGAGGCGAGTAGTCTGACCTCTAGACAGTAGTATGGGCGGGTTTTTAGGCCACCTTGGATTAATTGGGATTAATTGGTGGATTATCGATTTGATTGAAAGCGTTAATCCTTAATCCGTTTTTAATCCGAGCAAAAATTGAGGTAGTCAAAGTTAATCACAAGGTTTTAATCGATTGAAATGGTTAAATAGATTGAAAGTGTTAATTTATAATAGGATTTAAGTTTTTATTTATATTTTTTCTTGGTTTTCTTTCTTTCTTTTTAGGAAGAGGAGCTCTGTACGATGTTGACGGTGTGGTGTTTAGAAGGTGACTGACCAGAGTAGTGGGTTGCAATGTCTTATATAGGTGTAGAGTTGAGTGCAAGAGTGTTCTAAGGCTAATTTTTTCTAATTTTCCTAATTTTGAGGTGTTTGTATGTAGGGAAGTAGGGATGAAATTTTTTTAGAAATTGTTACGACTGAATGATTTTTCGTTAAAATTGTAACAAATCAATGGGATTTCTTTAAAAATCAGTAGAACGGAATGAGTTTTCTTTAAAGTCAATTGAAATTGTTTAACATTTCAGAATATTTGTTAAGTTAAGTATTTTAAGGATGTTTAATGATGTTTAATGGTCGATGTTTAAGAAGGGATTTTCGCTATAGTTGGGTATGAGTGTGTGTATGTATGACTGTGAGTGCAGGGGAAAAGTAATGTAAATTAAATTCCAGATGTGATTTTTTCATGTGGTTTTGAGTTTGTTTAGCAGAGCTGAGAAGAGAGATATGCCTCCAGTAGATGTGTCCTTTCTCTATATGGAATAGGGTTTGTGTTAATAACATGCAACTACTGCCTCTCTTCACTGTTTAAATATTTGCAAAGTATGTGAAAAAGCATCTAGAATGCATGGCCAAGTACTCTGAGAAATTTTGGTTAGTTAGTTGTGTAACTGCGAGTGTGAGAGCAGGAAAAAAGTCATGTTAATTTTTGTTGGTTTTACATAGTTATAAGAAATGTTTAAGGGAGCGATGTTGTGTGTATGAAGTATGAACTATGGAACAGCTAAAACAAGGGAAGAACTAAGCTGGATATGCCTCACATATTCAGGAGATGCATAATCTCAGATTCCATGCCTTTTCAGTATGAGATGACTGGAGGATATATGATGATGAATATATGAGCCTTGGGTATTTATAACAATTGAAATGTTTTGAAGTGTATGTCATGGGATGGTTTGGGTAGTTAAGTTAATTTTTTTAAACATTTCCATATAAAAGTTGATGAGTAAATGCATTAGTGAGTGAGATTTTTAAAGTTTTTTCTTAGTTTCAGTAAATTCTACTTTTAAAATGCATAATTGTATAGTTATAAGAGTATTAAATGTGTATATAGGTTTGCTTTTGCGTATTGCATGTTTTGTTTTATAGTGTAAAATGTTTGAATATTAAGTTTCTTTTTTTAAGAATTTTGAGTTTATAGCATAAAATAAGTTTGAATTATACACAAGTGTTTAAATGCTATGAGTGTAACATATTCTACTTGCTAAAACTTTTGTTATTAAACTTATTTTCGAAAAATCTACAAAATCCATAAACATATTTAATCGTGTAAAACGACTTAAAAGTTCTTGATGCTGTATGACTACTTAAAATTTTATTGATGGTGTAGAAATTTCACAATGTAAGATTTAAAAAAAAATTATATAAAGTTTTTCTTTCACAAAAGTAATGTTTAAAGTGTGCTTAAACTGAAATGCAATACGATAAACACAGTCCGCTTGCTTTTTACAAAATGCAAAAGCTTTGCACTGGGAAAAATAGGCGAGGCGAGACAAATCACAACGCATGGTCAATTCATTACTGGGGACATGTTTGACTAGATATTCATGTCACAGAAACATTGGCAGAGTGGCATGGCCAGAGGAGAAGTGACCAGTCTCCCATTGTTGCACATCCATAGGCTTTGCACATTAGTGGGGTAGGGGGGAAGTTGTCAGGTGGGTCTGAAGGGCAGTGCCAAGTTTGTCCCTTTCCCCACCCTCATTGCAATGCAGAAACATCTGTAGAGTCTACGTGATGTCTTGTTGGAGGGGAACAGGAGTGGGTAGGAGTTGTCGGTCGAGTGCGGGAGAGATAGAGCGACCATATGGTGGTGCTAGCGGCAGCCTAGTCTACTAGAGGTCTCATTCACTCACATGCTTCATGTGCTGATCGGCCTACTTGGCTTGTTACATGCTAATGTTGTTTCCCCCTCACCATGCCCGTCAGGCAGCCAAAACCTTGGCCATCTCTTGTGTTTGTCCTCGCATGCGAGCTACCTGACTCTTGTTCACATTTAAAAGTATTGGGGCTTTGCTGCCTTTTTAGTCATAAATCTTGTTTCTGTCCTTCCCCAACAAACAAAAAAATTTTAAACACTAAGAAAAACATTTTGTCTATGATATCAATAATAATAACATTATTTTCCCCTTATATTGTGTATGTGTGTGTTATTAAGATTGTTTTATTTTTTCAGAATGAGGAGTCACTTCAGTGAATTTATTGTGGTGTTTAAACTTTTATACAGGGGTCATAAAAGGAAGTTTTTAGTTAGGAGTCAAAATAGGTGAGCCTAAGTGATCCTGTAATGACATCTTGCTTGAAGATATTTAAGTAAGCCATTCCAATTCGAAATTGCAGGTGGAACGACAAACAAACTTGCGAGACATGGTCCCTTCAACTAAGCAGACATGAGTTAATCTTTTGGAGGATGATCTCTACTTAAGTGATTCGAGCACGGATTCTCTTATGGAGATATTGTCAAAACCAAAAGGTCGAACTGTGTATGCTTCCCCCAGATTCGTTTACAGAGAGATTGTCAAACCCAAAAGGTTCAAATGTTTCCGCTTCCCCCAAACATGACAAGGTTGATCTTTTGAATGACGATTTATTTATATCAGAATCGGAAAATTCTTGTGATTCAGAAAATGCTCCAACTATTTCACAACCAAATTTCGAGTCGATTAGAAGTATTTCGCAAAGGGAGCCACAAAATAATTCATTTTCTGTTTCCCAAGCCTCAGTGGAAGCTATGCCAGACCTTATATACCAACTATTGGCTACAGTGTTCGCAGGAAGACTAAATGACATGTGGATACATAATTATTAATCATAGTCTGGTGCAGATTTTTAATGTTTCTTTGAAAGGTATAAGGTCCCTTTATTTTCTGTTTCTGTAGTGGGTAAGTATTTTTAATCCCTCATGGCCGAGGAAGGCACTACAGAGACTTTTTATTTTAAAAGTAAAGCACTCCCTGTCCTCCATTCATCTGATGTGAGTTTAATGTATGATGATAACATTCCTTATCTCCCAAATATACTTGATGAGTTAAGTGCACGTGGTTCTGGCTGGAGTCTCCAAATGTTGATGTACATGGACGTCCAAGTGAGTCAATATCGGCCATTCACTGTTGGTGCTGTGCACACTAAACTGCCCAACTTTATTACTAACAACAATGCTTGTGTCACTGTAGACTGCCTAGAGGGAATGTTTTTCCACAATGCTGCCATAGCATCTTTATTTACAGCGACACAGCATGTTTACAGAACTACTTCATATCCACAACCTCACAATATTTTGAATATCGAAGGTCTGTCGACACCTGTAGTCATACATGATATTCACAAGTTTGAGGAGAACAATTCTATTTCTATCAATGTCTACTGTGTGGTAGACAAAGATAGAAATATAATTGACGAAACTTGCGAATAGGGTGGTGCTGTAGTACCCATTTGTATTTTTCCCTTATGCCTTGCACATGATGTAAATTTATTGGCGATTTGCACAAGTGGAAATGCCACTCATTTGCATTCTGTCTGTATTAGAAATTTGTCCTGGCTGGTTGGTAGTCAGCTGAATAAGAAGAAAAAGAAAAAATATATTTGCTAGCATTGTCTCAAGTACTATATAAGTGAGGCGAAACTTGCAAGTCACAGTATTCTTTGCCAGCAACAAAAGGTGGTTCGCAGTACATTCCCCACTGGGAATGATAGGTATTTGGAATTCAAAGATTACAGCAAACCACAGAGATTGGGTTTCGTCGCCTATTGCAGCATAGAAAGTTTCCTGGAACCCTTGTCCACTTGCTTGTCTAATGATGAAACGAGTAATACAACTACTGTAAACCAACATTTTCCATATGCACGTAGCATTTTGTTCGTTTGTTCATACAATCCAAGTTTGTCTCAGCATTTCGAGTCTGTGGGTGCTTATCATATGTACAAATTAGTTGATAAATTCGTTGAACTTATAATGTGTAAAGCAGGAATTTACAGCATCATTGCTACGATGGAGCCAAAAACCCCAGCTGATGAAGCTAGGTTTGCAGCTCAGAAAAGTTGTCACATTTGTAAAGAACTGTTCGGTAAAGATAACATTGTAGTCGACCATGACCATTTGGCAGGCGAAATCAGAGGCTGCACACATAATAAGTTCAACTTGAATTTCAGACTGCCCAAAAGACAACCTGTCACTGTTTTCCATACCTATAGAATTACGATGCTCACTTTCTTATAAAGCCCTTGGCTGAATGTCACGTAACATTACATGATGGAACTGTGATAATTGAAAATCCTGAAAAAATTCAAGTGATTGGAATGACCCTTGAAAAATACATATGTATCACAAAACAGATTCCCACTGGAACAGATTGCAATGGAGAGGTGCAATATTTCAAGTTAAGATTTATTGATTCATTCCAATTCATGAGCACCTCTCTGGAAACTTTGGCAGGCAATGTTATACAAGGGGAAACACTGAAGCAACACTTGATGTATGGGGCCAAACTTGACTCTGTTCATCGTATTTTGCGCTTTGAGCAGAAGGCATGGATGGCTATGTACACCGACTTTAACATTGAGAAATGTGCCCAGGCTGTGAAGGCATTCGAAAAATCGTTTTTCACGTTAATTAATAATTCAGTTTATGGAAAAACATTGCAGAATGTTCGCCGGGAAAGGGACATCAGAGTCGTTTCGAGGTATGACACTATCTATGGGGCTGCAGATTTGATAGGATGTCCGACATTCCAGGCGCGGCAGATTATCGATGAAAACTTAGTCCACTTCAAAATGTCAAAGAGTTCTCTTGCGTTCAACAAACCTTTGTACACTGGTGTTGCCATTCTCGAGCTTTCAAAATTAAAACTATGAATTTCACTATCAGTACATGTGTACAACATTTCTTCTGCCGGCTTTGCAATTCCTGTATTGTGACACAGATTCTTTGGTATACTCTATTGGTTGTGATGATGTATATAAAGTAATTATCACACATTTAAAGGTGTGTATGATACAACCAACTATGCACTCGATAACCCGCAAGGATTCCCTCAGGGGAACAAAGGCCGTCCAGGTGTGATGAAAGATGAATGTGCTGGGTGCATAATCACACACTTTGTGGGTTTACGACCTAAGCTTTATGCTTATGTTGTTGCGAATGAACAATGTATTCATAAGGCGAAGGGTGTGAAACCCAATGTGTTGCAATCACTCAGGTGCGAGGATTATTGTGATTGCCTCGAAAATTGCACAAGGGTAATGGGGACCCAATATCAGTTCCATTCGCGTGCTCATCAAGTCTACACCGAATGTGTAACAAAGGTAGTGTTGTCAAGTATGGATGATAAGCGGTACAGTGAGGCAGATGGAATATCAACCTAACCTTGGGGACACTATCAAATACCTCAGTAATTTTTTTCCCACTCTATAAGAGTTTTATTGCCACAATAAATTTATAGACCTCCCATCACCACATAATGCCAAGGACACCCATCTGCCGACACCACATGTGACTCCTGTTACACAGTCATCATAGCTGTCTGCAATCATTATCGCAGCTGTCTATAAACTTTGTCGCAGCTGGCTACACCAACTACAAATATTTACAACTGTTAAATCATCAATGCTGTTACTCCCTATTTGCCTACCTGAAAGGCATTACATAAATATGTAACAACTCTCTTGATACACGTGTCTTCGATCCAATTCCCCTTGTCACAGAAGAAGAAAATGAAATTGTCGTCATCATTGAAATTTGGAAACTGTGCATGTGTGTGTGTGTTACACTGTCTTTGACATGTGTGAGAATTACTTAAATATGACAAATTAACGCCCCTCTATGTGTGACTATGAACGAATGTGTTGTAAGAAATATTATAAATAATTAGGAAAAGAACCCACAGATATATTATAATTGTAATTATTTTGGTAATAATTTACTTTGTAAATATTTTTTTAGCTTGTGGTATATGTCAAACACTTTTGTAACAGTAGTAATGGTAACAGTAATGCAACAATAGTAATAGTAGTTTTAGTAACAGTTGTTGTAGTGCTAAGTTCCATGTGTAAAATGTCGTTCATAAAATGTTAATGATGAACTGTCTTTTAGTTTGTAAGTTGGTTGTTGTTAAAATATTATTGATTCAATATCTTGTTTTTGTAAAAAAAAAAAAAAAAAGACATGTTTTTGTAAAAAAAATATTTGGTAATTTGGTTGTAAGATGATTGTTTTTAAAGCATGTGCAAAATTTTTATGTGTATATTTGTATAAAAATTGTGATTGAAAGATGACTTACCGTGTGCAGATGTTTGTAGTAAATTCAATCTTTTTTGTGTGATAGTGTAATTTCAATCTTTTTTGTGTGATATTGTAAATACTTAGGTTTAAGGATTATTTTGTAAAGTTCTTTTTAAATGAAATGCTAAAAATGAATAGCGTGTCACTTTTTTTAATACCTTATGTCACTAACTTTTTTCAATAGTATGTTATGAAAAATGAGTGATGGTTTAATAGTAGTAAAAAAATGATTGGGTGTTTACCAGTATTTGGAAGCTGATGACTTGTATTTGAAAAAAACCAGGATAACATTTTGCTTGCTTTCTTGACTTAAAAAAAACTTTACAATCATTTAAATTAAAACTAACTTTGAAGGGATGAGAAAATCAAACATAGCTGAATGAGTGAATGAAATTTTGCAAAGGGATGAGGCAACAGGTTAGTATCTTGAGAGAACCATGGTCCACTCAAGTTGGAATAGAACATGATGCTCTGCTAACCAACTTTAAAGACACCTCAGAGGAACATATTGAAAGCAAACTCTGCATACCTTCACAGAGGCAGGTAGTGAATACCTCTGTCCCTCCTTGCTTAAAATCTATGTCTGCACCAAACACCGTCCAGCAAACATTTCAAATATTAAATTCTACCAATACACAGATTACAAGAGTTCCCGTTCAATATACAATATGATGATGCCTGGAGAAGAAGATAAACATGATATATTTTAACTACTTTAAATATAAAAAAAAGATTCAACTCAAGTTATGTAATAATACCAATATACTTCCCCTGAAATTTGCAAGAGTCTGAACTATCTTCATTTCTAGTGATAACTGCGATTTAATGTAAATGTATTTTATATCGGAAAATATAAATTTTCATGTGTTAACTATTTTTTCCGAACAATATACTGTATTTGTGATAAGTAATTGATTTCTGTGTTCGGTCTACGAAAATACAGTTTGCGTTAACAATTGCAGTGAATTTCATAAATATAAAAAAATATTTTTTTTTAATTTACGAGTTTTAACCATAATTTAAACACAGTTGTCTATCGACTGCACCAGACGTATCTACTCACAGATCGACGTAAGTGCTACTAATTCATACATCGATGGACTTATTTTAATATCATTTGGGGTAAGATTTTTTCTATTGTTATATATTTTACTTATCAGAATAGATGTATGCTATTTTGTCTGGTTTAAATAGTATTCAGAGTTTTTTGACATAAGATAACATTCACCAGGCTGGATCGTGTAAGGCATGTGTAATTTTACGTGTAAACTTGTTAATGTGCTATTTATTCATACTGACTAGCGAGATTTCGTCTAAAGACAGAAGTTGTTTGTTATACTTGTCTCTCATGTTAGTAATTCATACGTAGAACTCGTTTAAAGATTTTGCTTTGTGTAATTTCATAGCTGGATTTCGTTTAGTGAGTTTGCACTTGTCGACATCAGATGTTATTCATGTACTTAAAATTCTCTCTCATGTAAATTATATTTCTAAGCTCGAAACTCTCATTACATTAAAGACTTACATAATTCCACTTAATATTCATGACAGTCGTTTGAAATTTCCGATTCGATGTGTGTAATTTATTCATAAGTATAACGCTCTGAAATTCTCTAAAGTTTAATTGCATTCCGAAAATAGATCCATTAACATGTCAATCGCATCTTTCAAAGTCGCCTATCTACCATCTACAAGCAATTTCCACGAAAAAAAACATAAAATTTAGACCACTCTTAGAAATCGTTTAAACACTTTGAATTTATCTTGTGTGTTAAATATATTTGTAAAAATCGACTATCTACCACCAACATCCCTACAAACACCTCAAAATTAGAACAATTAGAAAAAATTATACTTAGCACACTCTTGCAATCAACTCTACACCTATATAAGACATTGCAACCCATCACTCTGGTCAGTCGCCTCGAGGCACCACACCGTCAATATCATACAGAGCTCCTCTTCCCAAAAATATATAAAGAAAATAAATAAATAAAAAAATTAAATCCTATTGAAAATGGACCCTTTCAATTAAATTTAACCCTCTCAATTTTTGATCGGATTAAAATCGGATTAAGGATTAGCCCTTTCAATCAAGTTGATAATTCATCGATTAATCCAAATTAATACAAGGTGGCCTAGAACCCGCCCGCCCCTACTACTCTAGACCACCGCGGTCCCCTTAAGGCGACACAGAGTAGACAGTAGACAGAGAAGGAACGGTGAGACGGTCATTTCGATGTGGGCGTAGCCATTCTCGGATTGGCAGCGCAACGTTACGCGAACGTGCTGCGTGTCTGATTGACCCCTGCATTCTACGGGAGGTTCCCTATTGGCTGGAATGTCGACTGGAGAGCACAGGCGCTGATTGGCGAACGGCTATCCAACATATGTCCAGCATACGGCGCCATGTTGCTAGCCAGCGCGTGTAGCTGGAGCTCGCGGTATAAGCGGCATCTGTCTTTTCGAGTCCACTCGCGGTTTCTTCACACTTTTCCACTCCAACCTTTGCAAAACCACCCCGTGTATGACGTGTTCGTTTCTTTCCTACATATGGCATGTATCATAAGCTTATTATACTTCTGTTCATATTTATATAAAAGTACCCTATTTTTGGTTAAACTGATCTTTTATTTCTATCTTATCAATGAATTATAATATTTAATTTATAATCAATATGCTTAAAAACAATGAGAAAATATGCGTGCTGGTAACGCCTAGTAACAAATAGTTCTTATGCAGAACATTGTTATAGTGAGTGTGCAAGAATGCGGCGCGTTGACCCTTTGATGTAATTCTCTAGACTCGGTTAACCACTTAACGTGCATATTAATTTTTGTCTGAGGTGTTGCGAAAGTGGAAATTTTAGGCGTCAAAAGTACTTACAAATGTCTTATAACAAGTGACACTTTGGAACATATGGAAAGGGTTCCAGTATATCTAGACTATTGCACAAACCAAGCGAGGTGGCGCAGTGGTACCTCACTGGACGACTCGCATACGGGAGGACACGGGTTTGATTCCCGGTACGGCCATTCTGATTTCTGTTTTCCGAAATCACTCCAGGTGAATGCTGGGATGGGTCCCAAACAAAGGCCATGGCCGATTCCTTCCCAATCCTTCCCCATTCCCTCATCCATGTGCAACTTGCACCGTCTCTAATGACCTCGATGTCGACGAGACGTTAAGCCCAATTGCCTATCTACCTATAGCACAAGAAGCAATCAACTATAGAATAGTGGATGTTTCAGCAGCGACCAACAGCATTGGCCAGGGAAAACTACGTCTGTATTGGCGCCAGCTTATTGACTTTTACAGTACAGTATAGTACAGACCACGATGTCGTCTGTTCTGGTAAATGTCAGACACGAACTGGTACACTCGGGATAACGTCAAGTGGTTAAGCTTTGTTTGCATGAGACGAAGGAATATCCTGAAAGTGGAATTTTATTAGAGCTTTAGAAAAGTTGGAAGTAACTGTGAATGTAGAATAAATACCTTGCGTCTGACCACAGAACGCCACATCCTCCACCTACCCACTCATTTTTCACCTCGTCCATCCGGGTTTCATGAAGAATATTCCGCGCTCCACGCCCTTGAGTCGCTCTGTCGTGATGGGAACTGGCCTCGTCACGGCGACTCCCGCCGGAGCACATGCTCTCGGAACTATCAACCTCAGGTGTAAGTTGTCCGTCGCCATGTGTAGCGATCGAGCAAGGCGACACCTGGTGCAGACACAGGCTCTGTCCTCCCTGGGGGAAAAGAGACTCATGTCGAGAGAACTCCAGTATCGCCACCTGGGACCCGAGTGGGAACAAACACAGGTCGAACTTGTAGGATCGTCGGAGTCCATGTTGATTACTTACTGCACTGGAGAGAGATAGATAGATAGATAGATAGATAGATAGAGAGAGAGAGAGAGAGAGACTGTTAACTGTATTACACTCAACAAACATTACATGTTTAAATGAAAAAGCATACACTTTCCTTGATGAACAATAAAACTATACATGTCCCTCATGTCCCTGAACGTAATATTTTAAACTATGTGAAGTGATTTCTCGTAGAAAATGAGACAGAAACGATAATATTACTTATGGCCTATATTGATTGCCAAGAGAAGTATGCGCTCCTGAAATTTGACGTTTTGAAATGCATAAATTTAAATATATAAAATACTCCATAAAATTTAAAAAATTAGTGGACTATGTTTAGTTTAATAAAATATCTCAAACTTGAGAACATTTTTTTCGTCAAATCATCGCCTTTAAATAATTAAATTGAAGTTGCCTGATTATTAATGGCAAAGAAAACATACTAGCCACCAACTTTTCTTCAATTTCCATGCTTGGAGTCCAGATGTGCACATTAACATATAAGGTCGCTTTATGAAACATGCTGAGACCAACTGTACTCAAGGAATAAGTGAAATAATTGTCAAAGGGTTCAACGGCATGCCTGCATTGTTAGGCAAAACCTCTGCCATCCTCGAATGCGTGCGGCAGTGACAGTTTATGACGAGGATTGGGGACGGCGCGTATAAAGAGATCTGATAACAGTTACATTTCGTAGAATTGTTTGTAACTCCTGAGACGCCTTGCGTCTTTCTATATCCCCGTATTATCGGATTTTCGCCCGAACGTGACTTTCGACGCCCACCTTTTTTACTGCATCTGAAACAGGGTCCGTTGAGCCACGCAGCTAAAGTAGCAGAAATCGGCCTGCTACGTGGCGGTGGTGGACAGAGTCCGCCCCTGGTCAGCGATCCAGCATCGTGACAGCCTCCTGGAAGATTGACTCCCTACTGTGGGAGAACGCCGAGTCTAGCACACCGACGCTGCTAGTGATGTGACATCGCGAGATTTAGGCTGTGTTGCCGAACTGTTACAGCATTGTGGTAGAGCGCCATTGACCCATATTCCCCCTGATTGCGGTGCTGACCCTTTTTGACCGCAAAATACCCCTAAATGACCCATAAATTACCTCACCACCACTTTAACCCCTGCATGTATCCAAATGAACTATTGGCCCACGACCCATTGACACATAGCACAACTTGGACTTTGTAGCCGACCTCCTGTGGCGCAGTCAGTTGGCGCACCACCACTCTAGGGTGTGGGAGGTTCTGGGTTAGAATCCTGGGTAAGGCATGGGTGATAATTTAAGTTAGTTTATAAGTTAGCCTGTAAGCCAGCCCCTGCTAAGATTTCAAACATAAAACCAGGGGACATTAGTAAGCCCTTTACAACTGAACTTTGTACTGAACTATTCAGCACCACGGCAGGCCACTACCATGCTCCCAAATCGGTCGTCGCGTGAAAAAGTACCCTTCGTACAGACCGCCCTCTCAAGCCGACGAGCATTTTGAACATAGGTGAAAATTCGATCGCAGAATCGGTAATGACCTCAGCCAGTCAGCGATGATGCAGGTCACGTCTCCATGATCGTCGAAGCCAAAAGGCAGCCCTTCGTGTTCGCAATTCATCTTCGCGGTATGAGAGCACTCTAAAAAAAACCCAAATACTCGTTCGCCCAAGAAAACATGCCATCAAGTTCTCGCCTATGTTCAAAATGCTCGTTTTGAGAGGGTGGTTTGTACGAAGGGTCCTTTTTCACGCGACTACCGATTTGGAAGCATGGTGGTGGCGTGCTGTGGTGCTGCATTGTTCAATACAAAGTCCAAGTTGTGTAATGGGTCAATGGGTCATGGTCAACAGGTGAATGGGTCATAGGTCAATGGGTCATTAGAAGTCATTTTAAGATGTTAAGATGGTGGCGGTAGGGGCAATTTATGGGTAATTTAGGCGTCTTTTTTGTGGTAATTAGAGGTCAACACAGCAATCAGAGGTAATAATGGATCAGTGGGTCAATGGATCAATGAGTCGTGGGTCACGGGTCAATTGGTCGATGGGTCGTGCGTCAATGTATCGTGAGTATGGAAATGCAGGTTTGGTACAAGGGGCTGGGGAGTAGGAGCGCATGAGCCATCTGGTCACCATGTTGTTATGTCATCGTCTGCCATATTGGATGTAATTTACCCTGATATTGACCTTTTACCCGTGACCTTGACCTTGATTCCAGTGACCTCTAACCCTAAAAACCCAACAATTGCAAAATATATATATATAAAACATTATAAAAAATATCGTTACATATTATTGTATTCAACAATTGTTTTAAAAGTTAAAAAATAGCTTAATGAATTTATAAAAAAATTGACTTAAAACATTTTAATGAAAAATCATTATTCAAAAAACAAATTAAAAACTAAATTATCGTTTAGAAAAATGTAAATAACCACCATTAAAAATATTATTAAAAATCGTTTTAAATATTATAAAATTGTTTTAAAAAATTATTACTAAAAATTCTATTAAAAAGTCTTTTCCTCAACGACCATTTTCGCTAACAGTTTCCCTTTTTACCTTAAAATTTCCATTTTTCACTAAAAAAAATTTATTGAAAAATCGTTTAAAAATTTATTACAAATCGTTAAAAAATATAATTTAAAAGACTTACATTTCCGGAGGTCCCCCTCGCACTGCCAATTACTCACCTCTGTTCTACTCCAGCAGATGACTGACTCCTTCGCCCCCACTCCCCTCAGCTATACTCAGTCCCCCACCTTTTTTTTCGTTTGTCATTAGTTTATATGCTAATGGAAACAGCCATCTTTGTTTGCATGTTACTGGAGGATCATATTTATTTTTTTGTTAGTCATTTGTGTATACGTTACTGGAGACCACTATATTTGTGTATATGTTACTGGAGACGGCCATATTTGTTTTTTCATGCATAACTTGTTTATATGTTACTGGAGGCTGCCATATTGGGAGGCTGCCATATTGGGAGGCAGCCAGCTTCCTAGGTGTTGTCCTTTATGTTTTTTTATTGTCATTTGTTTTATAGTTTGCGTCTCACCTTCGTGCGACAGCCGTATTAGATTTAATGTGTTTACATCACATATGTATGACCAGGTGACAGCCATATTTGTTTATGTGTTTAAACTATAGGTTGAGCTTACAGCACCATCCATATTGGATTCTATTCTCAACACATAGGTAGTATCGATTATGCCACCTGATATCGGCCTGTACCGAATGGTGAGATTGGCCATTCCTGAAAAATACAGAAATTGTCATATTTGTGTTTTTATTCTTATATATAAAGCGGCATCCTGTAGTCGATCACGTTGGAGATAATACACTCGCCCTGTTTTCTCACACCGAATACCTTGAGCTGTCCCAAACTCTTGAACGTATCAGGGCTCAATATCGGTGATTGGGTCCGTCCATGATATGCAGTTTGGAATTGAGTGTACATCTGATATGCCGGCAGATATTGTCCCTTTAAAAAGTTCGTGTTCATGTCTACGTATGGGTAGCTTTCGCTATTCAAAAATATTTTGACGTTTTCTATTTGGCATGTGTTGAACTGCGAACATGGCGGCCGGGCGAATCCTGCGCCCCTACTCACCAATCCCTTGTGCCCAACCCACCATTTCCCTACAACTGTTGTGGGTCATTGGTCAATGGGTCAGTCTTGTGAGGGGTCAGTCTGACAACAGGAGTCAGTTGTCTACTTTAAGTGTGACCATGATTGATAGGTGAGCGAAGAACTTGTCTGGAAGAAAACTGTTGAAGAAATAATTGCATGGTAATGCCATCCAGGAAATAGATAAATGTATGTTTTAATGGAGGCGTAAAAGGAAAAAAGAATGCTTAAATATCACTGCAAGGTGATGCAATGAAAGGGCATACTGAGATCTGCAAGTGTTCGTCTAGTGGGAGCCAGCAAGTGATGTTATTAATAACTCCTGCTACATCGATGGGTACTGTTTCTGCAGACGATTATAACGAGACAGTTAATGCTAAAGATAGAATGAGTGCAGTACAGTCAGTTTGTGCGGAATTTACACTTGCAAAACGTTCGCGTCAAGTCGACGAACTTCAAAATAAACGATTATCAGGAATATACTACTCCTGCTACAAAGGAAAGTAAACTTGATGTTGGGGATGAAGCAGGAAGTGAATACGATCACGAAGATAGCATTAATTATGACTATGACGACACTAATAGAATTGAAGGTGATGATTATTCCCTCGACGGTCCTGCACATTACCCCAACGAGTTTCCTTAGACAAGTAATGTGAACAAGGCAGAAGACATCGAGTATACTGACTTTATGTTTACCATACCAACTTGTAGATAAACTTAGATATTTACTCGTTAAGCAACAATGTGGGGATTAATCGAACATGAAAGAGGCGGTTTCGATCATAAGGGAACTTTAAGGATAGGGGTTATATCAGATGATGGGATGAACTGCTAACTTCTAAAAATGTAATTACAAAATAATAATACATTATTATAATAAAATAATTGTTTTTTCTTTACTTTTGTGCATTGTATCCAGCTATTAGGATTAAAGTATTTAGTAAAAAAAATATGTATTTAATATATTTAATAAATTTAGCACATAGTCAACGTCCTGCATTATGCATGTAACTATAGGCCTACCACTGATTGGGGGGAAAAAAAACTTTTTTTTAAATATAGGATGGAAAATTGCAGGTTTTTTAATGTCTGTAATTATAAGTGCCGATAGTGGGTTTGGTGGTGAAATCGAGACATTAACGTAAGTAACGTAATTTGCTTGTTGACTTTTATGTATTTTATTCTCGGGTTTTTGTTTTCGAGGTGATTCAAGGTCATCGAGTCAAGGTTACTGGCTTCTAATGTGACGGATGGGTAACGTCTACCAAGATGGCGGCCTCCAGTAATGTATAAATAATGAACTAAAAAATCAAGATGCGGAATGAGTATTGGTGAGGGGGTGAGGGTGAGGGAGTCAGTTGTCTGCTGGGCGTGGTGCTAGGGGACCTCCAGAAATGCAAGTTTTTGTAAAAAAAAATTACATAAGCTTTTATAAATTTTTCGTTTTTCAATGTTTAGGGAAAAAGGGATATTTTAAGGGGAAAAAGGTAAGTTGTAAAATAAAATGGCCGCTGGGGCCCAGAATTTATCCATTGCTTTTTAATGATTTTAATCAAAAAATAATAATTTTTAATTACAATTTTTAAATTTTGATCGTTTTTAAAATAACTTTTTCATAATAAATTTTTAAAATTGTTTTTTAATACATTTTTGCAATTCTTTGGTGTTTTAGGGTTAAAGGTCACCGGGATCAAGGCCAAGGTCAAGGGTCAAAGGTCAAGTTCATATGGGTCACAGATGGAGGACGGTGACTTAACAATATGGCGACCGGCCGGCTCCAGCTCCGAACGCCGAAGCCGTTGTCTATCATCCATCATTTCCCTACTACTGTTATGGAAGTGTAGTCCATTCATTGTTTTTTTTTCTGACTTTTCTAAAGTCTTATTTAAGTTCTACTTCTAGGCTATTTCTCCCCATGCAAACAAAGCTCAATAAAGCCTATAATATTTCACCAATGGCCAGCGCACCAGATTTGGGAGCACATAGTTTGCACCGAAACTATTTGTTACTAGCAATTACCAACTCTCTTATGTCCATAATTATTACACAGGTAATATTATTTTTAAATAAAATACAAGTAAACGTCCCATATAACCAAAGTAAGATAATTTTAACAAATGTTTAAAACCCATGTGATACGTGGCACATGTGAGAAACAACCATACACGTCATACAAGCAGAGGGAGTTTTCAAAGTTTTGATTCTAAAATAATGCGTAAAGATGCCGGGAACAGGCTATAGGGAAGCACTTGTGCACTGGCAGTGGCATGTGCGTGTGTTCCCCTGGAGCAGAGCTGTGAACATGGACGGGCGGCTAGGTAAATATAGTCGCCGAAGGAGAGAGGAGCAAGGCCTTCACTCGACTGCTGGGAGGAAGACTGCCAGCTCACTCACTGGGGGACTTGAAACACGGCCTTTCACGCACACGAGTACACGTACTACACCACTAGCTGGGCGCAGAACCACGCCTGCACTGTGCTCATTGCACTTATGTCGTGTTGTGGGCCTGCTGGCTTCTCATCTATCAACTAGTTTAAAACTAATTAAACATTTAATCAAACAAAATTTAAAAAAACACACTCTAAATATTTTTATTTAAAAAAAAATCAGTGTCGTGTTAGTATAAATCGCATAATATAAAAAAATATTATACTTGCATATTTTTCGTCTTCAAAAAAGAGCAGTTAGAATTGTTGCAGGTGCAAAAAAGTCTGATGCATGTCACCCTTGTTAAATAAGTTAGGCATTATGACATTCACTTGACAATACATATATTTAATAATAATGTTTGTAGTAAATCATCCAGATTCTTTTGATAAAAATTGTAATGTGCACACTAAAAAGTAAAGGAGACTTGCACATGTCCAGTAATAATTTAGAAATGGCACAAAAATATGTATATTTCATTGGCACTAAATTATTTGATAAATTGCCAATTGAAATAAAGAAACTCAGTAAAGACACATCTTAATTAATTTTGATCAATTGTTAGCTTACTTATTTTGCGAAATGTAAAATAATTTACTGATACAAATGCCAAATATGCAAAAAAAATCCTTATTTTAAACGATATTTCAAAATTGCGAAAACTTTACATAGCGTAATTTAAGGATTCCTTGAAGAAACTCGCGGTACCTTATTTCAATGTGAATGATCTCTTTTCGGTTCATAAGTTAGTTTTTATTGTCTGTGCGTCTCAAATCACTAAAATTACGAACTTACCTACAGTGGAAATGTTTCCACAACATGTATAACCTATTTGCAAGGCATTTAAAAAATGTATGTTTTACAAAAAAGTACATACTGCTAATCGATATTGAAAATATGCGCTCTTAGCGATTTTCTCCTAAAAAATTCGTGAAGAATGCATTTTATTTTAAACGCCTTTCTTTTAAAATTAACGCACTGCGGATTTTCCTTAACAAGGGATTTCCAATAGAAATGTTGCAGCTGACAGCTGATAGGCAGCATCCTTAATAGTCCAGTTAAATTACGCAGTTTTTGGCTAAATGGCGGAAACTATTCGAAGAAAGCTGCATTTTGTTACAGTTGTTAATAAAAGTGTGTAGTTTGACATACTAAAAGTTCCCGGAGTTATGATGTGAGCTACCACCGTCATCTTGAAAAAAAAAATGGGTGGTTGAAATTAGCTATTTAAAAATATTACCCTAACTGTTTGTTTACGAGCTGAATTGTGCAAACAAAAAATAAATAGTCTTCATTAAATTCTGTACAAAACTGATTTCTTTGGTATTTCTAGTATGACGCATAGTATTCGAGCTACGCCCATAGACTAAAGATGAGGTAGAACGATCTCGTTGGCTGCGCACAAAGTGTTTTAAGCAACCGATTTTTAAAATAAAATTAACTTGCGTACATGTTACAATGCAAAGTTATTAATGACGTTTATTTTATTTTGTGCAGTGCTTGTTAGCCAGTACGTCAGCCCCTAGCCAAAGGTTCATGCTTGGATTGCCAGCCGACATCGGAGAAAGTCAGCACCAAATGTCAGTTGTTGCATGTCGTAAATTCTTTTGACATTAGGTACTAGTACCGATATTAAAAGTTATGTAAGTATTTTTTGTTTTATTTGTTTTATCACGCATTGATTCTTTGTAGGTCATCATAGTCAGCAGTCGCAGGTCCTGCCAATTCTTAAAGTTGCTGATTTGTCGACTTGTGGTCAAGCCTGTACGTTCGTAAGGAAACCACAGCCTCTTCAGGCTAATACAAGCAGTGAGTATTTACCACTACGTGACGAATAGTTCTTGTGTACGATTTTTTTTTTATATAATTGTTTTACATTACGTGATGAACTTATGTCCAGGTGAAGTGACTTCCGTGTTCGGGCATCAGAGAGTACCCTTCAATCATCTCGCCGGTTTCACGGGAGTGCCTAGCAACACAGCCTATCATTGTTAGGAGAGAGTGACTGTAGTCCTCCTTCTCTTATTCTGGTGAGTAACTCTACTGTATACATGCTAAACTGTTAGTGAGTATTTCAACTACACTCGTCAAAAAATTTAGCGTTGCTTTAAAACAGGGTTGATGAGAAAAAATAAATTAAAATACGGTTTTCCTATGCAGTATATAAATATACGTGGAAGGAGAGTAGTTACACACTAAATAATTTTCTTTAAAGTTTTACAAAGGATTTTCTTGTATTACAACTTACATAGTTGAGAAGTATACATTTGTATTCTAGAAAAAGGGTGAATTAATAACCAGGTCAAATCTATCAAAACGTAATTTACGAAAAAAATATACATTTGTCAGCACGTGGATTATAACCTACACGCCTTTTATTGCTAGCCCTCGACGATAAGACCAACTTGACGTACGACTTATTTTTATAGTAAATATAGCTGCAAGTACCTACAAAAATATTAATGATTATGAAAGTTTATTTTATTTTAAGAGTTCTGTGTAGCTAGTAAACAGCAAGAGTTTTTTTTTTTTAATTTGAGTTGTTTGGAGTGTTCTGAAACTTGCAATAGATTTATTTTGCATGCAACCACACAATACACTACCTCTAGTTTTTGCACAAAACAACTATGGATATAAGTCAGTATAGTATAAACATTTCTTAAGGGATAACATGGACCTTGTAGTGTTTACAAACGAGTAGTTTTACAAGAGAAATCTTTGTACTGTTAAAAGCATTTGTAAAATTACAAACTATTTTTCAGTAAAAATTATAATGTGCATAGGCTTTCTTGTCAGATGTGTTTGTGTATTAATTAAAACATGCTTTTTTCCCAGCTTGAATTAATGCTTTGTCCAGATTATTGATATTATTCGTGATCATATGTTGCAGGTTTTTTATTAAAAAAGTATCCGCATTTATTGATAAAATATTTTTTTCAAAGTGCTGTGCCTAGAAATTTTTTTATAAAAATTGTATTCTCGATCATAAATAACTTGCCTATAATATGGTTAATTGAAGGAAAAAATTGTACAAGATTATTTGTTCTGCTACAAAGTTCAGTGTTAAATTTTACTTGGTTAGTTACACACATTTTGCTACGCAGTGTATAAATTTGTGCATTAATTATACTTTTTTTTCAGCTTAGATAAATGCTACGCCTATTTTATTAATATTATTTGTACTAGTTGCAGGATTTTTGCTGAAGTCTTCAGCATGGAGGGCGGCCATGTCGACATGGGAACTTCGGGGGACTTCCAACTTCCTTCGCCTTCTACTCTCTCTGGGGTAAGTGCAATACCGCCGCCACCATTATTTTGTGGCCTTTGTTCCAAATATTTTGCCATCCGGAAGTCTGGACAGAAGCACGAGAGGACGTTTATTCACAATCCACTCAGGGAAGAAGAAGTCTGTGACAAATATGGGATGAAGATTGAGCGAAAAGATAGTATGGAACGTCACCTGAGAAGCTGTAACGAAGTCATGCAGCAGAAAGCAGCTGGCAACTGCAAATTCAGTAATGCTCCATGCGCCAACACAGCAGCTGCCCGAAGCACGAAATGTGGTGCAAGTTTAACACGGAGAAAAAGACGTATACATGTGAAGACTGCGGCAAAGATTTCACGAGGGCGGAGATTCTAAAAGTACATTCCAAGAAGTTTACCGGCCGAGGACCTCCACCTACGAAGAACGCCAAGCGTGATGTTTCCACCCAGCGGCAGCCAGAACCAGTTCTTACACCAGCAGCACGTCCGAGAATCGTCGCGGGGTCCAGACAGCCAAGGCCCATGGATTTGTAATGACGGAGACCGCATTTAGAGGCAATTTGAAGACGTATATGGCCGAAAATACGAGCGAAGAGGATAAAGATGTGTGCGCATACATTGAGGGATGGCAGCAAAATATGATTGCACAGCTGCAGGAAGAAATAATAGAAAATGGCCCAATTAAATTCAATTAATTTTTGGAATGCGACTATGGCAAACATGAGCCCCACGAAGACGAAGTAGACAAGTGCACCTTCAAGACCAAGAATGTCTCATTATACAATGAGGTTGATATGAAAAAAGCTATGGCGGCCAGCTTGGTCAAGAACTGTCAAGAGGAGGATGAATACCAGGGTAAAGGATCTGGATGGACACTTACTGCAGTGAAGAGAATGCAGCTCCGAATTAATAAATTGGACCCAGTTAATGTATCCAACTACATAGATTTGCCAGCGCCCATCAAGAGCAAAGAAATTATCATCAACCCGAACAACGAGGATCACGAGTTCTTCAAGTGGGCCATACTCGACAGATACGTTGAAGATGTACATCCTGAACGCGTCAACCACCGCTACAGAGAACAGGAGACCAAGTTAAACTTCGATGGCATCGAGTTCCACACAGTTCTGCACCAGATAACCAAATTTGAAAAACAAAAGCCTGGAGTTACGGCAAATGTGTTTATTCTTAATGATAACATGAAGGTAGTGCCAAGACGAGTCTGCAATGAACAGTAGTCCGTGCATTTTGATCTTGTCCTCCTCACCACCGAAGACAATGCACACTTCACATATATAAAACATTTTTCTCTGCTGATGAGGCCCTAAATAACAGCCCACAATAGTGAAATCTGTACTTGTAAAAGGTGTTTCACGCACTACGATGGCCAGTTCCGAGTGACAGGAAAGACAGGCAAAGAGATGTTGGCAGAGCACAAGAAGTATTGCAGTCCTCATGCTCCAGCGAGAATCCAGATGCCGAGCCACGACAAGATGGGAAGAAGACCAACCCTCAAATTTACAAACCACCACAACGCAGACAAGATGCCAATCGTCATTTATACAGATTTCGAAGCAATGCTCCTGCCCGTTCAGACCTGCCAGGCCTACCGCTAGACATCTAGCATGTACTCATATCAAAAACACGAGGCGTATGGTTTTGTTACTTTGTTCAAATAGATAATGACATAATACCTGCTGCCAAAACAACAAGTCTGCCAATGGAGCCAATAATTTACACTGGGGAAGATGCAGCCAAGAAATTTATTGAAGAGAACGTAGACATTGGACAAAAGGTGAAGGGAATTTATGCAACAAGTGAACCCATGAAGCCGCTCAGAAACCTACAATTACTTAATCATACCATGTCAGATACATGCTGCTACTGTGAAGAAATATTTACATAAGACAGCTGGAAGGTAATGGACCACGATCACTTCACCGGAAACTACATTGGAGCCTCCTGAAATAACTGCAACAAACTTTGCCGCCATCCAAAAAGATTGCCTGTGTTATTCCACAACCTAACATATGACGAGAACTTTATAATCAAGCAGCTAGACTACGACGACAAGGAAATCTTCATCATCACACATACAGAGGAAAAATTAATCATGTTCTCGAAATCACTGGGGGAAAAGTTTTCTATACTTTCTGCTTCATGTCGACCCTGGCTGAAAACCTGCCAAGAGACCAGCTTATAAATACTGCAAAATTCTTAAGCCCAGATGAGATGAAACTAGTAGGGAGAAAGGGCGTGTTCCCCTACGATTACATAGACTGCCTGCAATAACTGGAAGAGATGCAGCTGCCACCCAGTGACAAATTTTACAACAAGTTGACGGACACGGCCATCAGTGAAGAAGACTACTGACGCACTTAATGTCTGGGAAAAATTCACCTTTCAGAAAATGGAAGATTATTCAAACATTAATTTGAACACTGATGTTTTGTTGTTGTCAGATGCATTTGAAAACTTTAGAAAACTGTGCCTGTAAATATGTGGTCTGGACTGTGTCCGTTATGTGAGCGCACCGAACTTCTCTTTCGACGCAATGTTGAAACACACCAAGGTCGAGCTGGAACTATTGGTCGATTACGACAAACATTTATTCATTGAAGAAGGCATAAGAGGCGGAGTGGTCCAGTGTGTGAAGCGTCATGCGAAAGCTAATAATAAGTACATTCCATCCATGTATGATATCAGCAAGCCACCCGTCTACCTCCAGTACCTAGATGCCAACAACTTGTACGGCTGGGCAATCTCTTTGCCACTTCCTGTGCGTGACTTCCAGTGGGTGAGCACCACCATCGACATTACAGAGGTGCCAGATGAGGGACTATTCGGGTACGTGCTGGAGGTAGATGTAGAATATCCTGCAGAACTCCACGACATGCACAAGACCTGCCATTCTTGCCCATCAACGAGCGTCCTCCAGGTGGCAAGACCAAAAAATTATTGACGGCATTACAAGTTAAGAAGAATTATATTTTACATTATATAAACTTGGAGCAAGCATTATCCCACGGCCTCCAGGTGACGAATATTCTTCGTGTGCTGCAATGTGAACAAGAGGCATGTCTCAAGCCCTACATCGACCTGAACACTGAAAAAAGGCAGGCAGCCGGCAATGATTTTGAAGAAGACTTTTTTAGGCTTATGAACAATGCAACATTTGGCAAATTAATGAACAATAAAAGGAAGACAAAAGTCATGGAATTGGTGTGCAACGAGAGAAGACTGCAGAAACTAATAGCTAAACCATCATTCAAGTTCCACACAATGTACACAGAGAAATTATCCCTGATGAAAATGAAAAGGAAACAATATTGTTTGACAAACTTATTTACGCCGGCTTTTCCGTTCTCGACCTCTCCAAAACTTTAATGTACAGGTTCCATCACGACATCATGAATAAAAAGTATGAAGACCGCATTAATTTAATATATACAGATACCGATTCGTTAATATACGAAATTGAATCAGAAGAATACTATGCAGACCTAGCCGCAGATCCCACACTCATGGAAGAGATGGACACCAGCACCTACCCTCCCCCCTTCCTTATTATCACTGCTACTCCCCTGCCAACAGGAATGTAGTGGGGAAATTTAAAGGCGAGTGTGGTGGGGAACTGGTGAGCGAGTTTGTAGCGCTGTGTTCAAAAATGTACAACTATTTATGTGGAGACAAGATTACCAAGAAAACCAAGGGAGTACAGAAAACAATTCTGAAGAAAAACTTACCTTTCAAGATTACAAGAGAGTTTTGGAGCAGCTGCAAATCGTCCCTGTAACCATGAATAATATAAGGCCATACCACCACGAAGTTTACACTCAGTACATGAACAAAGTCGCGCTCACATGGCAGGACGATAAGAGACAGATAATGGATGGCGGTATATTGACAGAGCCATATGGATACAATAATTAATAAACAAAATTTCATACAGTATTATATGGTCATATTGGGTAGAAACTAGGCAGAAAGGAAGAAAACAGAGAAGAAGGTAAGTATTTTTTTATCCAATACAAGCATATGTTGTTGTATGTATGTAAAATGTTGTAGCTACTACTGACAGCACGCACGCACGTTTAAGGTCCTGAAACACAGCCACAGACGCTACCATGAGAGATATTGTGCCACCGCCAACAAATTTGACTATAAATTGTTGCAACTAGTATTTCACTTCTGCAACTTCGCTTGTGCACTTCTGCACGGGAATTTGAGACTACGATTTTTGTTTGTATCTCCGACCAGGGTCTAAAGCCAATTCCTGGGGTTCCAACTCATATCCTTACCGGGGTTGTGGGGGTGAAATATTTTTAGTTATGACATTTTGACCCATTGTAACCACTAGAGGTTACCCACTCTATCAATCTAGTTCTTATCTTCTTCTTTAAATAACATCCTTTCTTTCTATTTATACTTTTGGCTTTTACATTTATTCTTGTTGTCTCTTCTGCTCGTGTTTTTGTCGGGGTTGGTTTATTTTTCGGCGTTGTAATCTGCCTGTACAGGTGATTCTTGCAGCACCATGGAGATTATATATATATATATGTAGTACTGTAAGAGCGTAGTGTATTGCTCCGTCCCCAGCCAGAGAACCACGCGTACGGTTGCTTTTGCAGCCGTTCGGGTTGTAAAGTGGGAGGGCGATGCCGAGAAGTATACCAATTCCAACCCAAATGATGTACGAGTAATTCCAACTTAAAGGATAGATGACAAGACTAAAATTTTAAATTTTTTAATAAGAAAATTATATTTAACTAAAATGTAAAATAAATAAGTACTTTTATAAAGAATCTTTTATTAAATAAAAATCCCCTCATAAACTTTTCTTAAAATGGCATCAGATGCAACAGTCCTATGTACACGAGGGATATGATACATTCAAACAAACAAACGATTTACGTGAAAATTAATATGTTATTATTTACTTATATTGGTCTGGTTTTAATAAATGCAAAGTCCTACATGATGGTTGAGATATGTAGAAAACTCTAATCATGCTGACCCAAAGTTCAATTCATCTGCAGGCCTGTACTTGCTCGTGAAACCTCCTGACTCATTCTCTTTATTTACCAGACGCCGAGCAGTTGCAGAAATGCTAACACAGCTATTCCCATGCACATGCTCATCCGACACCATCCAGGTGTGAAAACGACATGTAAGCACGTACAGACTCCAGTTACCGTGCAGGTACAGACCTGCTCTTGACATTTACAAGGTCAGCTGGTGCTTGGATAAAATGAAGGGGGGCATTGTGAGTTAAAATATAACAATGGTTTGTTCAAGATGTCTGAACTGTGGGTTGTGGTCTACTCGACTTCTAGTTTGAGGTATGAGTAAATTTAATCTTGTGTTGGCTAGTAGAGCAGATATTCTGCAAAAGAGAGCGGTGATCTATATATTCAATAAAACCAAGAGATTATATATATATATATAGTTACATATGTGAATATGTTTATCTAAAACACTTATTCATTCCGTTTAAATCAACATGTATGCGAGTGCATGTCGTAGGAGGGCTATAGTACTCATGACATCGACAGGAGGCAGAGGAGGATGAGGAGGAGGATGGGAACAAAATTTCCATAATATTAAAATAATACTTGAAAATTTTAAAATGAAAAAAATTATTCCAAGTTCTAACGTACATGACTAGAGTGAGGTGGTTAGGTTAGGTCAGGTTAAGTGGATGTTGAGAGGAATAAAAAATATTCATAGTTCTGTCATGGGGGGGGGGGGATGCGCACAAGTATGAATTGGTTGTACATTTAGTTTGCTTGTATGGTTGATTGGTATGACCTGATCACATGTTCGGTTATTTCGGCAGTATGAAAAAAGTGTAGCTTCGATGGTGTGACGAGAATGGTTTAAGTGTATGATTCGTTTTTTCGTTTAGTTTGTAAGAGAGGAGCAGAATGCCTAGCTGGTATGGTCGGTTAGTATGAGTGGAATGGTTTGATGGGAATTAAGACGATATGGGTGTCGTAGATGGTTAAATTAATAGTATTGATCTTATGATAGCATGGATGAAATATTTGATTGGTTCGGCAGCTGGTATGGCTTGTTTATATGTGTAACTGGCAAAGTTAGATGGGGCTGAAATGGAAGTCCTTGACTATTATTATTGATCAGTAAGTCTGAGGTATGGTAGTGGATATGGCCTGTTTTATTAATAGCATGAATGAGGTAAGCTAATGTTATGGCGAAATATATTATATATATATATAATATATATATATATATTAGCTGGTATGGCTTGTTTATATAGTGTAACTGGCAAAGTTAGATGGGGCTGAAATGGAAGTCCTTGACTATTATTATTGATCAGTAAGTCTGAGGTATGGTAGTGGATATGGCCTGTTTTATTAATAGCATGAATGAGGTAAGCTAATGTTATGGCGAAATATATTATATATATATATATATAATATATATATATATATATATATATATATATATATATATAATATATTTCGCCATAACATTAGCTTACCTCATTCATGCTATTAATAAACCTTATATATATATATATATATATATATATATATATATATATATATATATATATATATATATATATATATAAGGCTGGAAGGTGAAGAGGGGAATGGCGATGACTAGAGTATGACGGGTTGAATGTCGAGAGAAATAAAAAGTATATTCAGAGTTCTTACAAGATGATTGGGTTAAATTATCTTAGGTTAGGTAAGTAAGGTAAGGTTATCTTGGGTTAAGCGAAGTGGATACTGAACAGTTTGATTGTGGGATGGTGTGCTGGGAAAAAAATTTACAAGCATTATATTACATGGGAGTATAAAATATTTTTCTTTGTTTAACATAGAAGCCCCTACAATCTGAAGTCTGGGATATTAAAAACAATTATTATATATACATAAAAATCGAAAAAGTGCGTATAATCAATGTTCATAATATAAAACACTTGACAAATATTTACTAAAACAGTTTTATATATGCTTATAAAAATCCAATATGACGCTTGCCATAGTCACTTAATCATATATTCTGATGACATATTATTTTCTGCCTGTAAAATACGAATCCGTAGACTCGCCACTCGATATACTTTAAGGTTTAATAAAAATACTTAAAAATAATAATAAAATACTACAAAAAGTATATAAGTTAAATCTTAAACAATATATATGTAAGTTAAACCAAAGTATTAAAAAAAATATTGAAATCAAAATGATATAATAAAAAAAATTAATACTTAAAAAATTATATAAGTTAAATTTAAGTAATATATATGTAAATTAAACCAAAATAATAAAGAAATAAAAATAGTGCAATAAACAATTATTAATTATAAATACTGAAAATAAATTTAAAATATTTAACAAAATTATTCAAGAAATAAAAATTATATAATAAAAAATTATATACTTAAAAAAAATTATTGATTTGTGGACAGCACATAAGTCTACGACAGCCTGACGATTGCACGAAAACAATTAACTTCTTTACATCGAAACAAAGTTTACTTATAGTTTTGAGGAGTGTTCATTGTGAACACGGTTTGAGAAAGTATTTCCTAATGGTATTTCTTTTGACGAATAGGCACTTGTTTATGCTTATAAACGGCATGTACATTTGCGGTGTTTACCATAACGTAGTGTTTTTGATAAGCTAACATCAGCTACATATTCATCCTGACTGGAATATACTGTGATGCCAACATAAACATGGAAACATCATATTTGCTCTTGTGTCATTCTATTTCCAGCCAATCTCGCGTATGCATGAACTGCATTAGGTATGAAGAACAAATACTCGTGCACTTACGTCATGTTGACGCTAAATTTTTGCGGTAACGTGCTACGTATTACGATATGGGGCTTAAAGTTCTTCAAATGTAGGCTCAGTTAGTGAAGCTGTGCATATATATGACGTGCGTATTATGGATAGTCTGCAGATTAGTAAAGCAACGTTTATTAGATAAAACTTAAATAGTGTGACGTAAGTTTACTCTTGTTTACGAACTGAGCAGTTTGAATATTTGCGTACAACCGAAATTACAAAACAAGCTCACGTTTGTTCCTCCGTTACATAATTCCAGAGTTAATAATAACGGAGTTTTTTTGGCAACTGCATTAATGCAGCAGACGCAGCACAACCCGACTCGCCACACAACGAGGCTTGCAAATGAAATGGATGTGTACATGTCATAATGAAATTAGCGAAATAAAATGCGCGAGAAGTGAGTAATATGGGAGCTTAAAGCAGTGGTTGTCATGTGTCATAAGCATGTAAGTGAGGCTGTGACATTCTGAAACTGGAATACGCCAACCAATGTGGACCATACAGAATCTACTTTCAGACAAATGACGACTGCATGTTACGCGCGCAGACGTAATGAAGACACGAAAGAAAACGTAACATCAGAGAGAAAGAAAGACAGATAGATTGGCGTAAATATGAAATACATTATACGTAATTTCACTGCCAGTTACATATCCGCAGCGTAAGGCCAAAGAAGGCGATTACAAACCAGCGAGGAACGAAATTAAACCAAATCAATAACATACAATGATACGTTTCCAGCCACAAAACACATAATAGAGAATGGAGAGAGAGGGGTGGGGGGGAGGAAGAGAGATCGATTGTCAAAGAAAGAGCACGGCGATAACGCCTCAACTAAACGCATACCAGCCCACGGCAACGCGCCAGAACGCGTTGATATCAGAAATACGTGAGTGAAAATTTTACAGGATTACGTAAGTGGTATCAAACTGGCATAGGCATACATCTTTTTATTCTGTGATTAGTCAAAGACGATTACAGTCGAAAATATATCTTATGACGTGGTGTGTGATCAAGGATTAGGCTCAGTTAGCCTCGCACGATTAAATGAAAATTTTTATGTAATCAATTAACGGCTACTTCCAATTTGCTAATGTTCTATAATTTTCCTGCACTCATGCAAATAACGTTTAACTAAATGTAGAAAATTACGCCAAAAGACCTTTCACCGCTTTCGTGCACACTCTGTATTATTATTATTTTGCTTGAGAACTAGGCTTGGTGCAGCGGGTGTATAGTCATATTTCACTTCTTCGAACTTGTTTTCGAAGGAATGGTCTCTATGTAATACATTTTTCGACTAGGTGAATTAAAGGTCATGGATATTTATTATACTATGTAATATTCGGGACTACCTCCAACCGTGGATAACTTGTACGAATTGACTGTTATGGTTGAGTGATGGAATGTCCAAACCTATTATGGAAAGTTGATGTAACTCTAGTGTTATCTTCTAAGATGGCATTACACATCGGCGCAGAAAAACAATCAATTAGTTGATGATCATGTTTGTTGGCACAAGAACGGTGTGATTTACTAGCTACATACTAGGTTTTTTACTTTGCATTTGCTGGAAGGGTGGTTATGCTTTTGAAAAGAATGGTTCTGTATTTAAATCGTGTGTGTTGAAAACAGTTATTTAATGTAAAACGTGTCTGTAGTTGTTCCAGGAGAGCACAGAAGTCGCATTTCAGTGGCTGTAACCGCAGCGGAATGTGCCAAACCGATACTGATAGAGACGGTATTTCTCAGTGACGATCTGAAAAACTGCAAACTAATTTCCCCGACTGACTCGTCAATTTCCGGTCGTCTTTGGAAAATGAAGTTGCATCTGACTCGCCCATGCAGTCCACTGGAGGCATGTTCACATGACATGCCAGCCCGCCATCCTGCGTGGAAGGTAACTCGCATCTTTGTATGTTCGTTAACAACAATTTTTCAATGGCTTCGAAATAGTTTATAATGAATTCTTACACATGGCTCAGAACTTAAAAACTGCACTGCTTCTCTTTTTCGGCATTATAAATCATGTATTATGTATTTGAAACGCCTTAATGAACTGTAGACGAAGTTCGGATACTGTATAGTCCATTCAAGGTTATTTCGGAATTTTCTGAAGCCCTGCTAAAGTTCTACTTCCAGGATATTCCTCCGCCTCATGCAAACGAAGCTTAATCGAGTCTGTAAAATTACACCAATGGGACAACGCATCGCATTCGTGCACTCTAGGTGTAATAATTTTCCATAATAACTATTACTAGGTGTTACCAATATAACAACCCCCCCCCCCCCCCCCCCCCCGTTTTCTTCATATAAATGAAATATAATAATAATTTATAGATAAAATACATGAGAAAGTTCAATTTCACCGGAAATAGTGTAGTTTTATGTTAACAGAAGTATAAAACGCGTGTGGTACATTATATACTTGGGAAACACTAACATCATATGAAGAGCAGTTTTCCAAAGGTTTGAATTAAAAAGTGTGAAGAAACTTCGAATAAACTGTAATACCTATGACCAAAAGTTCAGGTTACACTCTCCGGCGTACTTTTCCGACTTCTAGTTTTCTTAAAAATGCAGTTCTTTCAAGTGAAGTAGTTTCTGCAAATACATATGCGAGCGTTGGTGTCTCACGCTAAGTACTTTCAAAGCGCCGATCGTAAGTTGACAAAATTTATGCCCCGGTTGTCTGTGATCGTGGCACTAAAATGTGTTAGGTAGCAGTTCCTAACAAGAATATTCCGTGGATTCGGTACTGATAAAATTATTTCGTCAACAATCTCGGGATATATCGTCTCACTGCATCCCAACACTAAAATACAAAGTGTAAGGAGTTCCCTTACAGTTGGTTCTCACTTATCATTTTGCTCAATATTCATTCTAACACAAAATAGTTACATGTTCGTCATATTTTGATCCCCTGCTTAAATATCTAAGTCTAATGTATTTTAATTGAGTGTATCAATTACAACTAAATTTCTATGTACAGTATTCTGTTAAATAATTGTGATAAAGCTACGGTATGAACACTTGAAAACTATTTATAAATTTAACAGTTAATCTATGCCATTTATACGACATGGAGAACAATATTGATTTCTGAAGAAGTGCAGCTATCGTGAAGGTAACCAGGCAGAGGTTTTTGTTTTTGCTTGGAATGTTTGGGAAACAATTATTTGAAAAGCCACGAAAGGGAGACTGTTCTTCTCTACGAAGGCTTGGTGAAAAAGTTATTCAGTTTCAATTAATGCCATGCCGAACCATATAAATTGAGGATGATGAGGATGTTCTGCAGTCCTGGAGGATACCGTCCACTCCTGATGACGGCTACATCTACGATGGCGACTAGTTGGACCGATGTTGCTGTCCAATTTCCATCAATTATGGTTCGATGATCCTTGGGCTACGATGGCAACCAGATCGTCATGACTGTGTCTACATTACAAGTAAGATCAAATTGCGTTTTCAAACTTCTCCAGACAGTGATTTATCAAAGTAGCTATAACTCAGAAGTACTGATCATTATTTGATATAATATTCGAAACCTCACAATCAAGCGTTTTCGTTGTTTTACTGGACTAAATTACTAGCTGAGGGCACATAAAAAATTACACCTTCATGGAACATTTAAATGAGTTGGATGTTATTCTACATGTTTTGTTATTATGTGATCATTTGGTATTTATGGAACATCCATAATTCGTTTTCCAAGCAGTCATCATATTCATATTATCATCTTTCCATATGTTGACAGCAGACAGTAATTTATTCTTAGATTGATTATTAATTTTAAGATTGTATGGGCGTTGTAAACTGTTGCCACGTGGAGTGCTAGAATTGTATATTTATTAAAGTTAAGTTATAAACTTGATTTTTGCATGTGCTTTCTGTAGGTAGAGCCTATCATAAAGTTGCACTATTAAATAATTACTAGTACAAAGTTCTACTGTTATGATCCTAGAAAGTATGATGATAAGGGGTAATAAATTCTGAAGAAAAATCTGTTTTTCATACTTTTTCTTGAGTAGAACTACCAAATAGATGATCTCGAATATACATGTAAAAATGCGCCAATATCTCTACGTCCATGAACTACACTCTTATAAATAATTATGTATGAAACGCTACAAAAGTACGAAGAATAAGACGTCTGGGTAACAAATATGGACTACAAACAGCATTCCGGTCAAATCCAGCATTAAAAGTATAGTTATCATAGTGAAACCAGCAACAGACAAACAATAAACCGACAACTGTGTGTATCAGATCCCCTGCGAATGCTGTCATTTGTACATACGTGAAACTGGCAGAGCTCTTTCGACCCGAATTAATAAACACAAAAACAATTTCAAGAAAGATGAAACTCTAAAAATTCAGACTTTCTGAACATGCTTGCAAAAACAGTCATAAAATTGTTTGGGAAAATTCAACTCCACTCACTCAGGAAGGGGACAAAGTTAAAAGAATGATAAAGGAATCAGCTTTCATTATTAGCAATAACGAAAATTTCGTTCAACAGATTATTTAATTAAAAAATACGTGGATCCCATTAATTAAAAAAGAGAAATATCTTTGCATCACTACAAAAAAAATCACGCACAATCCATACAAGACCCCACCCTCCAATCATAACCACTCTTAGTTGCATAGTCAATAAGAAGACATATCGACTGTCATTGCCTACGGCAGAATAATGGACAAAAACTTCATAAACCCATGTTTTCTCGGTCTCCTCGTCAGCCGCACTTGTGATCTCGGACCCGAAACGTCGCATTCTGTCGTGTCTGGGAAAACTACTGCGTTTGAGCGTGTTTATTTGTTGTGTTGGCCCATTTTGTTGTGTCTGGGAAAACAACTGCATTTGAGCGGATTTCTTTGTTGTTTTATCTCCCATCCTGTCGTGTCTGGGAAAACAACTGCGTTTGAGAGTTTTTCTTTGTTGTGTTGTCCCATTTTGTTGTGTCTGGGAAAACAACTGCGTTTGAGCGTGTTTCTTTGTTGTGTTGTTCCATTTTGTCGTTTCTCTGAAAACTACTGTGTATGAGCGTGTTTCATTGTTGTGTTTCCCCATTATGTCGAGTCTGGGAAAACTACTGTGTTTTGAGTGTGTTTCTTTATGTTTTATCCCATTTTGTCATGTCTGGGAAAACTACTTCGTTTGAGTTTGTTTCTTTGGTGTGTTCTCCCATTTTGTCGTGTCTGTGAAAACTACTGAGTTTGAGCGTGTTTCTATGTTTTGTTGTCCCATTTTTTCGTGTCTGCGGAAAATGCTGCGTTTGAGTGTATTTCTTTGATGTGTTGTTCAATAATGACGTGTCTGGGAAAACTACTGCGTATGAGCGTGTTTCTTTTTTTTTGTTGTCCCATTTTGTCGTGTTAGTAAAACTACTGCGTTTGAGCATGTGTCTTTGTTGTGTTGTCACATTTTATCTTGTCTGTGAAAACTACGGCGTTTGAGCTTGTTTCTTTCTTGTTTTATCCCATTTTGTCGTGTCTGTGAAAACTACTGCCTTTGTGCGTGTTTCTTTGTTACGTTATCCCATTCTGTCGTGTCTGTGAAAACTACTGCCTTTGTGCGTGTTTCTTTGTTATGTTGTCTTATTTTGTCGTCTCTGTGAAAACTACTGCGTTTGTGCATGTTTCATTGTTGTTTAACCTATTATGTCGTGTCTGGGAAAACTACTGCGTTTGAGCTTGTTTCTTTGTTGTGTTATCCCATTCTGTCCTGTCTGCGAAAACTACTTGATTGAGCGTGTTTCTATATTTTGTTGTCACATTTTGTCGTGTCTGGGGAAAACTATTGCGTTTGAGCGCGTTTCTTTGTTGTGTTATCCCATTATATCGTGTCTGGGATAACTACTGTGTTTGAGTGTGTTTCTATGTTTTGCTGTCCCATTTTGTGGTGTATGGGAAACTATTGCCTTTGTGCGTGTTTCTTTGTTGTGTTCTATTATGTCGTGTCTGGGAAAACCACTGCATTTGAGCGTGTGTTTTTCTAGTGGTCCTATTTTTTTCCTACATAATTTGCCAGTGTCGTCCTACTTTTCAAGCAGGTTTCTAGCCTGTGTGGTTTTGTTAGTGTAGTCTGTTGGTCGTGTGTATACACACACGCGCGCACACACACACACACACACACACACACACACACACACACACACACACACATATATATATATATATATATATATATATATATATATATATATATATATATATATATATATATATATATATATATATATATACATACAATTTTCGTAGCTAATTGCTGTCCAGTTTTCTGACGTTTCAATCTTGGATGTGTCCAGTGTTGTATACATATGTCATGTGACTAATAATAAACACAGGGTATACATCTTATGGCTCTCAAAAATGTAACGCCTCAGTTCACAACAAAATTTAAATTTTGGTTATTTTGCTTGCTGCGAGTACCTTAACAGTGTTGCCGACGGAAAAAGTAGTTTCTTTATATTCGTACCATATATTTTTGAACTAGTAGACATTATCTCTGACTACCTTTCCTTCAGATAATTTTTTTTTCCAATCGCATTGTTTATGCAAAACGAAATGTCAAATCTAACATTTTAACCTATTGTAATGTATAAATAAATTAACCAAACTATCTGCAGTTAATTTTAAAAGGACGTCTGAAAGATCCTTCCTTGGTTAATTTTAAGGTGTGCTTAGTGTAAGTTATTTTCAACAAATTTAGGGACATGTTCAAATAAAAATATGCAACAATTTACTTGTTTTCAGAAGTAATTTAAAAATTGTAAAACGTTTCCTTGTGCAATTTCGTGGGGCTCTTGAACTAGGTCTTGGCATCTTCTTCTATCAGTGTGAGTTATCTCATTCATAAACGTAAGACGGTTTTCATTATTTGTACATTTCTTCTTTTTCACTTCATAGGAATTTGCGTTTTGCGTGATCCATCTGTTCCTTGTAGTCCTGGAATTGTTTGGCCTTCTGGTTTATATTGGATTATTTTGAAGGGTAATCTGTGACTATTCATGATATGAATGTGGTGATGCGAATACAGAAGCTCTCTCTCCCATCTGTGAGTCTCACCTGTTCGTGGTGCAGCCTGCCTAGGCTCTGGACACCGAGTATTGGAGGTAGAACCACGACATGTGATGCGAAGGAAATGCCAGCACAATGAGAGCGAGAACTGTGACTGGCAAGCTCAGACGTGGCAACCCACCACCAGTCTTACCTGCTCTGGACTTGTGATACGTTCAGGGACATTAATACACTTTCAATATCCGACGAAGCCTCGGATATGAATTCCGCATTTTTCAAACGGTAGAACTGTGATTTTAACAAGTATTTATGCGAAAACTGTGCGCTCAACATTTTTTTTGAGAGGAAAGAGTACACACTATTATGTCGAAAAGTGCAACAACTGTCCGTCAACAGCGTATGCAGTTGCACAGGAATGCTGTCAGGCGCGGAGCAGCAGTTAAAGTGGTTGGTATGTAGTTTCCAGGGCGATGCTTGTGATCGCCCTGGAATCGCCACACTAGAGTGCGCGGCCCGGCTGCGCTCGGGAGATCGATAGGCGGAGTCACCTTGCAGCGAGACGAACAGCGCCTAGCCTCGACCCACACACCACGCCGCCAGCGCATGTCATGTTGATTTCGCTAGCTCCTTTATAGGGATTACTAACAAAATAAAATTCTGAATCTACCCTATACCCAACTAGCTATAGTCCATTTGCATTTACTTACAACGTTTTTGAAGCTTAAGTTCTACTTTCTGGATACATTACTCCGCCTCAAGAACCCCTGAGAAATGTCACTGCCCCTACTGGGTGTCCAGTACAGTTGGTAACGACCAAGAGAAAGTGGTTACATTTCTTAATGTCGTAATAAAATAAAATGGTAAATATTGGTAACTATCGAAACAATTTATTTTGCTTTGTTTTTTAATTCGCTTATATATAACAATATTTATATTTCTAAATTATTTACTTTTCAAAATTCAGTAGTTTCACGTAACCAACATTTGAATAAAGTGATCCGGTCCATGGCATTGTTAATGCGCATACAAGTAGATCTTAAGCAGGGCTTTCAAAAGTGCACAGTTTACCGTGAACAGCATTTAGATATAGAAAATTACACCAAACGGACAGCGTACACCAAACAGAATGCGCTCTCAGTTCAGTAATATTTTGAATACAAACTATTTCTTACTAGGTAATACCAACATCTACTTTCTCCTTGTTTTATTCGCATAAATTATAACTTAATTGTTATAATTTATAGACAGACAATTTAACCAAAAAGAAGGATGCATTTATGTTAACGCAAGTATAAAACGCGTTTGATGAATGGCGTATTTAGAAAACAAATAAACACATCATACGATAAGTGATTATTCAAATGTTTGTTTCAAAAGTATGATGAAAACGTGAATAGACTATTTTGAATTTAAATATCTGTACAGACATAACGACTCAACTACGAACTCGTATTTACGTCAAAATAATGATTTTGCAAAATTTTGGCAGAATTAATATTATGACGTAATTATGAGTTCGTAGACATCTTGTCTTGTATAAAGTGCGGGCTAAGGCCAATAAAATCTATTCGCGGTTTATTCATACTTTTTAAATCGAACCTTTGAAAAATCACCCCATGTATGACGTGTTTAGTTATTTCATGTGATACACCCTTCGACCCCGCAGGGGTATCAGGTGCGTATCACTACGGGGCAGAGAGCGATATCGGCTTGAAAAACCCAAATGCCGTGGCCCAGTCTCTTTCCCAATATCTACAATTGAAATACTATTATTCATGTTATAGCAATACAAGTCTTTCGTAAATCGGGGGGGGGGGGGGGGGTCATTTGCAAATAAAGTCTCTCTACTCTTTATGTTCCAAGGTCTTTGATTCACTATTTATTTTGCACCAACACGACAGTTTACAGGCACTGATTCTACTCGTAAATGCACACAATATAAAATATTAAAATGCTGCGCACTCAATTTACATATTGCGTGGGCAGACCCCTTAATTAAGTTCAACGTCTTTTGCCCTCCGCGGTTACTTTCAAGAACTGGTGCTCATAAAATTTAATATTAAAGCCACGAACGAGAATCGTTTCTGCGGAGGCTTGACGTGCTTGAAGAGTGTTTAAAAAAAAGGACGACGGACTCCGCAGGTACAAGCCGACGACGGCGCTTATGCTTAACTCATACCTTAAATTTGGCATTCGTACAGAATACCATACAGCCTGGCCACGTCAGGGAACGTCCTTGCTGGCCAGTGTCAGCTCGCTGTAGACTCCGGCCCGCTCCACGTCGTCAAAAGGAGAGCAGCTGCCGGGTCGTTCAACTCGGGGCCTCCGCGCAAGCATGCGCGGATTTCTTGCACTCGCTAGCATGTAGAATCGCACTGACACACTCTGGAATATTTGGGGTGTCTAGTCGTTACGCAAAGGTGTGGGTATGTTTCCAGCACTCAAACCGCATGAAACACCGTTTGCAATCAAGCCTGCGTAAGACAAGTCGCAGAGAAATGCTTAAAGTTACTTTTCTAGGCTCCAAGTAAATACTGAAAAAAAATACGGGCCGCTGACTTACGTCGCTGTTGCACCACGTACACTTTCAAATGCTCGTCCTCGAGCCACGTAAAACGGGCTTTTTAACCAGCATGGCAACATTCGATTTCACGAGCCATCAGTCACAAGTCGCGGTCTCAGTTATTTCCGCGATTTTCAGGACGCTCGTATTAAAGTGAATATTACTCGTACACGCGGCTTTTTCACACTTAGTACGTCCGCATCAACTTTAAATCTCTGCGATACTTGGCCCATATTTCACTAGCATGAGCTGCACGCTACAGGCAAACTTAGCAACATCGTATCTACGTTCACGTCGGGCATGTTTTCATAATATTGTTCAAAAAGTTCATTTATTTGCTCCCGGAAACGTTACGGCGACGTTCACTTGCTGGCGTTACATACTGCACATCGCGTCCGGGGAGAAATTACATAGCAGTCCCATACTGCTAAACGTCCGCCCGACTTCCCGATACTGTCCAGCTCCGCAGTCGAGCACGTATTACACCGGCCATCTAAACACCGCGGTGGACACACACACACACACACACACAATGGCTAGGGCGCGTTGTCATAACCAGGTGACGTCTCGGTCTCCCGCCACCCCAAGCGCCACGGTCGCGACTCTTTACAAAGCGATTAGCCAGTTAATGTCGATTGCAAATATCATACATAACAACCATATAAAATATGTTCTAAATTTCATCATAGATTAACACTAAGCAATAAGAATAATTTCACAGTAAAAACTATGTGCACTAAAATACATACTGGGTTAATACATGTACCAGCCGGTATATAACCAAATATAAATACAGTAAATACGCAGCGCTACCAACTGTGGTGCAAAATTACTAAAACCCATGCATTTTACTAAGTTACGATATATGAATCGTCACACATGAATACGCCATTATCGCAGCCGTTTTATACCTCTGTTAGCATAAAACTTCTCAATTTTCGTTAATTTGTATTATGCTTCAATTTTAATTACAAATTATAATATTTCATTAGTAATAAATATAAATAAAAACAGAGAGAAAACATGTGAACACATAGCGCTTAGTAAGAAATAGTTGTCATGCAAAATACTGTTACAACTGTGTGCGCACGAATTCGGTGCGATGTCCTTTAGATGTAATTTTATAGACTTGGTTAAGGAGTTAGTATCTACTCCATCTTCGAGTTTTTTTTACAAATCTTCGCAATGAAAATGTATGACCAGAAAAAAAATCAAAGCTAGACACACATGGGTGACTACTTAACGAATGTTTTTTTTTTTTTTTTTTTATTTATAGGGTTTCAAGTATACGTGTATTTTCCCATGTGGGACTGAAATTATTAAGTAATTAGATAATGTTTGGTTACTGTCACATATGTGACACTAATCATGTAAGAAAAATAAGTGGGATTTAGAAATAACTATTAAAATGTTTCCTATGTTATTACTAGCTTGGTTTTTAAATATTGACTCTGAAAATTAAGTTAATGAGGAAAATACTTAAATCCAAGATGGCAAGGATACTTCCCCCTTAAGCTTAGTTTGCAGAAAGCGGAGGAATATCCTGGAAGTAGAACTTTAGCAGGGCTTCAGAAAAGTGTGAAGTGACCGTGGATGAATTATATCTAGTATAAGAGTAGTTTCGAAATTTTCTTTATTAAGAATTTAAACTATCTGGAAGAACCAACAGTACAGTACTGTGGTGCGGGCAGGATTTCCTTAATGCTCGGTCTAATCCACAATGTTGAATGTTCCACTCACGTGCTACAACTTTCTTTCAATTAAATAGCTTAATATGTATTGTTATAGCTACGTTAACGTTTTACATAATACCTTAAAATGTAGTCAACAAAATTTAATCAACGAGTCATCTGGTGACTCTGAAATGGTGAGAATCTATTCGTAACTTAAAAATGATACTGTACTAATTACATTATAACTACATGACAGAAGTTCAGAATTTGTTTACTTTACCTGTGTGATGTAATACTAGCAGAGAGGTATAATTGTGGTTTTAAGATATGTGTCATTGAGCAACTGAAATAAACTAGAAACCAGTAACTATGGCGTAGACCTGTTTTCTCGCGAAGAGATTTATGCTCAGGCTAGATTTAAAATTCTTACCTGCAAGCTTGCACATTTCTTTTGGCTATTTGCTGCGTGTCTGTGTGAGAAGACACTTCTGACTCGACTGGACCAATCAGAACTAAGTTACGCTGACACTGGACGTCCGTGAGGGCGTGAAGATTTGTGGGCGGCTCTAAACAGCGAGGTCAGAACGTCCGTAATTGACTGTGTAAGGAGTTCCCTTACAGTTGGTTCTCACTTATCATTTCGCTCAATACTCATTTTATCATACAATAGTTCACATGTTAAACTACATAATAATATGATTCCCTGCTTAAATATCTATGTTTAATGTATTTTAATTTTGTTAAATAATTGTGATAAAGCTACAGTATGAACACTTGAATAACTATTTATACATTTCACAGTTAATATGTGTCATTTATACTACATGGAGAAGTGCAGATATCGTGGAGGTAACCAGCCAGAGGTTTTTGTTTTTGTTTGAAATGTTTGTGTGAACATGAATTAACGAAGTGTAGACTGCTGTAAAAAAAGTTTGTTGAAATAAGTATGTAGTTGCTACTAGTGTCCTGCCAAGCCAAATGATTTGTGGATGAAGAGGACGTCCTGCAGTCCTGGAGAGCATCGTCCACTCCTGATGATGGCTACATCTACGTGTTGGACCAATGTTGCTGTCCAAGTTTCATAATTGATGGTTTGGCGGACCTTTGACTTTGATGGGAACCAGATCTTCATGACTTCGTGTCTACATTACGCCAAGTAAGGAGTATATTATCTTTAAAGTTAAATATGGACCAAATTTTCATAATGAAATTTTGTTTCAAACCTCTCCAGCCAATGATTCATCGAAGTGGCTTAGTCTCAGAAGTCTTGATCATTATCTGATGTGAGGCTCAAGGTCGCACAATCGAGAGTTTTCGTTGTTTTGTAAGACTGAGTTGCTGGCCGAGGGCACATGTAGGAGTGCAGTTTCATGGACCATTTGATCGAGTTTAATATTCATTTGCATTTATTAGTTGTTTAACTGTCATAGAATATTTAGGGAACATCCTAAATTTGATTTCTAAAAGTAATCATATTCTTATTGTCATCTTATTCATTTTCTGACAACAGATAGTAGTTCTTCTTTTTTTGATTTTTTTAATTGTAGGATTGAAGGATAGTTGTAAAATGTTGTCCTGTGTAGTGTTATAATAGCCTATTTATTAAAGTTATAAATTTGATTTTTACATGTGCTTTCTGTAGGTAGAGCCTATCTTAAGGTTGCGCTATTAAATAATTACTAGTACAAGTTTCTGCCATTACGATCCTAGAAAGCGTTATGATTTAAGGTAGTAATTCTGAAGATAAAATTAATTTTTTCATACTTTTCTTGAATAGAACTACCAAGTAGATGTTCTCAAATATACATGTGAAAAGGCGCCCATATCTCTACATCCATGAACTACACTCTTATAAATAATTCTTTATGAAACTCTACAGCTGACAAACACTTACGCTGCGTGTGGGGTAAAACCATCAATACAACAGTGATATTGGTTCTGAACTAAGTTTTCGACTACAACTAGTCGTGATTGTGACTCGGCACCGCGCGAGGGCTCTGCTAAACTACACCCGCTTCGTGTGCCATCGCCTCGCCTTCCTTTCACTCGAATGACTCATGGTTGCGGCTTACTGAGAAACGGGTGGTTGTCGCATCTCAGTACCCTTGTCTTCCAGCTCTGACCATCGCCCTCAATAGAACGCAGGGCCAGGATGTTCCCAGTGTTTAGGATTAAGGCCATACAATATCTTGCGTACCTCCACAGCGTTCTGTGGTGTGCAACCCAGCCAATCAGATTCAATAAACAACGTTTTTTTAATTGTTCTGTGTTTATTTTAATTCCTCCCAACTTGTATGTGGACTGTGTAGCGTGTTGACGATTGTACAGGATGTTGACGATTGTACAGGATGGTGACGATTGAAATGAAATTTTAAGTAAGACTCGGTTTCACCCCTCCAGCAGAAATTCTTAGTTTTCGCGTCGTAGTTTCGGATTCATAGAATCTCTGACAATGAACGATTAGATAAAATTTTCATTTTACGAGTTGTGTAAAATTTTTGTGCGTATATTGAACTGCGTGTTATCTGGTAGTTGCAAAAGTCGAGAAAATATTTATAATTTATCAACAAGTTCCTCTATTTGTGCAAACAGGAAGTAACGCACAGTGCAAATTGGATACAAAAGTATTAAACAAATAGTAAATTGCAAATTTTATTATATGATCAAACATTTTCAATATTACTACTGAAAGTGAAATTATGCCACGAAAAAGAAGAATTTCTGCAAACGGGTTGAATCCGAACCTTAAATTTAATATATGCAAGTTTGAATGATAAACCATCTAGAAAACCCGCAAACAGATAGCCCTATATATTTATCACCGAGGAAAAGGTTTGTTCCACCCACAAAATACTTGTTTGTAAAGGGCAAAAAATATATTTTGTTGCTCCAACAAAATGTATTGTTTATTATACTAAATTTGAAAAGCAACATGATTAGTTTTGTTCATCTAGCAAAATTTACACTTGACTAAACAAAACTTCTGTGCTGGGCCAAAAATATTAGACTATAGTCCATTCACGGTTACTTCAGCCATTTCTAAAGCCCTGCTAAAGTTCTACTTCCATGATATTCCTCCGCCTAATACAAACTAAGCTTAACTAATCCTGGAGAATTACACCAGAGGACAACGCACCACATTCGTGCGCACTCTGCTGTAACAGTATTTTGTATAAGGACTATTTCTCACTAGGCGCTACCAACATACCAATTATATCCCTGACTTTTATTCTGCATATTTATAAATAAAGCTTTATAATTTATAGATACAATATAAATAACTTTTCAATTTAACAGAAATAAAAGTAACTTTTATGAACACAAGCATAAAACGCTTGTGATACATAGCCTGTGTTGAAAATAACTAAAGGCGTCATACATGGGGAGATTTTTCAACGGTTTGATTCAAAAAGGCCGAAGAAACTGTGAATGGACTATATCGACAAAATATTTAGTTGAATGAAACTGTATATGCGGGATGGTCGGCCTAACGTGGAAACACCCAACATTTCCGGAACAGTTGCAGATCACGAAATGTGATTTCTGCTAAATGAAATTACGTACATGGGCAAGTAATTTGCCGCCAAATGACTATTCGTAAACACGTGTATAGACAGAAATAATTAAATCATATATGATTTTTCCCCTGGAAACATACATTTATTTCAATGGCACCTGAAAGTACGTGCAAAGAGGAATTCAGTGAAATGACACATGCAATGGAAAGTAACACAGAAAGGCCAAGAAATAATGTGTAAATATGATTAAGTTAGGTGGGCCTCTAGCATGGGGCAGTGTAGTGTACCTGTACTCACAGCTGTAAGCAAGCGACATGTACCATGACTCACCCTGGCGGGATCACTTCCTAATAGCAGTGCAGCGCCAGTCCTCATCATCTCTTACGGTAAATGGTATTGCTGTGTGTGGCTGTACGTAAGCAATGATATTCACGAATGAGGAAAAACTGAACGCTCTACTAATTTACAGTGAATGTGGCCGAAATGCCAAGCAAGACATTCAAATGTATGGTGAAAGGTATCCTAATCGGACGCCCATCTCACGACAAACAATACGAAGAATTTGCACACATTTCGTATCACGAGGTGAGTGTAATTCCACAATACGAGTGCGACGAGAACACTGCAAGCCAGTTCATGTTCCTGAGAATACATCATGTGGGAACCGTCGGAATGGAAGGGTAAAACCACAGCTGCTTCCAGATTAATTGCTAACTTCTGAAATCAAGTTAAAATTAATTCCCCATCACTGCCTGCGCGTATTGTTCTACTGAGGTATTTATGCTAATGTTAGTAGTGTAATGGAAAAATGTAGCTTGACGTGTGAACATAGTCTAACGCCTTATCAGAAGTGTGGTATATCACAAGGGGCAACTGAAGTCTGTTTCTATTTGTTTTGCACGCCTTATACTAACGCTTGACATCATAATAAAAGGTCTAATAAATGAAGGTTTATGATTGTTTCAAAATGTCGACTTGCCGTTGCAGCATCATTACACACTGGGTCCGTGGAAAATGCAATTTTTACATGCGGCGGGCGAGTAGGCAAATACAACAAGGAGGAAGCTCGCAGAACTTTTACAAGGGCTCATTTAACAACTGGCAAACTATAGTAGGCGTTATCTGTCTACATGTGTCAAGCGATGGCGACTTCCGGTTTCCTCGAAAACTTCCGGTGTATATATATTTAGCAGAGATGCGCTTATCTGTGCACTAAATAGTTCTGTAGATTGTCAAACTTAGCACAGTGATTTAAACTCGTCTACTCACGTCTCCCTCCGCCTAATCACTTCGTATTTCCAACGTTCAGCGTCGCCTTAAAAAGTACTAAATATCCAAAAACAACTACTCTTAAGTATAGCTATGTTTCAGAATTCTGCCGAAAAAAAAGTATATATCGGGTAGACTATTGCGTTAATTTGTTACCTGCGTAATACTTTCGTACATCGCCATAGTAAACACTCATTTGCCACGTTCACTTCATGTAAAGGCTGTTCACGATAACGTGAGCATTTTTGAAACCAACCTTAGAAAAAAGCCACTGCTCCTGCCTGCATACATTTTAACGGGCACCACTGAGTGACATGAGCCCAGTTATGTTGGTAACAATGGAGGGAAAGTAGTTCCATATCTTAACGTCTAATAAAAAGTGTTAGGTAACTATTTGCGATAACTTAAATGATTTTTTTCGGGTTTTGCATTTTTTCAATTCATCAAAATGTATAAATGAATAAATTTGTAAAATATTTAATTTGAAAATAATTTTACAGTTTCACTTGAAAGGCGAATGAATAAAGTGATGAGGCCGGTGACAATGTCAATTTTACGTAAGGCGGAAGAATACACAACGTGCATAGAAGTAGATCTTAAGCAGGGCTTTCGAAAGTGCTCAAATTATCGTGAACAGCCTATATGTAATGTTCCACTGCATGTGGTTACGATTCAGGTAGGAATTTCTGTTTTATATCTGATCAAACGTGCCTCAGATTTAACATTCATGGTAAGATTATCTACAGTTACTGGCCTGTCCTTGCATATAGTTTATTGTTGTCATTCCTAGGACGTAAATTATATTTTATATTTAATAAAAATAATTTCGATAGAAAAAATTCGAAAATCGAAAAACTAACTAACGCACGCTTGACTTCAGAGACCTCAACTAAGAAGATAGCCAATCTCTGCATTGATTATTAACACACAATTCCCCCGAAAAATACTGTTTGGAAGTATTTACTATATGTATATATATAAAATTAGAGTTAGCTAATGGTGTCTCTGCATGTTTGATAAGATAGATAAATATTTTCGTCAACGCTTTGTTCCAATGAATTCATCGTACTCAACCGTTAAATAACTTAAAATTGTTTGTGACCACAGGTATCACAATAACGACACCTTATTTACACAAATGGTTGTATGTTATGTTCCTTTCATACTGCTTATGATTAAGCAATATTATTCCTATGATAATACAATTCACAGTGTCTTCATAGGTTTAGGATAAAAGCAAAATTTCTCGTCTTAGATAACAATCAACCCAGTTTTCTTTAGATTTATATAATTACTTACCAAAGTATAATGTACAGGCCTAAGACATGAGAGGTGATATCCGTGAAACTTAAGATATAAGGAATGCACTCGTACAGACCGCACAAACATTTGCAGACAATGCTTAAATTAAATTTAAATAAATTTTTATACTTAGGCTTTAAAAAGTTATCTTAGGGAACTTTGCTATTATTATACGATAGAAGATATAATATATTATTTTAGACATTTGAACGTTTTTTTCCGAATAACCTATTGCCGTTTATATGACTATTAAAATTGTATTACGGTGGTGTATACTTCTGTATAGAGCTCGGATATTTCAAGTCCTAAAAATAAAACGTTCATTTTGGAACAACGCCTATCAGAATGTTTTTAATACATAACGACGTGAGTGTTTCGATGATCTCAGGAGGATATATGAATCAAAATTAATTGACAGTGTCCCAGGATAGCCATTCATTGCTCTGCAGATAGCGTGCTGATAAGGCCGTATCGTTAATCGATAGCTGTGAAACGATATCGTCAGGGCACTTTGGTGACGATACTCGAAATTAAGTAGTTCACGAATAAATACGCTCGTAGAATTTAAATGGTTTGACGACTGATGAAAACTGTGATCGACGAATACACAACAGCAGAAGCGTCCGGTCCCATGATGAAGAAAATAACTCGCGGAAAAAAAATCAAGGTCAATCCAGACAAAAGGCAGCGTGCTTTGTGTACCAGCCTACTTCAGTACTTAATACTTATATGTCTTTTGCCATATCTTTCCTTGCTTTTCTTTTTCTTTCTTTATTTTTATTTCTTGTTGTTTTTTTTTGGGGGGGGGGGGGGTTTTGTTTAGTTTCTCCAGATGTTAACAGTGATGTTTTTGTTAGAATAATTCATGACGTCCGTTTCTTCTTTGCCTACCATTAAATTTACAACAGAAGAGCCGATACTTAGGCTGGTGTGTTGAGTACTGTGCCATTGTGTTATTCATGGCGTTTCTGTCATTATAATACTTCTTTAATGTGAATAAACAAAATTGCAAATCAAATCAATTAAATCAAAATCAAACAAGTAAAATATTGGCATACAATGTTCACAAGCTATGAAGTGTCATTCGCGTTCGATCCATCTTTGGGATGACTATGTTAGGGAATTCAGAATACGTGCAATATGTAATTCAGTGGTTCCCGACTAGCGAACGCAATTTCAGATTGCTTGTGGCGGTTCCAGGTATTAGACGTACCTGCCCGTTCTCTGATTGGCTACTGTACGCCCTGCCGTATTGGCTGGGTTTCCAGCTGGCGAGTAGGTTACCGGACGCTCAATGGCCAATGGCGATCCACCATGTTTCTGTTCACTGACGCCATCTTGCTGGAGCGACTGTTTCGCCTCTGTATTGCCAAGTGTTCTGGTCGCAGAAAAATTCATTATTTTGTGTTTGTGCGAAATTCTGCTCAACTTGTGGACATTATTTACAAGTAGACTTCTATTTCTTCGCATTAAAATATTTTAATGGCATGTTGTTCACACAATGGCCTGTCCAGATCACAATTTTAGTGTCTGAGGACGCACAAATAATATAAACTATCTCACTAACGAAGTGATATAATTAACAATGAAGTGACATACCATGAGTTACTTCAACGAATCTTAAAAATAACGCCATGAAATGCTTTTAAAATTTAAAAAAAAATCGCTTAAAATAAGTACGTTACTGTATGTATTTTATTTGTATCGGTCCATTAAATATTTGTTAAAATTAGTTTTGCCAAGCATATCTTAAAATGAATTAGGATCTGACCTCTGGGTCGCCCTTGTTAAATTTTCTGTCAGTTATTGCGTTTAATTTCTTTGTACATTCCAAAAACTCTAAAATTGTGTTTTTATATGCGATGATGAAAAAACTATACGATGTAAAAATAATTTCATGTGAGGAAACGATGTAAAAAGAATTTCATGTGAGGAAAGAGTATTTCTAAGTAAAGTCGGGATAATTAAACTGTGTTTCATGCAAGTTCTTGTGCTGCGTAGTGCTCATATAATCACTCCAGTTCGTATTTAATAAGTTCTTTCGGGTGTAGGCTGCCAGTTAAATGGTTAACGTGTTCACTCGTCGAGTATATGAGCCGCGGCCTGTTTCACAGCGACGTGTGGCGAAGTGTTGAAATGTAAGCTGTGATTTGCTCTGTGCTATACCTAACCGTTTGCTAGTGTACACGTCCGCTACTTAAACGTAGTAGTGCAGTTGACGTCACAGCACGTGTATAATGGGTGCCTCACCGCTCTCTCGTGAGCGGCCGCAGTTTCTCCAGGCTCCAGTCTGGTTACTGGAAAAACATAAGGAAAAACCTTCGCCGCCGGCACAGCGCATATCATGTTAGAAGGTTCCAGTTGTCATAGGTTGACAGAACATATGTGTTTATTTTATCTTTGGTTCCAGCAGATTACCTGCATAAGTGTTTGAATTGTCTTATTTATTTTATTTCACACGCTATTTTAATTTGCATATTAATTTTCACACATCTCTCATACGTAATGGTAACACTTTTAAATTCCGTAATTTATGATTTATGAAAATCACCAATCCACTTGATTCCTATATTCTATGATCATTTTTATGCAGTATTTTGAGTTTTGACATATTGTTATTTCAATATTGTAATATTATGTTTATATTTTTAATTTTTTTCTGAGTAATTATTTTATGATTTTTTGAGCATAATTATTAATTTTATTCTTTTATTTGTATTTTATTTTGATTTATTTATTTTAAGAAGGTATAATTGGAAGTAGACCGCAATTGGCTAGTCGTGAGTGGAGATGCCAGAAGGCTTGCTCCTGGGTGGGACTTTCTACATGGATGGTTGATTGTATTTTCGCTGGTATTCCAATCTTAGGGAATCCTCAGCCCCAACCTAAGAATAGGTTAGAAATAAGTCCCAAAAGTAGTGATTAGGTCACTGCCACAACCGATTAAAGAAGAGGGTCGATGGCAGGCGTCTAGCTAATTTTATTAGTGAGTTTTGTTGGAGACGCCAGGACGCGGATACCTAGACACCAGGCGCCATGTCAGTTACGTTAGCGCCGCATCAGCTTACAGGTGACGCCAAGGATTTTGCGAGTCTGGAGGTAGACCTAATTGAAAGATTTCACTTGTGATTTATTTCTACGAACTTATAGTATTTTCAGAAGAATTTTAATTTATGGAACTATGCATTTTCTGATCTTTAACTTGTGTATAACCAGTAGTCCCTGAGATCCCGTATGAGCTAATAACGCTGGAGCACATTAACATTAAAAAATTATTGAACTCAGCGTAATTTCTTTTGAATAGAGATTTACTATTTGGTAGACAGTGAGGAGGAATTTTTCTGAAGTAATTAAAACTAAATAGACATTTTCAAGTAAAGGTCAGGATCATGAGAACTTTACATGCAACTAATTTCTTGGAAGCTTAGTCAGTTTCTTATACAGTTAAAAATTGAGGAAACTACTTCCGATTATGAACTAATTATATTTCTGATTTGAAATTCAAGTCAGTTGTTTAATTTTGCAGCAGCACTACGGTCATATCTTCTTTTTAATCTTTTAATTTGTTTTAATTTCCTTAAATGATTTAACTGTATTCTTTATTGAATTTTTCCATCTTGTTTAATTGAGTAACATATTTGGTCTGATTTTATTTATTTTTAATTTCATTAATAAATTAATTATTCAGATTTCACATGTTTTATTTTAAATGAAGTGCTGTGAATGTATGGAAGTTGCTTTTGTGAATGTTATTTACAGTGATCCTGACATCCTCAGTTTCTCCTGGTAACATTAAGGTTGCAAAAATAATAAGGTGTATTCATACACAGACCAGCCTACGTTTGGCACCTTCCAACCTATGCTTGTGTCGCCCACGTCCATATATAAATACACTAAAATATATCAGACATTTCATTACTCTACAACTCCACTTCACTCCTCACACAGTTCAGTCAGGTTTTTTCCTGTGGATAATAGATGTACATTTCTGCACCTGCCAATTTATGAACTGCTGGTAGCATGCAGCATGCAGTTCATAGTCGCGATACGTAAGTGGGACTTTCAACACAAATACAGGACTTTAAGGCTGTTCAAGTGACTAATAATACTTTTCTGATTTTCAAAAGATATATTGCTGTTTTACGTTATTATCAATAACTATTTCATAAAAATGCCAAACAAGTTTAAAAATAAATCTTGCGTACTTATTTTTAGTAAAATTATTAGCATTTCAACCTTTAAAATGTTGTCAAATAATTTGAAAAAGTTATGAAAGCATAATGTTTGATTTGAGTTTAAGTGTTTTTTTTTTTTGTAGAGTTAAGGAAGGTACAGAAGAAATTTCATTGAAGTGTGGTATTTGGTTAGCCCGCGACTAGGGTTTAACTTCTGGCTATTTTGGATTTCAATGTTATTATAAAACTTAAAATAAAATAAGAGCCGTACCACTGGAAGAAATTCCATGAAGTTTCTTCATCTTATTCTAACAGCATTAACAACATATTTGAAATGTAGCAAAACATGATAATTATTGAAAAACATTTCATTTGTATGTCAATACATATAATTCAGAAATTCCTGTATTTTCTGTCATTAATTAAAAATAATAATTTTCCGTAGTTTTTGATACTTTTAAAACTGTTCTATTTGATGTAGTGGTACAGAATAATATAATATCGCAAAAATAACGAAACTCATTTTTGGCTCGTGAGCATGCTTAAGTAGTGCACGGCTTAAAAGTGAGTGGGGGCCGGCGGCGGTGTGGGCGCCATTCAGGCAGACTTGGCAACGTCCGCCTCGACACAAGGGGGCGGAGGGGGAGACGCGACGCAGCACAAAGCAGCGGGTAACAAGGGCGATCGCGCAGTGGTGGAAGGCCGAGTGAGTCGGCCGTCGGGAATGTAAACATACCAGCCAGTTGGCTGCGAGCCCAGGGTTGACGGTTGGAGGGGGAGGGGGGTTTGTTACGCCTCGGTCCAGGGTTGTGCCGGGTCAAGCAGCCCTCTACACCTGCCCCGTGCCGCACCCTGCCAGGTACCCCGTACCAAGCTGCTTGATTCGCTGTCCATTCAACACTTTCTCAACTCATGTAAGTAGAAAGAGATACAGGTTGTCCACGGTAAAGTGAGCACTTTTGAAAGCCCTGCTTGAGATCCACTTGTATGCATATTGTGTATTCTTCCACAGTATGTACGTACAACTAACGTTACCACAAGGCTGATCACTATATTCGCGCATCGGTCAAGGACAACTGTAAAAGTAAATATTTTACAGATGCTTTTATTGTTACAATTATATGTATTAAAAAAAAAAGTCAAATAAAATACCTGAGTATTTACAAATGTTTACGTAATGCTTGTATTTAACTTTAACACTTGGATCTACTTTATCTCTGTCTTGCCAACTTTACTGCACACGTAAGGTTCAGTCAGCCCGTAAAATATACGTAGACAGGGGCAGTGACTTTTTTCAAAGGTTGATTTCAAAAGTGCTCAATTTACCGTGAACAGCCTTTACAAGGTGTTTTTGAATAACATTTCAAAATTCAAACCCCATCTTCTATTGATCAACATAAAAAAAAAATCCTAGGAACAAAATGTTTGGAAAGGTCATCTAGAATTTTTTTAATTTCAGTCGAACTTAAGCAAAACAAGGCAGCAGGGAGTCCGCAGCTGTACGTACCTGCGTGCAGTACAAGTTGCATACCACGCAGGCGCGGGGAAGGCGCCTGCCTATAGGACACTATACACTCGAGGTACGTGGTTGCTTGCTAGTAAAGGCTGTTCACGATAAAGTGAGCACTTTTGAAATCAACCATAGAAAAAAGTCACTGCCCTTGCCTGTATTATATTTTAACGGGTGCATTGATTGGCGTGCGCCCAGTAAAGTTTGTATAGATGGAGGGGAAGTAGTTACACACTTTAAAGTCGAATAAAAAGTGTTAGGTAACCATTTCTGATAACCTAATTTATTTCCTTCGCTCTCTGTTTTTTTTAATGTATCGAAGTATAAAAATTACAAGATTTGTAAAATATTTACTTTTCTAATGATTTCACAGTTTCATTCACTTGATTGTCGCATGAATAAAGTGATGAGGCCCAAGACAATGATAATCTAATCTAAGGTGGAGGAATTTCCAACGTCCATACAAGTAGATCTTAAGCAGGGCTTTCTTGAAAGCAAATTTTACCGTGAATAGCCTATACACGTGTGTCAAACTACATGGACAATGGCAGATTAGCAAGTGAGTAGTAAAGGCTTCCAGAAGTGATTGAATTTGTTTTCCGCTTATTGCACTACTTCCATTCACCTTCGTGGTATGCAACTTGCACTGCATGGAGTTACGTACAGCTGCGGACTGCCTGCTGCTTTGTTTTGCCTAACTTCAACTTGTAGGTATTAAAAAATACGAGATGACATTTCCAAAAACTTTGCACAAGGATATTTTGTTTATATTAGTCCATATATGCTGTGGATTGAATTTCGAAATATTATTGAAAAACATCTTGTATACGTGATTACAATTGATAATTTTTAATATCAACCTTTGAACAATAAGTTACTGATAACTAATGAGTCTACTTTCCCCTACATGGGTGCAAATAAATGTTGCGTAGTTCTTGAAAGCTTAGATGGTAGGTAGTCGTTGACGTCTCATTAACAGCAACATTATTAGAGATGAAATCAGAAACATGCGAAACAGTACAAAGACAACTGAAATACACAAGAGACTTGCCCTGGAATAGAATTGAGAAGAATTCTTAAAATTAAGCTTGATTGCATTCAACTGCACGCCATTCAGAAAATAGGCGACTTACATACTTAAAACATATAAATTAATATAGCCTACCACAGTACATCTTCACCGCCAAATTTGAAAGAAATCGATTGACTCTTTCTCGAGATACGGCATAAAAACTATATTATTTTATGTGAGACTATCTTACAGAATGGTGGAGAAATGAGGCTTTTCATTGACAATTTCGATGTATATAACTGATACTATCAATATCAATATAGAAAATTAAGTTGAAATGTGTTTTGCAGTTTCGTAGATAAAAATTCGGAGCTAAAATAGTTATATGACCGCCATTTCGAAAATATGTGTGTTGCCACACTTGAAATTTATCAGTTTATATAGCCTGCCATAGTGCTGATTGTTAGCCAAATTTGGTAGAAATAGGTGATTTTTTGTAAATCATATAATTTTATTTTGTCAAGTGATACTATTTTACAAAATGGCGGACCAAACAGATTAAGTGTACACATTTTATTGTTGTAATATATATATATATCCATTATACAAAGTTGCATTGGGATTTATTATGGTTTCGACAATATAACATACAAAACTAAAATAGCTATACGGCCGCCATTTTGAAAATGAGTGTCTGAAATACCTAAAGCATATTCGTTAACATAACCTACCACAGTTATACTTTTTTGCCATATTTGTTGAGAATCGGCCAATTGTTTCCCGATATATGACGCAAAAAGTTTATTTATTCGTGTGGTAGTACTATCTTACAAAATGGAGGATGAAAGAAGCTCCATTTATACACATTTTATGTTAGTTATATTTACTCCCAGCATACAAAGTTAGTTGGAATTGATCAGTTGTTTTCGAAGATGTAGCTAAACAGCCGCCATTTTGAAAATTTGTCTGACATACTTGAAACATATTTGTACATATCAACTGTGGCAGTATTACTTGACTGTCAAATTTTGTAGGAATCTGACAATTGTTTCTCAAGAAATTACACAAAAGCTTGATAAATTAATTTAGCACTGTCTTACAAAATGGTGGGAAAACCTGGCTGTTTTTGCATATTTGAAATTTGTAATCGAGTACCTGTCATCGTACAAAATTAGGTGAAAATAGGTCAAATGGTATGCAAGTTACACCATATAAACATAAAATATTTGTATGTCCGCCATTTTTAAAATAAGTACCTAATGAAGTTTATTTACTTATATTTACTTGGCCTATCATAGTGTTACTTACTTTACAAATTTGAAGGAAATTTGTTGAGTAGTTTCGAGATATAACAACAAAAAAACTTAATTTTTTCATGTGGCGCTATATTCCAAAATGGCAGATTAACAACAATATTCACCTCTAAATTTAATTCTGACAACTTGCACTGTCATCATACAAAAGTTGGTTTAAATCGGGTGAGTGGTTTCCAAATTTGTGTATGACATTGGTCGTTTCTCGTAAAATATCATATATTATATTAAACTTACTATATGTTGTGGTAAAATTAAATATAAAGACCATTTAGCACTTGCGCCGTTATAAAATACGTCACTATTAATGTACTGGTTTTAGATATTTTTGAGACCTCGAATTCAGTAGGCCTACTTAATTACTTAATTCGGTGAAAAACTATTGCGAGTAATATTATTCAAACATCAGTATGCGTTTTTGTATTTAATGAATGCGGTAAACAAGATTTTTAATCTCCGTTTGAACAATTTAAGATTTATTAAATTATTTATTGAGTTATATGTGTTTAGTACTTATTTACGCCATAACTGGTTATTGTAAATGTTTTTCATATTTTTATATTATTGTTTATTAAAGCTTATGTAATATGTTATTTATATACTGCATTTTATTTAATCACTACTTGTCACTATTTCATGGCATACGTATTTTTCTCTATATTTAAGTTTGAATTGAGTTTACTTTGAAAACTACATTTATAATATCGATAGTCGCCTGTCAACCGGCGTTTCGTTCAATTGTTTCCCTGCTGGCCGGATGTGCATTGCAGCTTTGCATATTATTTCTCTGCAGTGTGTAGTTTTTGCCGTTTTCCTGCTCTATTCAGGCAGTGATTATACCAAACATGTGGGATTTTTCTTCCACCACTTCTGAGTCTGGGAGTAATTAGTCTTCTCCAGACAGCCTGCTACATCTATAATTGACAATCCAATATTTTCGTTCGGCTTTTGTTTGGGTTCTCTGCATACTTTACGTAGGATTGTTCAAAAACCCTTTACCTTGGTGTGTTGACAACATGTGCTATTCGTGTTGCACTGTGACCGCGATGATGGTTTATTTAGGCACTTAATTGCCTACTGTGTTATCATGTAGTCGTTTATAGACTAAGTATATTACATTTGTGGATTGCGTTCTTTTATATTTATTTTGGGGGAGGAGGAGGAGGATTCAACACATTCGCTACTTGGAATATTCTTTTCTGTTTCCTTTCTCTGGTGATCACAGCATCAACTTTATAGTTGTTTTTCTCCTCTTGCACCAGTTATATTCATTCACGAATCTACATTTAATGTTGTTTCAGTGACGATGAACTTACCAGCCTAACTTTTACTGAACATTCTAGCCTAATATTTACTGCATGTGCAAGGCAAATTTCGTTTCTGCACGTTTTGGCTTTTGGTGAACGTAGCCTGTCCTTCCCTTGCTGGTGGCCACGCAGTCAATATTTATTTAAATTTCTTCATGCTGCAGTTCGGCAGTGGATATATTATCTTCTTGCCCGTGGGTTAACACGTGATTGTTCTTGTGGATTCGACGATACTTTCATTCAGCTACAGCGGTCACCAAAATTACGCTAAATATGTATTATTTTATAAATATGTGGACCATTTATCATAATATCTTACAGCGTTGAGAGTGAAATTGATTTTTTTTACTATGCATTTGGTATGCAAATTCACACTAATAGTATTTAATGTAATTCACGCCATTAATACTGCGAGCAGCAAAAATGTAAGTCAGCGATTGAAGTGAACGAAGGGATTCAGTCATCTCTTAACATCAAGATCTTGAGAGCCGATGAGGGCGAAGCGAGGTGAGTATGGAGCAGCGCCGGAATGTAAGGACGGGGGAACGGAATAACCCTGAGGAAACCCGCCGACCAAGGGCATCGTCCGGCACGATTCCCACATGCGAAAATCGGGGAAGGGGTGGCGCCTGTAATCGAACCTGGGTCACCTAGGTGGGAAGCGAGTAGTCTAACCACTACACTAGGCATGGCCAAGACACCTAGGTATGTTCTCCTGGTTTTATTTATATTAATTAAAATGAAATACAATAATTTATAGACGAAATATAAGTTCAAGATCAATTCAAGATCAAGATCAAGGCATATTAAGGAAAAAAAACGCGTCATAAATGGGATCAGGTTTCAAAGGTTTGTTTTAAAAAGTGTGAAGAAATCGCTAATAGACAATAGTGAAATATCTGTAAAATCCGTGTGCGCGCCTATACACATGTCTCGGTAAATGAATAAACCGTGAATACAATTTTTTTCATCCAAAATTAAGAAAAGTTATCTACAACTATCATTTTTTACTTTTTATCTTCTCAAATATGTCCAAAGATATCCTAGAACTGCTAGATACAGGCCTTTTATAACTTTCTTGAGCAGTTATCGCAGGGGCAATGAAAAAAGTACAAAGTGGCTGGTGTCTGTCCATTTGCTTACATCATGTGTAATATCATCTCACAGTTGTAGATCTGGTTGGCGAGAAACTCAGCTTCCACGCAATGGTGTTGGCAGGACCAATCACGTCGCATTCTCACCAACAGACGTGACCTTTAGATTTCACATTAAGGACCTTGACTGCGGAGAAATATGCTATTTTCTATTGCATACTGCTCAACGTGTGGACATTATCTCCAACTAATTTATATTCATATATAATTAGTTTATATCGCATAGTTTATTGCAAAATTACATGTCAAAGTCAAAGTTTTACTGGTTTTGCAATGCACAAATAAAATAAGCCAAACGCTTTGCAAAAACTTAAGAAGGGGCAACTAAAACCTCTTGTTCTAATTCACTTCAAAGTATGCGTGACCAAAGTTATTTTATAAAAATTAAGGTGTAGCCACAACAATTTCCTTTCCTCCCGCAATTTACTGCAATTGCACATACATTTTCTTGCGTGATTTTACTGACGTTTTGTAGCAGCTCTTTGCATCTTCTTTCAGTGTGAATGATCTCATTTCTGTACATAAGTTTACGTTTGTAAAACAGTAAAATTGTGATTTTGACGCTTAGGTGTGAAAAAAACCATGTGCTCAATTTTTTAGGTGCTAGGAAAGATTACTTACTGATAGTGTCTGCAAGTCGGAGAGCGCGCGAATTTTTCCGGGGCCAACGTCCTTAAGACACTACTTCTCACACATTTTGTAGAAGTTTATCGTTTCCGCGTCACAATTTCTGATTCGAAATAGTTCATGATAATGTACGATAATAGAAAATTTTCATTTTACGAGTTGTTTAAAATTTTCGTGAGTAATTAAAAATAGTATGTTATCTATTAGTTGTAAAGTCGAGCATATATTTATATTTTATCACTAAGTTCCCGCCTTTTTAGCAAACAGTGTTTTTTTTACACATAGTGTAAATTAGAACAAATGTATTACACAGCTAGTAATTTGTAAATATTTTACTATCAATCATTCCCAATAATACTATTGAAATAGAAAGTATGACACGAAAACGAAGAATTTCTGGGAGGGTGTGAAGGCGGGCTTTTTAATGGCAGTTGGCAGGTAGGTATATCTGGAAGGCAATGGTGAGTGGGCCTTCAATGCCCGGTTGCACCAACATCTTCCCCGATCCGAGATCGAATGATCCTAGTTCTGAACCAGGATCCAGTTTGATCTTGGTACCAATGTAAAAGTTGCACCAACGAAATTTCATGATTCAAGATCTCCGATTCGTCGATCTTGGTTTCAAAGTGAGATATCGAGGTTAAGTATGAGACAAATTTAGCTATTGGTTCGTAATATATGACGTCATGGAAGTAGGCGTATTTTTCACTATAGATAGAACTATATGTGCGATGTTTGATCTGTTTATGTGAATTATTGTTGTACGAATTTTGCTGAATAATATTCAGGTGCGTATAATGTTGTTTTAATTTCGCAAGAAAACAATCGAACGTAGTTCTATCTGTTGGCGTATTTTCAATTACATTTGTCGACGATGGCTGCTGATCTCGGATCGAGATTGCGAATGGCCAATTTCGGCAGTTCAAAATGAACTTCATCTCAATCTCCAGTCCAGCTCTGACCTCGAATGGTGCAACAATTTTCTATGTCGATCTTAGATCCGATCTCGGATCGAGTTTCGAACCACGATGGTGCAACCGGGCACAAGTGACGCTAGGCTGTCCGGGCACTAGTAGCAGGCACGCACTGGCTGTCCTGGTATCGCAGGAAGCTGGCGCCAAGCAGACGTGTCCTTGACGTGGAGGACAAGGTCCTGCCTCCGAGATAGCGCCGTACAAACTGCGCGTACTCCGCCTGCTACAACTCCCTGTGCAGCGCTGCTCTGGCGTGAACTGCTGCGAGGTAAGCTGGCGTTAGCTGTGTGCTTTACTTTGTTATAAACTAGTTCTCACCTCCGCCACTAAAACGTAGCTCGGCAGCTGACGTCACAAGAGACGCGTGTAAGGGTCCCTTGCTGCTCTCTTGTGAGTGGTCAATATGCACTCAGTTTCTCCAGGCTGCACGGTGCTTACTGACTCCTGCTGAGAGCTCCGCGAATGTACAGCACTCAGCAAGCACCAGCTTACCTTGCAACACTTCACTACTGCTATTCTATAACTTTTTTCTGTCGTTATATGAAGACATTTACAGCTTAACTAACTTTATGGGCGGTTCATGATAAAGTGAGGACTTTTGAAATCCCTGCTTGAGATCTACTTGCAAGCACGTTGTGTATTCTTCCACCATATTCTGACCGTGCCACGTCCTAAGCCAAGGGCGTGGCAAGGCCGGATTTGCATAAAGACATGGAAAAACCAACAGAGAACCAAATGGCAAAAGCCATGCAAAAGAACCATTTGTCTGTACAGTGTAAGGATGAGTTTACTAGTGAAAGCGGCTTTTAACAGAAACAAGGAAGTGTGGTAATTGTCTTTTTATTTTAATTTTCTTTCTTTCTTTCTTTTCATTTGTTATCAATATCACACGAGGAAAAGAAAACATGAACTTCCCTACACTAATTTCCAAATGAATCAAAATATACATAAAACACCAAGTTACAATAAAAAGAGTGAAATATAAATATTTCTCACGTACATAAATTTGCTGTTACCCAACTAATACTTTGATTTTTCACATTAAAATATGGATAGTGTTTATGCAAATAACTGGCCATTTAGTAATACAGAAGGCCATCACAATATACACTGGGCAAGTTACCCCAAAATTACAATCACCACAAAATGGTGTATTAAATTCTGTCGTACCAACATTTACTCTAAACATCAGAGATTTATATTTGTTCTTACATCAGGAAAACAATATAGTAACACCTCTTACTTTACTAGTCATAAATCAATATTACGTGAAGATTGTAACATGAAAATTTTGCGCAGTATTATTCCCATATACATCATCTGCTTGCGATCCCAAGTGGATAGGAGCAACTGTTGACTAATTTCCAGCTTTAACTCCCTCGAGCAAATACTATTTTCAGGGAGTTTCTAAACTTCGTAAAGTTTTTCATTATTTAACAAATGGTAAATACCACAAAAGTCACGAGCATTGACTACAATAGCCGTACCAGGCGTGACTTGGTTTCAAAAAGTTAACAGCACAACTTCAATAAGGCGTGACTTGGTTGCAAATTAAGACCAACTTTCATCATTATGGTCTGGGTTACAAATATTTACGACCAAAATTCCTGCATTAATGACTTGGTCACAGACTTAAGGGTTTGTAAACTGGTAACAGAAGGCAATATTATCCATTATAAAAGCTCAGAAGAGAGACCAACATTCCGCGATCATTTAAAATGTCTTAAATATTCGGCCATCATGGCTCTCGCCTAACGTCCAAATGAGTGAACGTCCTACTAGCTTGAATAGCCTACATTTATGTATAAAATACAGAATACTACTTATCTTGTAGAAGTATGCCCCCTCGAGATCGCTGACTGACCTCGAACGAAGCATGCACAGGGATTAAATACACAGTTCCGCCACATGGCGCCACCAACCACAGCAATGATACGTTATTTTCCTCAGAAAATAACGTGATTCCAATTCTTAAGTGGTATTTTCAATATTTCTTAGACCAATGGTGGTTGACGTTACCAAATACGGAGAACCGACGCAGCGGGCACCTGTTTCCCTTAGGGGGGGTCTACATAATTGAAAAATAAACCACCAATAATATTGAAATACGTAATAACACTTCCGGCAAGTTGCAGGAACTTGCGCAAACCAACGTCACAATTCTGTACTGCGCGAGCACATTTGGCGAGCAGTCATCAGCGCCCGCCGCCGATGATGCTGCCATCAGTGGGCGAACTGCAGAAACGCCTCAGCGCTTCACAGTTTCTGCCATGGCTGCGAGTTGCTGCACGTGGAAAGATGGCACGTACATTGACACACGTTTTCCGTTACCCCAGGTCTTCCAGTGTCTTTGTAAGGTAACATGAATATGCCGAGAACATTGCAGGTTAGTTATTATTCAATATATTTAGGCCATTTCTAGAGTTTCTCGCAAGGTGCTCGGGCGCACCTTGTGAGACCGCGAAATTGTCAAATAATGGTATATTTATACCATTTTCTCAATCAATGGCCCACTTAGAATTGTATTGCAAGTGCCGGAGTACACGTTTTGTATCAACGACCAGTTGTATTTCGTAACACTGTAGCTCACATCCTCCACTCTCGTGATAGGACGGTTCTCGTATAACGCATCCTAAGTGACTGCCAGCGAATCACAGATCTCTACTATCCGAGTTATTCAATTATGTTTGGCCAGTCAAGTAATAAATTGCCTTCTCACAAAGACACGCCGCCAATAAGAATAACTAAACTACTGATACGCTGTAGCTTATTGAGATTTGAATGTGAGGAATCCTTTTCGCGAAATTAGTGTATCCCTAAACATCGCTCTGCGTTACAGACATATGCCAATAAACAAAAATTGTTTGCTAGAAAATGTAGATAATATAGCAAGGAAGATTCTTAACAAAATATTCATGTGTAATATACTCGTATATAAATATTCATTAGTTGTGGAAAGATGTTGATTTAATGTACGGCATAAACAGTCAGCAAAAATTTCAATTTCAATTTGTTATATTTTGCAAGATGCCTACAAATGTATTAAGTTTTTTCTTCAAGGATGTCTGGTTTTTGAGTTTCACTAGCAGAATGGGTACATCTGGTTGAAGAATTTCAGCGTGTACCGGAGTATACTAAAGTTCAGTTCGGATTCCAATCTGCAGTACTTGGATAACTGTATCCAGTTTGCCACAGCAGACACCTACGCCTTCAGCTGAAATGCACTGCAAGGAACGGGAGTTAAAACATTTATTATGACCTCATCACCCTCAACCCTCTCCTGAGATACTGACGTCATAGGAACTGCAACGAATGCATTGGAAATTGAAATAAAGCTGGAATATTTAGCCATATGTATATTTCGAATAAAATTACCCGTTCTATATTGATATCTTTTATTATCTTGGTTGAAAGTAGGTTTTGATTCTTGTAATCACTTATTAATAAACATCATCGCATTTCATCTATACCTTCTTATTCCTATTTTGTTTAACGCACACAATATATTAGAAAATCTTAAATATAGTATTACGGACTTCGTCATTACACATCAAAATTTCCTTCTGAATACAATTTTATTAGAATACAGGAGTGAATATAAATGGCGAGTTTGGTGCAAAGGTATCAAGAGTAAGTAAGGCGCTGGCCACCGAAATAATGAATTTTCCTTCTTCCATTTTTCCTTAAAATTTACTTTTTCCCTAAAACTTCCCCGTTTTTCCCCTCAAAAAGTACCAATCCCCTAACTTGCAAAGAACTAGTTCCTTTTTTTTTTGTTTTTTTTTTTGTTTTTTTTTTTTTTTTTTGCAAAAACGATCCATAGGAAGGATTTAGGGGGTTCACTTTTTTCCTGTGACCTTGACCTTAACCTTTGACCTTTAGCCTGTTCCCAGTGACCTTGGATGATCTTAAACCCAAAAAAATGGAAAATATATATATAAAATCACTAAAACTTATATAATATTTTTTTTTTTAATTTTAAGGAAAAAAATCGAAGTTGTTGTAAAATATTATTTAAAGATGTGCATATAGAATGTCTGCAGTTCGATGGCATGTTGGCCAGTTTCCATCTCGTCAGTCATATTAGATGTCGACGATCTTGACCTTGAAATTCGAACTTAACTTTGGATGACCTTGAAGCCAAAAAAGCTTCTAAAGAATCCCAAATAATTCTAACTTATTCCCAAAAAAAAAACGACACTTGACTCAAGACCCTTTGACTCAAGACTCAAGACCCTTGACCCAAGATCCAAGAGTCAAGACTCAAGACACTTGACTCAAGACTCGACCCAAAACTCAAGACCCTTAACCATTAACCTTAAACCAAAAAAGTAAAGAAAATAAAAATAATGAAATGCCTAAACAATTTTTAAAACTCCTAAAAATTCTAAAAATGCATTAAAAAAATACAAAATATATAAAAATTTTAAAAAAGAACTTCCAAAAATTTTAAAAACTTTATTTAAAATGTTTATTGAATTATATTTTAACTAACCAATCAATTTATTTTTAGTAAATATTCAACAATCAACCAATAAAAAACGCTTGTCAGTGTGAGGGGGAGGGGGTGAAGTGAGCACAAGCCATCAAACAACGAGAAACATTGGTGGAGGGGAACATTTACGGGGATCAGTCGTCTGCTGGATATGGCGCTGAGGAAACCTCCGGAAATGTTTTTTTATCAAATGTTTGAATTATAATTTTTTATTAATTTTTTCATAAATTTTTAGAAGTTTTTTTACACATTCTCTACATAAATTTTTAGTAATTTTTAGAATTTTTATGGAATTTCCTAGAATTTTTAGAAATTTTATAATGTTTAGGGTTTTTTTTTATTCTTTGGGTTTAAGGGTATTGGGTCAAGGGTCAAGGGTCAAGGGTCAAGAGTCTTGAGTCTTGGAATTTTTGAGTTTCTTTTTGTGATTTTTAGAATTTAAATGGGGATTCAATGTTAAAGAAATTCCTTCTCGGCGCATCAATTTCAATCAACTGTTTCAAGCAAAAGTTCAATGCGACTTTCTCAGAGCAGCCTGCCCCATTAAGAAATTCGAAAAGAAAGAAATAAATAATTTTTCTTTTTTGGAAAATAAAAGTTTTAATGTTAAATTTTTTGAAGATTAAAATATGAAACACATATATTTGCAATATTTCTTAACGAGTCAGAATTTATTAGGAACTGTTACGTAGAACACTTTTTATTGAAATGGAAACTTCTGTTTTGTTCATTCTCCATTAAACCAACCTCCGTGGCTACGTGATTGCTAGGCGGAGCCCACAAGACTGTTTGTTGGAGACGAAAAAGTTTGCTATTTTATATTTATACCACATACTTTCCAACTTTTGGACATTATCGGTAATTACTCTTTCCTAGCAAAAAATAATTGAGCTTTTGCTTAGATACATTTTAAAAACCGAATTTCTGACGTTTTAATAATGTACAAATAATTAAGTTAATCTTACCTACACGAATGAGATAATTCATGCCGAAAGAAGATGCCAAGACCTACTTCAAGACATTCATAAAATCGCACGAGGGAACATTTTTTCAACTTAAAAAAATTGCTGAATATAAGGAAATTATTGCACTTGTGGCTATCCTTGAGATTTTGTAAATTAACTTGCGTTAAGAATATTTTAAAATTAATTAAAATAGCACCTTTCAGTTGCACTTGTTAAATTTTCTGCTGACAGTTTGGATTGTATAATTTGGGTATTACTTTGAATTTGATGTGTCATTTTGCAAAATCCATGTGATCCAAAAAAAAGTCACGCGAGGAGAGAGTAGCCACAGATAATATCTACCGGTTTTAAAGTAAATGTCGCAAATATATAATAACTAAATGTTTACGTGTTGAACGACCTTCAAGGCACCTGCCAACGTGTATGGCGGCGCTTGAAGAGCGTTGCAGTGTGCATGAGGTAGGTACTCGCCTTGAAAGAAACTGTTTAGCGATTGTCCAACGTGCTGATCTACGAAAAGAACACACACTTCAGACAACGGCAGTTGGGTGCTTTCAAGACGTGACGTCATGAGAAACGCCATTTCCAGCACTCCAAAACTGCTAGAACGGCTTTCTCAGAGTGCTGTGCCCTATTTCAAAATGTACGCCTCAGACACATACCAAACTACCCAAGGGCCCTGCAGACGTTACACCAATATATTATAGCGTCACCGCTGAAAGTCACTTAGGTAGACGCAGTGCGACGTCCTTATCGTTCCCGCGGTCCTCTGATGCCTAATCACATAGCCCCGACCAACACAGCACGACACGACCAAAAACGCAACCACGACACATTTCAATGTGACTACTTGAATTTACAGCACGACCCATCGCGCTTTCGGCAGTTAATGGGGCTATGGAGCTGCGCGTCCAAGGTCAAGAAGCCAGGGAGCGATACGGGCGATACTAACACGCACGCCTAGTGCCTCATCGCTCTTACGCGCAAGGCGTGCAGTGTTTCCGTCGTGACGCTGTACTGTGCAAATTAGATCTGTAATATAGGGATTTTATTACACGCGATCAAAGACCACAGATTAAACTACGGCCGTATATTTGTACGTTTATCTTGCCGCTTAAGGAAACTGCACAGGAAAGTTTTAAAAATGCGATATTTGACCATTTTCAAGAATTTTTTTTCTCCAAGCATACACTTAATATGACAAAAAAAAGGGCCTTAGGAAATTGTTTTTTTTATATATATTTTTTTTTTTCTGATAAAAAGACGCGTTTAAGCACAAACCACAATTTCAAAGAAAACGTTTTAGTAGATAGGACCTTAACCTAACTATTTAGACGGCGTCGATAGGCTACGTTAGTTTCAAAGGCGGTGCACAAGAATCAAATTTGTAATACATAATGGTGACAAATTTGTATCGCTAATGCATACAAAGGTAAAATTATTATTTTTACGAGTTATATACAGTAGTTTTCAATTTATTTTTCTTTTAAGTCGCGTCTTTGCCATTGTAGGGAAATGTTCCAATACGATTTCATTTTGCAATGCTGTACATTCTGTGCGTCGTGTTGCACGACACGACGAAGAATAGAAATAATTTCTAATTCAAAGTAGCTGGTCGGACGACATAATCGGTCGAGCATACGACGATCTATCTTGTATTTCATTGGCTGTTGGCCGTCATGTGGTGCGCGTTGGGGCTATGTGATTGCGGCATTACGTGGGAAGAAGCTCGAGTTAGACGGGCATGTTCTGTGCCGAGCGCCTCAACTTGTAGACGAGTGCGCCGGCAGCAGGGGGGAAGCAGACGGCGGCTCGGCGTGTGTGCCGGGTGACGTCAGGGACACGTCACGCCGCGCGGCCCCGGGCATGTGGGTCGTGTTTATTTGCAGTTTTGGCGGCACTGAAGGAGGGGAATGTAGGGCGACCTGTGAGGATCCAGACTCACGTGATAGCAACTTAGCCGCCAGACCCAACAACCTCCCGCTCTTCTGGTGTTTCAAACACTATGTGACGGCTATCCTTGCACATCGAACGAAAGTCAAACCGACGGTGCCATATGAAGTAGAGAAAATGTTGGCCGTTTGGAACGGCTTACCTTCGCTGCGACGGGGGTGTGTTTGATTAGCTCCACGCCTCACGTCCGCTGGGCGGGCCTACTGGTCTGCAAGTATGGGCGCCGCGGGGCCGTGCCGCCCACGGAAAATATTACTGCCTTTCCCTCCCTCGTACGTCACCTTGACCACGTGACCCCAGCCAGTCACGTGCCACCAGGGTGCCCTTCCAGGACTTCCGGATATCGACGGAATGAAGATCATTTTGTAATATTCTAGATAATTTCAAATCAAATATAAATACAGGTGTCTCGCCCGTGTTGGGGGAGACAGCACAGGGTTTTCACTTGGGTAGGAACTGTTGTTTCGTCAACATTTTAAGGAGGGGAGGCCCCCTTACTGCAATTTTAGTGAATTATATTTTAATGTAACCTGCATATAGCTGGAAAGAGATGTAATTTCGTAAAAATGTAAATTTTGGGGGAAGTTTTAAACAGATTTATTTTTGACAACTTTTTTATACTATGTAATCGGCGGGAAAAATATATTTTTATATAAATTTTTCATTGTGATCTTGGGGGAAAAACTACTATGTAACTGATTTGAAGTTATAATATAAACGCAAGGCAACGAATATTTTCAACCTTTTCACTGAACCGATCCCAGGCCCTTTTTTGACACCATTAAGATGCTCTCAGCTGTTTTCCACCTTAAAACACCTACATTCAGGATGCAGTTGAGACAAAGACCTTGTCCTGTGTGTGTTGGCAAACACCGTCACAACTGTTTCAATCAATTAGTTGAGATATTTGGGCGGCTCTCAGCGAGGTCTTGAGAGCCGATGGTGGTGATGTGAGGTGAGAACGGAGCAGTGCAGGAATGCAGGTACGGAGTAAACGGGAGATCCCCGAGATAACCCGCGGACCACTTGCGAATACGGGAGTGACCCAGCCGGGGATTGAATTCGGTTCGTGTTAATGGGAAGCGAGTAGTCTAACCGCTCAGCCACCGTGGCCTTCGTTCCAATAAACACTATTCTTTCCAGTGGTGTGTGGTGAGCTGTTGCAAGGTAAGCTGTGTTTTGCTATGTGCTATACGTGATCGTTTGGTAGTTTACAATTCGGCCACTTAAACGTACCTAGTATAGGCTGTTCACTGTAAAGTGAACACGTTTGAAAGCCCTTCTTATGGTCTATTTGTATCAGCATTGTGTATTCTTGCGACATATGTAAAATTAATATCGGCATGGTCCTTATCACTTTATGCGTATGTGAAGTGACACTGCAACATTATTAGAAACATAAATGTTCTACAAATTTGCCAAATCTTAAACTTATATGCATTAAAATAACTGGAATCAAAAGAAATTATTCTAGTATTCACGAATGTTAACCTGTAATTTTTAATTCAATGTCAAGGAATGGAGCTGCTTTTCCGCCGCACATCGTTGCCAATTACGTTGCGCTCACAGTGCCAGTCAGTTTGCCCGTTATTAAATCAGCAGATAGCGCCAGTGACATTTTTCAAACGTTAATTTCAAAAGTGCTCACTTAAATGCAAATAGCGTTTATTGCAGTTGACGTCACAGCACGTGTGTAATGGACACCTCGTCGCTCTCTCGTGAGTGGCCGCAGTACATTCAGTTTCCCCCGGCTACACTCTGGTCCTTGCTGAGTGTGTAAAGCACTGAGCAAGTACAAGCTTACCTTGCAACATGTCACCACAAGCCACTGATGATATCCCATCCCCTGTTAGAGTAGAAATATTTTTCTACTTCATAACTGTCATGCAATTGTATCATTATTCTTTTATCATCGTGGGAGAAATGGGGTCGTTACAGTGTCTATGTCGGTTTCTCCCACTACCCTGCCCTTTGTAGATCAGTTTAGGTTAGAATGTGAGGTAGCCACGGCCCATATCGCGGCCATGTTTACCCAATCCCAGTAAAGCCGCTACCATATGTCCTTGTAACTATCAAGTGAGCACTTTTGAAATCAACCTTAGAATAAAGTCACTGCTCCTACCTGTGTATATTTTAACGGGCGCAATGAGTGAAATGTGCCCAGTAAAGTTGGTAACGATGGAAGGGAAATTAGTTCCGCAATAACGTTGAATAAAAAGTGTTAGGTAACAATATGTGATAACTTAAATTATTTCTCTCGTTTTCTGTTATTTTTTTTAATGCATCAGCAAGTAAGAATGAGCAAGTTTCTTCAATATTTACTTCTCTAATAATTTCACAGTTTCACTTGGCCGACTTTTGACTAAAGTGATGAGACCTATAACAATGTTAATTTTACATAAGGCGGAAGATCACGCAACGTGTATGCAATGAGATCTTAAGCAGAGCTTTCAAAAGTGCTCATTTTATCGTGAAGAGCGTATAGTTAGAATCTTCCCTGAATGCCTGGCCATATGAGGCTCTGATCCGAGAAGCGCTTAGGTAGCATCCGTACCTAGGACATCCGACTCTACTCTCAGTTTTAAAGTAGAATAGAAAAACTACGTTACGGCCACAACGCAGAGTAACTAAAAGTACAGAGGTGAAACAGCGACGTGCCAGCAACATGGCGATGTGTCGTTCACCAATCAACTGCAGGATACCAACTTGCCACACGACAACCCGATCAAACAGGGAAATGCGCATAATGGGTGAGTGGCGGAAGAGATTTGGGCGGCTCTTAACATCGAGGTCGGAATGCATGGGTGGGGGAAACGGGAGATCCCCGAGAAAACCTGCCGACTAGTGGCATCATACGGCACGATTCCCTCATGGGAAAATCCGGTGCGACCCACCAGGAATTGAACCCGGCTCTCGTTGGTGGGAGGCGAGTAGTCTAACCACCACACCACCTTGGCCTTTGCATAATGGACATCAGCCAATCAAGATAAAGGTCCGTTTCCACAGCTCCGCTCTGCCAACGAGCGGCCGAGTTCGCTTACATCAAAGAAACCACCACGCTATGTCGTCTCGGTGTAGGTACTTGTTTACTCTCCGCGTCGCTCGGTAAACAGTTAGTTAGTTTACAGTTATTTTGAAGCCAGTTACACAGAATAAATATGAAAGAGCGTCGCTAATCAACGGCTTTCGCCAACTGTGGTAGCAAATATTTTGTATCGGTATTCTAAGGGCGCTTACCATCAGTGGTTTAATTAAATGGCGTCTCTTAATACAAATAGAAGTCTGCTTTATTGCATTACGTTAAAATTATATTTTACTACTATGGTCAGTTTACAAATTTTTGTCAGACTCCTCTAGATGGCCCTTGATAATTATACATGTCTGTGACGGTATTTCGTACGCCGTAAATGTGTAAATTTAATGCGAGGCACAATGTTATGCTAAAGGAATGCATGGCGGCGAATAATAACTACAAAAGTATAGTAGTATTCATCAACGTCTAAACCCAAAGCAAAATTTCGCTAATTTATCACATCATTAAAAGCGCGTATTGAGAAAGTAAGCATAGCAGTATTATTCTCCGTATATCCATAGTAGAGGGTCAAATGCGAAGTGAAGTTCGCAGCTTTCTATAGTAGCAGTTCTGCAGGATGTCCCAAATTATTATTTACACTCTTTGAACGTGAATAACAAAGAAACTATTACAGACAATCTGATGGGAATACTTGTATTTGACTCTATAAGGACAACGTCGGGTGTATACAAATGTTAATAACTGCTACAAATTTTCTAGATGACAGCCATCAGCAGCAAGACAAGGAACGCTATAAATAAGTATAATCCATTAAAAGGATCATCATATATTGAACTACATTTATTTATAAAGATTAAGGAAGCATGCACAAATGTTTAAAACAATGATCGAAAATGCTTTCTTTGGGCAATAAAATCTGCACCGTTTCCTGTATAAAAAGACCCACAAAGAGTATCTAAATATAAAAATGTGTGTCGCAACACTGAGAAAGCATTAGATAAATTTAAATATCCTATTAAAATTGATGATATACCAAAAATAGAAAATTAAATCGATACTTCTAAAAATGTATGCTCTATTTAAGATGAAGGGGGAAAAACCAAGGTACATCCACTAAAACTTACAAAAAATAAAAAGAATATGCATATAAATTTACTTTATTTCAAAGATGATACAAACTCCATTATTGTTGGATTAAAGATTTATCAAGGTAAGTTTCAGCACACAAAAGTATAAGTATTGAAAAATTTATATATGCGACATGTGGCTCAAAATTCTTTTATTCTCAAGAGAAATTAAGTAAACATACCGAAGACTTCAAAAAATGAAGCGATAAAAATCCAATTACTTTCGAAAGGAGAGCAAATATTTTTCAAAAATTATAAACATACAACGAAGGTTCCATTCACAATACATGCAGATTTTGAATCACTTCTAAATAAACTATTAACAACTAAACCAAATCCAAAATAAATTTATACATTTAAACTAATGAAAAATATCCAGTGTTAACATAAGATTATATTGATAATGGCATTTACAAGGTGGTACTCAAAGAAAGACATAATTTTACTAATGATCAAATAAATAACATTGATTTAAAATTGAATGACGAATCATATACAATGAAATATAAATTACATGAAGCATCTAGTTTTTGTTATTATATTGTATCTCCTTATGGTGATTTTAAACCACCAGCTGTATATCGAGTCCCAAATGCACATAACATTTTTATACAATCAATAAAAATACAAGTAGAAGAAATTGATGAAATATATTCACAAATAGAACCAATGCAAACACTACCAAAAGAAGAAAACATATTATACAACAAATCTAAAAAATGAACTATATGGGAGTGTGAATATTCTAAGGACAATAAAAAAAGTACATCAACATGTTCACAAAGTGGAAAATTCATTAATTCAACATGCAACAATTCTAATCTAAAATTAAAATTACCAAAATTTGTTCCAAATTATTTTACTAATTTAGCCGGGTATGATGCTCATTTATTTATTAAGAGTTAGGATATAATGATAAAAATATAGATTTAATAGCAAATAATGAAGGAGAGTTTATAACTTTTGGGAAAAACACAGAAAATTAAAAAAATTAATTTATAGACACATTCATATTCTTGGCTAGTAGTTTAGATAAATTACCATCTAATTTAACTAAAGATCAAATGAAACACACACACAAAATCATTTTCCAGAAAATAAAGTTGATTTAGTTATTGAAAAGGTGTTTACCCATATGATTATATGGACAGTTGGAAGAAATTTGAAGAAACTCAATTTCCACCAAAGAGTGAATTTTATAACAAATGAAACGAAAATAGTATATCTGATGATGAATATGGACATACAAAAATATATGGAACCACCTTAATATAAAAAATGTTGGTGAATACCATGATTTATATTTAAAAAGTGATGTATTATTGTTAGAGGACATATACGAAAATTTTTGAAACACATGTATAAATTCATATGATTTAGATCCAGCGTGGAATTTTACAGCACTAGATTTATCGTGGGACGCAATGTTAAAAATGACTGAACACCCACTAAATTTATTACATAACTATGACACGATTTTAATCATTGAAAAATGAATTAGAGGTGGTATATCACAATGTTGTAAGCAATATGTTTAAGCTAATAACAAATATCTAGCTGATTTTAATGCAATTCAAGAATCCAATTATTTAACATATCTTGATGCTAATAATTTATGTGGTTGTGCAATGTCACAATGTTTGCCAAATGGTGGTTTTGAATTGGTTTATTATACATTAAAAGATTTAGAGTATTGGAGTGAAGAAATGTTAAATATGAAAATTGATTCACAACATGGTTATATATTAGAAATTGATTTAGAATATCCACAAGAACTACATAATTTACACAAAGATCTACCTTTTTGTCCTGAAAATAAGATACTTCCAAAAGCAAATCAATCTAAATTATTAGCAACTTTACATAAAAAAAAGAACAGAATGTAATATACTATTGAACAGAATATTAACTTTTGATCAATCTGATTGGCTAAAAAAAAGTATATAGATTTAAACACAACAGTGAGAACTAAAGATAGAAATAATTTTGAAAATATATTTTTATAAGCTTATGAACAATTCAGTGTTTGGTAAAACTATGGAAAATATTAGAAACAGAGTTGATATAAAACTAGTATCAGATGTTGAAAAATCGGGAAAATTTGTAGCAAAACGAAATTTAAAAAAAGTACTATATTTAATGAAAATGTTGCAGGTATTCATATGAATAAAACAAATGTAAAATTTAATAAACCAATTTATGTGGGTATGTCAATTTTAGACATATCGAAAGAATTAATGTATGATTTTTATCATAACAAAATATAACCAAAATATGGTGATATAATCGAACTATGTTATCAATATACCGATAGCTATATATAGCATAAAACAGAAGATTTTTACAATGATATGAAGTCGATGATAGAAAAATTTGATACAAGTGATTATTCAAACGACACTATCTATAACATGCCCCAAATAAATAAAAAAGTTTTAGGGAAAATGTAAGACGAATGTAATGGGAAAATAATGAAAGAATTTGTTGGTTTACGAGCAAAAATGTATGCATATAGAGCTGACGATAAAGGAAACAAAAAATTTATAGGTGTGCAAAAATGTGTTGTTAATAAGAGTTTTACATTAGAAGACAATAGGGATTGTTTTTTGATGAGAAAATTCAACATAGAACAATGCATTTGAAAAGGAGTAAGAAACACAAAACATATACAGTAGTAGTTAGTAAAATTGCACTACGCCATTGTGATAGCAAGAGAATTATACTAGAAAACAAGATTGATACACTGCCATATGGATATCGAATATATAATTAATTTTTATATTATTATATTTCAAACTTCTTTAATCACCAAAATAACATCGATATCAGAACCATCAAAAGCAATTAATTTTCCTTTTTCGTCTCTAATTTCTGAGACAGAATAATTAAAATGTTCATTGTGTATTCTATAAAAATTGGATATTGGGACTCTAATACCAAACATGGTTTTTGGTGGAAAAGTTGAGAATTATATCAGTTTCCAAATGATGAGATTCGTCATATTTTATGAACATGAGATGTGCCAAGTTACAATGAATATGGATTGTTTTATTTGGATTAAAATTAGGCAATTTAGTGACTACAAAATTTTTATCTTTTTCAGTAGTTATATTTCTTTCAAAGTCAAGAACATCAGACAGTTGATCATCAAGTTTAATATCAGTCTTAGTTTTGATAGATAGTCTATTTTTCTCATTGTCGGTTGTTACTTCAATGTTATGTTTTGAAAATGTATCTATTTGCATGAAAACTAATTAATCTATCAGTTTTTATTTATGAATTATATCATAGTGAAGTTTATTCTTAAGAATATAACTATTGTTTGTTAACTTGAAAACTTTATTTGACAGCTCAAGCTGTCGAGACAAAGTCGTATTATCCATTTATTACAAAAATTATAGTAATTAAATGAAAAAAGTTGACTAGAGTGTTGGTGTTTTAATTTTTGAAGAATCTTCTAAGAAAAAGAAAACTGGTGTACTATTACCTGATAATATATGAGAGCTATAATTATAGGTCCAAGTAAGTGTGCAAGAACAAATTTGTTGATAAATTTTATTTATAATGTGGGGTGGTTAAATTTTAATAAACTACTTGTTTGCTCTAAAAGTTTGAATCAACCAAAATATATTCAATTAGAATATAATTTTGAAGAGATATCCAAAAAATCTACTGAACAAATAGCACATTAAAAAAATAACACTGAGGAAATGAATCCTTTAGAGCAACCCGAATACACATTTCTAATTGTATTTGATGATGTTATTTTAGCTAATCAAGATATAATTCATGAATATTTTACAAGAGGGCGACAAAAAAATATTGATGTTTTCTATTTGGCTCAAACTTATTCCAGAGTGCCTAAACAATTGGTAAGAGACAATATAAATATTTTGTGTATATTTAGACAAGAGAATTCGAACTTATTTAATATTCACAATGATTTTGTTGGTAGAGATATGCCTTATGAAAAATTTAAAGCAATTTGTGTAAAATGTTGGTGCGAAGATTATGGTTTCATTACAATAGATATGAATAGAAAAATTAACTATGGTAAGTATAGAAATAAAATTAAAGATTTTACTGTATTTTTACTCCTAAAGAGCTATATAATTAAAGAAAAATATATACATTTTTATAAAAATATAGGGGTGAACGAATCGTTCACACCTTCAGATATGCAACCACGCACAATATTTATTAATGAATTTGGGCTATATTTTATCAAATGATTTTCTTAATTTTTTTTTTCACTATAAAAAAGAATATATATATAAACACATTTCCCCACATACAAGATGGCCGAATCACTAGAAAAACAACTAGAGAACCTACAACTAGAAGATGGCAATAAAATTACTCCATTATTTCATTTAAATAATTTAACTTTTAACAGTAAAAAAGTTAAGATTGTGTTGGATGATAAAAATGAGCCCTGGTTTTGTGGTAAAGATGTTGCTGAAATTTTAGAGTATTCTAACACAAAAAGCTTTACAAAATTATGTTCTGCCAAAATATAAAGTATTTTTATCAGATTTAGGTGGGACCCAATTTGGGGCCCACCTAGATCATAATAGTGGAAGGGAAATTTACATAAATGAACCTGGTTTATACAAACTTATTTTCCGCTCACATACTGAAATTGAAGTTCTTCCTTCAATTAGAAAATATGGCTCTTTTAAATTACAAAAGAATCATTGAGTTAAAAGACTAGCAGATAAAAATGATAGAACACAAATCTGAACAACTAGCTTTATAAAATAAAAAAACTCGAGCATTTTAACATTAATGTGAACATTTTATAGACAAGGTTAAACAGGAAACAAAAAATGGTTATACATACATTGCAACATGTAGGCGATATGCCTCAATTAACAATTTTAAGATGGTAAAACAGATAATATAATCACCAGATATGCAAATTTTAATTCTTCGCACAATGAACAAGACACATTTTACATTTGTTTCCATAAGAAAATTTACAATGTAAACAAAACAGAAAAGTTAATTCACGAATTACTCGACGATTTTCGTGATAAAAAGAACAAGGAAATATTCGTTTTGCGCTTCACTTATTTGCTTGAAATTATAGAAACAGTAATTGAAGACTTAAATAAACATTATGATTACATAAATAATTTAACCAAAAATCATTTAGCAGAAATGTATACTTTGAAACCAATTATTCCAGAGCCAGTGTCTTTAAGTAATGATGATGAATTATCATCTAATTTACTAACTAAATTATTTAAAGTATTAGATGAATTCATTGCTGAAAACAGATTAAAAATATTACACAAAAATTTATTAGAAAGATTAGAATTAGGCAACATAGCCAATGCAAAATCTTAGAGTGAAACCAAAGAATTATCAAAATGGAAAGATGGTAAAACCCCAATTAATTACGACAGTACACAAATTACAATTACTTATAATTCATTTTATGTTTTATTAAATATGTTGTTTCAGGTGGGACGAGTATCCCGTCTGCAAAAATTTTATTTTACACTATATCTGTTTTACTAATCCAAGAGTTGTGAGAATTATCAAAACCTAACCACTTTACATAAATTTGCGCAGCCGAGTTTGCTTTAGATGACACTTTATCACCTTACGTTTTTAAAACTTTTTCAAACAAATATTTATCAGAATAATTTGTTGTCATGATTTCATATTCATAAAAACTACCCATTATTTCTTCTCCATTAATATATTTTAATTTGTAAGTTACCACATCAAAATTTAGAATTTTGCAAATAGTAAACAATTATGTTAACCAATTAGCAGTATAACACCTTTTACAAAACTTTTATTTTTTCAGTTTGCTCACACGGGCAACATCTCCAACTGTATATTTTGGTTTAATAAACACAAGATTTATTTGCAATAAATTTTGTGCAGCATAGGCTGCTTTAGCTTTTGCTTTTTCATTTTTCATTTACTTCAATTGGTTTCATACCAATAGTGCTGTGCTTTGTGCTGTTGTCGTCTTTCACTAAATTATCCGATATATTTGTCCATTTATAGTTGCCATTCAAAGCAAATTTTTTCCACGTTATATTTTTTAAAGTTCGATTAAATCTTTCAACAATGCTAGATTTTAATTCAGAAAATGAAGAAAAATTATTTATATTATGCTTTTCCATAAGTTCTTTAAATATTTTACTATAAAATTCTGAGCCGTTGTCACATTGTAAATTATTAGGTTTTCTTTTCATTAAAATATTTTCTAAAGCATTTACTACATTTTTTGCTCTTTTATCTTTGATTGATAAAACAAATGCAAACTTTGAAAAAAAACATCGATAATTGATTGTCATAATATATTTATAGCCTTCATTTATCCGAGATATAACTTTAAAATTTTCCAGTATCCGTTTCTACAAGATCAGTTTGCCACGAATCATCTATTATATACAAAATAACATCTCTTCTTGGTTTATATAATTCATTAATTATTCCTTCTCTCACATTGAGTACATTTTTTTAAGAATGTTGATTTTTTAGAATTGCAAAACGAGCATAACTTTTTGGACTAATCACCCATTTGTTGTATTTTCATTTTTATATTATTATTTGTAGTGACTTTCTTGCACTTCAACCATAATGTGTTCTCCATTTAATTTTATATATATATATATATATATATATATATATATATATATATATAGTTAATCTTTATTTTTCATGGATATTCCTATTGTCAACACCTCTCCATCAGCATAAACAAATGTTTTGATTATATTTTAAAAGTTAAATTATTGCCTTTGTTTACATCAAAGGGCTTGCTGTGATCTATTTTTGTATTACTCTTGAAAACTGCCAAATTATTATCAAACATGAGAATATCCATAACTATTTTATTAACAGTACAATCCATCAAAGAGGTAAAGAAAATTTTATTTTTATCTAAGTGAAAAACATTAGTCATTTTATTACACTCTGCATGTAAATAAAATATAGGAGATTGGTTTAAATTTTGCAATTTAACATCTAATTCTTTATCAGATTCTTCTTTGATTTTTTCGACTTTCAAATCAACAAGTGTATGGCAATAATTCAAAATTACTTTGTTGAAATCTTGCAATTTATCGGTTATTTCTTTATGGCGATATTGTTTATTGACTGCGTCTTTGCCATCCACAGGATCAGACATATTATTAATTCTGCGATTTTGAATAGATACCTAGTCTGTTATATAAACAAAAACTTCACTTATTTGATCTTGTAAAGCAGAAACAATGGTATTATATATTGAATCCACATATGTTTTTAAATCAGAAACACTAGTGTTGTATTTTGATTCAACATCTGTTTTTAATGCTTAATCAGCAACAATAGTTTTATATTTTCAATCCACATAGTTTTTAATGCATAATCAGAAACAATAGTTTTATATTTCGAATCTATATCGTTTTTAATACACAATCAGAAACAATTGCTATATATTTTGAATCTACATATTTTTTAATGTTTATTTTTTTTTTATTCGTTTTATATAATCAGCAATAGTGTTATCGAAGTGCAAATTTATATCTTTTTTTAAAACTTAATCAACTATTTTTTATTGAAAAATATTTTATAAACTACATCTTTTCCATCACTGGGGTCAGCTGTATTAACAATTCTTCGTCCAAAAAATTAGACATTGGGTTTTGTAAAATGAAAACAAGTGGTTAACTCACGTTACTAGTATTTTGAATCTACATATTTTTTTTTAATCATCAGCAATATTATCAAAGTTTTTATTTAAAGATTCGATTAATGGTTCCCCAAATATATCTGTCATTTAATAACATAGAAATTATATGGCGAAATTTAAAATTTCTCGAAAAAATGTATAAAACTATTAAACATAAATGTCCACAGATAACGGAATCAAAATTCTGTACTCGATTGTTATAGTAATAAATAAGAATGTTTATTAAATAATTAATCAAATTATTAGGAATATTGACTCCAAATTAATCAAAATAATAATCATTATTTTTTTCTTCAAAATAGGAAACCCAGTGAGTGCCAGGATTTGTTTGAAATATCGAAATTAACCAAGGCACATTCATTTTTAGCATATTTTTTTTGGTAGTCCGTTAATCATATAAACATTTCGAAAATTCTTAATATTTAATATTTTTACATAATTTTCAATATTGATATTGGATAATGGAATTAAAATTTTTTTGGCCTTCCTCTTTTTTTGTAATTGTGCCAATTCCTGCATTATTTTTCATTGCTAAATTATGTCTGTTTTGTTCTTCTAATTCTTTTTTATTTTTGCTAGTTTGTTCAACAGAACTATTAATTGAAGTAACTATTCCTGCTAAAGCACCAAGGCCAGTTAAAGCAGCAACTATGGGAGGAATAATTCCTTCATGACGTAAACCACTTCCAGATTTTTTTTGTAATATTTTTCGAGTATTGGCAATGACAAGGTTAGCAAGAAACCTTTACCGTCTTTTAATTTTAATTTTTTCGCTCAAGATGATCTTTTGTTAAAATTTATCTATACCCAAATATCTTAATTGATCAATGGGTATATCGAAAGTTAAGCTTTTTAACTTAATTTCTATCATATATATATATATATATATATATATATATATATATACAATAAAACATTCCCCAGCATAATTTTCATTTTGTAAACATTGTTGAGGCAACAGCTGCAGAAGCAATTTTTTCTCCAATTGGAGTATCTTTATTTAACATGATTTATTTTGCTTCTTTTTGTAAAATGTTATCACTTTCATGCCTAAATTCTAAATCCTTGTGGTCTCTATATGCAATATCATAAAATTTACAAGCTTCATCTAATTTATTTATTCCTGTGCCTCCTCTTTCTAAGCTGTCATTTAATTTTGTAAATGGTCCACAATAATTATAAACCAGCAAATGCATTTCAGGAAAATTAAAAATTTTTAATGCCCAATTTATCAAACCTTTCCCATGGTGTTCAGAATTCTAAAATGTGTGTGGAATTACATTTAAAACTCGTATTAGGTATGGAATTTCTTTCTGATTATTATTAACAATATCAAAAAATCTATTGTTTAACATATTCATTATAATTATTTTTTCTTTGTAGTAATTGTTATTTCCAGTATTTTCTTCGCCATGAATAATTAACAGCCTATGGATTAATGTTCTAACATAGTTCATCCAAATATGTTATTTTGGCAAACTACTGTATTTTTTATGCCTTCGCCAGATTAAGGAGAATTTTTTATATATTCGTGATAGATTGGTTTAATTATTTCATTATACTTACAACCGATACTCTAAGCTACGCTCATAGATGGATCATAATTCTGATACGCTAAATTTGTTAATAAAACAATTTCTGCATATTTTTTATAGTCCTCATTAGTGAATTTATCTACAACAGTGGATTTATCTACAAGATCGTATTTTTTTACTTTTTGTTAACAAATTAGTAAAGCCTATTGTTAATTCATATTTTTTATCTTCGACAAATATAAAATATCATCTAGTTTTACTTTAGTATCTCCAATTTTAAAACCTTGCACAATTCATTGTAAACCAAATTTATCATTAATAACATTAATATTTTTAGAAATAAATTTTCCGAGATTTATAGTAGAAGCACCTGCTAGAGGTGGAAATTTTTTTTATGGAGTAACACCCATTGGTGATTTTGGGAATAATTATCTTTCAAAAGATGTTTCTTTTAGTGTTGGGGAATAATCTAAATTTTTTCAGCAACAGTTACTAGTGCTGTTATTAATTTTTTATTTTCTTCACTTGCTTGTGCTACTTTTTTTTTCAATATTTTGTAAGTCACGAAATAATTGTAGATGTTCTTTCTTGTTTTATTTATTTTTTCATATTATACACCATGGTTCTTTTTATAATTTTTATACTTCTCGATGAGCAATGTCACTCAATGAACTCCCTCTGAATCCTTCATTTATATATATTTTTTTACTTATAAATTAATTATAAAAGTATTGAGAGTTTCGAGAGACAACTTTCCCCCCAACTGATCAAACGAAGGGGAATTTACATATTTACAATAATAGAATCGAGTTTGATATTCCCATAAGAGATGGTTTTTCTTTTCCAAACGATGCTTATGTTTTGGAGGAATATCGCCTACTAAAGAGAAAAATAGTTGGAGATGAGGCAAAATACGAAAAATGAGATAATATTGATGTTTGTTCTAATTTTTTTTTTTCCATTTCAGTTTTCTGGAGTAGAAATTCCAAAACACAGACATATTATTGAAGCTGTTGATAATCCAGGAATAACTTCGACAATGATGCATATTTTCCTCAGATCACCAGATGAATAAAATTATGTCGAGTCTACTGGTGTTGATAATAAATTTCGAGTAAAATCTGTTCGTAGTGATACAATTAATGAAATAATGTATCAATTAAGATATTTGTTTGGCTTTATTTGCAGTAATAATGAGGTTTACTGGAAAGGTGGCTATAAAATCACTTTTTTTTTTGCAATTCATCTGATAACATTTGTTTATTTGTTTATGAAACTAAAAAAGCAGATGGTTCAGCTCATAAAACTTATGCTGATCCAGGCAAAATTTTTATTAAAAAATTAGAAATTTTGTGGCCTATTGTTGAATACGAAGCTAACATATAAATTGCAATTACAGAAAAAATATATTAAAATCTTTTGAGTATTGGCAACTTCTATAAAAAGAAATTCCTGCTGGGAACAACTGTTTTAAATTTTGATATAAAATATCAGTTCAATAATTTGCAATTTGGTATGCCTGGTTGTGTAATTGTGGGTTTCCAAACTAATAGAAAAAATCGCGCTGAGAAATATGTGCATGCTTCAATTTTTGATCATTGTAATGTGAGAAATAGTTTAGTTAAAAATGGAAGAAATGAAATATTCGAAAAGAAAATAGGAATCTAGATATTGAAAATGATCTTTGTCTTAAAATGTTTCTCCGTTTAAATAATTTTAGAATTTCTAGAACAAAATTAGATACTATATACAGAAATAATGAACTTTATTATAAGCCAACTACAAACTATCATGTCGATATCAATTGTTATTCATTTTGGGGAAGAAGACAATTGTATGTTGTTGACTGCCTATATAGAAAAACAGTAATACTTAAAGATAAAACAGATATAAAAATTAGTGTGGATTTTAAAAAAGTTGTAGAGGCTAATAAAATTTGTAATGTTTCAATTATACAACGAAATTTAATTTTTAATAACTTGAAAGAAAATTTCACTTAAGATATATAAATTTTTAATTTTATTAAATGAATATTGTAAACGATTTTACAGAATCAAAAGAATTGTTCAGATGTTTTAATTCAATATTTTAGACTCATAGTTGAGTGGTTGCATAAAATTTTTTTACAAATTTTTGATCAAATAAAGAATTATTTTTCTAGTAACAATTTTCTCATAGTATAACTTTTTTATAAAACATGTAATTTTTTCATAATTATCAATGGATCAAATTATAGATCTTTTAGAACGTTGGGATATTGGATATGAAATTATAAAAAACAGAACCTTTTATTGATAAAGAATTGGACCCTGTTAATTTCAAAACTGTTTTAAAAATCGATAAAAATGATTGAAGTCAAACTAATTGTCTGATTTTAAAGGTGATGTTTTTTTTTGGATTGTTGTGACGGTTGGGATTATGTAATCAGTAATGGCTATGCATCAGATTTTTCTTTATTTTTAGATTTTATAAAGTATTATTGGTGTTTTACTATTGTTGAATAAAATCTATAAATTCTATCAATTATATTTTTTAATATTTTCATTTGATTTTTGCTTATTTTGCTTAATTTAGATTGCTCGCTTACGAAATTGCTATTTCTAGAAAACATGAAAATTTTGCTTAAAAAGCGAGAAATTTACTTGATTTTAGCTTAAAATTTAATGTTTTTAAGGTAGCACAAATCCTGCTCGGGCAGTTTTGAAAAATTTGTAAATTTACTTTATTTTGAGGTAAAAATTCTTGTTTTTCAATGAAGATTACTTGTTTTTTTTAATTGGTGACAAATGGAGCTTCTAAAAACATGAAATGTAGTTTGCAAACATGAAAATTGCTTGAATTTTGGGCTTAAATGGCTTGATTTTCAATGAAAAATTGAGCTGCTCTAGAACTATCCTTTTATATCTACTCACAGTAGACCAAACACTAGGTACAGTGTACCGTGTTATGTACGTTATTGACCGGCAGTCAGTCAGTATGATGCCGGTTTCATGTTGTATGAATGAAATGTTCTTACCTACGTCACATAGTGTACGATCCGTTGTGTTCTTCTGAGTAATTTACACTGAGCGCTGCTTCCATGATATTACGTTCCAGTCAACACCACGAGAACTGATAGCGAGTTAATATTACTCCGACATGCCAAAAGTCAGGGGATACAGGTCTAGTATCGTGTGTGCAGGCCCTTGTCTAGCCCGGCAAAGTGCAGCTACTTCTCATGGCATCGATTCCACGAGTGGACTAAACACCTGTGGAGAAATGTCGATCCATGCCGTCTGGACAGCTACCCGCAGCTCCCTGTTGTTTGCAGGTGCAGGACCGCGGACCTCACCACCACGTCCCATACATGCTCGATGGTGTTCATATCGGACAAACTAGGTGACCACAGCAATCCTAGAAACTCTCCAGGATGTTAATGGAACCAATTCTGGACATCTTGGGCTGATGACTCGACGAATTATCTTATTGGAATATCCCATCGTTGTGGGGGTATGTGAAGTCCATTAAGTGTTGTAGTGCAATGTCATGACCAGCCCACACTCGCATACGCAATGGGTAAAAATGGTGTGTCAGTAGTTTAGTTATGCCTATTGTCGGCGTGTCTTTGTAAGAAGACTTTTCTTACTTCACTAGCCAATGATAATTGAATAACTTAGATAGTGTAGATCTGTGATTCGCTGTCAGGCACCTAAAATGCGTTATGCGGGAACCGTACTTTCGCGAGAGTGGAGGATGTGAGCTACAGTGTTATGAAATACAACTGGTCGTTGATACAAAATGAGTGCGCGGGCACTTCCTAAACGCGGGTAACTGCTGATCAACTTTTCATCAAATTCATCTTTCCCAAGAGCAGTTTGGTTTTTTTCTTCGTCAGGTTTCAAAGATGCAACGAAATGTGCTCCTGCCGAGACAAGCGTCTGCCAGACTGCCAGAACACTATTGACGCAGGTCTGGACACTTACAAGACGTAACGGTACTGTGGCGCCGCTGTTACCTTTACATACTGCTGTTCCACGACAATTGTCATGTCGGTGTACGTCACCAGTGTATTCAAGGGAGTCGTCCGTCGTTATATCGCTGTAGAACTCACTGACATTTGTCAACCCCGGTTGACGCCGACCTCCCGTGGCGCCACCGATCTGGGCCGCGGGAGGCTCTGGGTTCGAACCCCGGGTAAGGCATGGGTGTTACTTTAAGCTAGGTCAGTAAGCAGTCCCTTGCTAAGCTTTCAAGCATAAAACCGGGGGATGTCAAAAGACCTATGCAATACAAACGATGTAACATTAACACGCAGGCGTTATAAGTACCAGTAAACTTATGTACGCAATTCCATCGTGCTGTTTAACTTCAGCCAATAACACACGAGCTATGCGTCGTATATTAATGCAGGACCAAATTTGCATTTCTTAGGTGTATGTCCACATCGCAGCTCGTACGTGTATCCCGCAAAGAATTTATGAACGCAACTTTAAAACGTTTATGTCAAGTGCCGTCCGCACCCAAATCGCCCTCGGAAACCAGTGTTAGCAGAGAACGTAACAATAACACTTGGCTAAGGCTAAGTTATGCTTTCAAGATTCTGCATTTCTCTATTACGAGATCTGACAGTCTTGTTGAATAACGTCAGCATGTCTGCCTGCACGCTTCGAATAATTCCATGAGAACATTATTTGCACCCCAAAGGCATCTTAGTAATTTTTAGGTTTCTGGTTCACATATATTTTTTGAAATATATTATGTTTGGTTAAACATATCGATAGATTCCCTGATCTGAACATGGCTGTAGTACTTATGTTAGATTTCGTAATTTATTTCTATGGGTATCTGCAAATTTGACATTGGCAAGTATATTCTTCAGAACTATTAGAATACGAACTTTGCTCTGCTTAAGTGACTTTCAGAGAGACACTTTAAAAACAGGTACAACTCAGATAGATACCTAAATACAAGATGGCGAATGCCCAAGTTTTCGTCATGCCAATATTATTTTCTTACAGCGTTTCTTTCGTACTAATAGATTATGTTCGATATAATGTCTGGCATTTAGATTTGCTTCGTTAGTTTAAAAACAACAGAACATTATCACAAGCATAAATATGTATCGCAAATAGGCCGTGTAGTGCAAAGATATTCGTGTTAATTTGCGCCACACCCCGAGTGTATGGCGATGTAAACAGCAGACTGTTCTATAGGTGAAGTCATGTCCCTGGTTCGGGTACAATTATGAATTTATTTCTCTTTCTACCCGTACTTGCTACATGGACAATAGTCGAGTTTCCGAAGAAATGTTTCCAGGATTTTCAAATGTGTTCAATATTGTACACTGAGCTCTTCCACGATCACGTTACCTTATAGTAGCTTTAAATATTGCCATCAGTGGCGGGCGATGGGGAAAAAATAATTGCTACAGTCGCGAAGCAAATACATTATACACAGAAGGTTTAGCAGTTGATGAATTATAAAACAAAATTTTATGGTGCAACGAACCCCCTTTTTTTACACGAGTTAAGTTCTTCCGCACGATTTTATATGCTATTTTACTTTATTCATTATGTTTACATACGTTTCGTTTCACAAACTCACTTCTATTGCATTATTTCATGTATATAATGCACGTAGGCTACAGAATTAAAGGAATAAAAAAAAACTTATACGTTAAGAGGATACTTGCGTGTTTATCTGGTGATTGCAGGAATATATATCCAAAACATCGCATAAAGGTTTTGTAGTCCATATTTTTATGAGAAGCTTGCAGCTTTCAGGAAGCTATGAAGTAAAACATCGATTTCCGTCCACTTGGTGGAAAGATAAACTTTATATAGAACTCTTTGTGGTAACTTGGCGAAATGCTTTGACGCCTTTCTTCACCCAGAACCTTAATTTCTCTCACTCTTTACTGTGGAGACTAGAAATAGTTTTCTTGAAGTAAATGTCTGATATTATTTCCTTAATGAAGTCTTTCAATGGGACAACAATAGAGGTATTTTCTTTGGAAATCCGAAGTGGGCGTGAAAGTTACTCAGGGAGCTTCTTCAATTTACCTGTGATATTCTTGGCGGCTTGGATCTTGAAGTAAAGACCGATTAATTCAGCGTTTTCAAGAAGTTCTCAAAATATAAATTACTTTCAGCGCTCGTTTTATCTAACGCGTCGAGCAATGCACCATAACGCTGCGATAAGATATCACTCGCTAGCTGCAATGTGTTTCTCTTACTGCAGTGCGGCGTAACGCTGTGAACATTCGAAAAGTACTTCTTTACAAGACTAACAGTTATACCAGCTATTTTTGTAAAGATCTTCCTTTTAGTTATTAAAGTATTTATTCAAGACGATGTTTGTTAAAAGGAAAGTTTAAAATATTAAATTTTTTAAACGTTCCATCACAGATAACGTATTCCTTCAGATGGTTATTAACAGCCACATCAAAAAGCTGCGAAATTGCCGCCGAACATTGGAAGATGGTGAAGTTTGTAAACGAAGACATTCACGGCTGGACTGCACGAAATTACTCAACTCAGTGGGGCAGCAATGGTGAAGTGGTTAGTCTACTCGCCTCCCACCAAGCCGAACCGTGTTCGATTCCCGGCAGGGCCGCTCTCGGATTTTCGCATGTGGCAGTCGTGCTGGAAGAAGCCGTGGATCGGCGGGTTTTCTCGGGATCTCCCGTTTCCACCGCCATTTCAATCTGCCGATGCTTTATACTCACCCCGCTTGATCCTCATCGGCTCTCAACACCTCGATGTTAAGAGTCGCCCAAATCTCTTCACTCACTCACTCAACTCAACCCAACAGCCCCTTGGCATCTGACGTAGGTTCATCTCAACTGCCAGTGAGCCATATACACTACAGCACACTGAGAAAAAGGTTTTGTTGAAAAAAGTTTGTTTGGCGCAACTAAATTAATTGTTTGTGTAGGGGCAATGAAATTTAGTGCCACGAGCACTCCGCAAGCATTCCATTTCAGAGAGAGAGCATTTTAGTGAAGTATTTTCACAACTTATCAAGTTCTGCGGTGTCTGCAATAGGAAGCTGTATCCGTTCTAATACTGCCTGCGGTGATTTCAACACCGCGTGACTACGATAGCAAACCACGTTTGACGGGAAATACGTCCTGTTATTAACGGTATTTTCGTCCCATGACTCCTGGAATCACGTGCTGTATCACGCGCTATTTTCCCCTTCACATGAATTCAATACCACACTTTGGGGCCGTGTGCAAAGTTCCAGTTCATTGGTTGACGCCCTAAACTTGCTCTCTCATTGGTTGGCGACTCTTCTCGCCATGACTTATCATTGGTGAGAGACTGCTCATGCGCGACTTCTTGGTGGAGGGAAACTTCTCCCCACTACACTCACTTTGCTTTATTATGCCATGCACGGCCTGAGAAGCAGAGACTTCAACAGAGGACACCAGAGACTGCACATCACCGCCTGGGACGACTCGCCTGAGCTGCGCTGAGACTCCACTCTGCTTCACCATTGCTGTCATATAATGAATTTTCTTCCATTGCCGTTATTAGTTTGTTTTATATTATCAATTCCCATGTCGTCTTCCACTACATTGCCAAGTAAGTAAATGTATAAGTAAAAGTGCAACAGTTTCAGTGTTTGATTTAATTAAAAGTGTTAAATTGACTTAGAGTATTTCTTATTGAGTGTTTGTGCTTAGCTCTAGACCGCTCGGGCAACACAGAAGTATTCGGTTCTTGAAACGAAATTATATTTTTGTTCTTATTTGGTTGCCCTAAACTGTAAGATTTTGTAAGCTCAATTAACTAAATGTTTGTTTGGCCCTACGTATATAAGGCAGTTTCAGTTGATATAAAATAATATTGTAAACCCAACCAAGATTCGAACCTGGATAGTTTGTAGCAGAGCTCTACATCCTACCAACCTCGTCTAAAGAAATTACTAGAATATCTGGAATGGTTTAATATATAAATCTCAAATACTGGACTACACGTGTAAATAATTAGTTCAAGTTGTGCAGCTTTACTTTTTAGTTTCCTGTTGAACTCAATTTATCTGAATTTTGATAGCATTTTTATTCATCAAAAATGCGCTAACAAACACTTACCATCCCTCATTGCCACAAAGATTACAAACAAACTCTCGAGCTGTATTTTAAAATAAAGGCTATCAAATGAGTTGCTAAATAAATATATACAGTTGATTCAATTGAATATTTTGTTGACAGCTTAATATTTTGTTGGTCCAAAACAACTGTTTTGTTTATTCAAAAGTGCATTTTTTTAGATGACCAGAATCAATTTCGTTGTTTTCAAGTTTTGTTTGCTCAACAAAATAGTTCGTTAAAGCTATTAAACAAAGTATAAACAAATATTATGTTGAGTGGAACAAAGTTTGTACTGAGTGCACGAAAGAAGGACGTGACAAATGCTCTACACTCACGCACAAAGTGACAGATGTGAGCCGCCGAACTGAATCGTGTGTACTTGCTCCTATCACGTCACAATCCAGCGACTGAACCACGAGCCACGCGTCATACTAAAATGAACCTAGCGGGAAGAGCAACAACCAATCTCAACTCACCCACCATAAGACGTACGTCCAAAATAATTCTTGCCATCGGTCGGTGCCAGAGTCATCCAGAGAACATACAACGCGACCTCGTGCACGACAGCAGCCTCGCTAGACGTCAATATCGCCCCGAAATACCGGCACGCGGAAACAGCGAATCTCACTGACTTTTCCAACACGTTCACGTTTTTACGTATTATCTATCTAGTCGATGATTACTTGAGTTACCAACATGCACTTGTATTATGTATACGTTATTGGTATAGCCAATTATATACTATTAACTAAACATATATTTTCATGTGTAATAGCTTATTCAAAGGGAGTCATATATTTTAAATATTTGTATAAGATTAGTGAGTCAAGGACTGACTATATAGACTAGACAAAAATTGTTGTTTTGAAATATGCTAGTAGTGAGCGGTAACAAGTCGGCGTATTTCGAAAATATAAAACAAATGTAGAAACATTTTAAGTCCACTTGTACTATATATGTTGCAACTTTTCTGACCCACTTCAGTAACGAGGTACTCACAGGCCGCGGAACACGTTTTGTTGATGACTTGCTGTTACCGACAAATAATTTCAGGACATTTTAGGAATGCATCGTATTTTTTTCTGCAATAATTCCTAAACTTAATCGAAGTTTTTTACCTTTACATATTGTAGAAAATGAACCATATTTCAGGCTGAAAATATACCGGATGTGAGAAATTAATGTTTTCATTATTTGTAGGTAGTAACATAGAGAACCACGAAGACAGAGTGGAGGGCTGAAGTATATATGGCGCTATAACGATAGCGTTGACTGTAAGCGAGCGCCTGTTTCCATTCTGCTGTTGCGAGGTCTGTTTGCAGCTGCGAGCAACATCACTGAAGTTGTAGAGGAAATAATGGAGATGATAAGGTTCTCTTTCGAGCAACGTAGGTAGATTTTAAAAGTGCTATTGTAATGTGAGAACATGATTGAGGCGCAGAGACGATGGAGGGCAGAATTCGATACTCTGCCACTGCAACGTGTAACAGAGACACTATTAAGTAACAAGTTCGAGAGAGATGTAACTGTGTGTGTGATGTGAAGAAAGGACAATGCAGCAGGAAGAAAACAACAATGGACGCAGGAAATGTGGGGTCTGTGTTGCATACATTAGCACGTCCCCGCAGTAAGTTAAAGTTTGTACGGAAAGTGCGTGTGAATGCGGAGTCAGTAAATAAAGTGGTCATCGCATTTCAAAACAAATAAAGTGGAAGCCATACATACATTACCTCGTTATTTTACACTATGGATAATCAATCGCTACAACTGCGCGTACTGGGCATATGAAGATCTCCACATTGTGCTGGAGCAAGCAGTTATATTCCTGGGTTAACAATGTGGTGCGGTGATGTCTGCCAGAGGACTTCTTCTTTGACGGAACTGTGACAGGTGAAAGTTATCTCACCACGTTGCAGGAAAACACTGTGCCAGGTGTTCATCGACTATACCCAGGTGACGACTGCTTTTACCAGTAGGACGGCACACTGCCACATTACCATCGAGACTTACGGTCGCTCCTGGATGAAACATTTGTTGGGAGGTGGGAGGCCAACGTGGAAGTGCTGAGTGTACACCCAGGTCTCCAGATTTAATGCCGTTAGATTTTATTATGTGAGTAACTCTGAAGAACACTATGTACGCCACAAAACCACGGACACTGAATGCCATGAGAGAGGAGATTGAGATACAGGAAAAAATATTTTTATTTAATAATTTGTTTCTTTGTAAATAACACAAAAATGGAATCTCTGCTCAACAAGTTGAACAATTCGTATGCATTGACTAAATTACAATATCTGGAAAAAAAAATTGTTTACTGCTACAGATTTTGAAATTTAGTATGAGTCTAAGTTTGGCAAAAATAAATTAATTGTATTCTAGATGGCAAATTTAAAATTCCATTGCCAGAGCGCTATGTCAAGTTACTCGATAAAAATTCTTTGAAACTAATAGATGAGAAGGAAATTTTTATAGCATATCGAGGCTTAAAAGAACTGGAAAATGGAAATTTCTGTGCATGATTGAGAGTTTTCTTAAAAAATATATAAATTTCATATATTATATTTGTTAATACTTTCATTTGGTTTTTACTTATTTTGCTTTATTTAGATAGCTCACTTGCAAAATTGCTATTTCTAGAAAACATGAAAATTTTGCTTGAAAAGCGAGAAATGTGCTTGATTTTAGCTTAAAATTTAATGTTTTTAAGGTGGCAAAAATTCTAGCATGGGCAGTTTTGAAAAAGTGGCAAATGTATTTGATTTTGGGGTAAAAATGCTTCATTTTCGATGAAAATAGCTTGTTTTTTAAAATTGAAAATTGGTGACAAATGGAGTTTCTCGAAACATGAAAAAGTAGCTTGCAAACAGGAAAATTGCTTGGATTTTGGGCTTAAATAGCTTGATTTTCGATGAAGAATTGAGTTGCGCTACAACTCTACTTTTATATCTACTACTGTTGTGGACTAATAGTACAGTGGTGAGTGGAGATGCAGAGCCCAGCACAACTGACATACGTGCTACGGTGAACATAAGTAAGGATATTCTAACTTTTCTTGAATGTTTGGAAATCTTTACCAATTCTTCGGCGTGGTGTCCGTTGTCTGTGAGGCGGAGTGAAGACATTTTGGTTGCTCTTAACACAGTGGTCTTCAGAGTCGACGAAAGTGAAGTAAGGTGAGTGTGGAGCAGCGCGGGAATGCAAGAGCAGGGTAAACGGGAGATCCCAGAGAAAACCCGCCGACCAGCGGCATCGTCCGGAACGATTCCCACAAGATAAATTTCGGGAGCAACCCCGCCGGGAATCGAACGCGGCTCTCCTTGGTGGAAGGCATGGAGTCTGACCACTCGGTTTCCTGCGCACGAATCAAAATGCACTCCCATTCGCCTGGCCAATCGTGTCCACGCGCTGGCCTGCAAAGCAGGACGCGATTGTCACTTGACGCTAGATACAACGTAACCATCACATGTTCATTGGACGGTGGAAACAGTATTTCTTTCGAATGCAGTAATAACGCTTTGGGGCAACGATGAAGTATGCGCACGTATAGAGTTTATCAAAGTGTGCCTGCATTTTACCCGAAAAATAGCAAATATAGAATGGCATCAAGAATGATTCACAGCGTTGTATAGACGGTACGGCAAAGGCGTGACCGAGCAAGATGGCGCAGTGATTAAACTTTGGCTCGCATTCTAGAGTACCCGGGATATATTCCCTGGTCCGTGCTGCCATCCTCAATTCGTTTGACTATTATGGATTTTTCTCGAGTTTTTGTCTTCAAAGTCATTCAAGGTCTTGGAGTCAAGGCCAAGGTTACCTGCATCCAATATGGCAGTAGTAGTCAGTAGCATAATATGCTTGTTGGCTTTTATGTTTTTATTGCCATTTTTTGGAATTTTTTAAGGAGAAAATATAAATTTTTAGGGAAAAAAGGGAAATCGTTAGGAAAATTGGCTACTGGAGATTAAATTTTTTTAATATTTTTAAAATAATATTTTTATTTGTCAATTAATTTTTAAATAATAAATGTTTTGAGATTAAAGAAAATTATAATCGGTTATATAATTCTGCTAACATGTCATTTGGTTTCTTCGCAATGATTTTTTTTTTGCTTGTGTAGGGATTTTTAAGGTGCTTATACACGCATAGACGTATTGATCACTGGTAAGGAAAAAATAAGCCGTAAATAGATTATAGTAAGACATTAATTACATGGTGTATTATACAATTTATTTTTTACATAATTATATATATTCTTTTCTTATATAAATACATATATTTTATTCTATACATAATTATGTTTATTCCTATTCTAGGTATATATATTATTCTATACATAATTATGTATATTCCAACTATATATATAAGCAGGCCAGTGCTACTTCGTTAGCACTGTATTTAGGACTTTGAATCAATCTAGCAACTTCTCTTGGGAAGGAAAAAGAGCACAGCCCATAGAAAAATAAAAAGAGAAATTAAGGAAATTTTTTAACTATTTTTTTATTATGCAGAAAACCTAAATAAAAGCTTAATCCAATACCTATTTATATCCCTGATAATCATATCGCTCTGGCCACTGCGGTCCCATTAGATATGTATCTATCCACTGGGTCACTACGGCCCCACTTGATATATTTCTATTCATTTAACCACTGCGGCCCCATTTAGAATAACTCTGGCCACTGGGTTACTTCGGCTTTTTGGAAGGAAAGGACAGCCCATAGACAAATAAGAAAGGAGAAATGACAGAACTTTTTTTAACGATGCTTTTTTTCATTGCGTAATATTAAGAAAAGCTTAATCCGATACTTACGTACATCGCTGATCATCATATTTTCGGAACCGTTTGAGATATCTCGATGAAACAAAGACTAAGCAGGTCCTGGGGTTATTATCTATAGACTGTAAATTTGATGTCAATACGTTCAGTGGTTTTTGAGTTAAATCGGGTCGCACAGACTGACATACAAAATAACATTAGATATAGCTTAGTTATCATTTATACTACACGAAAAAAAATTATTAAAAGTTTAAAATTCGAAAATCACAGACAGGCACTTCTATTTTATTTGGTAGCATAGATATGTACGACAGTATTTGTGAGTTTTCCTCTGGGGCGAACAAGTATTGTTTTCTCAAAGTGCTCCCATACTGTGAAAATGAATTGTGAACACAAAGGCCTGCCTTTGACCTCGGCGACCATGGAGTCGCTATCTGCATCATCGCTAACTGCCTGATGCCAGTGCCTATTCTGTGATCGAGTTTTCATCTATTGTCAATGCCCATTGGAATGAGAGGGCGGTCTGTACGAAGACCATTTCATGCGATGAAGCATTACGACATTGGTCACATGCAGTTGTGCAAGGCGATACACTGAAAGAACATGTCAATATATGCACTGGGAAGCTTCATGGGGGCCTGCCGTGGTGTTGCATTGTTCAGTACAAAGTCCGAGTTGTGCATCAACAAATGGCGAAGTGTGGTGGTAGCCTAATTTAGTTCTAGGAACTTTTAGTGCAAGGAAGTGATTGAACATACCGAGGGAACTGGATAAATATTTTTTAAGCGAGATTATTAAATAAAATGTCCACCTTTCAGTTTTGGAGGTAGAATTGTATAGTTTCATTTTTAAATAGGGCGAATTTGTTTTAACTTGCGACATAAATGCACCACACCTAGCACCACATGCACCACACTTAGCACCCATGCACCACACTTAGCATTGCACACTCCGCAGTCAGCATCAAAATCAGCACCGTACGCACTGCAGTCAGCACCGCATGAATCGCAATCAGCACAGTATTCACCGCACTTAGCACTGCAACCATGAGTCACTTCGGAGTCATTAAGGAATCTTTGCAGTCATTATGTGTCATTAGGAGTCGTTTTTGAGACATTAGGAATTATTCTAGAGTCATTAGGAGTAATTTAGGGCTCATTAAGAGCCATTCAGGAGAAATTTAAGAGTCAAGCTTTAGGAGTCAGTCTGTAGGAGTAAGTCAGCTGGAGCCACTTCGCAATTCGGTGATTGATTGTTCGGTCCCACAAAGAACAATGTATTAATAATATAATACGATTGGTTTAAAGTCAATATGAAATCATACGACTTTCATAAGCAGTAGGGAGGTCAGCTGATAGGCTTAGTTTGACAATGGCCAACGTGAAAGTTGGCTCGTCTCGGCTAGCTTCTGCATCTTCGCATTCAAGTCTTGTTCTGCATCTGCGATGTCTTCGGACACTCCAGAGCTAATGGTAGCTACGGCAGTGCCATAGACTTCTTCGGGAGTGGTACCACCATTGCCCACGACTTCTTCGAATGACATTCCTACAGTAGCATCGTCATCGACCTCTTCTGGGGAGGTACCTAGAACACCATTGCCGGCGTTAACCGCTTTTTTAGCTCCTGCTCCTACATTTCCGTACAGGTCCGCTCGAGTCTTTGCCTGAACCAATATATTGTCATCCGTGTCACTTTTGTAATAAGAGATTTACTTTCGGCCAGAATGTACCGTGACATGAGTGCTTTAATTGTGCCAAGAATCCCTTTCGTATGTCATATTTGTGTGACAGGTGCGGAAAGCAGTTCAGTCGTAGCGACAATTTACTTAGACATGCAAAGGCCTGTAATGGTGAAGTGCATTTCTCATCAGTACTTTGGTACCAGGTTTACTGCGAGCAGGTCTCTTGTGTTACTTCGGTACATAACCTCAAAAGTGTAGTTACCTTCATAACCTGTCCTGCATAGTGTGTCGGTTTATATATGTCACGATATTTTCGCGCGAGGACAATGCAAGTGTGAATAGCGAGATGCATAAGAGACTAGGACACCTGCGTGCAATATGGCGATAGTAAAAAGTAATGTAATATGTTTGAGGAATTTTATTAATATTTTCTCAATTTTTGTTTTACAAGGTCACTCAAGGTCTTGGTGTAAAGGTCAACCACACCTGTATCTAATATGGCGGCAGTAGCCAGTAACATAATATGTTTGGTGACTTTAATTTATTTTCTCTAAAGTTTTCGTTTCAAGGTTATTCAAGGTCATGGAGTCAAGGTCACCTACATCCAGTAGGGCGGTAGTAATCAGTAACATAATATTCTCAGTGACTTTCATGGCTTTCTTCTCGAGTTTTTGTTTTCAAAGTCATTCAAGGTCACGGAGTCAAGGTTCAGGTTAACTCCATCCAATATGGCGGTATAAGTAAGGAACATATTATGCTTGTTGAATATTAATTTTTTGGTATTTTTGGAATTTTCTGAGGAAAAATGGAAACTTTTAGGGAAAAAATTAATTTTTTAAATAAAAAATGACCGCAAGGGCACTAAATTTTTTTAATCAATTCTTAATAATTTAAATAAAATTTCTTAGCTGATTTTAATTTTTATTCATTTTTAAATAGTATTTAAAAATTCATTTTTTGGAATTTTCTTTGGAAATTTTTTAGAATCTTTGGGAATTTTTTTTGTGGGGTTTAAAGGTCAAAGGTTAATCGTCAATGGTCAACGGCAAACGGTCACTAGCTTCCAATATGACCGCCGGGGTGTCGGAATGACAGAGCATGAATAGCTCTAAACTCGGACAGCCCACGCCCTTGTGCTAGAATCGGTTATATCATTCTACGCATTTTAGTAAACAAAATGTCCTGCATAGAAGGAAAATAAAAGAAATAAATACAAAACAGTAAGGGAAAAAGTGTTAGTGGGAGAGTTTCCTACCTGGCAGATCCTGGCGTCGAGCAGTTAGACTGGTCCATGTTCTCATAAATAATTTTGAGTTTTGCTAAAATTTCAACGAAAGAACCCGATTTAGTTTAATTAAAACAATTATATAAATTGAAATTGGAAAGGGGTTATTAACGTCCGCCGGTGTAATCCCTGAAGGCTTATCAAGGGACAGCTTACATACAAACTTATGACAAACCTTACCTAGGATTAGAACCGAGAACCTACCGCACTGCAGACAGGCTGCGCACCAAACGACTGCATCACGGGCGGTCAGCCAATTATAGGAAAACGTAAGTTAGAAAAAATTGACAGGAATTAAAAAAAAAAAAAAAAAAGCAACGTGGTCTACCATTTCAATTAACATCGTGTTACTGTTACTCATAACTTCAACCGTACTTTAACTCCGGTAACAGGACAGTAGAATTTCGGAGAAAGCTTTTTATATGCCAGGGAGACCGCTGTGGTGTAGGTTATGATGGTTTAATTTCGATTTAATAGGGGATTGCCTGTGCTGTTTTGTAAACATGTTCGTGTAAAATTATTGTAATTGTAAAGAACTTTTTAACATCCCAAGGTTTTATGCTGCAAATTTTAGCAGGGAACGGCTAACAGACTAACTTATAACCTAACTTATATTAACATCCGTGCCTTACCCGGGACTCGAACCCAGAGCCTCCCGCACCTCAGATCAGTGGCGCACCAACCAACAGCGCCAAAGGAGATCGGCTGTAAATTTATTCATTTTAAGTTTATTATTGAGTGGCAAAATGTTATTACGTATTGAACTGAACGGGAAAATGTGCCCCTAGGTTCTTGCGTAGTCAGTAGAACAGCAGAAATTTGCTACGTGTAGGGGCAAGTCCCTAAAGGTGGCAACGTTGACCTGCACGTCGTTACGTCTAGGGGCACATCCCTACAGGTGGCAACGTTGAGCTGCACGTCCCTACAAGTGGCAACGTTGATCTGCGTGTCCCTACAGGTGGCGACGATGACCTGCGTGTCCCTACAGGTGGCGACGATGACCTGCACGTCGCTACGTGTAGGGGCACGTCCTACAGGTGGCAATGATGACCTGCACGTCGCTACGTGTAGGGCCACGTCCCTACAGGTGGCAACGTTGACCTGCACATCGCCAATGCGTCCGCCGGCGGGGCTGCGAAACGCCTCGCGGGATTACGATAAGCGGATGAGGCCAGTGCGTGGGCCTGGCAGCCCAGCCACCTGCCTCCTTTTTATTGGCTCGCCGGTGACGATTTTACAGCACGGAAATGAAATTAAACTGCCACCGAGTAAATAATAGGTAGAGTGACTAGGCTAGCTGTGCACAACCAGCCACCGAGTGACAGCATGAACTACTTTACTGCCAATACGACTAATATAACCGACCTGGATAAAATATTTAAGGTTAGAACACTATTTGGGTAAACGAATGCTTTTAAAGGCTGTTCACGATAAAGTGAGCACTTGAAATCAACCTTAGAAAAAGCCACTGCACCTGCCTGCACATATTTTAACGGGCGCACTGAGTGACATGCACCCGGTAAAGTTGGTAACAATTGACGGAAAGTAGTTCCATATGTTAAGATCGAATAAAAAATGTTAGTTGATCATTTGCGATTATTTAAATTATTTCTTACGTTTTTTAATTTTTTTAACTTCTCAGTATGTAGAAATTAGCAGATTCATAAAATGTTTATTTTTCTAATAATTTCACTGTTTCATTTGACCGACGCATGAATAAAGTGATGATTCCCATGGCAATATACAACGTGCATAAAAGTAGATCTTAAGCAGGGCTCTCAAAAATGCTCACTAGCGTGAATAGTCTATATATGTTTGCAATCCTACTGTAACCCATTGGTAATGCAGTATTTCATTAAAGATTTTTTATTCCTATAAAAATGCTTGTATTTTGAACGAGAGATTCAGTGAAGAGATATGGGCGTCCCGCGACGTCGAGTTATTGAAGCGAGGTGAGTATGGACCAGCGCTGGAATGTAGGGGCGGGAAAATTGGGAGATTCCCGAGAAAACTCGCCAACTAGCAGCATTGTACGGCACGATTCCCACTTGCGAAAATCCGGGAGCAACACCGCCGGGAATCGAACCCGGTTCAGCGAGGGGGCCGGAGGGAGGGTTAGTTGTCTAACCGCTACACTACCGCAGCCTCTTCGTACTTTTAAAAATTAATATATAATACATTCATCAGTGTTGTCAACGTGACTTTCAGAGTTTCATAGGTTCGAGATCGTCAATGTTGGGTGCATTCGCAGAAGAGGATAATCTCTCCGCCTCATATTTAGTCTATGGATAAAACACGGAATAGAGGGCGTAATAACAACTGTGGCATATGCGAGAAGAAATACAGCTGGAAGTAAGAGAGAAGGGGATCTGGTGTAGCATTAGCCTTCAACTGTTGGCTGACCTGGGCATCATTACTGCGCATGCACGGTTGTATTTACGTTACTTTCGACCGAGAAAAAATCGTCTTCCACGTAATGTTTCGATTAATTTATACAGGGGAGTATCCAGAATTTTTTTCCGAGGAGGGGACTGACAATTTTTATTCCCTCGTTTATTCAGAAACGAAGTTTTGATGTATAATGTGTAATCATATGTGTAGTTAATAAAAATTAATAAATATAGTGATTGCCATTTTAATATAAAGTGTAAAAAATTTGTGTCATGTGGGTAATAACGAATATATACATATAATTATTGACGTTTTGATAATAGGGTTTTTAAAAATGTGTGTCATTTCGGGGGGGGGGGGGCTGCAATCCCCTCAGTCGCCCCCCTCCACTCCTGGATACACCCTGATTTAATACGTCAGAACACTAACTCATTTACTACCCTAGCTTAGTTTAGACGACGCTTATTACGTACGGAAATTACGCTGAAAAACGATGGCGCAAACATATCCGATATTAAACGTTCCTCCCCCGTGTTCTTGCTTGAAGAAACTTTGCACACGGAGGAAAATTATGGTTCTCACTATACACAAGGAATCAGTGCCCAGTGTTTTGAGGGATTGCTTATGAGAAATGTGACTTGTTGAAGTTTCTGTACTTCTCACTGAAGACTGGTGAATGCTGACATCAACCGACACTGTTTGCAGCAAGTATGCTTCCTGCAAATACAACGCAAGTCAAAAACATTTATATATTACAAAATTTAAACTCGTAAATGTATTTGGAAGTGTATAGATAAATATTTTCCACAAATGTATTATTATTATTATTATTATTATTACAGACGCTGTAATGCCCTTGGCGGTCTTTGCGGCTAAATGCGACATAAACTAAAGCTGACGTACACTGATTTTATATCATTATCTCCAAAACAAATATCAAAATACGCTTCCAAATTTAGGATGTTTATTTACATATTATCTTTCACAAATCCATATATTAACTTATAAGAAATTGTATTCACAGTGATTTGTATTCATCCAGTAGTAATTTAAATTTTTTCACGAACAAAGCTTATCTACACCACAAATGCTATTATCAGTAAAGAAGAGCGACATCAATCATTGCAGCCAAATATTACTTACAAAAATGGCACATTTTAGACAAAAGTGACTAGGCCGGCAATGTTAAGTGTAAATAACATATACAATAACCTGAACGTGGTGTCGGGAAGAGAAAATAATTGTATTTGGTGTGCGGCGAATCTCCAATTGTTCCGACGTATCTGTATGTATATCAGGTGGCGGAATGTAAATGTTACGAAACAGTTACAAACTACGTGCCGTGAAAAAAAGGGGGGGGGGGCTATACACCACGTCACGTCTTGAATAAGCCGGTAACACAGGAGATCGCAGGAAGTAAGGATATTTTTCTGCGGGGAGGAGAGTACAAATGTCTGACATCGGGACTACAGACACACCTTACAGGCGAGCGTATTTGCAGAGACGGTTGCTTGGCCTAGTTTGCTGGTCCTCGCCACAGGCGAAGTAATTATTGTGCAAATACGAGATTGCTTTGTTTACGGCTGACTGAAGACATTTGAAATACGTGCCCGTATTTTTATATATTTTGATCTGAAACATGACTCCCATTTCGTCAGTACATTTGGCGGGGGAGGTATGAATAATAATTCTAAGATTCTACTTCTCGTGTATACATATTTGTTCATTATTCCCAGGGCATGAAAATACAATTTGCATGTGACATATTATTACATGCTTTAGCTGTGTTAAGTAAATGTTATTCTAAATGACATGGTAACTGCTATTTCATTTAGCGCTGAAAGTATTTTCTTCAATTTTAAATCAATATATAGATTTATAGCTGCTGGTTGTGTGACATCGCATGCCTAAACCTATTAGAATTGATTTGTAGTGAAAATCAAGCGCAGATATCAAGCACATAATTATGGCCCATTAATTATAGGCCTAAGGCTACGAGAATAATTTACTTCTAGGCTAAACGCGTAATTTTAACAGTGCTGTGGAAGTACGCTAGTGTTTTTCTCCTGGTTGTAAAATACAGTCTTAATAAAAACATATTTTCTAATTCTGTATTTGCAGTGCACGTTGTCAACAATAGTAATGAGTAACTATGCTCACAGCCAGTGAAATTTATTAAGGATTTTAATTTAAGTTTCATTATTAGACCTGTTAAACTGACTGAGATTGGGTACTTATTGATAATTAAAAGAACTGTGAGTGTTTTTTTGTAATAGTACGGAGCAAGCGTTCTTTGTGTTGCGCTTTCTTTGTATTTATAATGCGTAAGACAATGCCGTTACTGTTTTGCTTTTTGCAATAAAATGCATTTTGTGCACTTGGTGAGTGATGCAATAAATGTATTATTTTTGTGTATAATTGTTATTTACTCGTATAGCTAACTGTTAACACTTTCTTGTGTAACATTTTCGTGCCTACTTCAGTATTTATAGTAGGGGAGACCAGGACTAGTTGCAACACTTCTCATAACCACGCACTCTTCGATGCGATAGTGGCGCCACTCGGCAAGGTAGTGGTACTAAATGGCGGCCATCTTGTGCCAAACTCCTGGACGCGTCAATAGACCAGTTCGGAGCGCAGAGAGGAATAACCACTTCTCGTTCATAAAAGTTATTTGTGGAGTGTTCAGCTAAAGTTGTGATTTTTAATGGTGTGAGGTAAGTAATACGACCTTTATTGTAACGAATAGTGCAAACCTTTGTGCTTATTTGTGTTGTATAGCATTACGTATATACAAAAGTAGGAGTCGGAAATTCTGTTAAATTATGCAACTTGCCCCAACTGTGTTGCAACTTGCCCCAAGTGCCTGCACTTATTATTATTTTTTTGCTTTTTAAAGAGTTGTATCGCCTAACTTATTACTGGATGTGTGAAATATTACTTTATTATGTAAACAACACAATAATAGTCTCCTTTTAAAAATAGATCTGATCATATTTATTAGACTAGGAATATTACATTGTCAAAGGAAGCGGTGAATACATACATATATATATATATATATATATATATATATATATATATATATAATTTCCTTCTATTTCAGGGTCATGGTGGCTGAGCGATTACCACGCCCGCCTCCCACCAAGGTGAACCGGGCTCAATCCCTGGTCGAATCACCGGATTTTCGCAAGTGGGAATCGTGCCGGACGATGCCGTTGGTCGGCTGGTTTTTTTGTTGGGGATATCTCGTTTCCCCGCCCCTTCATTCCGGCGTCGCTCCATATTTACTTCAATCACCCTCATCGGGTCTCCAGACCTCGCTGTTAATAGCCGCCCAAATCTCTTCACTGACTCACTCCTTCTATTTCAGCGAAAATACGGACGTACAAAAGACAAACAGAAAGCGGGAAGACTCCGTGAGATGTAATGGAGACAGCATCCAAACACGTCACGAATAATCCTGATTCACATGAGTATTCAGTCCGGAAAATTGCAAAGGAATTTGATATACATTTCTCTACACTGTCGCGATATATGCAGAAACTTGAGAAAAGGAACTTTTGCCAAAATAGAGAACAGGAAACACCGAACCCTATTAGCACTGGTTACCAGCGGCCGCGTCGTGTTTTCACGGCAAAACAAGAATCACAGTAGTGTAAATACCTCAAGCAGAGTTCTCAAATTATGTTTGGCCTCACGACAAATGAGGTGCGTAAGCTTACCTTTGAATGTGGTGTATCATTTGGTGTATATGTTCCCGATTCATGGAAATCTACCAACTGTGCTGGTCCAGATTTGTTTACTGTTTTCATGAGGCACAACCCAGAACTTTCCATTAGATAAGATGAGCCTACTGCTTGGCAAGGTGAACCTCATTTAATAAGACAAATGTAACCCAATTTGACGAAAAACTGCAATGAAATTCCGCCTTCACGTATATTCAACGTGGATGAGACAGGGGTGCCTACTGTCATGAAGCCTAGTAAAATATTACTGTAAAAGGGATGAAAGTAGGATCTGTAACGTCAGCAGAAAGAGGCGAAATGGTCACAGTAACAACTGCGATAAACGCAATTGCAAATGCCTTACCACCCATGTTTATATTTCCTCGGAAAATGTTCAGGGGCCCTATTCTATTATTTTTTACTGTCTTTACATAAAGATATTTACAGCTTAACAATCTTTACGAGGCGAAGTGATATTCTATAACTCAATACGAAAATGGCCTACGTATTGAAGTTTAATGTACAAATACGTCTTACAGAAAATAAAACGTTTTAAAATGTCATAAACATGAGAAATATTATATTCTGTTATATTTTCGCACAAAATAAACGGTGTCTAGAATACATTCGAATAGATATTTTATAATTTGCTAGTGATTCTCTCGATTTAACGTAATTACGAAGTGACAGATTAGTCAGTGGTCAGTGCTGCAATCTCATGATACTCAAAATAAACTAGTGCTACATGATACTTTTAATCCATAGAAAAAAGTAACTTTATTTTAGAAGTATTATTCGAGCATGTATTAAGAAATAAATTTCACTTATAATAAAAAATTAATTATAATAACAAAATTTGTGACACAGTGCATTCGGTAATTAAGGAAGAAATATATATTTCAACAAGCAGGTCGATGATTTCAAAACACATCCCACTGTGTTGCCAAACGTACATATTTTCACAAAGATATCAATAGAGATATGGCTTACAGAATACCACAAAAAGACTCCTACGAGTAACCATCGTTATGGCCCTCTTTATGATAAAGACGATCACGTCATCTGTCTTTAAGCAAGCTCAAGTTAGAGAATAGGGCCACAGGGATCATTTCGTACGAGATGGGCATGTCGGTTGCAAAGGAACTGCAACTAAATCTGGCTGGCAAACTGAGGAAACCTTCTTGACGTTTATAAATCATTTCATTGAACATACTTCGCCATCTCTTACCAATCCTGTACTCATACTCCTGGACAACCATACTTCTCACATCAGCTGTCCGGTTTTGGACCTGTGCAAAGCAAGTGGCGTAATTCTCTTATCATTCCTACCTCATTGTTCACATCGCCTTCAACCCTTGGATGTGTCAGTCTATGGCCCGTTTAAGAAATAATGTGGATCAGGTATTAACGCTTGGTTGAAAACTAACCCAGGACGAACAATTACAAAATTCCACCTGCCAGCAATTGTAAAAGAAACTTGTCTGCTATCAATGACGCCAGCTAATATCACTGCTGGATTACAGAAAACAGGCATTTCACCACTTAACGTCCACACATTTTCAGATGATGACTTTGTTTCAGCATTCGTAACAAATAGGCCACTGCCATGAGGTGATCCTAAAATATTACAAAATGATGAAGTTTCTGTTTGTGAAGCAACTGTTGAAAAGTATGTTGATGAAATTTATGAACGTGTTATGAATGCTCATGTCCGTAATGGGCAAGAATTCAATGAGACTGTACATCAGCAGCAGAATTATTATCTGCGTTTGGCGACAACGGGATCCGGGATCGGAGCCGGAGCCGGCTGCCGACATTTTTGAATTTCCCTTTTTTCCCTCAAAAGTTTTTTCCTTTTCACCCTCAAAATTGATTAAATTGCCCTCAAATATTTCCCTTTTCCCTCAAAATACCCCTTTTTCTTGAAAAATTTACGGTTTTTTCTTCAAAACAACACCGATCCTCCCAGTTGCAAAAACGATCCTCCGAAAGGCACTTTTCGATACATTGGAAGGTTTGGGGGGATCTTTTTCGTGGGCAGAACAGTGACGGCCATATTGGTTTTATAGGCATTGTGTATGCCAAATCGATACACGGGATGCAGGATTGGAGCCGGAACTGTCCGTCACCCATCTTGGTTCTGCCAGCCATTTAACCACCATGTTGGATGTTGTTGACCTTGACCTTGACCATTGACCTTGAATTTGAACCCAAATATTTTAATTTCAAAAAAAGGTCCAAAAATCTCAAAGAAATCCCAAAAATGACAAAAAAAAATTCAAAAGTCCCCCAAAAAAGCGTAAAAAAAAAAAAAAAAAAAAAAAAAGAAATTAAAAGAATATCTGTATGCTTATACAAATTACTACTATTTCTAAATTATAAAATTATGATGTTAAATTTCTGGGCTTAAAGGTGACGAGGGATTGGAACTGACCACCACCATGTTGGACCCAGGTGACCTTGACCTTTAAACATGACCATGACCCTATGACCGTGACCTTGAATGACCTCGAAAACAAAAATTCTAGACAAATATTAAAATTGAATAAATTCATAAAAGTCAGCGAACATATTACATTACTGACTACTATACCGCCATCTTTGATCCAGGTGACCTTGACATTTGACCTTAACCTGGTGACCTTTCACCTTGAACCCAGAAATTTGTAAAAAAATCGCACAAATGTTTAAACAATGTATAACAAATTACTAAAATATTTTATTAGAAATATTTTTTATAAATTATTTTCTAAATTTTACATTTCCGGAAGTCTCTCACAGCACCATGTCCAGCAGACAACTTACCCTCCTCCAATTAATCACATCCTCATAACCTTTCCCTACTCGTCCAATGTTTCTCATTGGTTAATTACTCGGCAGGCCTCCACCACCTTCACCCATACTCATTCTGTCGAATGGACTCCACCAGCCATGTCGTTTTTCTTTCGTTGGTCGTTTTTTACTTTATTATCACCTAGGTAGCACTAGTGTATTAATTTTCGATTTCATCACCAGGTGAGCTATCGATTTAGCCACCAGGGGGCAGCCCTGTTTGTTTACAAATATTTAAATTATAGGCGGTGCTGTCTGCACCAGACATATTGAATTCAATTGTATCACCTAAGTGGTGCTAATTTCTCGATTTAACCACTAGATGAGCTGACGAAACAAACATTCTCTCATGTTCTGTAATGCCATGTTCAAAATCATTGATTTCGTATTTTTCGTTGTTACCTTCCTTTCATTGTCTGTCATTCCTTCTTAATTTGTCACCACGGTTACATCACTTCCACAATCTTTGATTATAACATATGGTACCTTTAATCATCGAAATTAATTCAGTTCCTCATTTGTGTTACTAGAGAATGTTTTACCTCACTTCGCCATATACCGAACTGAAGCAGGACTGGGCAGGCCCGACTCTACCTTCATCCTCTCCTCCCTCCAAGTCACAGGGTCAATATTCCACCACTTCAACAGCGTGTTTTCATGTCTGTTGCATCTAACCTGCTTAAAAAGTATTATGATGGCAATCCATTTTTAGTTTCTGTACAGTTAACGTCCAACATTATACCTTTATTACCATATTATTTATTGCGAACACCCAGCGATGGGCAGATCCACGAAATATTTAAGTACTAACATTGAAATCATTATATTATGATACAAAATTTCATTAATTCTTTTATCGTGCTCAACTTGAGTAGCATCACGTAGTAACAGATAAAAAAAAATCAAGGCTACCATATTCTCTATATCAGGGAAGTAGGCAAGCTATGGCAAGTTACATCAACACCAGTGATAAATAAAACATTTTTTCATATATATATATATATATATATATATATATATATATATATACATACACACTTCAAACTACAAACATAAAAACAGAATCCTCACATTGTTCATGCCATTCACATAGTGTCTTTACAGCAGTATGCTCACGTTTCACGTAGTAAATATGATCTGCTTATACGCAGCTAGAGACAGCGTATACTAGCTAGCGCCCAACCAGAACCTTTGGCCATGTATTCTTCTTCTTTACGGCAAATTTTATTCTTTCAAGGCTTCTACAACCCCTGGAACGCTATCAACATTGTACAATGCCACGTTCGCAGTCGTGAATGCTCGCCGACTTATGCCTTCATCCCAAGGTTATGGCTTTTCGCAGGTACACTCCAGCCAAACATTATATTTTATGGGACTTTCTTCGACTTATTCTGTTAATTGATTGATTATCCTTTTGCTTAATGTAGTCAAGGCATGCACATATATTTTTACAGCTACAAAGTTATTCCCAATCATATAATCATTTAAAGTTCCTTTGAATGATGATTGTTTAAGATAGAATCAATTCGATGTGATTTCGCAGACGTTAGTACAAGGCGTTTTTTAGCTGCAGGATCTATACGTTTATAGTTCTTGTTATGTCTCTTCAGCTTATCACCTCGTCTGAACAGTCGTTTGCACTTGGCACATCGCTGCATAGCACAGAAAGGTCCCTTCTCACAAGTAGTTCATTCATGCTTCCTCGCACCTTGGCTGTAGGCAAATATCTCGTCACAGTAACAGCAACGGACCTTTGACGAAGTCATCGATTGTAGCACTGCTGTAGGTGATCCATCCGAAGAAGTCGGTGGCACTATCGGTGTGCACGAAGAAGTCGATTGCTTCGCCGGTAACATGTCCGAAGAAGTTTATGGCACTACCATAGACACCATAGAATGTTCGAAGACATCGCAGATGCAAAATAAGACTTTCACTCAGATGCAAAACCGCATAAATTAGCCGAGACGATCCACCTTTCACGTCAAGTACTGCCAAACTGAGCTATGCAAGTCCTATGTCATGTTGACATCTAATCAATCATATTACTCCAATTAGACAATGAGTAGACATCGACCAGCAAATCTCCGAGTAGTCAAGTGATTACAGTTGGCCAATAGGTTGAGAGATCATATGCAGGAGTCAGTTGGAGTGATTGTGGTGCATGTTGTGCTGATTGTGGTGTGTGTGATGCTGATTGCGGTATGTGTGGTACAGATTGGTGAAGATTGCGGAGGGTTTCTGTGGATTGTTAAGGAGGATTGTGAAAAATCGGGAAATATTGAAGGAAATATTATTGAGGAGGATTGCTGTGAAGGAGGAGGATTGCGGAGGGGGAGGATTGCTGAGGAGGAGGATTATTGAGGTGGATTGCAGAGGATTGCAGAGGATAGAAAGGGGATTGAGGAGGAGGATTGTAGGGGGATTGATGACGGTTTTTACAGAGGATTGAGGAGGAGGAATGCTGAGGATGATTGCAGAAGATTAAGGTAGATAATTGCAGAGGATTGAGAAGGAAGATTGCTGAGGATTGAAGAGGATTGTTGAGGAGGATTGGAGAGGATTGAGAAAGATTGCAGAGTATTGAGTAGAAGGATTGCTGACACCCACACTCCGGAAAAGAAGGCTATTGAAGAAGAAAACTGGTCCACGGATGAGAAGAAGCGAACAAAAAAAAATTAATCACAAAGAAAAAAAGATGCAAAGAAAACAAGCAAGAAAAATGTATCCAAGGAAAAAGAAAAATCCAAAGGACAAGCATAAAAAAGAAAAATTTGCATAATTAAGGAGAAAGGATTCCTCGAAAGCAGTTCCAGCGACGAAGAAGATACTATTTGCTTAGTGCGTTTGTTCAAATAAAGCTTGTTTAAGAATGGGTGGAATGCACTGTGTGCAAACATTAGGCTCACTGGTTGTGTACTGGTAAAAAACCTCTGTATGTGTCTTTAAATTGTGTAACATATGAGTCCGATTTTTGAGAGTAAGTGTTCCAACTTACCCTATCCATGGGGCAGATTGCAACATTTGCAATGATCTATGATGTAAATCAATATTTTTAAGTTCTTTCATTTCTTATATGTACTATAGTTTTATATGATGTAGCCTAATAATGTGAAATAATAACCATGTATACTTCGTTGCCTGAAAATTATATACAAATATTGTGTACCTTATAATAACAAATCTGTTGCAACTAGCACCAGTCTCCCCTACTTCATTGCCTTATTATTTTTGTAATAGTGTTTCGTATTTAATCTAGGTTGTTTAAGTCAATGGTTAATCTACTGGACTACTTTACTCACAAAGAATAAGTATTTTTTTATGCGATGTCCACGGTTAATTGTGCTCTTTTTAATCAACCTCGGGAAACTTTTCCTGCCCGTACCTGTACATATTTTAATGCATCAAGTGACTGACTTTCTGCCAGTTAGGTTGCCAGCGCTGAAAAAGTTACTTTTAAATTTGTGGACACTGGATTAATTTAATATTGTTTCTGTTTGTTTTATGCGCATAGCAGTAAGATTTGGCAGATTATAAATATCTTACAATCTTTGAAACTACACAGTTGTACTTGAATTGCGCTTGAATATTGTGACAGGGTGTAAAAAACCTTAATTTTCATGTGGTGGAAGGATATAAAAGAGATAGTAAATCAGATACTTAGCAGGGACGAATGAACAGCCAACAGTTATTAGATCAGTTGATTTACCCAAATTCTGAACTTTTATGTTAGTCACATTAGTGTTCACAGTGTAGTACTGTATTCCCTTTGAATATAAGTAATATTACAGCAGAAGTAACAAGGTTAGGCATTTTTATCTGCGTTGTTAGAACTAGTTCCCTGTCCCCACACAAGACTGCTCTTAAGTCGCTTGCGTTTTCCGAGGTACCATTACGTTGCTAGTCTAGTAACTTAAAGCTAACTATCGCTAATATAAACGGTTTTACACAATAAAAAAACTTAACCACTAAACAAATAAAAGTAAGCAGCGTGATTTTAAAAATAGTTTGACACAATAGCCTTCTTACTGTTTATGTCAGAACAATAGTAAAGCGTACTTAATTGCGTTGGTTGTGATCAAACTGTAATGTCTGCACTAGCAACGAGAACAAAGTAAATGAATGCAACCACTGTAATTATACCTTATGAAGTATAATCAAAAATTGAAACGTGCTGATCGATTAGATTCGATTTTCCCTTCTTACTTTTGGCTAAACGTCACAAAATAAAAACCAATTTACTTAATAACAAATAGTTTCGGGGTACCTACATGCTTTTCTGTAATTGACTCAACTTAGGCCTAAGACTTGAGTAAAGATATTCCTGGTTCAAGAACCTTCTTCTGTGGATCTTAAGCGGCAAGCAGTAATGAATATTATGTAGGCTCAGGCCTTATGCAACAAGATGGAAGGATTTATACTATATAATGCTTATTTTTAACTACTAAAATTCCTCATAGTGTTAGCCCCTTAAGACTGGCATGAGTTATTTGCCATAGCAGCAAAGGCAAATTATAAAGGCGGTTATAATGTTACCTGATTTCAGGACGTAAAATAAAGATCTAAAAATGCGGAGAAAATGCTGATAACTTTGTTCCTCCTATTCTGTTATTTATATTTGATGATATTATCGCATATTACTAACCAAATAATACATATCATCGAGTTTACCCCCAACTTCTGCTGTTTGTTAGTAGCAGTAAGGTTAATTCTTCTCAAGTTAGGAACAAAACGGGATTTCTTATGGAACAGTTTGGCTTACTCAATCATGGTTACTTCCGACTTTTCTGAAGACCTTCTAAGATTATACTTCCAGGATATTCTTCCGATTCATAGAAACAAAGCAATGGAAATCACACCAAAGGGACAACACACCGCATTCGTGCGCAATAACTTCAATAATATTTTACATAAGAACTATTTCTTAATATGCATCAATAACACACCTATTTTTTCTCTGCATTTGTTCATATTAATTATAAATGAAATACTGTTGTTTATAGATTAAATATAAGTGTATGTTAAATTTAACCAAAAATGAGGTACTTCTATGTTAACACATAAGCCATGAAACATTTGTGCTACATGCAATAATACAACCAAACACGACATACATGGGTTTTTTTTTTCAAAGGTTTGATTTAAAAAGATTGAAGAAACCTCGAATGGACGTAAGATAAAATTATCGCCGCTAGGTGAGCAGTGCTCCAAAAGGTAACTTTTAATTAAAATTTTAAGATATGTGAATAATAAAATAGAATAATTCTACTTTATTACGAAGTTATTTTATATTTGATTAATGACTATTACAATCATCCCGTTTTTAACATAGAAAGCAGACAAAACAGAAAAAATCTGATACCTTGCCGACACTAGCGCTTACCTAGTGACGAAAATTTTCCTTTGCCAAACTTTTAACATTGATCCTCGCAAAAATGAGTAGAAGTAATCTTAGTTCCAGTGGAACCACCTATATGTCGGACTTAGCCGTTAGCTAGTGAGCTTTAGAGAAGGTGCCACGGCAGATGGCATCTTTGTAACGAACAGTTGGCAAACATGTGCTAGTGATACAATCCTTGCATGTTGATGAGTATACTGAGTGCAAGCAATTGCTATGCACTTATCTAAAAGCGACTTAAACATTCTGATTCTGACGTCACAGAGAGATGCACTGCGGTACTTTATTACTTAGCACTTTCAGACGAAGTAAGTACTTAGTTCATTAAGTAGAATGAAATGTGCCCTGCTTGCAAAATAATAGCGTTTCTGTAGGGACAATACATTCGCACACAAGTTATTCAGCAACGTTACTGATATTTAACTCTAGACAACTTGTTAAACAATTTCATGTGGCAGTCGCTACGGTTTCCATAAAGTTATAAAGAACAAACAATGGAACTTAAAAACCTTCATATATAGCAAAAACAAAAATAAAACAATTTGTGCTTGTTTTAGTCGCGGCAGTCATTACTTAATCTCACGACGTGATTACTTCACAGGTCATCTCCATACCTTTTTTATTAATAATATTGTCGTTGCGATTAATATTCATACTAATGCTAGTCAGGCAGTTGTTATGATAGTGCGTTGGGAAGACGAGAAGTCCTTATTTTACAATCCCCGGCATTCTCTTGCAGATAGTACAGCGAAATACGTCTGATGTATAATTTGTTTCTACACTTGCTACTAGATTTCAAGACATCGCTTAGCAAAACAGTGAGCTGATTTTAGATCTCAGCCATGTGTATCTAGTGTATATAGGTACGCATATATATATATATATAACTTTACAAGTTAATTCGAACACCAAAGGAATTCGTTCTGTAACATGGAATTCAATCTTCAAATATCAAACAATATTGCAAGATCGTTATGTTTCATATTTGCGTTATCAAAGACGATATTAATGTAGGAAAATTCTGTACTGATTTCTCAATTAGATACTGCTCCCGTTGGTCTTTGAGGTAATGTGTGCAGTAAATGTTGTTATGTTAACTGAAATTATTTCACTACACATCGCACAAAAGAATTCATTGTTGGAAATCTTGTGATTTACTAATTAGAAATAAAAAATACACTGCAAGATGCGTATTCAGCTGTTAGGCTTATATTATCCGTCTCGAGACGTAGTAAGTGTGCAAGCACGGGTAAGGATATCATGTAGCAGTAAGGAATATCGCGTCAGCACCTTCGCTATGATTGGGTGATTGACGTGATGCTACAGCCAAAAGCGAATCGCATCAGACGTGTTAACGTAATTAAAACAACTTGTCTCGCCAATCAGAAAAGAGCAAATATAAAATAATTTTAGCTGACTAATTTTGCACGAATAAGTAGGCTATCATGAAACAAGCAGCTTAAACAAACTATGGCTCGGCAGTTTTAACACCACTTGGAGTAATTACACATTTCAAATAAGATTTTCCAATTCTTAACGCTAATGACACGCGAAATAAGACAAATTAAATCAAGCTAATGCCATTTATGGGCATTAAAATTTCAAATACAAATTTTAACTCATTTATGCAACATGCGCCATGTCAATTGTGCTCGCGGCATACATATCTGCTAGGCGCGAAAACGTACCCATTTCAATGGAGTGCAACTCCCTTAGGGTTCGAATAAGAACATATACGACTAAATGTTTCCACCTTTTTTTTAATGTGACGAAATAAATCGTAAAGTTTGTCGGAGTTATCACGAATCATGTTACAAAGAGTTTAGAACAAACAGGGTCCTGGCTGCTGGTTTTATTTGTTTTGCCACGTAGAGACAGGAACTATTGGACTCCAAGTTCGCGGTTTCATGTGGAAATTATCGTTCCACACGAGCATGTAAACTTCATGTTGCAAACACCCATGCAGACATAGATCATAAGAGACAACGAAAAAAATACCAACAAAATTTATGTTTGTATAACTCCTAAAATATATTTAGTGGTCCCAGAAAAATATTTTGTTGAGTAAACAAAACTTGAAAAACGAGTAAATTAATTTTGTTCATCTTACAAAATACATGCTTGAATAACAAAACCTCTGTGCTGAGCGGGGCCACAGTGGCTGAGCCGTTATTCTGCTCGCCTCCCACCAAGGCGATCCGGGTTCAATCCCCGGCTGGGTTAATCCGGATTTTCGCATGTAGGAATCGTGCCGGACGATTACGCTGGTCGGCGGGTTTTCTCGGGGATCTCCCGTTTCTCCTGCCCCTTCATTCCGACGCTGCTCCATACTCACCTCAATCACCCTCATCGGCTCTCAAGACCTCTGTGTTACGAGCCGTCCAAATCTCTTCACTCTGTGATGAGGCAAAACAAATTAGACTGCCCACAAAAATATTTTGTGGAATCAACTGTACATATTTGTTTAGTCATTAATTTGGTCGCTTCCTGGCGATAGAAAGAGGCGCCCTGTTCAATAATCAATTTCAGCACTTCGCCTTTCAGTTCGTCGTTGTTGGAAAATCGTCTACCCCGTAGACGGTCTTCTTGCACGTCGTAGATGGTCTTCTTGCACGACGTAGATGGTCTTCTTGCACGTCGTAGATGGGCTTCTTGCACGACGTGGATGGTCTTCTTGCACGTCGTAGATGGACTTCTTGCACGAAGTAGATGGTTTTCTTGCACATCGTAGATGGTCTTCTTGCACGACGTAGATGGTCTTCTTGCACGAAGTAGATTGTCTTCTTGCATGTCGCGACGAGCGCAGTTGTTGCATGATAAGGCCAGGCCTCACGGCCCCCGCGCCGCAACAGACTCACTACACACCTGGCATTGTTAATATGTTCTCCATCCACCGAACAGCCCGGACCTGGCGCCTTAGGACTTTCATTTCTTTGACACGGTGAGGAAACGGCTACGGAACGGACGATGAGGTGAAAGACAAAATGCTGAAATTACTTAATGAGCAGGATGGCACTTTCAATCGTCATGGAATGAAAGACCTCATTGTTAAATAGATTTGATGTTTATGTCGAAAAATAAAGGAATGGTGCTGAAATAGATAGATGTGTGTTATCTCGACCTTTCTTAACCGTTCAACTACACAAAAATTGAGAAACTTACTTTTAGATTTACTCGCGTTTGTACAGTGACAAGTAACTCGTTTGAATGGCCTTCTTTGTGAAATAATTTCTAACAGCTTGACAACAAATGGAGTGAGACACAATAAAAAAATGAGGAAAAAGTGTCCAGAACGAGTTAAATATTTTGGTCTGCTCTCAACAGCGACGACATGAGCGCCGGCGAGGTGCAATGAAGTTAAGATAGAGCAATTGCAGAATGCAAGGGCAGGTGTAAGCGTGAATACTGCGAGAAAGCCCTCCGGCCATTAGGAACATCCCCCACGTTTCCCACAAACGAAAATCCGCGTGAACCTGCTGGGAATCGAACCTCCCCCCCCCCCTCCCTCGCGGTGAGTACCAAGCAGCGGAGTGTGGTGCTGTTACAAGGTAAGCTGTGTTTTGATCCGTGCTATATCTAATCGTTTGCTAGTTTACACGTCGAGCACTTAAATTTGATGTAGTAGGGCATTTGACGGCACGCCACGTGTGTAATGGGTGCCTCACCGCTCTCTCGTGAGTGGCCGCAGTACATTCAGTTTCTCCCTGCCGCACTCTGGCTACTGGTTCCTGCTGCATGTGTCTAGTTTGTACAGCACTGAGCAAACACCAGCTTACCTTGCAACACTCGACAACACGCTACAGGAACCTAGACGAAAGCACAAGGAGATAGACAGTATTTGCATGTGACACCCCAAGATGGCAGCCCATGGAATGACAAAAGAGCACAGATCTGAGGAAGAATCAAGAATCCAGTATCGTCCATCGAATATCTGAGCAGAGTTGCGCACCACCTGCTGGAGTGACTTGTAGTTTCAATGTCATGCTGTGCTCCAAACAGGAACATCGTAATGCCAAACATCCCTTGATCATGCCCATTACAGATTTAAACGTCTTGCCTAAGAGGCGTTAGAGCAGGAATTTGGCAACTTAGTGGCAGCCTTCCTACCCCAGGCTAGTTCGACGAGAATTCTTAGGGTAGAAGATAAAATTCCAGTCACCACGGAGCTATAGTTCATTTACTTAAGAGTCTTCAAGGTCGGATCCGAGGTAGCAATAAGTGTTGGCTGAGAGAACCTACGTGGTACAGTGTCTCGCTCAGACTTCTAGCTAATAAGTGCAGTTCCACTGACTAACGACTATACAGTATGCTACCGGAAACTTAAGCGCAATGGTGCACGAAACCAGTATATCTACACGGTTTACGACAAGATATAAATAATAATTTTCAACATATTTTTACGTTGTTACATATTTACTGCCTTCATTGTTCTCGGAGCACTGATGAGAGAAAAGAAAGAATTTTCTGTTCTTATCTTCGATCAGTGCTCCGAGAATAACGATCGCAGTGAATTTGTAACAAGGTAAGGTGTTCAAAATTGTTATTTACTTCTTTTCGAGTGAAAAATCTATGAAAATCCTCTGTAAACAAAGTTGTGACAAAAATTGTATAAATATACTAGTTTTCGTGCACAATTCACTTTAAGCACGACACAGGTCAACGGGCGAGGGCTCAAGATATGTCTGATCAACGCAGTTCTCCTCCAGAAAACACAAGAATTGACTATAAAATGATCCTCGATAACGGGGTTCCTCTGAGTCATTGCACTATAATAAGAAAAAGGTTTTGTATAATCAAACAAAGTTTGTTAAGCGAAACGAAATTTATTGATTTTATAGAGGAAATATGATATTTTGTTGTTGAAACTAAATTATTTTTTGTTCTTATTTGATATGGTTGATGCGACTAAATATTTGCATGAATATACGGAAATTAAACACTTTCGGTTAGTATAAACCAAGAATCGAACCTAGAGAATCGCCGCCAGAGCGCTACGTTCTAGCAACCTCCTCTAAAGTGACTACTAACGAAGTTGGAATGTTTTCAAATACTTAAAACTCAAAAACTCAACGACGATTGCAAATAAATATTTCAAGTTTTACATCTTTACTCTTTAGTTTCCTGTTGAACTTGTTTTAGTATAATAGTTATGCCATTATTAAGAATCAATATATGCGCTTGCAAACAATGTTATTATCCTAATTTGTCACAAAAAATGCAAGAAATTTCGAGTTGTATTTTTGAACGAAGGCAATCAAGTGAGCGGCCAACAAACATATACAGTCGATTCAACAAAATATTTTGTTTACAGACCTATTTAGTTTGGTTTCATTTATGCAAATAGAAATTTGGTTAGATGAACCAAATTAATTTTGTTGCTATTCAAGTTTTGCTACAACAAAAAAAAATTTTGTCGGGGCAGCTAAATATATTTTTGACCCTACACACACAAATATTTTGTTGGCTGTTCTCTCAAGTGTGTCTCGCATCGCCCTAAAAACCACTTTGTTCAGGATAGAACTGCAGCTATGTCGCTACTCACTACACCAGGATCTCACAAGGAAAACTCCATGACTTTTCCTGCGAGGGGTGTTACGAGTGCTGTCACTACTATATCCAGACCATTTCACTAGGCATTACAAGCAATCACTAGCTGTGCCAGTAAGATCAACCCATGGTATACTCTGAACAACAAAGGCCACGTTTTCACAGCTGGATTACAGGTTGGACTTGCTGAAAATAATTTATTTTTATTTTTGATTATATTTATTTTGCGTTCTGAGTGCGCCCGAACAGCGACAGGGCTGGAACAGGACACTATAAGTTCACGAATAAGAAAGGAATAGTCAGGGTCTGAAACCAACGCGCTTTCTCACTGCGCCACCTTGCTTCGTGTACAGAATAAATTAACAAATTTAAGATTCGATTCTGTAGTTAAGAGCAGTACTGCTTTTTCAATTGCCTAATCAGAGCGTTTCAACTTTTACTTCAAACCTTTAATTTTGCATGTACAGTATTTGTCTTAGTCTAAAGCACTCTGGTTTGACACGTCTTGTTTACCAACACGACTCAGTGTTTGAGCAACGTCATGTTGGTCAGTTGTTAAGTTGTCGTGAATATGTTGTCAGTTAAGCATTTAGTCGCTTTAAACTTTGTTTTCAAAGTTAACTGAATTTTCAGTAGTCTGGGCATCATAACTCCATAGATAGTTCATTTAATTTTTGGATTTATATTTATTATAGAGCCTACACGAGGTCTAACAGCTAGATAAATATATCATACAGTAGGTCTAGCCACATTTTTCGCCTTAAATACCACTGGTGGAAAATGAAAAATGAACACCACTAAAGCGGTGATATAGAAACACCATATGCGCATGGGGCACTGGTAGAGGGCAGTAAATGCAATAGTTAACAGTACTGTGCTGTGGACCTAGAAGGAACCGCGTATTATACATAGCACCGCTGATCCCAGTAACACTGTAGCTGACTCGGTGAAAGAGTAGTCAGTTATTTCAAGCATCAGCATGTGTGTAGTATTCATTGTAGACATGCCACGACGGCATAGACGACCACATTGAGTGTAATTATCGGACTTTAAATGTGGTCGTATTTTGCCCTCAGGGATGCTGGATGGTCCTTCTGAAGAATTCCCCATCGTGTTGGACGAGAAGTTTATCCCGTGCATCATCATTGGTGGTGCCAGTGGTCCAGTAATGGTGCACATGCTCGTCAACCTGATTCCGGATGGCAGCGGCATACGGATTCCCACCTGAACCGCCGCATCGGACGAGCAGCCATTGCTGATCGCACGGCATCCTCTCAATCCTCATCACCGCGCAGCCCGCCTCAGTTAGTGTCGCGATCGACGCAACTGGAGAAATGAATGATGCGGAGTTGTGCTCAGTGATGAGAGCCGATTCTGCCTTGGCGCCAGTGACGGACGTTCGCGAATGCGGCGTCGACCAGGAGAGCGGCAACAACCAGAGTGTATACGCCAGCGACATACAGGACCAACACCTGGGATCATGACTGGAGGGCAGTAATCTAAAATGGCCGTACGTCTCTGGCCTTTGTTGAGGGAACACTGAACAGTGAATGCTACATCCGGAACATTATCCAGCCTATTTTTTTTTTCGTCCCTGCAAAGCCAAAGAGATGTCCTCTTCCAGCATGACAATTCCCATGCGCACACATCTCTTGTTGCCCAACGCGCTCTCGAAGGTGTTCAACAACTCCCCTGGCCAGCACGATCACCCGACCTGTCCCCCAGTGAACATGCGTGGCGCATGATTGGGTGGAGTTTCGTGCTGTCTGCAATACCACCAACAAACCTCCACCAATTGCAACAACAGGTGGAAATAGCGTGGAACACCATTTCACAAGATGACATCCGACACCTTTATGGTCGTCTCTACGCATGACTGCAGGACTGCATAGTCGCTAAAGGAGGCTACACAAGATAATAACATTGTTGTTAAAGACACTCTGTAGCCTCTGTCCATAGGTGTACTACCCTGTGATCATTATCATATGCAGTGTACAACCTGAATAATTATTCAATAAAACCTTTATTCATGTGGGACCATTGCGTCCTGGTGTTCATTTTCCATTTTTCAAGAGCGTATCATTTTTTTTAAGTACACATTTGTAAAAAAACCTATCAGATTGGCTAAGAGAACCGAAATTCCATGCAAAATGCCAACAACTGGCAAAATAAGCATACGAAGCACGACTTCTTGTGTCACAAGATCTGATGCGGAAAACATTAGTAAAACAACAACACTGGCACCAAGTGGTCTTGGTAGCTGAGATGGACAACGATTTAGTTTACGAGGCACTTGTGAATTTCAGTGTCTTGCCGTGGGCCAGTCAGACCTTAGGCCTGTGTGTGCCCACTACTAATGAAGTTACCATTATTTTAGTTTCTTCACTATACAATGCTGGGTCTCGGAGCCCCGAATTCCTGAGAGTGCGCTAGTCTAACATCCTACCAAGCAAAAGCCAGAATCGAAAGTGTTAAACAGCGCTGGAACGACTGCACAGCGAGATGCCTGTTGTCGGAAAGGAAAATGGAACTTTGGATAATACAAATAGTGACTGACCCTTGGGACCAAAGGCGTCTGGAGAGACATGATAAAAGGATAAATAAACAAACCCCATTTTCTCTTCAACGAGTTGTGCCTTCTTGTTGGTTACGAACCGACCTATTATATACGGGAGAAGTTTGCGCTCCTTGTGTCGAGGCTTAAATTTAGTATCCTTGAACGGTAATTTATAGTAAAATATTGTCTATAAGATCAATATTTGCGATGGTTCTACTTTTAGGATATTACTCCGCCTAATGCAAACAAAGCTTAACTCTGTCTAGAAAATTACACCAAAGGGACAACTCACAGCATTTGTGCGCACATAACGTACTAATATTTCGCATAAGAACTGTTTCCTACTAAGCATTACTAACACGCCTAATCTTTCACTGTTCTTATTCACATTAATTACAATTTATACATACAGTAAGTTCAATTGTACTAATGCATATGGTACTTTTAAGTTAACACAGGTATAAAACACTTAAAATACATGACATAATTATTTAGGGGTGATTTTTTCAATGTTTGATTGAAGAAACGTGAAGATGCCGCGAACCGATAATGCATGTTTACTTCCCTGAAAATGCCACGTTCACACATGTATTGCGCAAGAATAAATAGAGAGAGAGAAAAAGAGAGAGAAGGTCCACGGCAATATTAAGTTTACGTACGGCAGACGTAATAGATCCCAAGCAGGACTTTCTCAACGAACCGTGATCGTGGCACACGTGGTGTGTGAACGGCGCTGTACCGTGTTGGAAATACACATTCCTAAAATACATCAGAGCAGCGTAGTACTCGGCGCCTGTTTCCTCGACCAATCGACACACACTTCAGGCGATTCCGAAATAAGACGTTCAAGACGTGTTGCGCGCTGCAAACATTACTCCGCAACCCACGAGCGCGATCCGAACAAATGGCATTTCAAGACATCCCCATTTTCAGATAGAAAATATCATTTTGTTAACACGTGTGAACCACAGGGAACTGCGTGGAAATTTTAGAAATTATGTATTTTAAGTGGCGGTTAGGTTCCTTATAATATAATGCTCACTGCTTCACAATTCAAAGTTATCTCTGGGCTCCTGGAGGAGCAGACAAGCCCAAGGCTGTCTGGAAGCTTGGAAAACGACGTTAGTAATCATCTTCCACAGTGCAGAGATGAAACAGTATTGCTGCCAATCGCTTATAGGCTTCTAACGGTAAAATGAGCACTTTTGAAAGCCCTGCTTGAAATCTACTTGTATACACGTGGTGTATTCTTCCGCCTTATGCAAAATTAACACTGACATGGGCCTCATCACTTTATTCATGCGTCGATCAGGCATTACTTTGAATTTATTAAAAAAATTAGTATTTCATAAATATGCTCTTTTTTAAACTTCGATACATTAAAAAAAGTACAAAGCGAAACAAAAATTTAAGTTGTTACAAATTGTTACCTAGCACATTTAATTTGACGTTAAGATATGGAACTATTTCCCATCCATCGTTAACAACTTTACCAGGCGTATGTCACTCAGTGCGCCCATTATAATATATGCAGGCAGAGGCAGTGACTTTTTTCTAAGGTTGATTTCAAAATGGCTCACTTATCGTGAACGGCCTTTAAAAATTTCATTCGTCGGTGACGATAATCTGACTGCAACTAGTGAAAAAGCCACGGAAACTATGTTCTGTTCTGTACTGGTAAGACTTCCTACTTTTCCCGTCACTTTGTTAGTCACAGATATATTATTATTATTATTTCTCAACTTTCCCCTGAAATAACAGTTCATACGCAGTTTCGTGGTGCGAGTTTCGCTTCATCATCACGTAGAACTCCACTGCAGTCAGTTGGAACGCAAACTATAGTGTGAGGGGTTCTCAGTTGAGTTGGGAGTTTTGGGCAACTCTTAACAACGAGGTCTTGAGAGCCGATGAGGGTGAAATGGGGTGAGAATGGAACACTGCGAGAATGCAAGGGCGGGTAAAACGGGAGATCCTCGAGAAAACCTGCCAAGCAGCGGCATCGTCCGTCACGATTCCCATTTCCAAAAATCCGGGAGTGACCCAGCCGGAGATTGAACCCGGTCCGCCTTGGTAGGAGGTGGGCAGTCTAACCCCTCAGCCTCCGTGGCCCCGTCAGGGGTTCTGGATTCGAATATCGTGCGGGGCAAAGACGTGTCGGTGTGCCTTTCTATGTACATGAGCACGACGATAGACACGCATCTCAGTCGCAATAGGTCGCAAATGTTTTCGTCTTATTAACCCATTCAGATCATGCGTACAAATTTGTGTTCATTAAACATGTGCAGGTAATTTTTTATCTGTACTGCACACTGCGAAGTTCAATGACCAATGATATTACCTATCGTTCGCAAACCGTCTTACTGGTCTAGAACATACTTGGTTCATATAACTGTAGCCAAACATATTGCCTACAGTTCATTGGCTGTAGCAACTAAACAAGTGCTGTTTCGACTAACGTACAGCACGCATCATAAAATGTTGTGTCTGCAACACCTGAAACCGTAAATTAAAGTGGATCCGGAACAGTTACGTTTGTTGTGTGGGTTGTCCAGTTTATTTGCACGTATATGTTCTCGTCACTGTGTTCCTCTGTGTCGTCTTCGCTTTGACGTACAAGGCCATTTGCTTATTACTGTACATACTGTCCTCTTTTTTACTTTTAGTTGTTTGTGTTGGTTATTTTTCGACTCATTTTCTTTGTGACAACTGACCGTATTCCTTCTGCATAATACTCTGTGTGTTATTTACGTACCTGCTAGTGAAATATAACACCGACATTTTATATTCACTTATTTATGTGCCTACGTATTCTCGTGTCACATTCGAGGTTTCCTTGGCGTGCGAATACCTATGAAAAGACGTACATGAGAAATAATAGTTGATTCGTTCAGTTGCCTTCATTGCAAGAATCGTTCGAAAATAGCGATTTGGTGGCCTTTTGTTAGGCGTGCGATTGCACAGAATTTGACCAAAAAACAATAAGAAATAAGATGCCCATAGCAATAAGAATTTAAAGTATTTTCTGATACCAGCTGGAATTTCGATCATCAGTGTAGGAAAGCTTCAACGAAGTTATCGGGCACAAGAATTCATATTCTCACCGTAATGCGAGCGTAACATTTCTTAATTTTATTTGCAGTTTAACGTAAAAAAAATACTACACCGAGTCTCATTTCAGATAATATTTTCCAATTTATGATACAATTATAATATTTTGACGCCCTATTGATGTACTAAAATTCGATACCCTTTTCTAGAAATAATAGCAATATTTATCTCGTGCCTCGGTAATAGCCCTGAAATTCGAAGATGCTTCATGGGTTTTTGAGCTGAAACATTTAAATGTTTTTTTAATTAACTGAATGGTTATATTTATTTACGTTTTATTAGTCAATATTTTTAGTCTAATTTTCAATTTACGAAAGAAATTCTAGTCTCACTTTCGTGTCTATATCATTTCCTCTATTGAATATTTTATGCTTTTTAAAAGCGCTTGTAGTCAACAGCCTTTTATTATTACCACATAAATTGTATAGGAGCCAGTTAAATCCGCAACTGGCTAATTTATCAAACTTCGCAAATTAAACCTTGCATTCCAATACTTGGAATATCTTCACCTCAAAAAAAATATTTATACAAGTGGAAAAATCACTTGACACCGCAAAAAGGAGCACAGCTAACTCTAAACCCGCCTGTCTTCATCTGCAATTGATTTAATATGGATATGCATACCAGACAACAAAAATGTTTATCTTACTCTCAGGTAACACTACATATACCTAGCGGAATTCAAACTAGGCTCACGACCAAAAATAATGACGACTTCTGAATAAGAAGTCAAGAAACCAATACAAATCTTTGAACTGTAATAATTTATAACTACACAACATTAACCGGCTTTCAGCCATGCTATTGTCGAGAACGACGCGGCTTTATAAAAAAATCGCTGAACTAATTGGGGTATGTAAGGTGTTTGTAAAAATAATAAATGTAAATAAATTGAAAAGTCATGGCATTACCTAACGTCTTCCACCTCGACGTGCAAACAAAATGGTTGAATTATCACCTTTACTAACGGTAGGACGACTACAAACAAGGAAAAATAAAGAGATGCTGTAGTCTTTTCTCCAGAATCTCAATGTTCATTTGCATTAATGAAAAAGCAATGCCAAGTGGATGATATTAAGAGCAGAGGAAAATCATTGATTACGAAAAAAAAAAAATTAAGGTATGGTGTTCGTCCTAATAGTATAAACTATGGCAATATTTACGATATAAGTTGCAATGAAAAATGAGTAATGTTTATATATAGACTGTTCGCGGCAAACAGAAATTCTGAAAGCCCTGTTTAAGATCTAATTATATGCACATTGTGTATTCTTTCGCCTTATGTAAAATTAAAACTGGCATGGGCCTCATATCTTCATTCGTGCGTCGGTATATTTAAACTGTGAAATTATTATAAAAGTAAATATTCTGCAAATCTGGCTCATTCTTGCCATTAGATGCATTAAAAACAACAAAGTGAAGTAAATAATTTAAGTTAACACAACTTTTAACAGAACACTAATAATACAACGCTAAGGTATGAAAATACATTCCCTCCATTGCTACCAAATTTAATGGGCGCATTTCACTAAGTGCATCCGTTAAAATACAGGCAGGTGGGAGCAGTGACTTTTATCTAACGTTTGTTTCAAAAGTGCTCACTTTATCGTTAAAGCCTTGACTAGGGATACATTAGCAGTTAGATATAACCCTTGAGGTGATATTACACGATACCAGATTCTGTAAAAACTTGTGCAAGGTCCGTCATAGCAGCCGGTATACGGGTTAGTGTGGCACCCGTCATAGCATTTCCCGCCTTGTACGGCTAGATTTCGTACCAGGTTTGGTAATTAGAACTGTCCTATTTTTCGTGGCAGGTCCCATACCGGCTCTCGTACCTGGCCAATCACATCACAATTTCAGACCGTAGGGCACTCCCCGTGGCTACTACTAGAAACGAGTTGATGAAGAAACCGCAAAGGACGCCTCTATCTTGTTTATACATTCTTGAGGTTGAAACTAAGTGATATTCTTCCAGTAAAATTGGTAACGATCGATTGAAAGTAGTTCCACGTCTTAACGTCGAATAAAAAGTGTTAGGTAACCATTTGTGTCAACCTAAAATTATTTCTTTCGCTTTCCGGGTTTTTTTATACATCGAAGTGTAAACATGGGCAAATTTGTAAAATTTATCATTTCTTAATAATTTCACAGTTTCATTTGACCGACGTATGAATAAAGTTATGAGGCCCATAGCAATGTTAATTTTACATAAGACGGAGCAATACACAACGCGTTTACAAGTAGATCTTAATCCAGGCTTTCAAAAGTGCTCATATTACCGTGAACAGCCTATAAGTCAAATGCAACTGGAAAACCCCTTACGGTACGGCTGTTCCCCACGAAACTCTCAATCTGTCTCAAAACTTTGCTCCCAGTCAGAATGCAAATTCTTTATCAATGATGCATTGTCTCGGGTCCACTTGCAGAAACACGCGACTTCCTCGCTCGACTGCAGCGAGCCACAGAATGGTTGCGGCAACAGTAACGGCCAGGTGGAATTAACAACGCGTGGGACACGAACTACCACTGTAAACGTTAATTATATTTTACATTCTATTCACTGTTTCTTCCCTTTTTTTAATCAAAACTTTAGAAAATCGCCCCATGTATGACGTGTTTGGTTGTTTAATTACGTCATTAATTCCAAGCGTTTTATGTGTTAACATAAAATTACCTTAGTTCTTGGTTACGTTTTTTTTACTTATATTACATCTGTAAATTATAATATTTAATTAATAAATAATACGAATAAAATCAGGGGTGAAATAGGCGTTTTGATAACGCCTGGTAAGAAATAGTTCTTATAAAAAATTATATTACGTTGTGTGCGCACGAATATGGTAGGTTATCACTTTGGTGTAATTGTCTAGACTTGGTTAGGCTTTGTTGACCTGAGGCGGAGGAATATCCTGGAAGTAGAACATTAGCAGGCCAGGCTTCAGAAATGTTGGCAATAACAGTGAATGTAATACACAACTTAATGTAAGCTAACAAAAAAACAATCACAAGCACAGTCCTGTATAACTGTTTTTTACCAACTTCGCGAGAAATTACTTTACAAGAGTAATGTGTTTTTGCTAATGTATTTCTGACGCGATAGAAACGTGTATGTCACTGCGGTGCTAAATAATATGCAAAATAATTACACCGGTACAGGAAAATTGTTGCTCTCGAAGTTGGCAAAGTCGTTATCTAGGATTGCTTTGTTCTCAGCTTTTCAGTGCTGGCTGCCGAACACCTACGAATTTCAGTTGATGTATTTGGAACTTTATACAGCACACTCCCTTCTTTAGAACTGCATATGGATAGGGACACTCAGTTTTAGCGAAAATAGTTTCTACCCGTTTCGAAATACTTTATAGGTTGTTCACGGTAAAGTGTGCACTTTTGAGACCCTAGTTACTTTTTCCTTTCAGCCATTTCTTATCCTTTAATAACATTTTGAAATAAATTACCATGTAAGTAATAAACACAGTGTGTGTATTTTACCGCAATCGGAATTTAACTTCTAAGGTTACAATAAAATACATTTATTGAGTATTATTCCAAATTAGAGGGCTTTAAAAAGTGCTCACTTTATCGTGAATAGCCTATACCTGAGATTCACTTACGCTACTGCATGATTTTATCTGTTTGGCGTGTTAGGTAGAGGCTGTTCAAGGTAAAGTGAGCACTTTTGAGGCTAGTTATCACATTAAGGTACGTTATATGTATTGCACATATTTTTCAGTGCTTAACTACGCTGCAACTAAATAACATTTATACATGTATGATACTAATAATATGTTTTTATATAGATAGGTCAGAAACTACGCTAGATTGTCTTCAATCGCACCAGTATCCACATGTCTGCATTGTTAGTAACCCAGAGTTATGCTATATACATAAGAAAGTCATGTTGTACAGGAAATTGTTAATACTGTGCGATAAAGTCAGGTGTAGTCCCGGGTGGAGGTGGTAAGAGCGCTAGTGTCGTGAGGTCGCCACGTGAGAGCGTGGGAGAGGTAGCCTATCAGTAGATAGGCAGGCAGGCCCTCCCCATATACTTTGTTCAAAATGCAGTCGGGAAAGACGCATGGTTTACTAAGCACAGTGTATATGATATTGTCTAATACAACTTACAAGAACCATTTTACTTCTTGATTAATAACTGAGAATGCAAGAAACATAACATCACTTCCTCCACTCCAGAAATGTTGTCATCAGAGGTGTGTGTCTTTAGTAACATCACCTGGGCTGTTACTGTCGCTACGGCTGATGCTACTACTATGTAAGGTGCAACGAAACTTGAGGAATCTTCTCCTACATCAGTCCGTTATTTACCCAATAATCGTTTTATAGTTGTTTTTCATATGATCGCATTGTTTTTCTCAGTCTGCTGGTGAAATACTGTCTATTGCTGAATGAGTCAATTGCAGACTGTCCTAGTTCGCAACATTAGCATTTATGTTAGCAACGCGGGATTTTATCATGATCCAGATATGCTTTATGGGGTTTAGATCACTGTGGTATGGCGGTAATGGGATAATTGTGTGTTCTTGGGACGTAAACAGTTTATCAACAGTATTAAATGGGAGGTTGCTGACGTAACCGAACCTTTATAAGCAGCTTGGATAGTCTATCGTCGACAAAGAAGATAATGTTGTTATTTATCAACCAATTTCTCATGCTGGTAGTAGTAAGGGACATAGTTGGAGGTTTGTTCTAACACACGCTATGGTATGGTGCATTATCAAGAACAATAATGTTTGGGGATGGAATGTTGGGAAGTGGTTGTGTTCACACCATTTCATGAAAGTGTTGCTATTCATTCCATCATGATATTGTCCGTTTTTACTTTTGGCTTTAAAAATACGCTTTGCTCCCTCAATGAAGCCAGTTTCACTACTTGTGTGAACTATAATTCATCACTGGCCTGGATGGTTGTTTTTCAACACATTTGCCACGTCATTATGCTGCCAACACTTATTCACGATGTAAATAGAATGAATCTATGTCTCGTCGAGGTATATTACAGGTAATTTACTTTCTCCTCGTCTGTCTTTTTCCCTTATAGTTCCAAGGTATTTCACACGCCACTCAACGATCTCGTTTCTTTCCATTAAGTATAACTGTTTATTTTTACATTTTTTGAACTTTAAACACATTGATTTGATTAATCTTCGCAAAGTTTCCCTACTATCTCTGAAATTAATTAATTTTGCCAACACTGCCCGCTAGTTTTTTTAGAGTAGATATAGTTTCTTCTTTTCATCACATAAAGCTCTTGAACTATTCTTCGCGCCAATACAGCATCAAATGAATCGAACTGGCTGCTGATCCAGCAAAGATAATAAATATGTATATTGCAAGTCACATTACGGCATACAATAGCGGCAATACACATAACTTGCGGGTAAATGAGCGTGACACCAAACTGTATGGAAAATAACACAAGTTGCCACAAGAGTTAACACCACTTTACAACTGACGTGACTGTACGCACAAGTTGTAGACAAGGTCGCTTGCTCGCTATTGGCTGGAGGTATACGAGCCAAAGGCAGTGCAGAGAGGGGTGACGTGTGTGAGAGAGAAAGAGAACATTAGTTCACATTTTTCCTTGGGCTTCACTAAAGTTTGTCGAGCTGTAAGCATTGAAGTTTGTGTTATTAGTTGTTGGTAAAACCTCAGAAGTGATGTTTTGATGTGATTGATAAAACTCCGGGGTAGTTGAAGGTAATACCTGCGGGGTGATTTCGGAGCCAGCAGGAGATGAACACTGGAGAGAAAGCTGCAAGTGCTGAGATGAAGAAAGATCCTGGCTGTATAAAAATGTTTCTTCAAGTTCTTGCACCTTATTCCTGAACAACAACATACGAGAGTCCGGTATTTTTCTGACACGAAGGAGTGAACTCTTAAAAAATAGAATATCTTGGACATCGTGTTGCCTTGAAGCATATGCTTGAAGATATTGAAGCTATTGTGTTTCCAGGTTTAATATGCACTCATTAAAGTTTACTGTAGAACCACGCTTCTTTTCCCCTGCTAGTGTGGATGAAGTCGTCGGGGGTGTTACAGAATATGTGGCACTACTGCCGTCGTCAACTGTTTATATCGCAGTTGTCTTATTTCTCGTGCACAACAATACTGAGACCGTCTCTTTTCTCATTGATCGTTGCGATTTCAGGGGCAGGGAATGAAGATTCATCTGGTTCCATTGGTGAAGTAGGTGACGCATTACTCTTCATGGAAATTGCACATTTAATCTTGCACAAATTTCCTGTCTCGCTCTAACAGTGTCTTTCAGGAATAGCAATGACCAAAAATATGGCAATTTCGACACAGGTTTGGAATCTCCACCATCTTCTGATCTCGAAATTGGAATTTTTCCCAGCTCTACAGCAAACTGATACCTGAGATATTTCCATTTTTCTAGCTGTATTTTCTGTTGCATTATAAATAATAATCCTATAATAGTACTTGTTTAACACATATATAAACAAACTGCTACATTTTATTTACTTGTGTTAATTTTTGTTTCAGGTATTTGACAACTGTAACTTCGTTCAAGTCTCTTTCGTTTTCTTTTCGAATGGGAGCGTCTACCATCAGTAACAATCACTACAGAGATTGTCACAGCTCTTTGGGGTGTTCTACAACCGAAAATCGTCACATTACCAACAAAGGAGATGTCGGAAACGGTTACCGATGACTATTTCAAAATTTCGAACTTTCCCAAAACTTTTGGTGCCATCGATGGAAAACATGTTTGTGTGTTATGTCCAAAGAAGTACAAGAAGTACTTTTTTATCGTCCTCCAAGGAGTAGCGAACTACAGACTGATAACAGTAGGCGCTGGAGGGCACACGGCAAACAAAGTGATGGCGGTACATTTCATGCATCAGACTTACACATGTTACTGAGTGATAACCACCTTGAGATCCCAGAAGCTGCATGTCTCCCCGGAACAAATACGAAGGTCCCATTTATATTAGTGGGAGACGAAGGATATCCTCCTCTCCCTTACTTATTGAAACCACATGGCGCCAACGATTTAACAAGAGAACGGGTATGCTTTAACAAAGGATAAATAGGTACAGTAAATGTATTGAATTGTAATGGCCAAGTGTTAAGGATCAAATTGTCATAATTCCGAGTGACTGAGCGTGCCAAGGCAGGCAAAGAGGGACGCGGCCGTCCTAAATAAGAAGGATCGATCAAGGCCAACTGCCGCCATCACCGCCACCGCTGAGACACCGCCGCTGCAGAGACGCCCCCATGGCTGTCCGACATCGCCGCCTGCTGACGACGAGGTTCAAGAGCCGAGACGCCGTCGTCGAGAGAGACGCGAGGTGCCTGCGTCTATTGGCCTTCCTCGCTGAGTGGGCCCGGACGCCTCATGATTTGTGTGGTTAATACAGTGGTGAGTCGACGTAATTAGCATGGGTAGTAGGGTGTTACCGTAGTCCCGATTCCACGATATGAATTTAATATAGATTCAAATATTGAAGTTAATATTGGATTGAATACTGAATTAAATATTGATGAAATCTGAGCTGATCAATAAATGTCTCAATTTTTACACTGGTAGTTTATTGATATTAATGATAATCTTAACAGCAGTTATAAACCTCAATTATAACAGGATGCACTTTTTTGGCAAGCTATATTCGAAATGCGACTACTATCTAAATGAATCGAAACTGACATTTCAGTGGCAGATAATATAATCAAGTGCATGTGTTTTTTTACATAACACCATTCTCGACAAATAAGGTTTTGAAAGACATCTCGTTGATGTACCAGTTCCTGCTGAAAGACATCTCCTGGTGCATGGTACTCGAAGACCCGCAAATGCTGGTAAAACAATCAGGGATATTTTAACAACATATTTGTCAAACAATCCTTTGGTGTAAAACGAGTAAACTGAACAGTGATGACATGTACGTGCACATGACAACTGAATCGAACCAATTAATGTTTTAACATGTTAATAGCAACACTGAGGTCATGCCAAGCATGCATAACTGAATTATAATACATATCAGATTCTTGAAACTCCCTTTTAATATTTTATGTTTTCCAACAATTAACATGCAATTAACATATCAATACTGCATTATTAAATAATTGTAAACAATACTATTTTGTAACATTCAAGGCAATTATTATTGCTTATTTATCAATATTGCTGTTTCAATGCCTAATTTGTGTAGACAAGCTAGCAATTTTTATTCGAAAAATGTACACGTTATTAACCATTGCCGTATACCGTGACCTCCATCACTCAGATATCTCATCGACAAGACCAACTCCACTAAAATATGTTAATTGGTTTTAATTCTGTTGTAGATACTAGTTATTCATGCGCGCATACCCTTTACAAACTTAACTGTCAAATATTTTTACTACACTGACTAACCGTCCACATTCATTCCTAGGCTGATTGTGTTCCAGAGCCTCAGCAGGACGTTTCGATTGGCTTGTAATTTATCGCGCTTATCCAAAATTGGACGTTTTTTAAAGACTGTGTTTACGGCGTAGTAATTCGACACAGGCGCTTCATTGCTTCTTAAGGCTGTTCACGATAAAGTGGGCACTTTTGAAATCAACCTTAGAAATAAGTCACTGCCCCTGCCTGCATATACTTCAACGGGCGCACTGCGTGACATTCGTCCGGTAAAGTTCGTAACGATGGAGGGAAAGTATTTCCATATCATAAGGTCGAATAAGAAGTGTTAGGTAACCATTTGTGATCATTTGAATTATTTATTTTGGTTTCTGTTTTTTTTTTAATGCACCAGATATGTAAAAATTAGCAGATTTATAAAATGTTTACTTTCCGAATAATTTCACAGTTTCACTTTACCGACGCATGAATAAAGTGATGAGGTACATAGCAATGTTAATTTTACATAAGGCGGAAGAATACATAACGTGCACACAAGCAGATCTTAAGCAGGGTTTTCAGAAGTGCTCATTTTACTGTGAACAGTCTACATAGGCTGGTTACGGTAAAGTGAGCACTTTTGAAAGCACTCTCATTTGGAATAAGAGTCAATAAATATATTTTATTTCAACCTTACACCTTAAGTTACGAGTGCGGTGGAAGACACACACTGTGTTTATCACTTACATGGAAATATATATTTAAAAACGTGTTTATAAGATAAAAAATGAATGAAAGGAAAAAGTTACTAGGGCCTTAAAAGTTCTCACTACCGTGAACTGCCTATACGGACAAGTCGTACGCTCTAGTTTTACAAGCAGTGCATCTATATGGCACTTTAAGCGGTTGCCATATCATATTGGGTAATAATAATGTAAATTAATGTTTCATGCTAGTCAATATACTGCTTTGAATGACCCATTTTACTATATTATGCTTAAAGTAGAAATAGAGTGGTATCCACCACAGCCAAGTTTACAACATGTAGTACACATGATATTTTTTTAAATATATTGTTTGTGTTGCATATGAAAGAATTATATATAACTCTGTTAACTATTTTACTGGAAATGATTTAATAAAATGCTTTTTCTTAATCAATAAGTAAATTTTATTAAAATTTAGGCGTATTTCCATTACAGAGGGATTACAAAGCACATAAATAAAATCCTTCGTCAAGTAAGGTTACTGTTATAATAACACGAAAGTAATTTTATGACTAAAACTAATGTGCATAAATTTAACAAGGAAAATGATTGCTGAAATTTGTTAATATATTTTTTAATTTTTTGCAGCATTTAAATAAGTAAATTCTACTATGATATTACGCTGTCTTAAAAAAAATGACATATTTCCTCTTCCTCGTGCTGCATAGATAGTACTTGTCTGACATTTTAAGTGGTGTGAGAACTACTTAATAATGAGTCGTGAGTGTTGTACAATCGGGTGCAGTCATCCATTAGAAGCGACTCTCTTCATACTTTATGATACAAAAATAAGAGATTAATTAAACTGGTCCACGGACGTGTAAAAATTTCTCGTATGTTACTCATAAACAGGCCACTGAGAAATGCTGCAAATGTTTAGTGAGTGAGCTTCCGAACAAAATGCTCTACACACCGCTGGCCAAAGTAGATGTGTGTTTGCGGGAGGTATCAGCAGAACGAGCAGGCGTAACACTAACGTTACCGCATGTCCGTACGCTATAGGCTGTTCACCGTAAAATGAGCACTTTCGAACGCCCTGCTTAAGATCTACTTGTATGCACGACGTGTATTCTTCCGCCTTATGTAAGATTAACATTATCATGGCCGTCATCACTTTATTCATGCGTCGGTCAAGTAAAATTGTGAAATTATTAGAAAAATAAATATTTTACAAATATACTTATTTTTACACTTCGGTGCATAAAAAAAAAGAAAGCGAAAGAAATAATTAATGCTAACAGAAATAGATACGTAACACTTTTTACTCGATGTTACGATACGGAACTACTCTCCCATCCATCGTTACTAACTTTACTGGGCGCATGTCTCTCAGTGCCCCCGTTGAAATACATGCAGGTAGGAGCAGTGACATTTTTCTAAGGTTGATTTCGAAAGTGCTCACTTTATCGTGAACAGCCTTTACTAGATTTTACATGAATCAGTGATCATACTTTATACAAAATAAAGTGTCGAACTAATAATAAAAAAAGGTATTGTTGTGTTAAGATACATAGGAGCTTGCGGTAATGACTGGGGAGCTAGGAGACCTTTCCTGATGAATTCTGGCAGGTTCAAAGCTTCAATCCCCAAGTACCAAAGAAACTTTAATATTTGTGTTATATTCATTATTTTCAAGTTATTAGAATCCCGTGCTGATGAAAGCTGTCAAAATCTCTCACTGAGGTTTGTATGTCGGTGGTAAGAGTGAATGGCAATTTTTTCATACATAATCCATTATTTTAGAGATTTTCCAGGGGCTAGCCGGGGTTGTATCCCCCCCCCCCCCCCGATAAATTCCAACATAAATTTAATACTTTAGCGGGTGTGCTGTGAACAATAACCGTACATATTGTAAACTTAAAATTTAGAAATTGAATGTAACAAATTCAATCAACTATCTCCTAAGGAATAGTGTTTCTAAGTGGAGTTGTTATTCTGTTCACAGCACTAAACGATCTTTCAACAGTGGCTATTACTATTGGTACGCTCTAGTAAGTATATTCAGACTAATATTTTTCAGTTCACCATAACTACTGAAGAATATACGTGGTTGAATGGTAACGCATTGTTGTTTACATTGAAGACAAAACATTTAATAAAATATTTTAAATATGCTTGCAAATGAACTCAGCCTTTGTCATGTAAATAGTGGCAGTGTGTGGTATCATCTGAAAAATTTCATCACATTCAGCAGATGTGAACATACTCTGCCTGTATCTACAAGGCATAGGCCAGGGTAATTTGCAAGGAGATCTGAAGTTATGAAATGTTTGGCATTTAATGTAAACAACGACAGGTATCACGATTGAACTGTATTTTCCAGCAGTCTATTAGTTATGATGAACTGGAAAATACTAATGTAAAAATACCGAAACAACTGCTGTTGAAAGGTCCTTTGGCGCTACTAACAGAATAATAGCTTCAATGCCAAACAGGCTAGGAAATCTAGGAAATAGTTCACTGCATCTGTAAATTACCACTCCTATTGAAGGAGAAGAGATTCCATGGTTGAAAATTTTTACGCAGAATTCTGGAGTGTTATGACACTTAAAGACAAAGGATAATACGTCTGCTTTGAATGTGCACCAAAAAAAATTAACAGATTATTATACTCTACAGGTATGTGGTCTCATATATTATTTAAATATTCGTTCATGTGAATGTAGTTATCGTGTTGGTAGCTATATTTTTACATGCACCCCCCACCCCCCCCCCCCAACGCATTTTACAAAATATCCCAACCCAGTCTCCAATGATTCAACGTCTCGTCAGCAGATGTATCGGCACTTACCTGGAGAGCATCGGAAAACCACGAAAATATAAAGCTCGATGGCTGGACCTGGAGTAGAACCCGAGTCCTACCGAACGCAGTGCGCAGTGTGCTACTGCTGCGCTACAATTCTGGCGCCTTGATAATTTAAAATTAACCATAATTTATGCACTCATGAATGTTTAACAAACGCATGCTGGAACATACAGACTAAATAAACAAGAGATAATTTTATACAGTGAATTCACGATATCCTCAGCGTTTTCTGAAGCCTGCTAAAGTTCTACTTCCAGGATATTCCTCCGCCTCTTGCAAACGAAGCTTAACTAAGTCTGGATGATTACACCAGAATGATAACACACCGGATTCGTGCGCACTCTGTTGTAACAGTATTTTGTATAAGAACTACTTATTACTAGGCGCTGCCAACACACGTGTTTTATTGCTGTTTTTATTCAAATTATTTATAAATGAATCATTATACTTTATAGGTAAAATATGATTAACACTTCAATTTAACAGAAAAAAAAGTAACGTTAATGAAGACAAGTATAAAACTCTTGTGATACAGGTCGTGTTCAGGGAACAACCAAGCACTTCAAACATGAGGAGATTTTTCAGAGGTTTGATTCAAAAAGGCTGAAGAAACCGTGAATAGACTATAGACATGAGCTTCTGGAACAAGTAAAAACTTACGTACATATCATAAAGTAAATTTTCATTTGGTTAGCGCTGCCTATTTTATTCCAGTTTAGCAACTGTTTTCACGGTATTAGGATAACTCACAAGAAAAAAATAAACCTCAGTACGGGTGAGACATGGTATGCCTAGAATTGCAAACCAGAAGCAAGCACTCTTAAATTGAAACAGTAAAAACCCATCTAAATTCCACTGATTTCGGATACTGATTATTACTGAAGTGGTTAAATTTCTCAGAACAAACAGCGATCTCTGCTAGTCTCCAAAATAATAGTTCCATTATCCCAAGTTAATTTCAGTGTACCGCCAGCGGGTATCAGTGAGCAAAATGAGATCTGTAAATTACATTTCACTGGTTGAAATCACGGAGGTTTGTCCCGACAGCTTTGGAGGTCGGAAGAACGTAAGTGAACGACATGTGAAACAAAAAATATAATAATTTTATATGCGTCAGGTTCCGTTGAAATTGTAGACGTCAGGTGTGATTTTCAGGTAAACTAAATAAAGCTATTGTTTTAAAGTCACGTAAACTACGTGTTAATTAAATTTAGGAAGTGTTTAGCACAAATTCGGAGACAGCCACAAATCGAAAAAAAAAGGGTACTTACATGTATGTGTAAAGCTTAACAAATGCAAACCTTTCTCTGTGTGGAAATCGTAATGGAACATTTCTAAAGTGAAAAATATCCCGTTTCTGTAACTGAGTTGATTTTTAATATATTTTTTTTGTTCCTGAAGCAGAGAAAATTTGACTCCGATATATGATTCGCCAGGAACTATGAAATAATGTTTATCTATTTGGCGAAAAATGAGATCACATATATCTGTAAGTTGTATAGTGTGACACACCATCCACCTCCTGTGGGCTGGAGACTTGGAAAGCACCCCCAAAGAAACCCCATCAGCATATGGCAGAAAGGTGGTCACTATATGTTGGTCTGTATCATGTCGTCACACAAAGGTGCCGTGGCATGTTTTCTCAAACCTTTCAAACTTTATAATTTGCGTGGTTGTGACTGGAAACATTTCTTGGGCAATTAAAAAAAATCGTAAATACAAAATTTGAAATATTTTTATTGAGTCTTTTTATATAACTACTTTTATACCAAATTTTTAATACAATATTTCCTAATGTTTTACGAAAAGCGACATTTAAATATGCTTAGATAAAATATCTAGCTAAAAAGCTAACAAAATTGATACAAAGATATTTACAGTGATTTCTACGATCTCACAGTATTACATAACTTGGGTATATTTTCAAAATATCATCCAAAAATTTGAATGCGTTAAGTTGTCTTCCCTTTTCACAAAACTTCGATTTAAAAACATTTTTTAAATACCCCAGATATTAAAATACTTTGAACACCTCCAGAATTAGAGAACCAAGCACATCATCTTCAAGAATGCATGCTTATTTATTTAAAATCCCTTTCGTGACCTCTCGCCATTACTTCACATTTTATAAATCTGCCAAGGGGCTATTCAACATTCAATCCGGTAGATTTAATTTTATCCAATAGAAATAATGTATTTTGAAATAGAAGACCGTCCGAACTATGTGACGCTAGCACTATCGCGTTAACGTTTTACCGCCAGCTACTTCTGCGCAGTGGTGTACTCTTTCTTTGTTGGGCTCGGATCCTCTCCCTTTGTTGGGCTCGGATCCCCTCCCTTTTCCACCCCGTTCTCCTTGCTTGCTTCCCCCTTACCCCTTTGTGCGTCACAATTTTTCATTGGCCAGGATAGTTTACTTAAGTCCTTGCATGGACTTAGCTTTGGCTATTCTGCTCTACTTTAGGCCCGTCCAAAGTCTGCTACTTTTCGCTGCAACCACAGCAAGATCCTCGCTAGTATAGGCGGTTCACGGTAAAGTGAGCATTTTTAAGGCCCTTTCAACAGGCATTAACAACTGATAAATATATTTTATTGTAGCGCCAGACATCAACTTTTGTTAGTGGTGAAATGTATACACTGTGTTTATTAGTCTGATGGCAAGGTTTATATTAAAAAGTGACAGGAAGATAGGAAATTAATGAAAAGAAAAATTCAGCGGGGCCTTAAAAAGTGCTAACTTTACCGTAAATTGCCTATACCTAATGGCGTAACCACGTTCACCTTCGTCCAATAGTGGACAACGCCGATATTATGTTACTCAGCTGATGCAGTATGCCAGTTTAGCTACTGAGCCATGGGGCAGCAACCAGTCGTGGAGAACAATCACCTTGCAGTTGGGTTTTAAGTGTTTTTTTTTGTAATTGGTGTGGCATAGTTGTGTTGTATCGTGGGTCTGCAGTAAGGCTAGACCATTTTAAAATTTTGGTTTTCGTCGCCCTTCGATACTAACGTTTCGGATTAACTATGGTATCGCGTTACTGCGTCTCTTTGTTTTAACGTGTCGTGTTTGTCCCTGTTAGCCGCCTAAGTATTATGAGTATCCATTTTTGCTGTTTCCCCGACTATGTCGTTGGGGGGTGAATCTTTTAATATGTTGTTTGTTCTTTGTAATTCGTAACGGTCGGAGCCATACTGGGTCTTACGCGATTGCCTCTCACCATAATTATTTTGCATACCTTTTAATTGTTTTCAAAGTAATTTATACAATGGAGGCTTTACTGGGCAAGTCAATTGCTGCATTCCTTACTACAAGTTTTTAGAGTCAAATGGGTGCTGTGTTCTAATCAAAGGAAATGGTAACATTTTTAATCAGTTGTTAAGGAATTAAATTTTGAATTAGGAAGCTAAGATTATATTTCTAATTTTATCCTTTTATTAGCCATTCTAAAGGTTGTTTTGCCAATTCAGATTGTATTTATATATATATAATAAAGGGTATTGAAACATGTTTTCTAATGTACATTATTTGTGAATTGTCACAAATAATTACTGCACTACTTTGCTTTACTTCATTTCACACATATGTTTTGTTGTTTCTTGCATGAAATGGCAGAGGTAGGGTTCGTTTATACACTTAAGAAGGAAGAATTGCTGGCTTTGTTGGGAGACCTTGGTTTTGAAGCTAACGTGTCTACGACGGTGGCCGAGCTGCATCGGGCCACGGTGGACTTGTGTCGTCAATGAGGTGCAATGCTGTCCCGACGAGTGTCACCAACTGTCCACCCAAAGTCGATCAATTGTTTTTGCCCGCCAAACACTATTTAACTATTTAACATCCTTGGATCCTGCCAGTATTTTTCAGTTTATCTTTGCAGTGAGTAAAGTAGCAAGCTTACATATGTTTTCTGATGATACACTCTTATTAGAAATTGCCATAAAGTGTGAGGGTTTTATATCACAACTACTCCATGAAGAAATCATGTCACTCGAAGTAGTTAAATTCATAGGTTTCAAGCATAGGGTAATAGAGGTATTGTTTCCCCATCGCATTAAACGTAACTGAGAACATGATTCCATATGCAGATATCAAAGACCACATGAATCTATTGATGAATTCGTGGATTGAATATGCACCTACCATGAGATCCAGCATTTGCAAATGAGTGAACATTAATTGGTTAATGTAAGTCTAGATAATTTGGATCCGCATGTTCGTGCGAACTGTACTTTGGTTTCCATTCATCATCATTTTCGTGAACTACATCAACTAGCTGTTGAAGTGCATGTTCGTTTGGTAGCCTCTAGTGAATACCGTGTTTCCCTCCTATTGTGCAAGCAGGTCGCTGCAATAACTCCACGTCGTATAGACAACTTTCCGCTATACAGGATGTCGTGCAGTGCAGCATTGTGGCGCGATGTAGTAATTGTGCTGTCCATGTACACTTCATTAGGGAATGTAAGTAGGATAGGCGTACTGTGTCAGAACAGTAATGTTTCAGATGCGGCGAGATTGGGCACTTTCATAGGAATTACTCGAAGGTGGGGGATGGGGTTTGACTGGACCTAGGCATGGGGTTTCCAGTTGGGTGAAGATTCAATTACCATGCGCAGTTAGAAAGTGTACTGCGTTAATCTCTTGTGATGAAAACAATTTCTTGAAAAAGCTTTTGGTATTGAAGATTGTGTCTAAAGGACATATCAAGTGTGTGGCCGAGAAGCATTTGTGCGTGGAAAATAGCGACATTATAAAGAGCAATTTAGTCGTGCCCTTGCACTTTAAGGTCGACAGATTTCCCTGGATCTTTCCCTTTCGCATATTCGCAGGTCTCAATCACGATGTCGTTTTAAGTCTCGAGTTTTTAGGGAAAACTAGGGTGTCGGTCAATCTTGACGAATATTACTTATCTTTTGGGTTTACCCATAACATCAGGATTGCCGTCCAGGTAGATTCCTTCACAGAAATATATTTATCTTTGTATGACAGCACGAATGATTCATCTGAAACTTCCCAGAGTCAGGTAGATCAGTTGAGGAAGGAGTTTAGTCACATCATCAGTTCGAAAACAGTGAAGTGTGATGTACTTCCATACAAGTTTTCTTTTACGGGCGACAGTCTGGTGCATGATCTACATTTTAAATGTCCGCCCCTAAAGCTGCAAGCATTATGGGAAAGTATTGATAAGTTGTTGGAAGCCGGCCATATTGTCCCATCGTCGTAAGATTATTGTTCACCTTGTTTTCTTGTGCGCAAGAGGGATAGCTACAAGTATCTATTGGCTGTCAATTACTCACTGGTGAATAAGAAAATACATAAAGATCTGTTTCCTTTGCCAACAACTGACTGTACTCTTCAGCACCTGGATAAAGCTCATGTAGTTTCTGTTTTAGATTTGAACAATAGTTTTCATCAGTGTTTGTTAGACCCCTCTTGCAGGAAATATACTGCCTTAGTATGCCTTGGAGCCAATTTAAGTTTACATGTATTCCAAAGGGCTCGAATTTTGTTAGTCAAGCCTTGTCTCGGGTATTATATTTTGTGTTATCAGAATTTAAATTTAAATTTGTTGTCTACTATATCGATGATATAATTGTGTACAGTGATGATTTAGAATCCCATTTGTCCCATTTGCATCAGGTGTTTCTTAAGATGCAGGAAGTAGGGATGACTGTCAATCTGGATAAGGTTAACTTGGGATCCGATAAGGTAACATTTTTAGGTTACGTGCTCTGTGAAAGTCAATTAATGATTGATCCTTATCGTGTTGGCACTATTTTTAATTTCCCTCGCCTGAAAACTCTGGAGGGAGTTCAAGAGATTTTAGGTATCTTGCTATACTATTCGCATTTTATTGAATGCTTTTCAGAATTGGCCGCACCTTTAATTTTTTTTAAAATAAAGAATTTTAGTTCAGGTGGAGTCAGGAGCAGGAGTCGGCCTTTTCTGTGTCGAAACAGAAGTTGTCTTCCCTCCGGTATTACACCTACTGGATTTTTTCCACATGTTTGTGGTATAGGCAGATGCATCGTCGCTGGCTTTAGGTGCTGTTCTAAGTCAGCGGACTGATATGAGTTTGGCCCCCATAGCCTTTGCCAATCGTAGCCTTACTGAGTCGGAATGCAAGTTGGGCATTTATAAAAGAGAAACCTTGGCTTTTATTTATGGGTTAGAGAAATTCGCATCCTACACTGAGCACGGGGAGTGAGATTTATATACGGATAACCAGGCGCCTAGTTGGGTTCTGAATCACCCCCAAAACCTGGGTAAGTTAGGTCGATGGGTTCTGCGTAGAGCCACGAGTATTTCGCGGATTCGTTCGGAGGCGAGGTAGGCACCAAACACTTGTTCTTTTCGCCCATAGTTATGATTGGATGACAGTTGTTTAGAAACTCCCCGTTTAACTGTGAGCCAGTAATAAGCAGGAAGCAGTAACATGAGTGAGGGTTTATCAGTCCTGTACAGAGGCCTCGTTTGATCACAGCAACAAATAAGCAAACAATATCTCGAGTGTATAGACAACTGTTCAACCTAGCTTGCTGCCAATTCAATCCGCGAAATACTCAGGGCTCTAGGTCTGTGTTTGCCATGTTTCTGTTTTAAAATGAATCATGTTCGCGATTCTGAAAAGCAAGTGGAAGATGTCCTTTCTAGGATATACTATCGTGCGAACTTCGAAGCGAAAAATGTTCTTGACACCGAGGCTTCTCTAGACCTTATACAGGGCTGCCCAGGAATTTTTGTTAAGTTGAGCCAGTCCCGGGCTAGTGACCCCTTTTGCAACCAGGTTAAAGTGGATTTGAGTGCTGGAGCAGTGCTTCCATATGTAGAGAAAAGTGATATCTTATACTTCACCTGCAAGAATGGATGTGCATGCAAGGTTGTACTGTAGTTTCGGAATTATTAAGGCCTATGGTCATTTCCTATTTTCATGATTCGGTGTTTGGTGGGCGCTTGGGTGTCAGTAAGTAATTTAATAAAATTGTAGTTCAACTCCCTTGACCTATGTTGAAAAGCGACATTTCGGATTTTGTGCAATAATGTGATATGTCATAAATGCAATGCTGGACACGCCAACGCTGGACAGGCTCAGGCTTCCTGGAGCGATGTACACCTAGATATTTTTGGACTCTTGGTAAGATCTAAAAAGTGCAATGTGTGTATTCTGAGCTTATTGGACACTTTGACAAAGTTTCTTATTATTTTGCCACTTCATAACATGAAGGCTTCTTCAATAGTTAAGGTGCTTTCCAATCAGGTTTGGAAAGTTTTTAGACCTCCAGTTGAAATTGTTACTGATGATGCCAACTACTCTACTTCTGATATTTTCAAGAATATGTGTTTTCGTTGGGCGATTAAACATTTCACCTATAGCCCCTACTATCCGAAGGGAAACCAGGTAGAGAGGTTCAACAAGAATTTGAAGGCTCGTTTAATCATTTTTTTTCAATCAGGACTATACTAAGTGGGATCAAGACTTAGGTTTCATTAATTTAGGTTTTAATGGGGCACTCCATAATTCCACCGGAGTTCCTCCTTCTCTCCCTTTCCTTGGACGTCATCTCAGTTATCATTTACTCGACATCTGAAACATACCCCCTTTCCCTCTCGTCTTGGTGATGCTGGCCGTGATCGCCAGCTAGAGGAGGTCCATCATAGGATCGAGGCACCAAAGCTGTAGGCCATAGCCAAAATGGACCAGTGTAGATTGCCAGTTAATTTCAAGGTATGGAACCTGGTGATTTGCAAGAATTTCACCTTAGTAGATTTGGAAAAAGACCTAACGGAGAAACTGATACCCAAATGTTGTACCTAATTTAAGGTTCATAAGTTTTAGGGCCAAATACTGTTAGTTTACTTTCGCCCATCTCTCATATCTACTTCAGAAAATCTAATGTTTCCCAGTCAAAGGCCTACGTGCCTCGAAAATGAGTGTCTATTGTGCATTATGTATATAAATTTGTGGCTCAGCTGTTTGTATGAATTTTGTAAGCGCACATTTGTATCCCTGCCCTTGTTCCCATGTTATTTATAGTTTTTTCTCTCCTTCTTTTAATCCTTTATTGTTTTTCTATTCTCTCCCTCCGACTGAGCTGTGCCGAATCCACCCTGCCATGTCGATGCCAATGATTTGGAAACTGAACCAGGCTGCAGTTTAATGAGGCTGAGTGTCTGTTGCTTACATCTACCGCAACCCGCCTGGTTTATGCTGGTTGCTGTTCCTCTGTGTGCGAGAAGAAGCTAGCACTCTTGACGCTGATATGCCCTTTGGCTCTTGGATACCCGCCATCTCCAGAGACCGCATTGAAAATGAAGCTGATCACCCCTCGTATTGAAGATATGAAATACGGACTTGACCTACATGTGCCTGTGTTATCTATCAGTCTATAAACTAATTCTCTTCTCTCTACACTATTGTTTCTGCTCTACTGTTTCTACTAGTTATTACTTACTGCTTCTTCTGTGAATTGTGTGTTGTGTACTAAAGACCTTTCGACTTTGAGAGACTAGTCCCCAGAGCACAGGTTTTGCGGTGGGGGTTGCAATGCTGTCGCTGTTGTGTTAATATTTTTACCGCCATCTACTTCTGCACAGTGGTGTACTCTTTGCTCGGCTCAGATCATCTACCTTTTCCTCCCTGTTCTCTTTCCATGTTCTCCCCTTCCCCCTTCGGGAACACAATCGTTGATTGACCAGGACAGTTTACATGCCTGAGCTTGAGCTATTCTGCTGTACTTTATACCTGTCCGAAGTCTACTACTTTTCGCCGCAACTTACACCGCAATATCCTCGCTAGTACCTGATGGCGCAAACACTTTCACCTTCGTCTAGCAGTGGACAACGTAGACATTATGTTACTAAACTGATACAGTATACCAGTTTAGCTACTGAGCGATGGAGCAGAAAAACATTCGTGGAGAACAATCACCTTGCAGTTGGGTTTTAAGTGTTTGTTGTAATTGGTGTGGCATAGTTGTGTTGTATCTTGGGTCTGCAGTAAGGCTAGGCCATTTCAAAATTTTGGTTTTGGTCGCCCTTCGATATTATTGTTACAGTTTAACTATGGTGTTACATTGCTGTGTCTCTTTGTTTTAACACATGTTTGTCTTTGTTAGTTGCCTAAGTATTATTAGTATCCATTTTTGCTGTTTCTACAACTATATCGTTGGGGGAGGTGGGTGAATCTTTTAATATGTTGTTTGTTCTTTGTAATTTTTAACGATCGGAGCCCTACTGGGTCTTATGCAATTGCCCCTCCCCCTATAATTATTTTGCATGCCTTTAAATTGTTTTTTTAAGTATGTTATGGAATGAAGGCTTTCCTGGGCAAGTCAATTGCTCTCTTTTTTACTACGAGTTTTTATAGTAAAATAGTTGCTGTGTTCTGTTAAAAGAAAATGGTAACTTTTTAATCAGTTGTTAAATAATTAACTGTAATCAATTAAACAAATTATGGACAACTGTGGGAATTAGTGCTGAGATACATATTTTGTTAGTTGTTCCCAACAAATTGTATTTATATATAATACACGGTATTGTCACGGGTTTTCTACTGTACACTAATTGTGAATTGTCACAACTACACGGCGACAGTCTTTTATTTCAATCGTGAGTATTTTCTCTCTTCAACCTCCAACTCTTGCACCTCTGACGTCACCAAGGCGTAGCCAATAGTAGAGAGGCACATCAGTATTTCGTCTTGTTGGGCTGGAAGCACGAGCACTTTCGGTAGTTAGTATTGCTGCAGTTGAGGCGGCCACTATTCAGGTCGACTCGCTGCTGCTTCGAATGCCCACTTGACGTCGGACGCCGAATCTGCTACCTATTTTTCACTGTAGACGAGGCAGCATACTTCGCGGTCTTCCAGTGCTGTTCCAAACTATTCACCAAAGGTAGGAACAACGTCCACAGCTGAATTTAATAACAGGCAGGTGAAAATATGTAACGAGACGTACTTTTTATAGGAATTGAAGCTCTTGAACACGAGATGAAAACATATTGTCTCAACTCTTTTTAAACATATACAAAATATTTCATGCTTAGCTTAAAAACTTCACCTCCTTCCCTACGTGGAAAACAGTCTCTCGTTCAACAAACGCGATAACATGGAACCCAGTATTTTCACAAATTGACCAGATTCGCGCTGTTGCTATTGATAACAATTCTTGTGCTATTTAATTTTTCGTCATACAGATTTTGAATCTTATAAAAATGTCGTAGGCCTAAACCCCCATAATTCGAAAGTATTTTTTTTTGCAATAAAACTACATTTTTTAGTAAGTTTGAGATTATTTTAACAACTTTATGGTACCTAAGAGGAAATCAAACCAACCTTAGGCTAGTGTACACATGCTAGATATGAAAGTTTGAAATATGCATTCTGATTTCCGAAATAAACTAATTACTACAAAGTACACACATAATACAAAATTCACAGAGCTGTCGTACGAATCGCATGTTCCAACCATGCAGAAACAAGTGATAGTTTTGTGCATGCTGTAACTAATTATCAGCGAGGCAAATGTAAATACTGTAGTTATGGTTGCTGAATCTTACTAGAGCTTCAATATTATTTCTCCCCGCTACAAATTGGGTGGCTTACATGCCAACTATTGAATAATCAAGTATTATAGTCGTAATATACAATTTAAAATCAAGTCTTAGTAATACTAATTAAATATATACCTATTTAAACATTAAATATTCATGCGATGAATAAAATATATACTAAAGGAGAATGATCTGTACATTGTCCAGAATTAAAGCCCAGGATCCGTTGATTTATAAGCTGATTGCCAAAAAATTTCGCCTGGGAGTTTCATCTGGAATGCGCCGAACTGAAAAATTCACAAACTTTCCGTCCGAATATAATATATATTGCGACGGTAGCGTCATAGTCATACTACTTGCTAGCCGTGCACCTCGGTCCAGTGGCCGTCATCCTGGTGCCCCCTCCCCCCCTTGCCAGGTCATCTATACCCCCTCTCCCTTCACCCTCTACCAGACCTGGGGTAAGCTTTTGTATAGCGATGCACTGATGTTTTAAGCCCTATTCTACTTTTGATCGTCTTCTCCTACGCAACATTACATCGCCTGCTACGTCTGTAATATATGTCGTTTTGCAAGACGATTAGCAACATGATATTGTAATACTTCAGGTTCGTTCCGGGTGCTTAACGCCATATTTTAAATTTTTTGTTGTAGTGTTTTTGCAACTATGCCAGAGCTTGTAAACGGTGAGTTACGGCAGTGGACTTGATGATGTTTCGTTCAGAGTTTAGTAATTTGTGTGGCGTGGATGTTCAGGTTTGGGCTAGCAATATTTTGTGTTAGTCAAAATTTGTTATCGGTCCGACGTTTTAAATTCCATTTAGGCATAACGTAACGCTTGGAAGCTGCTGGGTTCATGTTGTTTGTGTCGCCTTAGCTTGTGTTTGCAACCCGTTATGGGCCAGGTCAAATGTGTCTGCTCTACTGCCGTACCTCGATCGTTGGGTGCTAGGATTATTACATTTTAAATGTGCTACGTGTTTGCTGTTTGAATTCAACGGAGCTTTGTTAGAACTGCGGTGTCAAATAATATTTTTCAATTCAACTTTTTAAATTCTTTTAACGTGTTCATTTTAGCTGTTAGGGGCTTTGATTGGGTACGATGTACCGCCCCCTCACGCAGTGTCATACTCCAGTTTAGCAGCAACGATTCTAGTCATTTGTGATATATAAATTTTGGAAATACTCTTATTCTCAATTTAGTCGTTTGTAATGTAAGACATATTTTTATGCTCATTCGTACTTACTTACAATTTAACATGTCGCTGTCATCGTGCCCTTACATTAATTTCTGGATTCTTGAATTTTCTGTATATAAAATGTATAGATGGCCGTGAGGCTGCTATGAGACTTTGTTCGCCAGCAAATTGTATTTGAGTAATTGATACGGAATCCACTGTTGTCATTGAACTATTTTATAATAAAGGCTCTGGTATTTTACGGGCCGAGTAAATTATGGTTGAACAGAGTAAAGACTGAATTTAATTTGTTAAACTAACGAATAGCTCTCTTTCTGGAGTAATGTCGATTAGTTTATGTAAAGTTTTGAATTGTTTGGTTCAGGCCCTAAATATATTACATAAATGTGACTAAGCATTGGTGTTGTGATAGATCTTAATACTGCAAAGGTGGTTTTATGAGATGTTCTATGTGAACTATGTGCGTCCAGAATTATTAATTTATTTCATTTTAATCTTATTATAGTAGTTAATATATGCGAATATACCTTACTACGGTTGAACTATCATACCACTGTTTGTACCTGACGTGAGATTAATTCATTCAAGATGTATGATGTATCGCTTTTTTAATAAACCGCCTGTTTCTGAAATCGTTTGTTTTGCTTGTGCTACGGCACAATATAAAACTTTTAGGTTGGCGTTTTTGAAAGAATTTCAACGTTTCCCTTTGAGTTAATGTAAACGTTTTAGTTTTATATACAGCCAACAATGAGAAGAGCATTAATGAGGAAAATAGGAACATACAATTATAAATGGGTAGTGCATGTAGGCTACATATTATTTACACCAACATTTCACATAACTTTCAACTGTTTGTGTTTGGGGTTTGTGCTTGTACCGTGTGTGCAATACGACTTCACAGACTACAATAATATTTTTATTCACTAAAATCTCTCAGAACTGTAAGAGCAAATAGCATTTGTGTACGTAACTGATAAGGAAATTTTCTCACATTCTAAAATTAATTATGAAATGAAAATGCTGTATCCGCAAAATTGTCACAAATTTATAACCATGTTATGAAGAGATACATAATCAATAAACACTACCCCGACTTATTCAAATATATTATTATGTTTAATATCAGCATTTAAAATCTTTGTTCGTGGTACTTATAGAAAGTTCGTGCCAGAAAATATTGTATGGTTGTTATACGTTAATTTTTGTGTTAGAATGTGTCACCTTTAAGGTTAGTAAAACAAAAAAGGACACATAAATAATACATCAATCTTGTAGACAACATTGAATCACATACCGTTACCATTTTGTTAAGTAAATATGCGAAATGTAATTACCGAATCAGTATAACAACATTAAGAAGGTATCGTAATTCCTACCTTACGTCATCTAGAAACATACATACCTACTGAAGCATATTTGGCTTCACTAACTTGGTCTATTGGCGCGAATATTTTTGTAGCGAAACATAACTTAACACTCAGTTCATTGATATCTAAACTTACATATTGATTGTTATAACTATACCTACGAACACAAATGTGTAAATAAGCCAGTTGTTATATCATATGTCTTGCAAATATTTTGGTTCAGTGGTTCCAAAATTAACTTCAAAATTAGGCATATAGGCTATTAACGATAAAGTGAGCACTTTTGAGGCTCTAGTTACTTTTTCCTTTCAGCCATTTCTTATCCATTTAACATCCTTTTTAAATAAATATTTTGTAAGTAAAAACCACAGTCTGCAATTTCAATCGCACTCGGAAGTTAAAGTCTAAGTCTATAATAAAATATATTTATTGACTATTATTCCAATGAGAAGGTTTTCAAAAGTGCTGACTTTACCGTGAATAGCTTACACCCAAAATTATTGTTGCTTTGTTACGTTTAAGCTGTAAGACGTAAAATGTAAGTTTCAAAATTCGCCATTGGTTTTAACGACAAACATCGCCATTTTGTAGATGGCATTCAGATCGCTAGTGATTCTGAACGGCCGAGTCCCACACATCACACTCCATATCTGAACCAAAAGTTTTAATTAAGGGTATTACTGCTACTGTAGATTAAGATATTTTGCTTCACTTAAATGGCAGATACTGGAAACACTGAGTGAGCTGTTAAAAGCTAATTTACTGTAAATTATAGGCTACCAATACTAAGCATTTTTAATTAGGTTACTAAAATAACACTTATGATATGACTTTGTTTTCGGTGGCTCATTTCTCACTGACATAATTTCTGCCTAGTTCTCACGGTGTAAGAATTTTAGTATGTAGCAATTTGTTATAACGGACATCTGCACACGATGCAATGGCTGGTTGGTTTAAAAAAAATGGCTTTGCGTCAATATTAACTACATGGGAAGTTATTCCAAATGCACGATATTCGTACTAATCAAGATAATTGCAATTTTTTTTTCGCAGTAGTTTCGTTAACGCCACATTTCCAGGCACAATTTGCTCTGCAGCGTGATTAGCATTATTTCATGGCGGTAGATTACAGAGAGATGATAGATGACACAGCGGTCCTACCCGTGAAATATTCCCAAACTTTACTTCGCATTTCATTTACCTAATAATGTGAATGTGTTCTCAACTAAATAAAACACCCGCAAGATAATTTTGGGTTTTTCCCCACCAACCTGCATCTCGCACACATTGGTATGATGACAGTTTTGAGCTTTGTTTTAAGCTAAGCCAGATCACAAAAGGTTCACAACAATCAATCATGCATGATCACCTGAAGCAACAGGCGTGTACAGGTTCAGGTAAAATTGGAGTGAGAAAAAAAATGGGGGGGCACAACATGACACACATTTACGAAATTAAAAATATATAACCTATTCAAACATATCCGTCACAGATAGTCTACAATATATTAAACCCTTTTTAATTTCGTGGTCATTTCAAACACGCAGACTGTCTAGCGAAAAAAAAGTAACTGGAGAGATTCCTTATTTTCCTAATGACGCTATGCAATTGGTGGTGCAAATGTGTACGCTATATGCCTACATTTCTTTCATAATTTCTGACTTACTTCCCTTAGTAACGGGCGCTCGACTTGCTAGAAGCACCAGGCCTGCCTAGCGGGTGATATATACCACTACCACACTGCAGAAAATCAATAAAGCCTTGACATTAGTGAGCCTACACGTGTAGTCATACAGTTAACGAAAACATAGCGCTACTATAACTAACCTCATGCTACTTGCTATTTAAAATGCAATTAAAGTTTCTCATCCAAAGAAATGACATATCCGTGCGTTCTTATAAGAGCAGACCACCAATACTGAGCTCGCTTCTTAATTTGCATATTTTCAGAATGCGTTCTTTAGAGAAAACCATGCCATATTTGGAGCACCAGCTCAGCGATGATTTCACAATTGTCTTCTTCGTCTAAAGCAAATCCGCATAGCCTACTGGGCAACCACTGGGAAGATGAAACTACGTGCTGATGTTGACACAATATTTCGTCGACGTGACGGGTGGGTTCGTAGAAATAGCGTATTGTGTGCAGGGCAGGCAGTAAGGCCAGGCGGCGACAGATAAGCGCGTGGCTCACCTTGTGTCAGTCCCATGTAGGAGCGTTCGGCGCCTATCCTCGCAGCATCCATGGTCCATGTCCTCCACTGGGCCACATATCTCCGGGCGTGACGCGGGGGGAGAGGACTTTGTCTCGGCGCGGCGCGGCTAAGTTTAGAGGCCAGCGGCGGACGCCGGCCGCGCTGTCGCCCGCGGGAACATGGTGCGCGCGACGCCTTGTTAGCTGTGTCGCTCACGCCGCGCCGCTCTGGCGTTCTGCACCCCGGGCCGTCGCTTGCCGCACTGCGCGCTCGCGGGTCGATGTCGTTCCCCTCCTCCTCATCCTCCTCCGCCGGACGCCTCTGCTGCGCCTGGCGGCCGCGCGCGCAACTACGCGCCGCCTCCCCCTCCTATCGACGCTAAAGCGTCCTCACTCTGCACGGATGCGTGTGCACGCTCGTTATTACTATAGACCGTTCACGATAAAGGAAGCACTTTAGAAAGCCCTGCTTGAGATATACTTGTATACACATTGTGTGTTCTTCCGCCTTATGTAAAATTAACATTGCCATGGGCCTCATCACCTTATTCATGCGTCGGTCGAGTGAACCTGTGAAATAATTAGACAAGTAAATAGCTTACCATTTTGATTCACTACATTTATATGCATTAAAAAGAGTAAAAAAAAAAAAAAAAAAAAAAAGGGAATTATTTCAGTATTCACAACTGTTTAGTTCACACTTGTAATTCAACCTGATGACGTGGAACAACGTCCTCTTCATTGTCTCCAACCTCGCTGGACACATGCCACTCAGTGTGCTTGCTTGCTTGTTTGTTGTTGGTTGGTTTCATCGCGTCAGTAACATCTATTTTCAATACATAGCTGCACAAAGATATCTGACAAGTCAAATTACATTATACAAAGTTTATACACTGGACATAGTATACACGCGCACACGTGCCCACGCACACACACACACATAAATATATGTCAGATTGCACGTACACACGTAATATGTTTTCTTTATAATGTGACTAATCTTCTTCTAACATGCTGTACGGCGTCTTCGTTTTACTGAAACAGAAAATAAAAAAAAATAGAACGAGAAAAACCGGAACAAGAAATGCGTACAATGAAATGTTACAAAGTCTGTTCACGGTAAAATTAGCACTTTTGAAATCTACCTTGGGAAAAAGTAACTGCCCCTGCCTGCATATATTTTGACGGCGCACTGAGTGACACACGCCCAGTAAAGTTGTTAATGATGGAGGGAAAGTAGTTCCATATCCTAACATCGAATAAAAGTGGTAGGTAATAATTTGAAATAACTTAAATTATTTATTTCGCATTATGTTTTTTTATCTAATGCATCGAACTGAATAAAAGACCAAATTTGTGAGAGTTTCTTTTTCTATTAATAATTTCACAGTTTCGCTTGACCGACGCATGAATAAAGTAATGAGGCCATGGTAACGTTAATTTTACATAAAGTGGAAGAATACACAACGTGCCTACAAGTAGATCCTAAGCAAGGCTTTCAAAAATGCTCATTTTACAGTGAACATCGTATACAGTATTTCTTAATTTTTGCTGTTTAGATATTCATCTACTCTATAAAATGAACATTTAATAAAAAAACAATTTTAGTTATTTTAAAGAGCTTTTGTTTAAAGAAGATAATTTCTTGAAGGTGTGGTTATTTATTGAAAAGTTGGCTACTTACGCATGATGGAATGAACACATGCAAAATATACCGTTTTTGTTGTGTTTTTGTTTCAGACCTTTGCAGCACTTCGTAGAGCGAAACATGCTGAACTTAGTTTACTTAAAATATACGCAATGTGAGATTTCCAGTTTAGAAAATGGTCTACTTTAAGACAAGAATCTTAGTCACTGCTGATTCATTTATTTTGTCTCTGTCATTGCTATCATATGAATTAGTGTTTTCTCTTGTCTTTGTGAGGAAATTTTTAAGATACGTTTTATCTAAGTTGAGATTTAATTTATTTGCAGTAAACCACGAATTTAGCTCTGTAAAGGCTGTGTCTGTTTTTGTGTAAGATCATTTACTAAGTCTTCAGAGACTAAGATGCTAGTATCATCTGCAGATAAAATTGGAGTATTGTCTGGGGTCAAGGCACATAGAAGGTCATTTATTTAAACTAGGAAGAGTAGGGGGCATAATATTGATACTTGTGGGACCCCATGCTTGATTTTTCCTGGTTCAGAGTAGAATGAAGTAGTTTTTCCTTTGATCCGCACTTGTCTGTTTGAAAGGTGTACCTGAGACTCCATAAAACTTTAATTTTTCTATAAGTATGTTGTGATTTACACAGTCAAATGCTTTAGTGAGGTCGCAAAAGAATCCATTAGATGGCATCGTTTTATAAAGTGCGTTGAGTTAAGAATGCTATTTGTTTGTTTGAAAATTGCATCATTTGTTCAGGCGTTTTTTCTAAAGCCAAAGTGAAAATTTGATAAAATTTTGTGATTCTCAAAGTGTTGCAGCAATTTCCTGTAAATAAGTTTTTCAATTACTTTTGAAACGGGGGTAAGAAGTGAGATAAGTCTGTAATTAGTTACTTTGGTCGTGTCACCTTTCTTAAACAATAGTGTTGCATAGCGGAAGGGTTCTCAATCTTCTAGGGCATGTACCCTTTTTTTGTATATTTGGTGTTAATTGAGATAATACACATCTCAAATCACTTTTGACATCTAGCCTTGCTCGATACTTCGATTTATATAAGCAAATATATAAAGCCCAGATTCACAAAGAAATACTGAAAACTGCACCAACAGCTTTGAAGCTTCCGTAGAAACTTGTTGATACACAGGAAAATAGCTCAACCAAGAATCTTCAAGATTCATATTTGCGAATTCCGCTTTTGCTTGTGAATGACATTTTAGGTTGATTGCCTGCTCCGTAAGGAAATTAGGAAGTATGTCCACTTCGATATTTAATGGATCTATGGCTAAATGAAATTGTCAGCTTTCTGAAGAAATGTCTGGAAAATAGCGTCCTATTTCGTCTTTCAAAGATAAAAAATGTGCTGAAATCAAGGCCTTCATTTCATTTTTCAAATGTAATGGTAAATTTTGTGTGCCATCCAGCAAGTCATTAAGCCGTGGAAAGAACGAAAAGTTAGGCTCTGCACTCTGAAGACGGCGTTGCAACAGAGCTATTTTTTCCAAGTAGCATTTCACTACATCATATGTCTTCAGAATGTTTTTATGCCCTTGTAATTTCAAATTCAAAACGTTGATGGTCTCAAAAAAATCTTATAAGTATACTAAGTGGAAAATACATTTATCATCTGAAAACTGATTGCGCAAATCTTCTCGTTTTGAGCTTAGCAAGAAGATTTCAACTTCTGATCTCATATTATGTTGTATAACCTAGTGAGTGAGCATGTTACCCTTGGGGAGTCAACGAACTTCAGTTTGGTACAAAAGAGTTTGCTGGTTACTGTTCAGCTGTTGACATAAAGCCTCAAGAAATCTAGTGGTGAGAGCACTAGATTTGACAACGTTTACTATTTTGATTGCCAAAACAAAATGTTGTTAAGTGATTCAGGTAGAGTCTTACAAGCTAAAATCTCTCTGTGAATGATGCAATGAGAACCAATTATGTTAGGGTTATTTTTCTTAGCTAGTTTCTGATACCTAAATCGGCACCCTGTCATGGCTTGTGCCAAATCAGTGGATATTCCAACAACATTCGCCCATTGAAGGTTGTTCACTGCTAAAAAGTTATAGAGAGCATAAAATACATCAACAGCTTTCGTTGTTGTTCGGAGAGTCTGTGAAAACAATTTTCTTCCATAAAATGTTTTCCGTCAATAAATCTACAGTAAAACAACTATTGAGAATGCTTTGAAATGTCGATTGTCTCATCACATTGCAAAGAAAAGAATGGAGATTTCTGTAATTTTTCTATTATTTGATGTTTCAAATCTTGAGACATTTCGTCAATTCTACGTTGCACTGTGTCATTTGAGAGCGATATTTGTGTAATTCTGTTGCATCTCTCTTCACCAAGTACAATACTACAAGCAGACAGCAAACATGGTTTTATAAGTGACTCACCAATAATATGTGGTTTCTTGTCTTGACCTATCAACAAGGAAACCTTATAAGAAACTTCAACGGTTTTTTCGTCCTCCACGTGAATATTTCCACTTGAATCAAGTTTCATTCGTTTGAGCGAGTTCTTTTTCTAACGATAAATTCGGCTATTTTCTCTTTCAAACTTTGATGGTTCGTTGTCGAATGGCGTTCCAAACGTCCCAATTGCATTGCGTCATTACTTAGAGCAGCGTGACAGATAACACATTGAGGTAAATGGCTACCGTATTTTATATGTGTGTGTAAAGCAGAACCTAATATTGCCTTCAGTATATAGCTTTTTCTTTGCTAATGATTTTGCCATTTTTAACTCTGGTTCACACAACACTCAAATTCACTACTGTTCTAGGTTTACGATAAACAGTGTTCACAATTATCAAAAAGGCGACTGAAAAAAGGATTAGGGTAAGGGTAAACACCTGTCTGCTTCACTCAAACAGTATTGCAGAGAGATCTAGTGGTATCAAAATTAACTATCCTCTCTCCTTGTTGTACCAGGGTTGCAGAGAGATCTTGTGGTAGTGAGGCGAACTACCTTGAATACACTGCAGCTAAGTGTGATGAAGGCGTTCTTTATTTGTGCTTTTCTCAAATAATTATATGTTTACTAAGTTTATGTATGTTTCATTCCTTAACACGTCACGCCTCCCTTCAAATTCTCCTACCCCTCCCAAGTGCCCCTCCCCCTCCAGAGGTTGAGAACCACTGCCATAGCCCATTCGAGTCTGTCTGGAAACAATCCTATATTGAATATTGCATTACAAATATGCCTTAATGGAACACTAAATTCAAAAGCACATCTCTTTAGTAACATACAGCTAATGCCATCACAGCCGCTAGATAATTTTGGTTGCAAATAATTTATTGTTTTCTCTACTTCTTTTGGAGTTGTGTACGTGAAAGATATAGCAGGGTATTCTGTGCCCTGTAGTGTGGGAATATGGTTTATATCTTGTTTGATTTTTTGTTAATCGTGTTTCTACAACATTTAAGTAGTATGTATTAAATGTATCTGCGACTAATTTAGGGTCTGAGGATATGCAGTTGTTTACTTCTAGGTTTACTACTGGACATTGCTATGTTGTTCTTCCTGTTGTGTTTGTTACAATATTCCATGCAGTTTTTATTTTGTTTTGAGAATTGTGAATGAGCTTAGACAAAAAAATCCTTTTTTTGCTGATGTTATTACATTAGTCAAAATTTTGCAATATTTCCTGTAGTGATTCATTGTGTCAGGATTGCTACTGGTTCTGGCGGCCTTGTACAGATTTCTTTTGTTTTCACAGGAAATTTTTATTCCTTTGGTGAGCCACACATTTTTCCTTGGATTTGTAATACTGTGAGTTAGTCTGGATGGGAAACATTTTTCAAAACACTCGAGATCTTGGTTAAGAAAAGAGTTGAATTTTTAATTTTCTTCGGTAAAAGTATACAATGTTGACCATTGCTCCCTGCTGAGCTCACTTTTGAATAGTAAGACATTTTCCAGCGAAAAATCTCGTATTTTCTATAGAACATGCTTTTGGAGGGAATTTTTATTTTTAAGACATAATAAATATCAGTGAATCATTATCCGATAAGCCATTTATTATTGGGAGACAGTGACACTCTGTAACTGTGTTACTATCAATGAAAATATTATCAATTGCTGTCTGACTGGTTCCTTCTACTCTGATAGCAAAGTTTGCTATAGATTTAAGATTTAAGGTACTGAGTGGACTATCGAGTTCAGATTTTTGGTTCCTTTCTTTTAAATAATCAATATTTAAGGCTCCCAAGAGAATACTTTCTAGATTGGTTCTGTAAATGGCTTCAAGGTTTGCTTCAAGAAATTTTAAGAAGTTACTAAGTAGGCAAAAGGGGCTCTATATATGGTGAGGACCCCCACTTTTTTACGTTTGTCAGTTGTTACTTTCACATAACTGCTCTCTAACACTTGATCTTCGCATAGTAAATTCATATCATTTTTAAAAATTACATTATTTTTAATGGAAATTCAGGTACCACCCTTGGTAATTCTATTTTATAATAAATAGAACAGAGGGAATAGCCAGGTATTTTAATTTGCTTAGCAGAGGATTCAGTTAACTGTGTTTCTGTTATACACAATATTTGTACATCCAAGTTGCGTACTGCGGATAATTTGTCGAAGCACACGGAAAGCTTATCAGTTTTTCTTGATAAGCCTCTAATGTTCTAATGGAACAAATACAAATTATCTTAATTAAATTTTTGAACAATTATTGAATGATTTTGGTATTGAGTGTGAAAGTACAACTTCTTTTTTAGATGAATCAGGACTTTTCGACATGGCCTTCTTTAGCCTAAAATATTTCCGCGTTTTCCAACGATTACCTGGGTATTTCGAATAGCTCCATGGTCTATAAGAATCCTACCGTCAATGAGGCCAGTGAGTTTCCTCTTGCAAGTTATAATATATGCAGGTTGGGCCAGAGACCTTTTCATAGGTTTATTTCAAAAGTGCTCACTTTATCGTGAACAGCATTTACTGGTATAGTATATTCATGGTTACATCCAACATTTCTAAAGCCCTCATAAAGTTATATTTCCAGGATATTCCCCCACCTCTAGCAAGCTAAGCTTAACCGAGTCTAGAAAACTATACCAAAGGGAAAACGAACTTCATTAGTGCGCACTCAGATAAAAGGATATTCTGCATTAGAACTATTTCTTACTAGGCATTACCAACAAGCACATCGTCTCACTGATATGGTTTATATTAATCACTAGCAGACCACCATAGGTTCGCTCAGGTTTTATGGAGTTATTGAAATACATACCTATATATGCGACTATGCGTGACTACCTGTGACTACCCTTGATTACCTGCGACTACCCGTGACTATCTGCGACTACCCGTGACTAGCTGCGACTGCGCGCGACAACTTGCGACTACTTCCAACTACCCGTGACTATCTGCGATTACCCATGACTACCTGCGACTACCCGTGACTACCTGCGACTACCCGTGATTACCTGCGACTACCTGTGACTACCTGCGACTACACGCGACAACTTGCGACTGCCTGCGACTATCCGTGACTACTTCCAACTACCCGTGACTACCTGCGATTACCCGTGACTACCTACGACTACCCGTGACTACCTGCGGCTACGCGCGACAACTTGTGACTACCTGCGATTATCTGTGACTACTTCCAACTACCCGTGACAACCTGCGATTACCCGTGACTACCTGCGACTATGCGCGACAACTTGCGACTACCTACGACTATCCGTGACTACTTCCAACTACCCGTGAGTACCTGCGACTAACCGTGACTACCTGCGACTACCCGTGCCTACATGCCACTACCCGTAAATACCTGAAACTACCTGCCAATACCCATAACTACCTGTGGCTACCTGTCAATACCCGTGACTACCTGCGACTACCCCTGACTACCTGCGACTACTTGCGATAACTTGCGACAACCTGCGACTTCCTGTGACTACCTGCAACTACTTTCGACTTATTGCGGTTACCTGCGACAACTTGCCACATCATGTGTATTTTTATTAAGATACACAATTTCTTCTAACATTGATCCAATTTATCTTTATGGTTTTTGTACAGCATACTTAGAAAGCAGCGAAGTAACTCATTTTTCTCCGATTTGGTGATCCTTGCGACTACCCGCGAAAACCTGCGACGACAACTTGCGACTATTTGCAACTACCTGCAACTACCCGTGACTACCTTGTGACTACTTGCGACTACCTGCGACTGCTTGCGACTACCCGCATCTACGCGACACCTTGTGACTACCCACGACTAACTGCGACAACCTGCGACTATTTGCGACTACCTGCGACTATTTGCGACTACTTGTGATTACCTGTGACAACTTACGACTACTTGCGAATTTTTTGTATTATAATACACAATTTCTTTTAACATTGTTTCAATTTATCTTTAATGGTTTTGGTAGAGCTTGCTTAGAAAGCAGCCAAGTAGCTCATTTTTCTTCGACTTGGTTTACAAATTTTTTAATTTCTCAAATAATTTTTTTTTTTAATTGAACATAGCCTATGTCCACCTGGAATGATGCAGCTTTCTAACAGTGAAAGAATTATAAGAATCAGCCCTGTAGTTTCCGATATCACCCGAGACATATAAACCAGTGAACAAACTCACATTACCTTTTTATAATATTAGTATAGATAAATGAAAGTCTATAATTTATTGATAAAATATAAACAAATGTCCGGTTTAGTAAAATATTACATACTTTTATTTATTTCACAAGAATAATATGCCTGTGATACACGGCATATTTATGAAACAACCAAACATGTTATGTATGATGTAATTTTTTCAAATGTTTGATTGAAAAAGTGTGAAAAAAACGCGAATATACTATATTCGCAACTTCTCAAGTATCGCCCTAGCAGCCCTTATTTTAAGTACAACGGCGATTGGAATACTCCAGCTTAATGCTCGCAGCAAATTAGAAAAATGAATCCTAAATTGAAACATCTTATTTAATGTTCAGACCGGCGATAAGTAAATTCGATTTTTTACGACGTTTTTTCTCACTAGAGTAAATATTCACTTAATAGTAATATTTCGTCGCTCCAAACACGCAAAGTCATGTCTGTTTTCACAATTTTACAGGAGAGCGTTTAAAAGGAAATTCGCACTCTACTTGTAGTCTGTCCTCCTACACTAAAACAATTACCACCATACAAAATTATCAAAAATGCGGAAACACCTCACATTTCACATGTTCTTAAAAAGATGATTAGACATGTTGCAATCACTGATGACCCTCTCTTACTTATTACTTCGTGCCACTTAAAAACAGAAAGTCTCGTGTTCCTAAATTACGTTCTGTAAAGTTAAATACAGCTAACTGTCGTTTGTAGAAGACTGCACTGTAAAGTTAAATACAGTTAATCATCGTTTGTAGAAGACTGCACTGTAAAGTTAAATACAGTTAATCATAGTTTGTAGAAGACTTCACATTCCTTTGTAACTGGTAGGCGTATAACTTGCTGTAGGTCAAACACGGCGAAGACAAACATGTTACCTTCTTACGCTCCAATTCTGCCGTACATTGTTTAATTGTTTGACATAAACATTGCATTTACTTTCCAATTTCTATTTTATTGCTAAATCTCCTTCATGATATGTCATGCACGAAATGCACTACCTCTTTTTTGTCCTTTGAAATGAAAGGTTCATTGACCGAAATATCTTTCTGTACATTTCCAAACTACCTTGTTTTCAGTCAACTCTTTTGTATACATGTCATATATTACTCGATCAGAGAAGTTGGGTTGCAGGTATTCCATTATTGTAGACTTTCGGTAATAGTGCGATTCAGCTCGAGGATCTTATTAATATGATCTGTTATAGCTTTCTCCATGTCCTTTCATCCTGTTTCTTGCTTCTGCCTTTCCTTCTTTTGCCTTAATGTATCTGTTTTTGCTTGTCTCATGTCTCTTAAGTTAAATTCTTGATGCGCAGGTCGTGACTGGGAGGCTCGGCACCTCTAAGTACATTGGAGGTGAAAAACACACACTGTCAAGGTCACGAGTGGTGATAAAAACATGTTTACATCACTGTGGTCCAGGACCCAGTGGTAGGGGGTAATGAAGGTCATACAGAGTACTTCTGATTATGAAATCTCGATGCGCAGGTCATGACTGGCAGGCTTAGCACCTCTAAGTATGATTGTACTAAGTAACACTACTTCCAGGAGAGAGAGCAGCCTCCACGGGATTTGGTATACGAGACTGTGTTCAGTCCTGGCCAGAAGAGACAAACCTCTATGACCACTTCTATGCTGGCTACCAGCGAGTTATCTTAAAACCCGAGCTGGTTTACAAACAATTACAAGTGTCTGATGGTTCAAATCATATGTGGGCCTATCAGGATGCATGGGACAAGTTTCATAGTAAGGTGTAGCAATGCAACAAGTATAGGAGATGTGCTGTCGTAATTTGAGACCTAAAGTCAATTACTGTCGAATGGACATATTCTTAAGGTACATGCAGACTTTGAAGATATTAGCGAACAGCAGTGCTTGGACCGTCGAGTCGACTTTGTTCTCCGCGATGAAGTTAGCGGCAAGATCTGGCGATAGAGTGAGGAATGTACTAGCCATGCACATGCCACGATGATGGGGGACAGCGAGTAGTATCTGCCCTGTTGTGCCAGAGTTTGTTTCATTTATAAGTAAAAAAATTACATCTAGGGCCCAGTATGGATGCCGAAGCTGCTGCTGCGAGTGCCGAGGGCGAAGTGAGCTGTCACAGTTTGTGTAAGTGCTGGGAAGCTGTTTGTGACCTTGTTGCATGCCTCCTGCTTCTAGTCACTGACCTTCTGAGAGAGGGATGTAACCTACAAAACAGAACTATAAAAGCCCTATGAGTCTGGCCTACCACCATCAGTGATCCAGACATGAGTCTACCATTCATGCCGACTTCACGCTACTCCAGCATTGAGTTGGGCTGGAGTTGTGTCACCTACGAAGTCGGGGAGAATAATGAGCGACGTATGTAATCGGCGCACTGCAACGGCTCTGAACATTGGCTGTTGGCACACCATCTAACAATGTTCGAATGCAGTCAAGAGCTGGTGAGCTGTTCGCAACTGGAGAGATATGTGGTATATGACCTCCGGCCTGAAACACCATTCCTATATGACTACAAAGAAGTGGGAGCCTACACTGTCCTCTACGATGCCACGGCCTCAGACCCGACACTAATGTCCGAATTCGACACCAGTGAATACCCTCCCACTCATCCTTGCTACTCACCCGCCAATACCAGGTCATTGGCAAGTTTAAGGATCAGTGTGGGAGAACAACAAGATAGACTTAGAATGAAGCTCTATGATTATATGTGTAAGGATAAGGTAGAGAAGCAGGCAATAGGGGTCCAGAATAGTGTCATCCATCGCAACATCACCATCGAAGACTACAGGCACGCTCTTCTGGACCACCAACTCATGAGGGTAGAGGTTCATAGCATTAGGTCGCACCACCACAATGTCTACTTAGAATGCAGCAATAAGCTTGCACTGTCATGGTTGAAGGACAAGCATCGGATCCTGGATGATGCTAACCATACCATCCCCTATGGCTATGACAAAAAGATCTAGATACACATCTCTGGGTCAGGCACATATTCTCATATATGTGTCTGTCCCCAGGAGGACAACCAGATCGTGATGCATAGTAGGAGGCAGTTCCTCGCCCTGGGATTGTCGAAGCAGAAGCGCTTCCAATCCCCTTTCCCACAATGAACATATTGTGTGTGTGTAAATTTACTCCCTGCATGCTGAAGCTTCTAGCAGGAGCTGTAATATAAATCCTGCCAAGTATGCTGGTGTTCTCCTGCTCCTTGTTCTAACACACTGTAGAACATGTAGGAGTCATATCCCTCCTACCAAGTGCTTTGGCTGCCTGGATGGCATGCTGTAGCACATACAAGGGCTGTATAATATCCTTGTCATGTGTGCTGCTATTGTGTGTTTGTGTCTGCATTGAGAGCATTTTCAGCATGCTGAAGAATGCGCTACAGACCGGTTAGGCATGCTAGCCGGCTGAACGTTATGGTGCCAACCGTACGACTGGTTTTATCCCCACTCCAATTCCCCATTATACTGCACATGAATCATCTTCAACGTGTCTGGTATACTGATTTTTTGTAGCTTGGTTCCAGTATACTAGAGCACATACAGGCGGCAGAGATATCCCATCAAGTATGCCGGTTAGTCATGCCCTGGAGAACATGTGGGGAGCAGACCTAATCCTGTGCAGGCATGCGACTAGTGTCCTGGTGCATGTTTGTTTTCGACAGCACTCTCGAGTACATGTAGTAGTTGTAGAGTATTGCTACTATGGGTGCTTCTGCTACTTCGTGAAGGTTATGCTAGTAACATACCGGCACCTACTGCAGGAGAAATTGTTAATGTTTCTCTTGCTGAGGGTATGTTGCTAGCACTTGCGATGTATGTACTGTTTCACATTCACTCATGTTCACACACTCTCTGCTAATTACTTCATTCTACATACCTCTTTCTACATATCCAATATTTGCTAATTCAGCCGCTTGGGTATTTGGTATCTATTATGTTGTATCTCCAAAGTCAGGGAACTCAGTATTTTTCACCCTCCCTGAGGGGGGGAGCAACGCTTATCCTATCAGGGTGATGTGAATGTGGAAACAAGTATATGTATCACTTAACATTGAAGTGTGTCTGGTTAGCCGTATCGAAGATACTATTCTTCTCTTCTTTGTGCTATACCCCTTCTCTTTTCCTCTACCTATCCCCCTGTACTTGTCTCTTTGCTGTCGTCTTTATTGTTGGTCCATTCTCGTATCTTTGTTTTCTTATCATGGGTCATTTTATTTTTGGCATTGTAATGTTACCCATTCAGTTTTCCACCGTCACCACTAGCAGTTTTTTTTGCTGTCTAAGTAAAAAATGTTGTAAGCGGTGGTGTTGGCTTATTGAATCGCCGGTCACAAGTCCGGAAGCATTCCACATGATATATCCCAGTGACATGTGGACAGTAAGACAGAGTGAAACACCAATGGATGGGTAGGTAGGTCGTCGCAGGTGCTGCTGGGCTAGTCGGGGTAACAGAGCACATAGGGAAGGCTTGGACGGTAACAGTCGCAGTGGAGGCTAGAGTGGGACCTCGCTTAGCTAGTCGCAGCACTCTGTCCATCAGTTAGAAGCGATTTTTTCTCTGCTCTTTTTGGCACGAATTTTATAGTACAATATTTTTTGCCAATCAGTGCGAAGATGCTGCATGGCTTCAGGCTGGAATGCAGCTTACATTGATCAGTGCTGGGTGGCTTCGGGCTGGAGAGGTGCAGGCGACATTTTGCTAGGAGTGCTCCAACATGGCGGTCATGGGAGTAGAATGGTAGAGCAGGAGGTTCCAAAATGCCATCATGTAGAGGGTACACCTGCACTGGAATAGCAGAGCAGTAATTACAGATCCAAGATGGCTCCCATGGGAGTAGAATGGCAGAGCATAATATTCATTTGGTTAGGAAGGAAGAGGACTGGAATTTCAGAGCAGGAGGTTCCAAATTGGTAGCACATAGCAGGTACACCTGCACTGAAATTACAGAGCAGGAACTTCTTGTCCAAGATGGCGACTGCGTATTTGAGCACCATTTTTGAGAAATTTGCACATTTTTTGCGAATTTTTAAACCCAAGATGATGACCGCAGCTCCTCAGCTTCTCCGCCAGGCGTCAGTTGCACTGGAACCTACCATTTCATACTACTTAAGTATTTTTATTTCTTTAGTTTTTTAATTCCAGAATATCAACATTACACAAAATATCAACAGTACACACAGTTGTAACCCTGGGGAAAATGATAGTCTTACTTGTAACTGCTATATTTTTCTTTTAATTGGTTATATTATAGTAAATTTACTACTTATTTCACCAAAATTACTTTTCAAAAATGGCCTAAGCAAGCAAATTTTTCCACGCCACTAGCCATAATGTCGTCTCGTAAAAGCACTATTATTCCAACACATTTGTTCTTGCACAATAAACTTTATTTATTTGCTGCTTACCAAATTTCACGCCCTCTTCCCGACCCCTAACTCTCATGCCGGAGAGAGTGTCATAAATACAGAACTATCTCAAACCAGCATTAAAACCGACACATATCCATGGTTATCCCTTGATTCAAAACTTAAACATAATTGCATGATGAAAGTAGCATCGAGATCTTGGTTACGAAAATTGAAATTTGCAATCATAACAATTAGATTAAAATATCACGTATCTTGCAACGATTCGCTGCATTTATTTAGGGTCCATCCCTATATTAGTGTGTTATTATGTATTAGAGTCTAGCTAGCTTTTAGCAGAATAAAATATGTGTTTTGGGCTTGTAGATTCCAGTTTAGTTCAAGAAAAATAGGCGAACAGGTGTTTTCTCAAATCACGCAAGCGTTTCAGCTGCATGCTAAGAAAAACTTGTTAAATTCAAGCATAGATCTAATTCTAAGCACTGAACACATTACACTAGCTGGTTGTCTATAAAGTAAGGACTCGCTTTGTCGTATTGACGTGGAAACGAACATACAAGACGTTGCAGTATTTTTACTCATTGCCACAGAAATACTAGCAGCTGACCATAGTGGATAGAAGTTGTATAAATACTAGCAGCTGACCATAGTGGATAGAAGTTGTATAAATACGCAATTCGGTTTCCATGGCAGCAAGTGTTCCGGTCTCGAACACAGGTATCAGAGCGTTAACTTTTAGGTTACATGTAGCGGCGTGTTACAGAATATATAACGAAGTGTTTTCAGTATTCGCCGTGAACTTCTAACTAAAGACACTTTCCTGCAAGTGCACATTTCATATATAAACAGAGAGCATTTCATATAGTCTGTCCCAGAGTGAACTTCTTGGTAAAGTTGAGTTAATAGTTTTTATTGATGTTCAATGACATTTTAGACATATGAATCTAGCGATTTAAGGATGAAGTATATATTATTTCAGGCTGTCCTGTTTATATGTCTTCACAGGGGACCTCCCGTGGCGCAGTCGGTTGGTGCGCCGCGGGACTGTGGTGCGGGAGGCTCTGGGATCGAATCCCGGGCAAGGCATGGGCGTTAGCTAAAGTTAGGTCATAAGCCAGTTTCTAAGCTGTCCCCTGATAAGCCCTCAGGTATAACAACGGGGAACGTTGATAAGCCTTATACAACACAACTATATAGGTTCTGAAAAATTTGAGCATTCAGATATTGCTGCCATCGCAGCAAGATCACAGATACTTGTATCCCCTCTGCGCAGCCAGTCTGACTGCTGAGTCATATAACCTGGGTGTGTAAATATTTCACGTACGCTATTTTACAAGAGAAAACAATTAAATTTTTAGAAATTTACAATAAAAGTAGAGGTCCAGAAAAACAACTAACTACGAAGTTCTGATACGCTTAATTGCCACACGCTCTTTGCGACACCAAATCTAAGTGCATAAAAGAAAATTCTCCTGTTCACTGACTTGAGTCGTCAAAGCACAGACAAAACCACCCGATCTAGAAACATGTCATTTTCAAGGCGGCCTTCCCTTAGGATGTAGGCGCCCATTAATGAGGGAATTTGTTTTAGAACTGATGCGTTTAAGGATATGTCATCTTACACATTCCTGAATACCATTTAAACTTCAACATTTTGTATACAAAATCTACAAAACTTAAATTTCTGTATTTTTTAAAAGTTAACCTTTGAGGGTTTAGCCTGCCTGCAAATATTTTGCACATTCAAAACCCCGAAACGCGTGATCTCTAAAGCCGAATGTTGTGCATCCACTACTCACCTCATCGCCTCTACACGCAAGACGGTCCACTGGCGTGCAGTTTCCCGTCGGCGACTTGCCTCAACGAGACATCAAGTGGCGACCGCGTGGCAGATTAATAAATATAAAAGTACGAGCTGTGTATAAAAGCCACTCTGAAGTTTCTATAATGCAAATTTTGCAACGAAAACTATTGCTGAAAACTCCCATTGCAGCCATTTTCCAGCCCTAATAATTATCTTTGGAGATAAAACGGAAATTTGAAACTTGTCTTTGAGCATGAAAGATTTCTTAAATTTTTTTCCTGTTTACACACTACTACAAAGTTGCCAACCCTTTTTGAATCACTAGTTTTTTGCCAAATTTCTCGAATTTATTTCATGAAAAAGTGTCAAATATTATTTCTACGAGTACTTATCTTGTAAACCTGTTGAGGTACATGCATGCTTCTTGCTTCAAAATATGTACTGCAAACAGTTATTTCTTTCAGGCGTTTAGAAATTCAACCCTTGTGGGCCGGAAAGGTTTTAATGCTTCATAAAAGTATATTAAATAGTTCTTAATGAGAAATCGGCGCAAGTTTTTCTTATAAATACTATAAATGCCAAAAAACCAATTTCCGGCATTTTGAAAATTCAGCACCCGAGGAGTTAAAACGGGGGAAAATATAATTTTTTATGGTCTTTTATATTTCTATTACTTGATTATAAATATATTTGATTGATTTCTGTTTCTAAATACTAGACAAATAAACGCCCAAACGTTAATTTCAGTTTTACAAAAGTCAAACCTTAACGAAGTGTACTGGCCGCTTCTTGTTTCTATATGCTACAAATACAAAGGCATAAAAATTAAATTCGGGTTTTCAAAATTAAACCCCTAGGGGCCGAAAATGAGAAATATGAGCAAATCTTATTGCAGCAAGTATGCTAGAATCAGATAGTTAAATAACACCGTTGGTAGCCGAAGTTAAAAGACAATATAGTCTTTTCTGTAGCAGAAATTCATATTCTTTTTCAAATGTTTGTGTAATGACACGCACTATACTTGTTATTGTTTAAAAGCTCTGCTGGTTTTTCTTTCTGCTACATGCGTTCAACCCACAATATGTAAAAGTTAATGTTAACATTGTACAAATGACTCGTATCTCATATTTGTAGGTGCGATTTCAGATGTGGTAAATTAAGAGTGAAGCAGCTATATTCCAGTGGCTACTAAGTGTAGTGCTGCGAGTGTTCAAGTACAGTGACGAGTGGCGTGGAGTGTCCGGGTATTCCCACAGGCAGGTCGCGACCCCGAGTATGCGAGGATGCAGGTAGGAGGCAGGCCACAGCACAGTGGGTGTGGAGTACTGCGCGCCTGGCGGGGTAGGCTACAAACAAATCAACCACGCTCTAGGGTGGCGGGCACGCAGGCGGAGAGCGCTGCTCTGGACCACAGTGACGCAGCCTCCATCCGCGTGCCTGGCTGACCACTGCCCGCTCATCTGCCGTGTGTGTGTGGTCACCTATCTGTTAGGCGTCCGTCCAGCAGCACGCGTCGAATGACTTCGCTTCTGCCAATAATCGTCATAAATGCACTGCTTAGTTGATTTGTTGTGTCTCCTTCCCAGCATGTAAACCATAACGTTGCCTTGAAACTCGTGGCTAGCATAGCTTCGTTGATCATGAGACTCTGTCAAACTGTTAGAAACTTAACTGTGACACAACCAAGGTCATGATGGCGAAGCGGCGAATGTGTCCTTTGTCCACAGCCTCACTTCCGAAACTTTGGAACCTGTACAGACCGCATGCGCCAACACGCAGTCTCATATTCGCTCGTTCAAGTCCGATATGCCTCGGCTTGCGGCATTGGAGCCGAAGCTTAGAAGTGTGGGCGAGAATATAGTCAACAAGGTGACTACTGACTTACAAGTATTGACTGCGGATATGCACAAGCTGACTGTCTTAGGTGAGAAGCTGACCAGTGGGGAGAACCGAATTTATGATACCAATGTATTGGTCACTGAAATGAATATGAGACTTCCTAAGCTGATCGAGACTGTGTACAGTCTCAACGATTTCACTTATGATGATGCACTCAGTATAGTGGAAGGACGGATATTAACCAACTTGAATGCACTGTCTGCCAATATGGAGGCCCAGATTCGCTCGTTTACATCTACCGATGCAGATACGCTCTCGGAGGGGAGCTTGAAGCTTTGGAGAAAAAACTCTTTTGTTGTGGGCATACAAGTTGCCGACAGTGGCCTTACAAACCTGGCTACCAAAACAGACAGGACCCTTAATTTCGGTAGTGCGGATGCAGGCACGCTGGCTGCTTTGACTACGAATCTGACCGGCCCGGAATCGAACTTCACGACTTTAAGAGTAGGCATAAGGGGATTCATTGACAGGGGATGGGGGAGAGGCCCTGAGGCGCCACGGTCGCCGGTCACCATGTTGGATTCCCGGACTTCCCGCTCTGTCATTCTAGCCATGCAACCGTCATGTTGGATCGCAAGTACATCGCCATCTCTGTAGCTAGCTAGCATGTTGCCATTATTGGACAGCCATATTTTTAGCAAGTATGCTGCCATCTTGAACTGTCATCTTGGAAGTCAGTATATCATTTTCATGCCCTTGCATTCCGAGGGTTTTCTGCGAGTGCTACTACTTTTTTATCTATTTGCATTCTTTCCTTCTCTTTCCTTCCTTTTTTCTATTTAGTTTTTTCTTCTCTTACTTAATGCTTCTAGCCTACTTATTGATAAATAGATAAAACAACAATTATTTTAATAATTATTTTTTAATTTAAAGGTATTTTTATAACTGAAAAGTTTACAGGCGTAAGTATTAATTGTTACATATAACCGGGCTCGTCTTTTCAAGGTGCATACTATCGCGATGTTATGACACTATTCTGTCTCGATTTTTCATGCTCTATCATTCCATGCTGTCACTATTTCTCTCTTGTTTCTCTCATTTCATCTCTTTCTCTCCTTATATCGTGTCTCTGTCGTTCTCTGATTACATCGCTTTCTTTCTTTTCTTTCTCTCTTGTCTCTCGCTTTCATTCGACTAATTACTCCCACTTGTTCGATTAGTCAAATTTGTTCCACTCCACTGTCTATATAGTCCCTTCATTGCCTGTTAGAGTACACGAATTGTCAATGTGTATATTTATTTACGAACTTAAATGAGCATTTTTTTATACACTGAAAGGTATATAAAAAGTTATTGTAAAGCACAATCAAGGCAGGACTTTTTAAAACATATACGAATTTTTTAATACTTAAAAAATCAATTTAATCTATATTTTAATTAATCTATATTTATTTTTAATATTTTAATTTATTCAGTTTGTTTTTACTTTTAAACGAAAATTAAGTCTCCTAGCCTTCTAACCAAGCACGCATGGATGGACACACGCATCATAAGGTCTCCCAGCCATTGACCGCAAGGCACTCGGCTGGCCGACCTTGCCGATCAGATTTATATGAAGCGATGCATGTATAAATAGTTATAATTATTTTAATATATTTTATTTGTCATTTGAAATATTCCAAAGAAATCTTTGAAAATACAGTCAAATGAATTTTTAACGCATTTGTAATGTTATTTCACTTTAATTAATTTAAATTGTGTAAATTTCACACTTTTCCATGACAGCTGGTAACATTTAAAATAAGAAATAATCCTCATACTTGTACAGGAATTGAACTCGGGACCTTTGGGTTAACAGCTTAAAAATTGTATATAAGCTCCAAACGTAGAAGCTACATTCATTGGAAAAGTTTCAGTAATGTATTAAAAATTTGGTATAGTTTTACAATAAGCGTATATATAGCTTATGATTACTGATATTTTAAAGCAGTTTTATTCGTTTAAAGGCCAGCGATGTACTGTATTAAAATAATTTCGTTATTTGCAGTCGGAGTCTGAATGCTTAAGCTAACATCTAATTATTTATATATATTAATTAAAAATAATGATGTAGCAAAGCAAGTCGGACTGTAAGCAAGTGAATATTTACATGTACAGGTGAATATAATTAGCGATTTCTTAGGACGCAAACAGTCTCGCGAAATTTAGTTAGTAAGTAACATTTCTAGCTCCAGGAATTTATTCTTTAAGACTTTCATAAGCATAGCGAGTAATTAAAAATAATATTTTTGTGTTCTTAACGAGATCTAGCAGACTGGTTACAATACAGTATTAAAATAACAGGATAAAAACTCTGTTTTTTTTTTTTTTTTCTTTCGATTTTCAAAATTATTTAATTTTTTGTTGTTGTACTGAAATGTTAAGTAGAGTACGGCCAAAAGTTATCACAACTACATTTCCGGTCTCCTATCTTCAAGACTAAATATTAAACAATGTTGATTATTCACTGCCTTGACTTTTTTCCGTATGCATAACTTTCCTACTCGGATTTTATGTCAATTAATGTACATGTGACTAAACCAAGCAAAATTATATTCTCTATATATCAGGGAGGGTACAGCCCAAGTGAGAAATTAATAACTTTCTATACGTATACACATAATTCATACTACATACACAAAAAAAGAAATCTAAAATTGTCCACACCATTTACAAAGCATCTTTACAGCAGCACGTAGTGAACATGATCTACAAATACGCAGCTCAAGACAGTCCATTCTATCAACATAAGAAGAACCTTTGGCCATATATTCTTCTCGACAAAGTTTCGGCAAAACTAACTAAACCACAGCAGTCTCTACTAATATATTGACACCAAAGCAGTCTCAATTAAACTAACTACACCACAGAAACCTCATATTTAACTAACTACGCCACATAAATCTCTGCTATACTAACTACACCATATCAGTATCAGCTAAATTCACTACACCACAACAGTCTCAGCTGAACTAACTACACCCTACATGTCAGTCAAACAAACCACACCACAGCAGTCTCGGCAAAACTAACTAAACCACAGCAGTCTCAACTAAATTATGTACACGACAGCAATCTCACCTGTACTAACTACACCACAGCAATATCAGCTAAACAACACAAAAACAGTCTCAGCTAAACTACCTATGCCACAGAAGTCTCAACTAACCTAACTACACCACATCATTCTCAGCTAAACTAACTACGCCACAGCTGTATCAGCTAAACTAACTACATCACAACAGTCTCAGCTAAATTATCTACACCCCAGCAGTCTAAACTAACTACACCACAGCATACTCCGCTAAACTAACTTTATCACGAATGTCTCAACGAAACGAATTGCACCACAGTAGTATCAGCTAAACTAACTACGCCATAGCAATGTTAGCTAAATTGCTTACACCTAGCATTCTCAGCTAAACTAACTATAACACAGCAGTCTTTGCTAAGCTAACTACACAACCGCAGTATCAACTAAACATACTACACCACATCAGTCTCAGCTAAACTAACTACACCATAGCTGTCTCAGCCAAATTATTTACATCATAGCAGTCTGAGCCAAACTAAATACACATCAGTCTCAGCTTAACTGCCTACACCTCTGCATTCTCAATAAACTTACTACATAAGAGCAGCTTCAGCTAAACAATTACACCACAGCAGTCTTAGATAAACAAGTGACACCACCGCAATCTCAGCTAAATTAACTACAGCACAAAAGTCTCAGCTATACCAATTACACCACAGTAGTATTCGCTAAACTAACTAGACCACGGCAGTCTCAGTTAAATGAAATTCACCATCGCAGTCTCAGCTAAAGAAACTACACCACCATAGTCTCAGCTAAAGAAACTACACCACCATAGTCTCAGCTAAAGAAACTACACCACCATAGTCTCAGCTAAATTAACTACACTGCAGCAGTCTCAGCTAAACTAACTACCACAGTAGTCTTGGCTAAATTAATTACAACACAGCAGTCTGAGTTAAAATAGATACGCCACAACAGTATCAGCTAAACTAACAACATTCGCAGTCTCAGCTAAATTTACTACAGCTAAGCAGTCTCAACTAAACTTACTACATGAAAGCAGTCTCAGCTATGCCAACTATACATTAGCAGCCTCAGCTAAACTTATTATACCACAGCAGTCTCAGCTCCACTAACTACACCACAACAGTATAAACCAAACAAACATAACCACAACAGTCTCGGCTATACTAACCACACCACAGCAATCTCAGCTAAACTAAATACATCACAGCAATCTGGGCTAAACTAACTACACCACAGGAGTCTCAGCCAAACTAAAAACACCACAGCAGCCTCAGCTAACCTAACTACTCCATTGCAGTCTCAGCCAAACTAACAACACAGCAGAAGTTTCACCCAAACTAACTATACCACAGCAGTCTCAGCTAAACTAACTACACCACAGCAGTCTTAGCTAAACTAGCTATGCCACAGCATTCTCCGGGAATCTAAATTTACACAGCAGTCTCTTTCAAACATACTACACTGCAGCGTTCTCAGGTTAAACTAACTACACCACAGCAGTCTGAGCTAAACATACTACACCAGAGCAGTCTCAGCTAAACTAACTACACAACAGCAGTATCTGCTAAACTAACTACACAACAGCAGTCTCTGTTAAACTAACTACACCCGGCAGTCTCAACTAAACTAACTTCACCCCAACAGTGTGAGCTAAACTTATTTCACCACAGCAGTTTCAGCTAAAGTAACAGCTGAGACTCTTGTTAATTATCTCAGACCGTCGATGTGCCAATTTCATTTAACATCACACGCCCGTAGTGCGTAGTAGGGCTCACGTTGGTCGCCAAATTAATGCAACTTTTATGTTACATTCGCATAAGTATATATTCGAAAAGGGATATGGATTACTGATATTGAAACTACGTTGGGATAGCCAATTAATAGGTATGTAAGCCAAATATTACATAGGTGGCTATGTGAGTTCATTCCTGGGTTTCCCTTAATAACTACTATAAACATGTACGTGTACACCAGGATAACACTTATAAGCACTGTAAGAGTAACTCAATACACCAGCCATTTCAAATTAATTTGCATATGACCCTCTGCTGGGCTTAGAAAATCTACCACTGTCACCTTTTCACATATTACACTATTTCAATTTTTAAGGTGGTATAAACCAAAAAATATATACTTTTTTTCTGGGTCATTTGAGCGTAATATAACGATAATTTACTTAACCTGAGAACCACTTGTGGCCGGTTCCTCTCAGGCTGAGGACAGCTGATGATGCAGTATGACAGCTACCTTTTGATGTCGCTACCATAACACATTACTTTTGTATGTGAGCTGAAGTTTCCTATGACAATAGTTACTTTAAAATATATTAAACATGATTTCCAATTACTAGGGGTAAGGAAGGTGAAATGTCGACACATACAAGAATGTAACGCGTAACTTTTAGTTTCAGCTATTTTTTTTTTTTTTAATCATATGCAGACTTATTAAGAGCTGAAATAACAATAGCGTGGAAGGCCCTGAATGGCAAAGTAGACCAAAATATTCGAAGAAATCATAACTACCGTTAGGTACTACTCGTTCCTACTAAACGCTGTACCCATTTACAAATACGTTACGACATGTAAAAAAGTTTCTAATTTGAAACTCAGTTCAAGGTTAATAATTCCCAGATAAAACTGTTCCTGACTTAAAACTTTAAAACTTGCAATAGCTGGTTTGCTCATGCTCGGTGAGACACTAAATTCTTTAATAGGGCATTTGTGGTTAAACTGCTGGAGTCTATGCTTATGACGCGTTTTCAACAGGGCGTTTGTTCAAATGTTCTAGAAGAAATTTCATTACGGGCTTCCCCATATTAATGGAAATGTAAAATACCAATATTTTCAGGTGTAGCAGGACGTTGCTCTCGAAGGAAATTCAATTTATTCGGTAGTGAGCAGTCTTGAACTGCTGCAGGTTCACACATAGTAGTGGGTGATCTCTCTACGTGAGGTAACCTCTCACGTACGTACGTTGTCTACAAATATAGCTATCTCCTACAGCTGCAACGCGGAAGTGCTATCAAGCACACACGTCAACGCGCAAACATTCACGGTTCTGTTATCAGCTGGACAGTGGCAGACACACGAACTAAGTGAACATTCCTGCGCTTGTTCCACTTCGGACGAGCGTCCTACCATACGTATACTCGCTTCGAAAGATGGTGGCGGAGAGAGCGATCTTTCTAACTGACTGGACCAGGCTAACTCTATGGTAATCTCTCCGGCCAATAGGAGTGCAGGGCTTGAACCTGTCAACCAACCGGAAGGCTTATAACTTAAACTACCTGAAAACGACTTACACCAACGGCCTAACTTACAAAAAACCTAGAGTAAAAGGTCTCGAAGCGGAGATAAATACATAAATATACCATGAAGCATTAACAATAGTGTGAGACCAAAATTAAATTAAATCTATATTGATTTACGTAAATACAAAAATGAAAGCTATCTAACTAGCCCATTTAAACATTAAATATTTCCATTCGTACATCTGAGATTTAAAATCCTCTATTCAGAAAAAAATTTAATAAAATAAAATAATTTTGCAAATTTTCAACAATTACATATTTGAAAACACTATGTGACAGACGTGAAAACATAATGCATAAATTAGGCATATCATTATTGAGACGTTAAAATTAAGGTAGTACACTAATCCGACAAATATTCACTTCTTGATACATACCGAACCCTCAGCACATAATTGCAAGTTTATAAATACAACTCGAAACAAAATAATATGCTTCGAAAAATAAAACTCTTCCTAATGCCACACATATTATGGATATTATCGTAAACGGATATAGGAAGTGAATATAATCCAATGCGAGCATTAGCACCACGAGTCATTTTCGATAATACAAGAAACGTAAGGGCAGATAACCCGCCGGAATTATTCTATGGTAATTACTTCGGTAGGTAGTTTCAAGGGGAATGAATACATGTGTGAAAAGAAGGAAACTGGATTATTAACCAACTGACTCAGTACAGTAGTGTTACAACACAAAATATGCTGTTTCTAGGAGGAATAATTTTGTATTGACCCTCCACTGCATTGCCATGCTACATTATTCCACGTAAAATTATAACTGTCAGTAGAACTATTCTAGTTGCAAAATTTTACACGTAACAGAGATTTCTCTACTGTATATTGTAAGGTAAATAATAAAAAATAATATTTTGGGGGGGGGGGGGTTGTAAAGTTGCTGTAGTGAGGTGTATGTGTGTGTGTATATATATATATATATATATATATATATATATATATATATATATATATATATATATATATATGTATGTGTGTGTGTGTGTGTGTGTGTGTGTGTGTGTGTGTGTGTGTGTGTGTGTGTATGCTGCACAAATACGATAGTTGTTTGGTTTCCGTGCAGACGAAGAAAGCTTCGTGAGAACTCGGCGTTGTTCGGTCCTGAAAGCCGAAGCTGTAGGAAATACGGAGACGTTCCGTATGTTGTATTTACTGAATTTATCTCCGTTTTTCGTCATTACTCATAGCATTTCCGTATATTAAGTGTACATTGCCGTAAAATATTCCGTACATACACGTAAATTTTTAATATTGTGCAATGGTCGTCATGTACAGATTTTGGCATTGTATCACACAATTGTTTGAAAACATACACATCTTTAGTTAGGTTTCAATATTTGTTATTTACATTATACAAGGAATATGTTAGTGGCCACAGCCGGTTTCGCATAATTATTTGCAACTTAGGTAAATTTTGTTGTAATATTTTAGTTTTATGCGGTGTAAAAGTGCATTGATTTTAAGGTAGTATGTATCATTTACAAACTCCTCATACTATGTTCTGAAAGCAATTTGCAGTTCATGTACAGTACATTAGTTTATAAATCAACTTAACTTTTATATTCTAAAAGTATTGCCATCTTTCTATTTTATCAGTACTAAGTATCCATTGAGTACTTATTCTGTTTTATACATGTACTTCCACTTCGGCAGTTATACTGACAGAGGAAGTCTTCACAGAAAATACGGACCCAACTAGCCTGCGCACTCACCGGATGTTGATGTCTAAAGTCAGACAGTAACATCCTCACAAAAATCTTCCAGTACGCCGAAAACAGTAATTGGTACATAACTATAGAACAAGAATTTTTTAACACGTTGCCAGCAGAAAGCTTCTATAATGCGTACTTTCTACAGGACAAAATCGAGGCCCACGCAGCCAGAAGCACAATGGCTTGCTTGGAAGATAGTTTTCCAGGAAAACATGTTTTTGCGGGGGTTGTATCCAGCGCTCCCTTTTTCCTGAGAGGTATCTGAAAGATGCCGCCCACAAAATTCAATTTCACTCTAATCTGGAACCACGAACAAACATTCGGGCCTGTGTAGATGTAGTCTGCTGGTAAACATACACTGCACAAGAGAAGTTTTGTATTACTGGTGCTCATTATGTCGCGGAAAATTGAGGCGAATGAAGTGTCGGTGAATAGATGGAAGGACATGTAATTTACATAAAGAAACAGTCTTCGGTTCACTTTTTTCCATCAAACAGAGATCACAGCACCAAAATACAAATTCTTGTATCATTAACAATGATCAGTTCATCCTGGCATGTTATTTTTAGTGAGTATACTCCAAGGATATGCATTGGGGAGACCGTGGACATATCGGGTCGTTCTACAAATTGTTATTCAGTACTTTTTGATGAATGTTGTCCACTTCTCATTGGCAGCGTAAATAACTCACGTGTGAGTTTCAATTTGGGTTCGGACGATTGACAGTTGCATGATTTCAAATCATCCAAGAATGTTTAAAGGAATTCGTTTCGGGTAACCCAGCCGTCGCATCCAGCAATAAGTTCTGCACGACCTAAGCCCTATGTAGATGAACAATGTCGTCCATGAGGATGAACTTGTCACATATTTCAGGGATGACAGACATGCACAACAGGCCCAATGGCCTGCGTTATGTAGCTGTCGAAGGGTAAGAATCGCTTACGTTTAGGAAGCATTGTTCCTCCCCTGCTCGATATGAATAGAAGTTGCAGACGTATTTCCGTCTGGATGCTGGCTCGCGGTTTTTCAACGCCCTAGCAGATCATGGATCAAGATGCATACACGCATGGATTTCTTCTGTGAACACAGCATGCTTCCGTGTGTCAAGCTCCGAATCAAGGAGTACTTCCCTCTACCCCACTCAGACTAATAAATATTGTGTGGTGAAAACACATTAGAAGAAAGCATCTAGTTGGCATTTTTTTCTATCCTAGCAAAGCCTGTTTAGGATCTTTTACGTTGATACCTCAGTTCCAGTAGCTCGTTGAAAGCCTATCTGCAGGTTAACTGCTGTAAAAATCGGCCATCTCTTGGCGCCAACCACTGAAAATCTCTCATACGCCACCCAGAATCATGAGGGTGGCCACTACGAGGGGATTCAGCCATGGAATTTGTTTTCCCAGTGTTTTTTCTACACACGACTCGCATAAGTTCGGTTGGCTCCAAGCAATGCAATCTCTCCTCTTCTTCGAGTGTTTCACATCCGCCAAGTTTACAGTATGAAACAGCTGAAACATTTTCACCCGTGCGCGGTCCAAATGTGAACATTTCTGATGCTTTCCCAGCTCTGTCGGCCATCGATTTTGGACACGTTCGCGCGCATTAGCTGCCACAATTGAAAGCTGTTTCTGAGTGATGGAGCGTAAAAATCGTATCGAGCAGTACTTCGCTGGTGAACGTAGCACGGATATCGTGTGCTGCCAATTACTATGCACATAAAATGTTACAAAAACTTACTTTTCGTGTTGTAACAAAGGGTATTCATGAACCTGGTTCATCGTGTCCACTTTTGTGAAGCATAGGACAGCGGCCATTTTCCAGCACTTACTGAAAAAACGTATTTTTTCAGTATGTTCTATTGTACCCATTTACATATTTGAAAACACTATGTGACAGACGTGAAAACATAATGCATAAATTAGGCATATAATTATTGAGACGTTAAAATTAAGGTAGTACACTAATCCGACAAATATTCACTTCTTGATACATACCGAACCCCCAGCACATAATTGCACGTTTATAAATACAACTCGAAACAAAATAATATGCTTCGAAAAATAAAACTCTTCCTAATGCCACACATATTATGGATATTATCGTAAACGGATATAGGAAGTGAAAAAAAAATGTATATTTCATTCATAAGGTTGCGTTACTTCTTGGCCACATGAATGGCGTTCTTTTCTGAATATCACGTATGTCCAATATAATGCGGAATTCTTTGCCATGTGTGTGCCGAAAAATGAATGAACGAGAAGAATGAACTGTGCAGTAAACGAGTGAAATAAAATCTTGCTTTATGGACGATCTGATAAGATACGAAGTGTTTGTTCATTGTCTTGGTGCGATAACATCTGTAATATATGTTAGCGGTACTAGTCATGAGTTGCAACAGAAACAGAATTGCCGTCAGAGATTTCAAAGTTAACATTCCTCTGGATCTTCAGGAACGATGTCTATCGTCACGAAACATGTTTAATATTTGAATCTAATCTTGCATTATCTGAATATAAGGTAAAATATAGTGTAAAGTTTGTAAACATATTTTTCCCGGATTACTTGCTCACAAACGAATCATCCCATCATGTGGTTTCAAAAGAATGAACACTTTGTTTAGTTTTAGGTCAGTAGTAATGTTGCTTTCAAATACTTTGAGAATCAATTTTTTAACTCGCAAACTAGGTGGTAAATAATTGATATATTATCATTAAAACTTGTTAAATTCAAACTTCGGATATTTATATTGTATTTATTCATACCAGGCAAGACAATGATTCTTTAAGCTGCTATCAAGAAACTAGTCAACAGAATAGTTTTAGTACATTTATATTACTGTGCCATTCTCTGTGGCACAATAGGCGTTTTGATTGGCTTTTTTTGTCTCTGCTCTTATTCGAGTAAATTTTGGTTTTCGTTGGCAAGGTCTTGTTGTCCTTGATTTTTTTGCTGTTAATCATCTGCTAGATTTGTTACACTCAAACTGAAAATTTAAATTTACGTAAAATAAATATTGTTAAATATTTATTTTGTCATAACTTGCATTAATTCTTAAAAAGTGATGTTTGTTTATGTAATTTTCAGGTTAGTAAAAATGGTTCATATAAATTTTTTTATACAGCTAACTGTGTTTCAGTTATATGTTTTCAAAATGTGTGTCGAATTTCTCATGTTGTGTTTGTTAAATCTGTTGGGATAGCAGTACTTGAGAAACAATACGTTATTTATTTTCCATTATTGTAATCATTATCTACTATTAGGTCTGCAACATAAAAAAATCACGAACTAATAAAATTTAAATTTCGCTGGTCAAACTACTTGTAGCGGTGACCACGTGTAACAGTTACTTTGTCGAACTACTACTCTGTGGAGTTATCTGTTTATGTGTGTTGTTCTATGGTGCAGACGCGACCTTCTTCCCTTCACGAAATTACCACCATATAACTGACTTCCAGGTTCTTAAGCTCTGCTGATAATTAATTAATTATGTGGTGACAAAACATCTGGTACTGCCGTTGGTAAGTTTAATGTAAATTTTTATTTACCCGGCTATGGTTTCGTGTTTGTTTATACTGGAAATATATAACCTGTTGGTTATATTTTGACATGTAGTGCTGTCAAACTGCTTCGCCAACTTTCCAGCCATGTTGTCCTAGCTGACTTCACGAGCAGACTCCGCGTATTACAAATCGCCATTTAACTGATCTTTCTCCAGTCTGATAGCAGTGTATCTGGCCCGCGGCAGCACCTAGTTCCTGTAACTGGGGGTGGCGTAACATTGCTCCTCGCTAATTTTTATCACTCCAACAACGTAGACCACCATGAATATACTAAACTCTAAAACGCAATACTGGGTAAATGATTGTTAGAGCACAGAGAGCTCAATGTTCGTCTACATAACGCCGTCATGCTGATCTAGAGACGAGGTTTATCTCGTGGCGGTTCGAGATCCGCAAGAGAAGGGAAGTTTCTGACACTGAATATAATAGGTATAATCCCATAGCTTGTATAATATCCTGTCTCTGCTACTGTATTTGTGCATAAAAGTAAAACGTTAATCAAATACATATGGAATCATATGGGTGAGAATTTTTATTTTAGACGTCTTGAAAGATTCTTTTGCCAAACTTTAATTTTCTTGAGCTTGGTGAAAATATAATCAATATTTACTTTTTTAAAGTATGTATAATGTAATTAATCTGTAGCCTAAATACCGATCATATCATTAAAAGTAACTAACTAATATAACACATTATTTCTTATCAGTTATAAATTATGTTTTCGTGTAGCATTAACTCGTAATTCTATCATTTTTGTCATCAGGTTTTTAAGTTTGTAAGGTAAAGTGAATAACAGGAAATAAATAATTCAGAAATTCTTGAAGTATGTGTGAAAGTGTGCGTGTATATGTATATGTCTCTCTCTGTGTGTGTGTGTGTTTGTGTGTGTATGTGTGTGTGTGAGTCGGAGTGTGAGAGAGAGAGAGTGTGTGTGTGTGTGGGGGGGGGGGTAGAGTGTCTGATGGTCGGTTTCACCAAATACCCCTTAAAGTTTAGATGGTTGCTTTAAATGGTGGCACTTAAGGATGCGTACTATCGCAAACTTAAGTGATTCTTAAACTGCCTTAGGTAGTCCTTAATTTAGGGGGTTGAAATCGGGCGTTAGGGGTCCCTTAAACTATAAATAAACTAATTGTTAAGAAAATAAAGCGGATGCAATTGAAGGAATTGGTAATTATAAAGCGGTACAGTAAAACAGTAAAAAATAAGTAACAATAAAAATACAATTGTCAATATCTATCGCTGTTCTTCAGCTCAAAAATAAATGTATAGGTACTGCTTTATTAAGGGGAATGGTGCATGCAGCAGTATATTTAACCGATTTTCGATATAAGTCGTTTCGCAAAGGGTTCGTCGAGAGTTTTGGGTCGACAAGACGCAAATAATAATTTTCAACGCCTTTTTACGTTGTTAGATATTTACTGCCGTTATTATTCTCGGAGCGCTCATGGAAGAAATGAAAGAATTTTTGTTTTCTTATCTTCAATCAGTGCTCCGAGAATATTGAATACAGTGAATTTGTAACAATCGGTAAGAAGGTGCTCAAAATTGTTATTTACGTCTTGTTGGGCCAACATTTTTAGAAAATGCTCTGTAAAACAAGTTTAAGAGAAAAACGATATAAATATAAGGTTTGCGTGCACCATTCCCCATGAAGAAGAAGAAGAAGTGGGCCGACGTGACGCCCTCCCAAACAAACGTGTGACGACGCGACTGAGTCCTGACGTGAAGTGTCCTCATGTTGCGGAAGGAAGACGGGCGGTTCTGCGCGACTATCGATCCATCTCTCGGGCACGTGCAACTCGCGACCCGAATGAGATCGAGGGTCATCGACCGACGGCTCTCCAACCCGCCGCCGGTCCACCTGTACTTCGTCGCCGACTTGAGACGCCGCGCCGCGCCGCGCTGCGCCATCGTCTCATTGACAAGTACCGTAAGGAGGCGTGGCGCTCCCGGACTGTGGTCTAGTGGTTAGAATACTCACCTCGCGCCTAGGCGAACCGGGTTCGATTCCCGGCGGGGTCACTCCTTAATTTCCGCAAGTGGGAATCGTCCCGGACGATGTCGCTCGTCTGCGGGTTTTACCTGCCCTTGCATTCCGGCGATGCTCCATTCTCACCTCAGTTCTCCCTCGTCGGCTCTCAAGTCCTCGTTGTTGAGTCCCCCGCCTACCGGAACTTCTCCTGTGTTCGAGGCCGTGAAGCCAGGGGGGGGGGGATAAGGACGACACTGCCACGCGCTCCAAATGCGCCATCGCCCTTAAGCGCAAGGCTCTCAACTGGCGTGCAGTGTTCTCGCACTCCTTATACCTTATTGCACTTTCAGCGGTGACCCTGTTATTTTATTGGTCAAAATCTATAGGAAGGTTCGATGAAGGGGCTTCAGTAATTTTGTATGTATTTGATAGGTATATTTTGAGATACTGCACTTTGAAAAAGCCGTGTAATAGTTTCATGGGGAACGTGTATTTCAAAACACTCTGCAGCGCAGTTCAACTGCAAGGTAGGTGGTAGCCTTAAGAGGCGGTCAATGTCTCAACTTGCGAATTTAGCGGCCGCCCTCGCGTTACGTTTATCAGCACCATCTACTTTCGTGCGGTGAGAGGCGTGTGTACTCTTTGCTTGGCTAACATCCCTTCCTATTTCCCCCCGTCTACCCCTCCCAGCCTCCCCCTTCCCCTGGCATCCGTCATATTTTTTGATTGGTCGTGGTAGTTTATTTAAGACCTTGCACGGCCCCGTTCTGTCTACTTTACGCCTTTCTGACGTCTGCTACGTTACACCGCTTCCTTACTCCTGCAACATCTTCGTTTATACCTGATGACTTATGCCCGGTTGCACCGACATCTTCCCCGATCCGATATCGAATGATCCTAGTTCCGAACCAGGATCCATTTTGATATTGGTTTCAATGTAAAAGTGTTGTACCAAAGAAATTTCATGATTCTGGACCTCCGATTAGTCGATCTTGGTTCTAAATGGTTCTAAAGAGAAGGATCGAGATTAAGTATGAGACAAATTTTGCTGTTGGTTCGTAATATATGACGTCACGGAAGTATGCGTATTTTCCACTATATATAGAACTAGATGTGCGATGTTTTATCTGTTTTAAGTGAATTATTGTTGTACGAATTTTACTGAATAATATTCAAGTGCGTATAATGTTGTTTTAATTTCCCAAAAGGCTGCTGATCTCGGATCGAGATTTCGAACCACCAATTTCGGCAATTTGAAATGAACTTCTACTCGATCTCCAGTCCAGCTCTGAACTCGAATGGTGGAATAGTTTTCTGTGTCGATCATAGATCCGATCTCGGACCGAGTTTCAAACCATGATGGTACAACCGGGCATTATACGCACTTCACCTAGGTCAGCTGTGTTAAAGAGTTAACATGAGAAAACATTAATTTTTAGTTTTTTCATTTATTCTTATAGTGCAGAGCGCTCTTCAGTGCGACACTGTTTTTGTTAGCTCTGTGCTGAAGAAATTTTTTTGTATTGTATCACGAATTAACATTCAGGAATAGTTAGTCTTTTGTCTTTTTCCAGTATAACATGGTTTAACTTTTTTCTTCTTAATTATAATTAAAAGCAGAATAATAGAGAACTGTTTTTATTAATATTCATTAGGTTATAGGACCAGCATCGCCTTCGTAGTGCATTTATGTTGTTAAGTGGCTATTTGGCGAGGTTTTGGCATCAGTAGTAAAAAAGATATTGTGTGTAGTTGTTACCATAATCCAAGTCTAAGGATGGATCTCGCATAACACATAATATCATTAGCTGGTGATTCAGACTGGGCTATTTAGAAGAGGAAGATCCGAGATTTACTAGATTACCAAGAAGGCGCATTAGATATTCTAGACAAGAAGTTGAAGAAACCAGATGAGTTTGTAGATGAGAAAGATAAGGTACACTATGAAAGGGATGTGGCATTCTATCGAAAGGCAAATAGTATTGTCAAATCCACAGTAGCTAGTACTGTTACTGACTCTGTATATCAAAAGATAATGAAAAAAGAAGTATCAGGAAGTTGCATGTAGGAAGTTTTAAAGAATCAGTTTGAAGCTACCTCAAGACCAGCTTTTTCAGGTATGTACAGAGTTATTTGCTTTTACCTGGAATACAGAAAGATGTTTCAACTCATATTGCCAAACTTAAACGTCTGAGGATGATTTGAATAATGGTTTAAAAGAGAAGAACGAGAATCCGTTACCTGATTTTTTTTTTGACGTTTAATATATTATTTGTTCTTCCAAGTAGTTTTGGAAATATTAAAGCAAGTTTGAGGTTACTTTAGAAAAATTCGTCAAAGACGTGTACAGCTCTGTATGTTTGAAAGAAACATGAGGGAATCGAATGATTGTTGTAGTATCTCTGAAGCTCTTATCATAAAGAATTATAAGAAGAAGTATTGTGTTAAGCCAAGAAATCCAGCTAAGGAGGACGACGATTCTAATTACTGTCGAAAATGGATCTCAAATGGAAGACCAAAGAGAAAGAAAGATGAGTCAATAGGTACCGCAAGTAATGCTGTCGAACGAGTATAGGCTATCCACGATAAAATTAGCACTTTTGAAAGTCCCGCTTAAGAGCTACTTGTATACACGTTGTGTGTTCTTCCGCCTTATGTAAGATTAACATTGTCATGGGCCTCATCACTTTATTCATGCGTCGGTCAAGCGAAACTGTGAAATTGTTAGAAAAGTAAATATTTTACCAATCTGCTAATTTTTACACTTCGATGCATTAAACACACAGAAAGTGAAAGAAATAATTTAATGGTCGGAAATGGTTACTACAATCAAACTTTTAGCCCTGTATTGAAGCTTTCCACAATACATTCAATTCTCAGTATTGCTGCTAATTGGGGGATGCAGCTTTCTCAGTTTGATGTCTCAAAAGCTTTCCAATATGGTGAATTAGCAGAAACCATTTACATGCAGCAGCCAGATGGTTATAAAGATGGGTCTAATTGTATCTGTAAGCTCAATAGAATTCTCTATGGTCTTAAGCAAGCTCCAAGGTGTTAGAATTGTCATTTTGGAAAATATGTTATGTCTCAGAATTTTCACGTTAGTGCAACAGTTCCATGTTGTTCATCAAGGAATATAATGGGAAAAGACTTCTGTCAGCTGTATATGCTGACGATGGTCTACTAGCAGCAGATAACTCAAAATATGTGAATGATTTTCTTCAGAGTTTGAAAGAGGAGTTCGGATTTTTTTGGAAGGAGGTAACATATTATTTATGGCTGGAGATAGAACAAAGTGACACGGGTATCAAATTGCCCAGAAAATCAATGCCAAATGACATAGAATGATTCGATTTTTCCAACAGTATACCAGAGTCCACTCAAATTCTAAAGAGTTCAGGAATTTAAGATCAGGGAAAGTTAGATAACATCAATTAGCCGATATTCTCACAAAACCCTTGCGGAATAATCGTTATAAAATCATGTGTAGTAACATAGGACTTTTCTGAAAAAAATAAATAAATAAAGGAAAAGTGTTAAAGTTTTAAAATGAGAAAGTAACAATTTTTAGTTTTTAATTTATTCTTATATTGCAGAGCGCCCTTCAGTGCAACACTGTTTTTGTTAGCTCTGTGCTGAAGATATTTTATGTATTTTAACCATGAAGTAACATTCGGGTAGAGTTAGTCTTTTATTTTTTTCCAGTATATCATGGTTTAACTTTTTCTTCTTGATTATAATTAAAAGCAGAATAATAAAGAACTGTTATTATTAATATCCACTAATCAGAGGTCAAACGCCGCTACCATGTTTTCGAGCTGATGTTCTACTGGTCACGCTACTGAGCGATGGAACTCGTGATATACCTGCGAAATGTGGAAAACGTTAAGTCTTTGTTGGCCGCCCAAGTTTAAATAATGTTTTCTAAATTACTGTTTACACGACTTAATCGTTGCGGCGTTAATCGTGTAAATTGTTTGTTGTTCGTTTTGGTAACATTTTTAATGGTTGAAGCTTTGACGGGTCCCAAACGACTACCTCTCACCATAACTGCTTTAATTGTTTGTAATATTATTTTATTGGAAATGGAAGCTTTGATGGGCAATTCTTGCTGCCTTCCTTTCTGTGGTATTTTATTAGTCTTTTATGGGTTTTTTGCCATTCAGCGTTGGTTTCTTTCTTAAAATAAAAATACTTCAAACTTGTCTGTAATTATTTATGAACTTGTCACAAACTCAACTTAGCTTTTACCTACATAGATTGGGGATGAGAAGATGTTTAGGTAACCTGTTATAAAGACTACAAAGGGATATACTTTGAGTAATTAAAATAATTTAGTAAAATTTATCCAGGAAAGTAAATATTCCTGAAGAGGGTTAAGTTAATAGGCAGAAATGCAAAAGGGCAACAATTACTAACACCGCTTTCCTAAAAAACATTATTTATTTATTTATTCCCCAACATGCTAGTATTTGTTGCTTGTTGTTCTTGTTGTCCCGCCGAGAGCAACTGCCTTTTCTGCTACTTCGATGCTCGTTACAAATATCGCTTGCTCTCAGATAGCAGAAACAGCATACCATGCGAACAAACCTAGTTCAGAAGTTTTGTAACTGGGAGGAAAAAACACAGTGAAAATAGTTTGGCTTACGAATATAACTATAATTATTTAGTGTACTTACATCTGTGACAAGTACTGAATAATCGCCATTTCTTGGCCTTCATGTGAAACAATTTCTCATATCGTAAAATTTTGGGCTATGGTACATAAATAATTTACATAATAATAATATACTAAAAAGTTGGTATAATTTTCAAGTGGTAGAAGTTCTTTCCGGATTACGAAACTGAAATATTTTGTCTTCCGTAAGCAAGGTTTTTCCCTGATAGGTTAAATTTGTAACACTTTTTTTTTTAATCAAACCATCACTCCTTCGAATTACACAAAATGTTACGGTACTATATTATAATGTAGTGTTCGTGCGCGCAGCAGGTGCATTTGTATTAGATGGGTGGTTGTGTTTGTGACAATTTCTATATCCCTATAAATTCTATGGTGAAATGCAGTTCTCGAAAATATTACCGATGTATTTTTATACGCAAAATCCAGTCAGTGAATTCAAGATAGCTGCATTGATAATTTTTAGAAATATTTGTAGCTTTAATCATTTACGTCCAGCTCGGGTACCCGTAAACATTTCGGTCAGAAACGATATACGTGTCTGACGTAAATGACGTAAATGACGAGCTTGACGTAAATGATTAAAGTTACAAATGTTTCTAAAATTCAGGGTCGCTTTTCAGATTCAATATCAATATTTCCTATTTTGTAGCCTTCGGTGCTGCGTTCTGTGGATAATGTTATCAATGGCGTGTGCAGGCGCATGCTACCCTCTAACTACGATTACTAGCAGTGAGGTAAAACCTGAGTATATTCTATGGTGTGCGCAGTTGAATGCCACTCTCAAACTACTATCACTAGCAGTGAGGTAAGACTTGAGTATATTCTATGGTGTGTGCAGTTGAATGCCACTCTCAAACTACGATCACTAGCAGTGATGTAAGACTTGAGTATACTCTATGGTGTGCGCAGTTGAATGCCACTCTCAAACTACGATCACTAGCAGTGAGGTAAGACGTGAGTATATTCTATGGTGTGCGCAGTTGAATGCCACCCTCAAACTACGATCACTAGCAGTGAGGTAAGACGTGAGTATATTCAATTATGTGCGCAGGTGCATTGATTTATGTATACTTCATAATTGTTATTCCTAGCATTTATTTTTATAAAGAGTGGAATGGAGGCATTAACTTTCTAGAAACGCGACTGAGCAAAGTTTTTAACAATGTATACTCTTAAACATTTAATGATCCAGAAGAGTCGGGATAAACATAACCATTTTTCTTCGTGATATGTTATAAACCGAGCGTGGCATAGAATTAATAGTTGATATGCAGAGCATTAAGAACACTACCAATGTTTTTTACAAGACAAGGCATGGATGACTGAAAACGTTATATCAAAATCCGACATTTAATTTTTATGCATACCAATATTAGTGTTCAAAGAAAATTTACCTCTGGTTGTTAACAGTTTTAATGATTCATTATCGATATTTATGCGTTTATTGACTCAAATATATATATACATATATTCATTCCTTCTTGTAAAAATGTCTATGATTGGTTAATAGGAACACCTTCTTTGTTATGCGCTTTCTAGCTACAGCTCCTAATGGGTTGATAATTCTAAATCTATGCGCCTATGTTCCAGCACATATTCAGTATGCGGTTTCCGTCAAAATGCTTGTTCAGAATCTTATCAGCTAACTAGTCGCTGTAAGGGATGCAAATAAGTATGTCTGTCGGAACGTATCATGTACCGTGCCGAGTGGATTATGCTTATATACATAAGTGCATTCCTAGGTTCGGACACAGCCTTAATGACACTTGAATCGACACATTGAACGTACTGATTATTTGTACGAACAGTCACCTTTGTAGTAGATCACAACTCCAAACTGCAAACAGTGTGTTAAATTGTATACCGTCGTGTGTCGAGCAGATATTTCTCCACTAATGAAAAATGATTTCCTGTCCATTTCCTTTCACATAAGAACGTAATGAAAAGTTTTCTATGTTATATGAAATCATTCACAATTAATATTACAATTGTAATTGTAAGTGCTAACAGTACTCGTGTTTTATCATGAACACCTAAACTGTACTAAAATAATATATTATAATTAAAAACAATGACCGTTATATATTTATGATGAGTCATTTTCGCAGAGGTAAATAAAACCAAACAATAGTTGATATTGCTGGAAATTTCCGCAAGCACGTAATTCTACGACATAAACGAAACACATGCCATGGTCGCCAATAGTAAATCATGAGTTGAGTATTCACAGCTGCAACGAATGCTGGTAACTCGCATGTGACAGACTCGTCTTTCTCAGAACTTGAACGTACACGTGGGTGAGCTGAGCCTAGTGTTATGACATACTTTTACCTGCTGCGGAACTGTCAACACTGCACGAATGACGTCGTCGAGAACTCTAGCGCACCTCTGGAGTATTAGCGGAACTAACACGAAAAACTGTTCAGACTTTTTCTTATCCCATGGCCAAAATAGTGTATGTCTTTACTGAATGTCTCTACCTCATCCTCATACCTAAAATCACATCTACATCTAGCTTTTATATCATTAGCAACGACCATATATGGATATGGAATCATAATCACCATAATTAATCATGCAATTTGACGCTTCAGTCGGCTGGGGGAATATCATGCATGATTTTAGTCTTAAAGACCAATATCCATAAATGAACTGAAGTGTGGCTACTTTAACGTATATTATTTTCGCAGTATTTTCTAATGTATTAATTAATTTTGTGGTTGCGTGTAAATGAAATGTATTACAACTTTCTATAAGTTTGAACAATTCTAATAAATTTTGTACAACATTGATTTTATTGATACAGTACATTAAAATCCTCAGAGCCATTTAATTTCTAGATATCTTTTCAAGCTTACATGAAGTACATATATTGACTACAACATAAACTTTATAAAATCTCTGTTCATTTTTATATCTACGAAAGTTTATTAAATATGTATTTATGTCAAAGAACTCGATTTTTATCTTCTGACATGTTTTCCCTAATCACTAGACCAAATTTAATGATCAATTAACACGCTATATTAACTACGAGATCCACGCCAAACGACAATATATACTACTAATTCAGACCCTGTAATTCACAAACTCATGCAGGGCAAGGTTTTTCACTCATTTACCACTATATGGCTCAGGCGCTCACTCGATATTATCGTTCATCTTATCAATACAAATTTCGATTCGCTTCGTTCATCAATTTCGTTTTCAAGCTAACTTCACTCACACATACAAATTAGATTATTCATCAGTTTCCAGGCAAATTGCTGTCTTCTTTTCTGCAGTTTTCAGGCAAATTGCAGTCATCTTGCCTGCAGTTTACAGGCAAATTGGAGTCCTCTTGCCTGCAGTTTTCAGGCAAATTGCTGGATTTAAGCTCGGGTTCCTTGTAAGGGGAGTGTGGGTTAGAATTCCACGCCTGACAAAAAGTTTCACACATATATTGAGACAGTCGAGATGGCTAACATAAACTGGTTTTCCTGTATTGGTAACAGTCATTTAAGCATGCATCTTGTAAGAATGTTTACATTTCTTCGGTTGTTCTGAAGGACAGCAGATCGTCACAAGTAAGCTCATATAGTGATAATGAAAGTTGTTATAATATGAACAAGGGAAGTGTTGGTGAGGATATGTCGACATCGTCAATGCTAAGGAGAACGCACTCGACCTCTGGGAGTTAAAGTTAGACAAGAGTATTGATCATCTGCTAATATTGTGGCAAGACATTCACAAATAACTCTAACGCTAGATGACATGGAGTTAATAACTGTATGTTCAGCACCTCATATATGATGTATCCATGTGAAAATTGTGGTGTTGTGTATGCGATTTGGAGTACCTTGACGGGCCACAACAGGATTTGTTCTATAAAATTAGACTAAATCATTAAATGTTTTTGTTGAATGAAGAATATCTTTGAGTGCATTTAATTAGAAATAAGTATTTTTGCCAAGTGTATGTATGAAATAAAGTTAAAGTGTATGGAAGACTATTGTTTTTATTCATTTCCTCCTTATACTAGAATGCTCGGGAGAAATTTTTAAGTTTAGTCCGAGTTAAATATATTATTAAGATTATATTCGATTTATCTACAAATATACTTTTTTCTGATGGTTGTATGCGATATATTTTTATATACAGATGTTTTTAGGTTATTAGAATACAATAACATTAAATGTATGTATGTAAAAGTTTAGTGTAGCTATCTACGTGACTTGTAGGAACATTTATGTTTGTGACCAAGAGATTGGGGAGTAGGATTGTAGGAATCGCCGGCCGCTATATGTTACGTCACCGACCACCATATTTGATGACCCTGACATTGACTTTGACCTTTGACCCATGACCTTTACCTTGACCCTGCTGACCTCTGGTCCTAAAACCGAAAAAATTGCGCAAAAATATTCTAATATTTTATAACCAATGATTTGATTTAAAATTGTTAAAAATTTTAAAAATTGATTTTAAAATTTATAAAAAATTTATTACTAAAAAATTAAAATTAAAATCGTTTAGAAATTGTTTAAAAATTTTTTTTATAAATTTTATGTAAAAAATTTCATAATTAAAAAGTTATTAACCCCAAATAAATTCTTCTCCTTTTTTTCCCACGAAATTTTTCTTTCTCCCCAAAAAATTTCCGCCGAAAAATTTTAATTTAAAAAACTGTTTAAAATATTTTTATTAAATAAAATATTTCCGGAGGTCTCCCCACGCACCGCCATTAATTAACTCACTTCTTTTCAAATCCAGCAGACGACTGATTCCCTCGCCTCCACTCCCCTCACAAATACTCATTCCGCCATCTTCATTTTTCATTCGTCATTTGTTTACATGCTACTGGATGCCGCCATCTTTGTGTATATGTTACTGGAGGCGGTCATATTTGTTTATTTCGTGCATAATTTGCATATATATTTTACTGGAGGCGGCCATTTTGGTTTTTTTCGTACATCATTTTTTATATATGTTACTGGAGGCTGCCATGTTGGAAGCAGCCATCTTTCTTGGCGCAGGCCGCCATTTATTATTGTCATTTGTTTTATGGTTTGTGTCTCGCCTTTGTAAGACAAACCGATTATGCTACCTGATATAGACCTTTACCGAATGGTGACACTGAACATTCCTGCAAAGTACTTTAATTAATTAATTATTTTTTATTCGTATATATAAAGTGGGAAAGGCTTTTTGAAATAAAACACCGCATATATTTTATTACATAATATTTATTACACGCATGATAAAATATACAGGCTCATTAATTTTCTTCGACGTTCATCGCTCGATCTCCGCCTCGGAGATCCAGGAATTGTAGCAGGCAGGGAAACCCCACCACTTGAAGCCGGCGATGCTTGAAGACGAGTAAACTGTTACGGTGTGCGAATATTCAGCTGCGCTCATGACAGTATTTTGATGGTTCTGTTTCGGCAATTGTAAGATACAAGCCGTCCGTGAAGTATCAGGCATAATGAGTACGTGTTGGCAGGAATATTTCCATGCGTAGTGAATTCGATTCTGCAATCGTTCACATTGGAGTTAATACGTTCATCCTGTTTACTCAAATCGAATACCATCAGCAGTCCCAAACTCTTGAACGTTTCAAGTCTGAATATCGGGGATTGGGTGCGTCCATAACATGCAGTTCGGAATTGAGTGTACATCTGATATACCATCAGGTACTGGCCATTTTCAAAGTTCGTGTTTCATTTCTACATACGTGTAGCTTTCGCTATTCCCAAATTATTTGAAATTTTCTATTTGGCATGTGTCGAACTGCAAATGGCTAACTTTTACATTGTGTTGTCTTCCGGTCTGTTGACCAACAATGGTGTACCTCGGATTCTCAGAAGCAAAGTTGGTCTTCACCATCCAGTAAATGTGCTGGATTGTTGGCAATCCAGGGTAAGTTTCCAGACTCCACGACCTGAAAGCCACATCGATGTTTTTACCATCTTTCACATTGCGCAACATTGTTAGGCATTGTGCAGTGCTCAACTGCACATGAGGCATTATATATTCGATACACTGTAGGATCAACTCTACTGCCTCCAGGTTTTCTCCCGTACCCACTATGGTATCCAAATGTGTATTGGTGAGCATTATCACCAACTCCTGCTTCGAGTTGAAGATAATTCGTTTGTATTCTTCAACAAATCTCAATAGCATGGAGAGCGGAGCGCTTACCTCGAACCTTCCTTCGGCATAAATGGGAACACTGTAAGCATCTTAGATTCCCCAGCCTGCCATATTGGCTGCAGTCAGCTCATTCGGCATGAGCGAAAGGTAATGTTTTATCGTTGAGGTTATGCCCAAATCTCGCGATTGGTCCACCTCGGCACCATTGAGAAAGTAGGCGATGCGATCGATCAGGTGAAGAATTCCATTGCTAATTATTTTCGTCGATGCTGGATTGGTCCCATCCTCCTAAGTCAGAGTCTCCCGGATTCACAGGAAAGACTGGCAAGGAAGACTACTAACATCTTGGTGTTGGACCGCTTTCCGAACCTCCGATGGTAGTGTGTGTGGCCCGATCAGGAATGGCTGGCACGCATGAAGTTCCGCCTTCGTTACGCTGTCTTCGGAAATGGTTGGCTCTTCGTAGTTTAGGAAATCTTCCATGGCGATCGACGTTGTAGCCGGGATTGCAGAGGATAATCTCGCTAGCACGTGTTAACTCCTTGGTGACCATAGTGGGCATAGCCAATGAACTGCACGCGGCTAGACGCAACTACCACCGTCGCAAGGTCATAATTTGTGGGATGAAAGATCTGTTTCAATCAGACCTCGTCGAGATGATACCATATTCTAAAGTCAACCAAGGCTTACAAGTGCATGATGACAGTAATCGACGCCTATAGCAAATTCGCGTTGGCCAGACCTGTCAACTCGAAGAATGCACGTGATGTCACCAAGGCCATCGCAGATGTGTTGAGCGAAGGACACATCCCGGCCAATTTGCAAACCGAACAGGGCAAAGAATACTACAATGCAAAGTTCAAGGCACTGATGAAGAGATATATCATAAATCATTATTCTACATACAGTAATCTTAAAGCTTCAATTGTCGATAGGTTCAACAGGACTCCGAAGGGCAAGATGTGGAAGCATTTCGCGGCATATAGTAGTTACAAGTGGCTTGAGCTACTGCCGAAACTTTTGCGCGTTTTCTACATCGAGGAGATCCGGCCGACAAAGCTTCCAGACAAGTATTTGGTGGGAAAGGTGCTGAAACGGCGTAATGTAAGGGCCTACATCAAGTCGTGGGGTTTCCCTGCCCGCTACAATTCCTGGGTTGCGAAGGCTGACATCGAGCGGTAAACGTCGAAGAAGATTAATAAACGTGTATATTTAATTATGTGTACAATAAATTTGATGTAAAAAAATATATGCTGCGTTTTATTAAAAAAAAAATAAAAAAATAAAAAAACATTTCCCGTTTTATATATAAGAATAAAAAATAATTAATTAATTAAAGTTCTTTGCAGGAATTGTCAATGTCACCATTCGGTACAGGCCTATATCAGGTGGCATGATCGAGTTGTCACACAAAGGTGAGAGACAAACTATAAAACAAATGACAATGCAAAAAAATGGAGGACTGCACCTAGAAAGATGGCTGCCTCTGAACATGGCAGCTTATAAAAACATAAATTTAAAAATTATGTACGAAAAAAAAAAACAAATATGGCCGCCTCCAGTGACATATACACAAATATGGCGGACTCCAGTAGCATCTAAACAAATGACTAATGAAAAAATCAAGATTGTGGAATGAGTATATGTGATACAAATATAGTAAGGGAGGTGATCCTATGCAAAACCTATGTTTTGGCAGATATGGGAAACAATCTGACAGGGAAGTTGATTAAGAGATTTGTAGGGCCTTTTAAAATAAGTAAGTTCCTCGCATCGAACACTTTAAGTCTAGTTTCGCGCAGCTCCAGTATAATTAGGGGTTCGGAATTAGGGGTTCGGAATTAGGGGTGAGGTTTGCGACGGTGACGCTTTCGCGCGCTTCGTCGTTGGTTGCACTTCTGGCAGATGGCATGCTCCTTGCCGGGCTCGTCTCCATTCCCTTGCTTTCTTCCCCTAATTTCCCTCACTCAACCACCCCATGCTTCAGCCTATCCACCCCCACCCCCCTCTTTCTTCACCTCTTCCCCGGCTTTATTATCGTCGCCGCACGCGAAGATGTCCGTCTAAGTCTGCTGACGAGAAGAAATTGAATTTGGAAATATAACTTAAATTGTCAGTAATGCATAGTTGGGGTGCTTTTTATCACCGTCTATCAGAATCAATGTAGCTGTGTAGTTAAACATGAAGTACCGAAACAAACGGTGAGTCGTGGGTGCCTCATTTTGAGAATTTAGGGTCAGTTCGCTTTTATTAAATTTGTGGCATAGTTTGTGTAGTTTTTGAACCTTGCAGTTAGTGGTGATTTTCAAAATTCTAGTTTGGATGCCGTTCTAATTTGTTTTTTGGCTTTAACTAAATGCTTGCTGTAATGTTCAAGTTTTAACATGTAGTGTTACTTTGTCTGCTGCCCATTTCTTGCTAGTGTCAAATTGTACCTATACTGCGGTCACGACTCACGTGTTGGGCGTAGGGTATTTGTTATCAAATGTCGTTATTTAAATACTTTTACGTCGTGCAGGGCATAGTTCGTGTTTGCTAACCACCTCTGTCGACATATGCACTTTTTACTGAAACTTTTATTATTATTTTCAATTGTATCATATATATATATATATATATATATATATATATATATAAAGGAGGCTCTGGCAGGGCTACACAATGTACCTGCAAATTGTAGTCTTCTGGTCAATACTTTTCGGTAGCCTTTTAATGGGTCGTTTTCCACACTTCACTTTAGTCTATATTAACGCTGCTAAAATAAGCCAATTGTGGTATAGCATTTTCACATTGGCGGAGATTTTTTTCAGATGGCTCTGAAATACTTAAAATTACGCTGGTTACCGTTTTGAGCAAAAATTGTGATTTTTGTTAGTGTATCAAATATGTATCAATGTTATGTCATAAATCAAGTGATTTATGATTTTTTAATTTTTTAAAGTATGGAATTACTAACACTCTTCGTTAATTCATGAAGATAGTCATTTTCAAATTTGAATTGTATTATAATCTCAATATGTATTTTTCCCATGGAATGTATTTTTGGGATTTCTTTGTATTTTGTCTAATTATTGTTCATTCATTTTTTTACGGTGCTGCATGTACGTTTAGAAGACAATATAAATACTTATTACATGAATTCATGACTGTGTTATTTGTGCATTGTATAGCATAATTAGTTAACATTTGCGCGAATGGCAACTGCTGCATAATATATATCGTGATAAGTATCACATTAGAGAGCATAGGTGCTTCCCGAAATTAAACCTTCAGGAATCGATAGCCCTTTGGCATTGTCTAACTCAAAAAGGCTTTCTCACTAGATGACAAGTTACGTCCAGTTGGACGTCTTGTACGTGTGTCTTATACTAGCAGACTTGTTTGCTCCCAATTCCCGCTCAATAATACCTTTCAACATGATTGGGGTAGGTGCGATATTATCTGCTGCGTTAGTGAGGGACATGAGCGAAGACTCGTTAGTCCACCAGCACAATTTCTGGAAGAGGTTTCCACATCTGCAGTACGCACGGAGATTTGTGTATAGCCAAGGCTCAGACTATTTGGGCATCTGGTATCTTCTGAAAAAAAAAATAATAACTTCAGGTCAAACCAGCTAGGTGTTGTTAAATTTCTCCTCTAGATAAATCAAACTACCGGTTACGATTTATTTGTGATATTATTTCCGGTCGGATACATTTTATATTTAGATGATACTTGCACGACTTTCATTTTGATACATTCTTGAGACAGAAATTCTTACGGCATGCATAATATATTCAGTGATATGACCTTAAATTCAGTATTGACTCCATTCATTATATTGTCTAACATTCTGGGGCTATGTCCAATCCTTTATAGTGGACATCCCACTTCACGAAAACTGTTACTTGAAAAAATTTCAAATGTGTATGGAAAACTGATTTTTATTTTGTTTACTTACATGATTACTCGGGATTTATTTGAAAGATTATCCAGCGTCTCTTTTATGTCGCTTTCAGTGTACGAGAAAACATACTTTCTAATTACTATGATGTCAGTTATCAATTACGTCGCAACGGTATTAGTGACTATTATTAACTCGAAGCATATAAAGAATTTTGTTTTACTAATTTCCAAATGTCAGTATACAAACAAAAATATAAATTCTGTGGCTGTCTTTAGCGTTGCTCAGTTAACAATAACTGTTGTTTCTACGGTCGTATCAGCTGTGTGCTGGAGTGTTTTTATCAGCGAATATAAAAATTCATATTTTATTCATGGGATTTGCTACGTCTCTGCCAGTTATGTAACTGTATTGTACCAACTTTTCGTATTTGTTATAAGTTCACAGATGGAACATATGAATACGAAACTCAAAACATTTATTGGTAATGGCTGCGAAGGTACAATCACGTTTATATGTCCCGTGGAAAGAGCAGTTCGTGTTCAACCTACCTTGATAGAATTGCACAGGGCAACCATTGCAGAAGAACTTTCAATTATTAGACGTACTTACAGTGTACTTTGGGAACAAACCGAAGAATTAAACTCTATTTTCTCTATACAAGTCTTATCACAATTCACATTAACGTTCTTCCAAATCGTTATGTCCCTCTATATGTTGTTCAGTATTGCATTAGGAACCTACGTCGGCGGTAGAAATATTATGCATTTAGGGAAGCCTTTTCCTATAGCAACATGCTTCGAAGTTTTCATACTTATTATCTTGATTTGGTGGTTAGTATTTGTCTGCCAACGTGCACGCCAACAGGTATGTATGATTGGGTTAGCTTTATTGTTATTTTATAACGTACAGCATGATTAGTAACAATCACATATCTGACCATTTTTATTTTTGATCGCTTCGCCAAGTTCAGTTAAATATACTGTTATTAAAATGAAAAATTGTGTATATCATAAACATGCCGTTCAGCGACGCGATAGTTGGTTCCAAGCCTCTATTAGATCTCCCAGAGAGGATTTTCGTTTTCTGTGATATGCAATTTATTATACAACCAAATTCGTATTGTCACTGGAACATATTTATATCCCCCCACCTTTTTTTTAATTATGCCAATCGCTATATCTTTGAAGGATATTAAAATTCGACTTAAAAGGGCTAGGCCTTCAACAAGAGTAATGACTTCGAACTGGTTATGTGTCGTTAATTGCACATGTTATTCGTTCACTGGTTGCTTTGCTTGGTGGGAACGCAAATTTCACTGTTTGTTAGCTTAGACTTAAATATATCTTTGTGGTATTAATAAATATACATATGGCTGACAGGTTCAACTCACGGGGCACTTAATTCACAAAATGATGAACGTCACAACTGACAAGAAACTTCAGTTAGAGGTGAGTAATATTGTGCTGATTTAAAACTATTTGTAATTTACTGAACTATAATTTTATTTTATATTAATTAATGTTAAACGGCTGTAGAATTGCAGGTGTTTCGTCACATAAATCAAACGCGGGATTCAACACCATTACGATCATTCATCATCATTAGTTCTTACTTGTAACATTTACAGCATAATGCTGACAGTGATGAATGTGTGTAACATTACCTTGACATATGATGACCTTTGTATATATTACAATGATCCTACCAATAATATTTCCAAACCTTCCAAATGTTACGAAAAATATATACTCATTTTAGTTTTTTACGACTTTGGATTGCAAATTAATTTACTAAAAATTTGGCATCAAACAGTGTAAGAGTTACATTAAAAATAAAAGTACTTTTCACGAGGATTTTTGTCGGACCTTTTTAAAGTAAAGACATCAAGAGGGTAGTGGTTTGGACTCAACACTTTCAGTCCCTCCCCATCTCCAAGAAAAAATTGTGGAGTATAGTTCTTTCTTCTTCTGTTCGTCGATACACGAATAACCACAGTCAGTAGGCACCAATAGCCTTCATCCCTACGGTCTAATTACTCGGCCTTCTCACCACCCTCTCAAGGAAATAACAAATGTGCAATCCCTACCATTGTGTAAAGATATACCTAGAATGGACTTCGGCCTATATATCCGTTTACGAAAATATTACAAGATCTGTAAAACATACGTATGAACGAAATGAAACTTAATGTGGACATAAGTAACACGAAATGTTGCATATTATTTGCACAGTCATAATAAAGAAATAAACACCACTTTATAAAATGCTAGATAACTATGGATATATATATATATATATATATACATACCTTATCTGACGTGTGCATAGTAACTGTTTTGTGTATATAAGAGAGTTAGTGAGTAGGTCTGTGCCACGTAATTGTAGGTTTTAGAGTTCAAATCTCCAACGGGTAGCTAATTATTTTATGTGACGTATTATGGATGTTTATAACTTATTTTATTGTTAGAAAATGTTTATTTCGAGAATAGATTTGTCTAAAAGTAATAATACGCAAGTACCAGACGAGCAGTGGTTGTTTGCTAACCACATCGATTGTTTTATAAAGTAGATAATTTATTCTGTATAGCGCGAGTAATTTTAACAGGAACACCTGAGAGCCTTAAGTTTAATATTGTAACAGTTCTGTGTTTTTTTGACCGTGTAATAGAAAAACCGTATTTAATTACGGAGAACACAAGATTGATTATTATGCTTATTTAATATACCCATTTAAACACAGTGGTGAAGCCGAGAAAAAAAAGGGGGGGGTGATATATTGACATATATCCCCCCCCCCCTTGCCAGCCGAAAAAAAATAAAATTTGAAACTAAAATTACAAGTTTTATTTTATTTTAGCTCAAGGAATATGTGATCTTTCTTGAACATGAAGAATGTATATAGCATTTTGTGGTTCCATATCCGTACATGAACCCATTGAATATAAATAATTATGTAACTATAAATTTGTAATAATACAAGTTTTGTATTTTGTTCAAAAATATAAATATGTAATATATCCCTCCCCCCACCGTCAAACATTTCATATCAAGGAACGTAGTACGTTCTTAGCTACATACATGTTTAAATAATATGTCAATGTGTTGCGCCCCTTTAGGGCGTAGCAGGGCTAAAGGCAGGCAAGAAGAACGACGCACACAATTTAAAAAAATCAAGAAAGCATGGACACAAAAATTCCATAATCGATACAAATATATTGAAGCCCATCTATACATTATCACCAAGAACAACAACTTTGTAACTTGAGTTGAAAAATATAAATTGCATCTGTAAATTTATGTTGCTTGCTACCAATCGATGAACTAAGTAAGGGAGAGAACACACATGCACTGGCACAAACAGAAATATAACAATATTAATATATCCTAAGGATTATCACCCAACCTGAATAAACACTTGTGTGAAATCCCATTAAAAAATGAAAGTGGCTCCCTGAGTAAAGCAAGCACCATTACCACACTAAAAGTAAAGTACGCCTGATGGTTCACTAATGAGTATAACATTTAATACTAATTTCAAGAATATCATTGCGAAGGAGCAAACACACTCATTACATTTAACCATGAACATAAAGGCACGCCATACAATATCCGATAACTCCTTGGCATTAAAATCCTTTTGGCAAATCGTAGTCCAGACCATTCCTACAGCACGCCAAAAAAAAAAAAGGATGAATCCATCTCTTACAATCATACCCATAAAAATACCATATTGAAAATTCACACAAGCAAAAGAGTGAAGAAACACTTCCCTACAAAAATCCATTTTATAAAACTACTAAATGGAAACTCTACTCCCAGCATGACAACAACTACGTTAATTGCAATACTTGACTTGAGTAGTACTCATATTACGCGAAAACGCGTCTAGCATGCTGAAGCCCCGAAGTATGAAGTGGTGTAGACAATATCTATCGTCCGCCAGCCCGCGCAACTCGATGAGGGACACTGCACACTTGCTCGGGCTGGAGACAAACATATATACGCGAAAACGAGGCTCGGGGATGTTAAGGAGGCGGCGAGAATAGCGGAGAAGCGTATGGAAGATTCCAGAGTGTGTGAGGCTGAACTCGTTGCCAGTAGTTGCCACCAGACAGCGCTCGACCGCGCCAGGAGCGCCGCACGCCCCTCTTCAGTATAGCTCAGCGCTTGGAAGCGTTCAGGCATGCGTCACCACCGGAGTTAAGGAAAAAAGTGGGGGGGGGGGGGGCGAAGAAATACAAATTACCTTTTTCTGCAGCAAAAATATTGCCTCTTCAAATAGTAACCCCTCTTCAAACCAAATATCACTTTATTAGTCTGGGCTACCTAATACAGACTACAGACGTGACTTATACAGACTTGCTGACCAAGGTCATTAACGTCATGTAGTTCTGTAAACACACCAACCCCATAATAGCAGTATTTAATCGTACTCCAGAAAATTTGTAGGCACACACATTTCACCAGATGGCGGGACGAAAAATAAATCGTTCATGCAGGACAGTCTTTGGTAGGACAGTAGAACTCACATAAAATTGTATGAGTTTGCTAACTGACACGCGTGTCAGACTTGAAGCAAGGATTCAAATGTTTTAATGAGTAGCGTAAATGTCCGTCGTACATATATGTGAATACAGTACCATGTTTTCCATACATAAGCATAGCCGTTACTCATATCATTTTCCATACATAAAGAGTACTAGTACGTTAAAGCCTAAACCAATGCAGTTTTCAGGGGGAAAAAATTAGCACTGTAGGTAACGTGTGGAAATGAACGGATGGTTCTGTCTTCCCTTATGCTATCCTTTTTAAATATCGGAGGAAAAACGGTTTTGAAAATATGATACACTACATACTGTAGGTGTGTTCTCTTATGTTTTGGCTCCCTGGGAAACCTCATCAGGTCGTGTGCTTTGGTGGGATCTCCTTAAGCATTGAAAGAAATAGTTGTATTTTATATCTTTAGAAAAAATTTAGAGGCAACGACCAATCAGTACAGAGCAGTCGGTTTTGTTGCAGGAAAATTTTATTTGCAGTAATGTAGGTATAAATCAATATGGCAAAATCGCGTGTGTGCACATGCTGACAATTATATTTGTTCACAAATAATAAGCGACTGTGAAAGCAAATGTCGGCTTTGAAGAATGATCTGCTTCAATATAGTTGTTTTATACGAGGTCATGTTAGGAATAAAAGTAAACATGACAGGCTTGCTGCCGGTTCCCATTCCCTGGAATTAAGAATTAAGACATTAATGGAAAACTGCAAATACGGAAGACGTGTTTCTGTATGACAGATAAGCGCCTACTGCAAGATTCTAAATGCATTATTTTGTGTTGTAAATGTACACCGTATCCGAAATAGTAAATTGTGTTGACAAGATGATCACGTGAACCGATTTTCTATGCAAATATTGTGACGTATTTGGTAAATTGTTGTTTCGTATCTTGTATATGGCGGATGTTAGCAAAAATACAAAATGACAATATCAGCGCCATGTGGGTTTTTGACATTCAAAACACATGTGCGAATGCGTACTTGAAACGTCTTTTAAAACAAAATAACTGTTCATAAAATATACTAGACATGTTTTTAAAAGCAAGTAAGTGTTGTGCTTTGTTTATATATTTTGCAACACATGTTTTATTTTAAGTCGTTATTAGATATTATATTATTGTCTTGTTTATTAACATATTCGCAGCGTTCCAGTAATGATCGTGCATTTAATAAGCATTAAATTTACATAAAACATATTTTCATTGTTAATGTAAGAATTTGCTGACTCGAGTTCTAAACAAGTGACTGTCGACAACGTCCGGATTGAAACCTACGAAATCACGAATTACAAAATAACTAATTTTTCCTTTCGGACACGGCCTTAGCTTGACTAATAGTGGTTGGCACCGATGTTTAGTGTAGAAATATTAATATTATGTAATGTACCTAGTCTGGAGTAGAATATTGCGTCTCCCTTTATTATGTCTAGTTTTTATTCGTTCGTTATTGTAAACATTACTAATTAACACTTCAGTGTTAACGTTTTTCGCACTGTTATGAGTCCGAGGTTTCAGTGTAGAATATACAATGGTGTACTGTGTTGCTCCCGTGTAAATGTAAACACACACAGCTGCCAACTTTTCAAACAATATCCACTAATGCATATCATTATTGTAAACTTGGGTCTTACAGAGACGACAGTTGCATTGTCACTTTAAAACAAACATCTGTCGGATTTGAGCCTTATAGGTGATCATTAATGTACTTTTCCCGCAGTCTGCATAAGGTTATATTCTTAATGAGACGCACGCTCATACAGCGTTCGCATTCGTCTACGTACGTAAATGTTTTACATGTCTCGGGAAATGACATACGCACGTACACGGGGAAATGAATGTGTGTACGTCTTGCGCCCTTACAGCCCATAAGTTACTATTTCGAAAATTGATTTATGTATACTTCATAATTGTTATTCCTAGCATTTATTTTTATAAAGAGTGGAATGGAGGCATTAACTTTCTAGAAACGCGACTGAGCAAAGTTTTTAACAATGTATACTCTTAAACATTTAATGATCCAGAAGAGTCGGGATAAACATAACCATTTTTCTTCGTGATATGTTATAAACCGAGCGTGGCATAGAATTAATAGTTGATATGCAGAGCATTAAGAACACTACCAATGTTTTTTACAAGACAAGGCATGGATGACTGAAAACGTTATATCAAAATCCGACATTTAATTTTTATGCATACCAATATTAGTGTTCAAAGAAAATTTACCTCTGGTTGTTAACAGTTTTAATGATTCATTATCGATATTTATGCGTTTATTGACTCAAATATATATATACATATATTCATTCCTTCTTGTAAAAATGTCTATGATTGGTTAATAGGAACACCTTCTTTGTTATGCGCTTTCTAGCTACAGCTCCTAATGGGTTGATAATTCTAAATCTATGCGCCTATGTTCCAGCACATATTCAGTATGCGGTTTCCGTCAAAATGCTTGTTCAGAATCTTATCAGCTAACTAGTCGCTGTAAGGGATGCAAATAAGTATGTCTGTCGGAACGTATCATGTACCGTGCCGAGTGGATTATGCTTATATACATAAGTGCATTCCTAGGTTCGGACACAGCCTTAATGACACTTGAATCGACACATTGAACGTACTGATTATTTGTACGAACAGTCACCTTTGTAGTAGATCACAACTCCAAACTGCAAACAGTGTGTTAAATTGTATACCGTCGTGTGTCGAGCAGATATTTCTCCACTAATGAAAAATGATTTCCTGTCCATTTCCTTTCACATAAGAACGTAATGAAAAGTTTTCTATGTTATATGAAATCATTCACAATTAATATTACAATTGTAATTGTAAGTGCTAACAGTACTCGTGTTTTATCATGAACACCTAAACTGTACTAAAATAATATATTATAATTAAAAACAATGACCGTTATATATTTATGATGAGTCATTTTCGCAGAGGTAAATAAAACCAAACAATAGTTGATATTGCTGGAAATTTCCGCAAGCACGTAATTCTACGACATAAACGAAACACATGCCATGGTCGCCAATAGTAAATCATGAGTTGAGTATTCACAGCTGCAACGAATGCTGGTAACTCGCATGTGACAGACTCGTCTTTCTCAGAACTTGAACGTACACGTGGGTGAGCTGAGCCTAGTGTTATGACATACTTTTACCTGCTGCGGAACTGTCAACACTGCACGAATGACGTCGTCGAGAACTCTAGCGCACCTCTGGAGTATTAGCGGAACTAACACGAAAAACTGTTCAGACTTTTTCTTATCCCATGGCCAAAATAGTGTATGTCTTTACTGAATGTCTCTACCTCATCCTCATACCTAAAATCACATCTACATCTAGCTTTTATATCATTAGCAACGACCATATATGGATATGGAATCATAATCACCATAATTAATCATGCAATTTGACGCTTCAGTCGGCTGGGGGAATATCATGCATGATTTTAGTCTTAAAGACCAATATCCATAAATGAACTGAAGTGTGGCTACTTTAACGTATATTATTTTCGCAGTATTTTCTAATGTATTAATTAATTTTGTGGTTGCGTGTAAATGAAATGTATTACAACTTTCTATAAGTTTGAACAATTCTAATAAATTTTGTACAACATTGATTTTATTGATACAGTACATTAAAATCCTCAGAGCCATTTAATTTCTAGATATCTTTTCAAGCTTACATGAAGTACATATATTGACTACAACATAAACTTTATAAAATCTCTGTTCATTTTTATATCTACGAAAGTTTATTAAATATGTATTTATGTCAAAGAACTCGATTTTTATCTTCTGACATGTTTTCCCTAATCACTAGACCAAATTTAATGATCAATTAACACGCTATATTAACTACGAGATCCACGCCAAACGACAATATATACTACTAATTCAGACCCTGTAATTCACAAACTCATGCAGGGCAAGGTTTTTCACTCATTTACCACTATATGGCTCAGGCGCTCACTCGATATTATCGTTCATCTTATCAATACAAATTTCGATTCGCTTCGTTCATCAATTTCGTTTTCAAGCTAACTTCACTCACACATACAAATTAGATTATTCATCAGTTTCCAGGCAAATTGCTGTCTTCTTTTCTGCAGTTTTCAGGCAAATTGCAGTCATCTTGCCTGCAGTTTACAGGCAAATTGGAGTCCTCTTGCCTGCAGTTTTCAGGCAAATTGCTGGATTTAAGCTCGGGTTCCTTGTAAGGGGAGTGTGGGTTAGAATTCCACGCCTGACAAAAAGTTTCACACATATATTGAGACAGTCGAGATGGCTAACATAAACTGGTTTTCCTGTATTGGTAACAGTCATTTAAGCATGCATCTTGTAAGAATGTTTACATTTCTTCGGTTGTTCTGAAGGACAGCAGATCGTCACAAGTAAGCTCATATAGTGATAATGAAAGTTGTTATAATATGAACAAGGGAAGTGTTGGTGAGGATATGTCGACATCGTCAATGCTAAGGAGAACGCACTCGACCTCTGGGAGTTAAAGTTAGACAAGAGTATTGATCATCTGCTAATATTGTGGCAAGACATTCACAAATAACTCTAACGCTAGATGACATGGAGTTAATAACTGTATGTTCAGCACCTCATATATGATGTATCCATGTGAAAATTGTGGTGTTGTGTATGCGATTTGGAGTACCTTGACGGGCCACAACAGGATTTGTTCTATAAAATTAGACTAAATCATTAAATGTTTTTGTTGAATGAAGAATATCTTTGAGTGCATTTAATTAGAAATAAGTATTTTTGCCAAGTGTATGTATGAAATAAAGTTAAAGTGTATGGAAGACTATTGTTTTTATTCATTTCCTCCTTATACTAGAATGCTCGGGAGAAATTTTTAAGTTTAGTCCGAGTTAAATATATTATTAAGATTATATTCGATTTATCTACAAATATAACTTTTTTCTGATGGTTGTATGCGATATATTTTTATATACAGATGTTTTTAGGTTATTAGAATACAATAACATTAAATGTATGTATGTAAAAGTTTAGTGTAGCTATCTACGTGACTTGTAGGAACATTTATGTTTGTGACCAAGAGATTGGGGAGTAGGATTGTAGGAATCGCCGGCCGCTATATGTTACGTCACCGACCACCATATTTGATGACCCTGACATTGACTTTGACCTTTGACCCATGACCTTTACCTTGACCCTGCTGACCTCTGGTCCTAAAACCGAAAAAATTGCGCAAAAATATTCTAATATTTTATAACCAATGATTTGATTTAAAATTGTTAAAAATTTTAAAAATTGATTTTAAAATTTATAAAAAATTTATTACTAAAAAATTAAAATTAAAATCGTTTAGAAATTGTTTAAAAATTTTTTTTATAAATTTTATGTAAAAAATTTCATAATTAAAAAGTTATTAACCCCAAATAAATTCTTCTCCTTTTTTTCCCACGAAATTTTTCTTTCTCCCCAAAAAATTTCCGCCGAAAAATTTTAATTTAAAAAACTGTTTAAAATATTTTTATTAAATAAAATATTTCCGGAGGTCTCCCCACGCACCGCCATTAATTAACTCACTTCTTTTCAAATCCAGCAGACGACTGATTCCCTCGCCTCCACTCCCCTCACAAATACTCATTCCGCCATCTTCATTTTTCATTCGTCATTTGTTTACATGCTACTGGATGCCGCCATCTTTGTGTATATGTTACTGGAGGCGGTCATATTTGTTTATTTCGTGCATAATTTGCATATATATTTTACTGGAGGCGGCCATTTTGGTTTTTTTCGTACATCATTTTTTATATATGTTACTGGAGGCTGCCATGTTGGAAGCAGCCATCTTTCTTGGCGCAGGCCGCCATTTATTATTGTCATTTGTTTTATGGTTTGTGTCTCGCCTTTGTAAGACAAACCGATTATGCTACCTGATATAGACCTTTACCGAATGGTGACACTGAACATTCCTGCAAAGTACTTTAATTAATTAATTATTTTTTATTCGTATATATAAAGTGGGAAAGGCTTTTTGAAATAAAACACCGCATATATTTTATTACATAATATTTATTACACGCATGATAAAATATACAGGCTCATTAATTTTCTTCGACGTTCATCGCTCGATCTCCGCCTCGGAGATCCAGGAATTGTAGCAGGCAGGGAAACCCCACCACTTGAAGCCGGCGATGCTTGAAGACGAGTAAACTGTTACGGTGTGCGAATATTCAGCTGCGCTCATGACAGTATTTTGATGGTTCTGTTTCGGCAATTGTAAGATACAAGCCGTCCGTGAAGTATCAGGCATAATGAGTACGTGTTGGCAGGAATATTTCCATGCGTAGTGAATTCGATTCTGCAATCGTTCACATTGGAGTTAATACGTTCATCCTGTTTACTCAAATCGAATACCATCAGCAGTCCCAAACTCTTGAACGTTTCAAGTCTGAATATCGGGGATTGGGTGCGTCCATAACATGCAGTTCGGAATTGAGTGTACATCTGATATACCATCAGGTACTGGCCATTTTCAAAGTTCGTGTTTCATTTCTACATACGTGTAGCTTTCGCTATTCCCAAATTATTTGAAATTTTCTATTTGGCATGTGTCGAACTGCAAATGGCTAACTTTTACATTGTGTTGTCTTCCGGTCTGTTGACCAACAATGGTGTACCTCGGATTCTCAGAAGCAAAGTTGGTCTTCACCATCCAGTAAATGTGCTGGATTGTTGGCAATCCAGGGTAAGTTTCCAGACTCCACGACCTGAAAGCCACATCGATGTTTTTACCATCTTTCACATTGCGCAACATGTGTAGGCATTGTGCAGTGCTCAACTGCACATGAGGCATTATATATTCGATACACTGTAGGATCAACTCTACTGCCTCCAGGTTTTCTCCCGTACCCACTATGGTATCCAAATGTGTATTGGTGAGCATTATCACCAACTCCTGCTTCGAGTTGAAGATAATTCGTTTGTATTCTTCAACAAATCTCAATAGCATGGAGAGCGGAGCGCTTACCTCGAACCTTCCTTCGGCATAAATGGGAACACTGTAAGCATCTTAGATTCCCCAGCCTGCCATATTGGCTGCAGTCAGCTCATTCGGCATGAGCGAAAGGTAATGTTTTATCGTTGAGGTTATGCCCAAATCTCGCGATTGGTCCACCTCGGCACCATTGAGAAAGTAGGCGATGCGATCGATCAGGTGAAGAATTCCATTGCTAATTATTTTCGTCGATGCTGGATTGGTCCCATCCTCCTAAGTCAGAGTCTCCCGGATTCACAGGCAAGACTGGCAAGGAAGACTACTAACATCTTGGTGTTGGACCGCTTTCCGAACCTCCGATGGTAGTGTGTGTGGCCCGATCAGGAATGGCTGGCACGCATGAAGTTCCGCCTTCGTTACGCTGTCTTCGGAAATGGTTGGCTCTTCGTAGTTTAGGAAATATTCCATGGCGATCGACGTTGTAGCCGGGATTGCAGAGGATAATCTCGCTAGCACGTGTTAACTCCTTGGTGACCATAGTGGGCATAGCCAATGAACTGCACGCGGCTAGACGCAACTACAACCGTCGCAAGGTCATAATTTGTGGGATGAAAGATCTGTTTCAAGCAGACCTCGTCGAGATGATACCATATTCTAAAGTCAACCAAGGCTTACAAGTGCATGATGACAGTAATCGACGCCTATAGCAAATTCGCGTTGGCCAGACCTGTCAACTCGAAGAATGCACGTGATGTCACCAAGGCCATCGCAGATGTGTTGAGCGAAGGACACATCCCGGCCAATTTGCAAACCGAACAGGGCAAGGAATACTACAATGCAAAGTTCAAGGCACTGATGAAGAGATATATCATAAATCATTATTCTACATACAGTAATCTTAAAGCTTCAATTGTCGATAGGTTCAACAGGACTCCGAAGGGCAAGATGTGGAAGCATTTCGCGGCATATAGTAGTTACAAGTGGCTTGAGCTACTGCCGAAACTTTTGCGCGTTTTCTACATCGAGGAGATCCGGCCGACAAAGCTTCCAGACAAGTATTTGGTGGGAAAGGTGCTGAAACGGCGTAATGTAAGGGCCTACATCAAGTCGTGGGGTTTCCCTGCCCGCTACAATTCCTGGGTTGCGAAGGCTGACATCGAGCGGTAAACGTCGAAGAAGATTAATAAACGTGTATATTTAATTATGTGTACAATAAATTTGATGTAAAAAAATATATGCTGCGTTTTATTAAAAAAAAAATAAAAAAATATAAAAAAACATTTCCCGTTTTATATATAAGAATAAAAAATAATTAATTAATTAAAGTTCTTTGCAGGAATTGTCAATGTCACCATTCGGTACAGGCCTATATCAGGTGGCATGATCGAGTTGTCACACAAAGGTGAGAGACAAACTATAAAACAAATGACAATGCAAAAAAATGGAGGACTGCACCTAGAAAGATGGCTGCCTCTGAACATGGCAGCTTATAAAAACATAAATTTAAAAATTATGTACGAAAAAAAAAAAAACAAATATGGCCGCCTCCAGTGACATATACACAAATATGGCGGACTCCAGTAGCATCTAAACAAATGACTAATGAAAAAATCAAGATTGTGGAATGAGTATATGTGATACAAATATAGTAAGGGAGGTGATCCTATGCAAAACCTATGTTTTGGCAGATATGGGAAACAATCTGACAGGGAAGTTGATTAAGAGATTTGTAGGGCCTTTTAAAATAAGTAAGTTCCTCGCATCGAACACTTTAAGTCTAGTTTCGCGCAGCTCCAGTATAATTAGGGGTTCGGAATTAGGGGTTCGGAATTAGGGGTGAGGTTTGCGACGGTGACGCTTTCGCGCGCTTCGTCGTTGGTTGCACTTCTGGCAGATGGCATGCTCCTTGCCGGGCTCGTCTCCATTCCCTTGCTTTCTTCCCCTAATTTCCCTCACTCAACCACCCCATGCTTCAGCCTATCCACCCCCACCCCCCTCTTTCTTCACCTCTTCCCCGGCTTTATTATCGTCGCCGCACGCGAAGATGTCCGTCTAAGTCTGCTGACGAGAAGAAATTGAATTTGGAAATATAACTTAAATTGTCAGTAATGCATAGTTGGGGTGCTTTTTATCACCGTCTATCAGAATCAATGTAGCTGTGTAGTTAAACATGAAGTACCGAAACAAACGGTGAGTCGTGGGTGCCTCATTTTGAGAATTTAGGGTCAGTTCGCTTTTATTAAATTTGTGGCATAGTTTGTGTAGTTTTTGAACCTTGCAGTTAGTGGTGATTTTCAAAATTCTAGTTTGGATGCCGTTCTAATTTGTTTTTTGGCTTTAACTAAATGCTTGCTGTAATGTTCAAGTTTTAACATGTAGTGTTACTTTGTCTGCTGCCCATTTCTTGCTAGTGTCAAATTGTACCTATACTGCGGTCATGACTCACGTGTTGGGCGTAGGGTATTTGTTATCAAATGTCGTTATTTAAATACTTTTACGTCGTGCAGGGCATAGTTCGTGTTTGCTAACCACCTCTGTCGACATATGCACTTTTTACTGAAACTTTTATTATTATTTTCAATTGTATCATATATATATATATATATATATATATATATATATAAAGGAGGCTCTGGCAGGGCTACACAATGTACCTGCAAATTGTAGTCTTCTGGTCAATACTTTTCGGTAGCCTTTTAATGGGTCGTTTTCCACACTTCACTTTAGTCTATATTAACGCTGCTAAAATAAGCCAATTGTGGTATAGCATTTTCACATTGGCGGAGATTTTTTTCAGATGGCTCTGAAATACTTAAAATTACGCTGGTTACCGTTTTGAGCAAAAATTGTGATTTTTGTTAGTGTATCAAATATGTATCAATGTTATGTCATAAATCAAGTGATTTATGATTTTTTAATTTTTTAAAGTATGGAATTACTAACACTCTTCGTTAATTCATGAAGATAGTCATTTTCAAATTTGAATTGTATTATAATCTCAATATGTATTTTTCCCATGGAATGTATTTTTGGGATTTCTTTGTATTTTGTCTAATTATTGTTCATTCATTTTTTTACGGTGCTGCATGTACGTTTAGAAGACAATATAAATACTTATTACATGAATTCATGACTGTGTTATTTGTGCATTGTATAGCATAATTAGTTAACATTTGCGCGAATGGCAACTGCTGCATAATATATATCGTGATAAGTATCACATTAGAGAGCATAGGTGCTTCCCGAAATTAAACCTTCAGGAATCGATAGCCCTTTGGCATTGTCTAACTCAAAAAGGCTTTCTCACTAGATGACAAGTTACGTCCAGTTGGACGTCTTGTACGTGTGTCTTATACTAGCAGACTTGTTTGCTCCCAATTCCCGCTCAATAATACCTTTCAACATGATTGGGGTAGGTGCGATATTATCTGCTGCGTTAGTGAGGGACATGAGCGAAGACTCGTTAGTCCACCAGCACAATTTCTGGAAGAGGTTTCCACATCTGCAGTACGCACGGAGATTTGTGTATAGCCAAGGCTCAGACTATTTGGGCATCTGGTATCTTCTGAAAAAAAAAATAATAACTTCAGGTCAAACCAGCTAGGTGTTGTTAAATTTCTCCTCTAGATAAATCAAACTACCGGTTACGATTTATTTGTGATATTATTTCCGGTCGGATACATTTTATATTTAGATGATACTTGCACGACTTTCATTTTGATACATTCTTGAGACAGAAATTCTTACGGCATGCATAATATATTCAGTGATATGACCTTAAATTCAGTATTGACTCCATTCATTATATTGTCTAACATTCTGGGGCTATGTCCAATCCTTTATAGTGGACATCCCACTTCACGAAAACTGTTACTTGAAAAAATTTCAAATGTGTATGGAAAACTGATTTTTATTTTGTTTACTTACATGATTACTCGGGATTTATTTGAAAGATTATCCAGCGTCTCTTTTATGTCGCTTTCAGTGTACGAGAAAACATACTTTCTAATTACTATGATGTCAGTTATCAATTACGTCGCAACGGTATTAGTGACTATTATTAACTCGAAGCATATAAAGAATTTTGTTTTACTAATTTCCAAATGTCAGTATACAAACAAAAATATAAATTCTGTGGCTGTCTTTAGCGTTGCTCAGTTAACAATAACTGTTGTTTCTACGGTCGTATCAGCTGTGTGCTGGAGTGTTTTTATCAGCGAATATAAAAATTCATATTTTATTCATGGGATTTGCTACGTCTCTGCCAGTTATGTAACTGTATTGTACCAACTTTTCGTATTTGTTATAAGTTCACAGATGGAACATATGAATACGAAACTCAAAACATTTATTGGTAATGGCTGCGAAGGTACAATCACGTTTATATGTCCCGTGGAAAGAGCAGTTCGTGTTCAACCTACCTTGATAGAATTGCACAGGGCAACCATTGCAGAAGAACTTTCAATTATTAGACGTACTTACAGTGTACTTTGGGAACAAACCGAAGAATTAAACTCTATTTTCTCTATACAAGTCTTATCACAATTCACATTAACGTTCTTCCAAATCGTTATGTCCCTCTATATGTTGTTCAGTATTGCATTAGGAACCTACGTCGGCGGTAGAAATATTATGCATTTAGGGAAGCCTTTTCCTATAGCAACATGCTTCGAAGTTTTCATACTTATTATCTTGATTTGGTGGTTAGTATTTGTCTGCCAACGTGCACGCCAACAGGTATGTATGATTGGGTTAGCTTTATTGTTATTTTATAACGTACAGCATGATTAGTAACAATCACATATCTGACCATTTTTATTTTTGATCGCTTCGCCAAGTTCAGTTAAATATACTGTTATTAAAATGAAAAATTGTGTATATCATAAACATGCCGTTCAGCGACGCGATAGTTGGTTCCAAGCCTCTATTAGATCTCCCAGAGAGGATTTTCGTTTTCTGTGATATGCAATTTATTATACAACCAAATTCGTATTGTCACTGGAACATATTTATATCCCCCCACCTTTTTTTTAATTATGCCAATCGCTATATCTTTGAAGGATATTAATATTCGGCTTAAAAGGGCTAGGCCTTCAACAAGAGTAATGACTTCGAACTGGTTATGTGTCGTTAATTGCACATGTTATTCGTTCACTGGTTGCTTTGCTTGGTGGGAACGCAAATTTCACTGTTTGTTAGCTTAGACTTAAATATATCTTTGTGGTATTAATAAATATACATATGGCTGACAGGTTCAACTCACGGGGCACTTAATTCACAAAATGATGAACGTCACAACTGACAAGAAACTTCAGTTAGAGGTGAGTAATATTGTGCTGATTTAAAACTATTTGTAATTTACTGAACTATAATTTTATTTTATATTAATTAATGTTAAACGGCTGTAGAATTGCAGGTGTTTCGTCACATAAATCAAACGCGGGATTCAACACCATTACGATCATTCATCATCATTAGTTCTTACTTGTAACATTTACAGCATAATGCTGACAGTGATGAATGTGTGTAACATTACCTTGACATATGATGACCTTTGTATATATTACAATGATCCTACCAATAACATTTCCAAACCTTCCAAATGTTACGAAAAATATATACTCATTTTAGTTTTTTACGACTTTGGATTGCAAATTAATTTACTAAAAATTTGGCTTCAAACAGTGTAAGAGTTACATTAAAAATAAAAGTACTTTTCACGAGGATTTTTGTCGGACCTTTTTAAAGTAAAGACATCAAGAGGGTAGTGGTTTGGACTCAACACTTTCAGTCCCTCCCCATCTCCAAGAAAAAATTGTGGAGTATAGTTCTTTCTTCTGTTTAATATTGTAACAGTTCTGTGTTTTTTTTGACCGTGTAATAGAAAAACCGTATTTAAGTACGGAGAACACAGGATTGATTATTATGCTTATTTAATATACTCATTTAAACACAGTGGTGAAGCCGAGAAAAAAAAAAGGGGGGTGATATATTGGCATATATCCCCCCCCCCTTGCCAGCCGAAAAAAAATAAAATTTGAAACTAAAATTACAAGTTTTATTTTATTTTAGCTCAAGGAATATGTGATCTTTCTTGAACATGAAGAATTTATATAACATTTTGTGGTTCCATATCCGTACATGAACCCATTGAATATAAATAATTATGTAACTATAAATTTGTAATAATACAAGTTTTGTATTTTGTTCAAAAATATAAATATGTAATATATCCCTCCCCCCACCGTCAAACATTTCATATCAAGGAACGTAGTACGTTCTTAGCTACATACATGTTTAAATAATATGTCAATGTGTTGCGCCCCTTTAGGGCGTAGCAGGGCTAAAGGCAGGCAAGAAGAACGACGCACACAATTTAAAAAAATCAAGAAAGCATGGACACAAAAATTCCATAATCGATACAAATATATTGAAGCCCATCTATACATTATCACCAAGAACAACAACTTTGTAACTTGAGTTGAAAAATATAAATTGCATCTGTAAATTTATGTTGCTTGCTACCAATCGATGAACTAAGTAAGGGAGAGAACACACATGCACTGGCACAAACAGAAATATAACAATATTAATATATCCTGAGGATTATCACCCAACCTGAATAAACACTTGTGTGAAATCCCATTAAAAAATGAAAGTGGCTCCCTGAGTAAAGCAAGCACCATTACCACACTAAAAGTAAAGTACGCCTGATGGTTCACTAATGAGTATAACATTTAATACTAATTTCAAGAATATCATTGGGAAGGAGCAAACACACTCATTACATTTAACCATGAACATAAAGGCACGCCATACAATATCCGATAACTCCTTGGCATTAAAATCCTTTTGGCAAATCGTAGTCCAGACCATTCCTACAGCACGCCAAAAAAAAAAAGGATGAATCCATCTCTTACAATCATACCCATAAAAATACCATATTGAAAATTCACACAAGCAAAAGAGTGAAGAAACACTTCCCTACAAAAATCCATTTTAAAAAACTACTAAATGGAAACTCTACTCCCAGCATGACAACAACTACGTTAATTGCAATACTTGACTTGAGTAGTACTCATATTACGCGAAAACGCGTCTAGCATGCTGAAGCCCCGAAGTATGAAGTGGTGTAGACAATATCTATCGTCCGCCAGCCCGCGCAACTCGATGAGGGACACTGCACACTTGCTCGGGCTGGAGACAAACATATATACGCGAAAACGAGGCTCGGGGATGTTAAGGAGGCGGCGAGAATAGCGGAGAAGCGTATGGAAGATTCCAGAGTGTGTGAGGCTGAACTCGTTGCCAGTAGTTGCCACCAGACAGCGCTCGGCCGCGCCAGGAGTGCCGCGCGCCTCTCTTCAGTATAGCTCAGCGCTTGGAAGCGTTCAGACATGCGTCGCCACCGGAGTGTTGGTAAATGTTTGTAGAGGGAGGGGTAATGAAATACAAAGTACATTTTTCTGCAGCAAAAATATTGCCTCTTCAAATAGTAACCCCTCTTCAAACAAAATAGCAGTTTATTAGTCTGGGCTCCCTAATGCAGACTACAGACGTGACTTATAAGAAAACAGACTAGCTAACCACGGTCATAACGTCATGTAGTTCTGTAAACACACCAACCCCATAATAGCAGCATTGCGCCTACATATAAAATTTAGTTGCATTTGTATCCCTGTCTACTGAGAGTGGTTTTGCCTACCATTTACAAGTTTCTATTAGCACTGTAGGTAACGTGGGGAAATGAACGGATGGTTCTTTCTTCCCTTATGCTATCCTTTTTAAATATCGGAGGAAAAACGGTTTTGAAAAAATGATACACTACATACTGTAGGTGTGTTCTCTTATGTTTTGGCTCCCTGGGAAACCTCATCAGGTCGTGTGCTTTGGTGGGATCTCCTTAAGCATTGAAAGAAATAGTTGTATTTTATATCTTTAGAAAAAATTTAGAGGCAACGACCAATCAGTACAGAGCAGTCGGTTTTGTTGCAGGAAAATTTTATTCGCAGTAATGTAGGTATAAATCAATATGGCAAAATCGCGTGTGTGCACATGCTGACAATTATATTTGTTCACAAATAATAAGCGACTGTGAAAGCAAATGTCGGCTTTGAAGAATGATCTGCTTCAATATAGTTGTTTTATACGAGGTCATGTTAGGAATAAAAGTAAACATGACAGGCTTGCTGCCGGTTCCCATTCCCTGGAATTAAGAATTAAGACATTAATGGAAAACTGCAAATACGGAAGACGTGTTTCTGTATGACAGATAAGCGCCTACTGCAAGATTCTAAATGCATTATATTTTGTGTTGTAAATGTACACCGTATCCGAAATAGTAAATTGTGTTGACAAGATGATCACGTGAACCGATTTTCTATGCAAATATTGTGACGTATTTGGTAAATTGTTGTTTCGTATCTTGTATATGGCGGATGTTAGCAAAAATACAAAATGACAATATCAGCGCCATGTGGGTTTTTGACATTCAAAACACATGTGCGAATGCGTACTTGAAACGTCTTTTAAAACAAAATAACTGTTCATAAAATATACTAGACATGTTTTTAAAAGCAAGTAAGTGTTGTGCTTTGTTTATATATTTTGCAACACATGTTTTATTTTAAGTCGTTATTAGATATTATATTATTGTCTTGTATATTAACATATTCGCAGCGTTCCAGTAATGATCGTGCATTTAATAAGCATTAAATTTACATAAAACATATTTTCATTGTTAATGTAAGAATTTGCTGACTCGAGTTCTAAACAAGTGACTGTCGACAACGTCCGGATTGAAACCTACGAAATCACGAATTACAAAATAACTAATTTTTCCTTTCGGACACGGCCTTAGCTTGACTAATAGTGGTTGGCACCGATGTTTAGTGTAGAAATATTAATATTATGTAATGTACCTAGTCTGGAGTAGAATATTGCGTCTCCCTTTATTATGTCTAGTTTTTATTCGTTCGTTATTGTAAACATTACTAATTAACACTTCAGTGTCAACGTTTTTCGCACTGTTATGAGTCCGAGGTTTCAGTGTAGAATATACAATGGTGTACTGTGTTGCTCCCGTGTAAATGTAAACACACACAGCTGCCAACTTTTCAAACAATATCCACTAATGCATATCATTATTGTAAACTTGGGTCTTATAGAGACGACAGTTGCATTGTCACTTTAAAACAAACATCTGTCGGATTTGAGCCTTATAGGTGATCATTAATGTACTTTTCCCGCAGTCTGCATAAGGTTATATTCTTAATGAGACGCACGCTCATACAGCGTTCGCATTCGTCTACGTACGTAAATGTTTTACATGTCTCGGGAAATGACATACGCACGTACACGGGGAAATGAATGTGTGTACGTCTTGCGCCCTTACAGCCCATAAGTTACTATTTCGAAAATTGATTTATGTATACTTCATAATTGTTATTCCTAGCATTTATTTTTATAAAGAGTGGAATGGAGGCATTAACTTTCTAGAAACGCGACTGAGCAAAGTTTTTAACAATGTATACTCTTAAACATTTAATGATCCAGAAGAGTCGGGATAAACATAACCATTTTTCTTCGTGATATGTTATAAACCGAGCGTGGCATAGAATTAATAGTTAATATGCTGAGCATTAAGAACACTACCAAGATCGAAAGTATGTTGGCGGAGACTCGCGACTAAATCTATAAAAGAGAGTGACAGTGAGAATTTTTATTCAGTATGATGGCGGACATTGCTAGCGAACTACATCGGGTGATTGAGTTTGTCTGCTCAAAGTATTTGCTCGCCAAGAGAGCCAAAATTTCACGCGACCTTATAAATGAAGAAATTTTTAAGCCCGTTACTCATCGTCTCGATGTATTTAGGGAGAGCTATGGAGTACCCGTAACTTTAATGTCCAAAACCGACAATACCGCTAAGCCTTTCCAGAAGCGAAAGCATGATGAAGTTATGTCGGATCAGGACGATGTATCGGATGCGTATTTACCACAGAAGAACAAAGTATGGAAGATACCCCTGAAATCTAATGCTTTGGCTTGATTGTACCTACGATCGTACAGATCTCGTAATAATGGTACGACATACGGCGTATACAGGCATAATGATAAATGATTCCTCGGTGCTGTCGAAATAAAGTTTCTACCAGGTGGGAGCATCCGAGTTGGCAATTACGTGGTACATGGAACCCTGTACTATACGAAATTATATTTCGCAAGGAGCCCAGGGAGTTAACAGAATACGACTTGCTGGAATACAAGACTTTGCTCTAACTCACGAACGCGCTTTACCAAGACAACGATCCTGAGATCGGTGTATATAAGGATGCAGATCACGAAAAAATCGACATTCTTTCATACCTCTTCAGCGGCCTAGCACTGAAAAGCGGTGACGGTCTAAAGAATATAGACGACGGCAAGTACATTGATTACATATTCTGTGACGATCCGAATGAACTGGGCGATAGGCTGCAGCTGCTGCTTGCTTCACAGAGTGTTGGAAATTACTCCCACACGAACAAGATTGTTTCGATTATAGAAGATCTTAAGGAGGCGGGCTACATACGATGAATCGATTGGTCATAGCCAATGAATTGCACGCGGCTAGACGCAACTACCACCGTCGCAAGGTCATAATTTGTGGGATGAAAGATCTGTTTCAATCAGACCTCGTCGAGATGATACCATATGGTAAAATCAGCAAAGGCTACAAGTTCATGATGACAGTAATCGACGCCTATTGCAAATTCGCGTTGGCCAGACCTGTCAACTCGAAGAATGCACGTGATGTCACCAAGGCCATCGCAGATGTGTTGAGCGAAGGACACATCCCGGCCAATTTGCAAACCGAACAGGGCAAGGAATACTACAATGCAAAGTTCAAGGCCCTGGTGAAGAGATATATCACAAATCATTATTCCACATACAGTAATCTCAAAGCTTCAATTGTCGATAGGTTCAACAGGACTCTGAAGGGCAAGATGTGGAAGCATTTCGCAGCAAATAGTAGTTACAAGTGGCTTGAGCTACTGCCGAAACTTTTGCGCGTTTTCTACACCTAGGAGATTCGGCCGACAAAGTTTTCAGACATATATTTGGTGGGAAAGGTGCTGAAACGGCGTAATGTAATGGCCTACATCAAGTGGTAGGGTTTCCCTGCCCGCTACAATTCCTGGGTTGCCAAGGCGGACATCGAGCAGTGAACGTCGAAAAAGGTTAATAAACCTACATATTTAATTATGTGTACAATAAATTTTATGTAAAAAAAGGATATTCTCCGTTTTATTTAAATTAAAAAAAACCTTTCCCGTTTTATATGTAAGAATAAAAAATAATTAATTAATTAAAGTTCTTTACAGGAATGGTCAATGTCACCATTCGGTACAGCCCTATATCAGGTGGCATGATCGGGTTATCACACAAAGGTGAGAGACAAACTATAAAACAAATGGCAATGAAAATACATGGAGGATTGCACCTAGAAAGATGGCTGCCTCTCACCATGGCAGCCTCCAATAATGTAAATTAAAAAATTATGTACGCAAAAAAAAACAAATGTGGCCGCCTCCAGTAACATATACACAAATATGGCGGACTCCAGTAGCATCTAAACATTTGGCTAATGAAAAAATCAAGATTGTGGAATGAGCATATGTTAGGGGAGTGGTGGCGAGGGAGTCAGTCGTCTGCTGGATTTGAACAAAGGTGAGTAATTGGTGATGTGGGGAGAGATCTCCGGAAATGTAAGTTTTTAATTAGAATTTTTTAACAAGTTTTTTAATGTAAATTTCTTGAGGTAAATTTTTAGGGAAAAAAAGAAATTTCGAGAGAAAAATTATTTGCCAGGGTTAACGACTTTTTAATTAAGTAATTTTATAAAAATAGATTTTTTAACGATTTTATCAGTTTTTAAACGATTTTTTATTAAATTTTTATAGTATTTTTTTATAAATTTTGAATCGATATTTTTTAATTTTTAATAATTTTTTAGTTAAATTTTTTGTTACATTTTTTTAGACCTTTCTCGCAATTTTTCCGGTTTTTGAGGTAAGAAGTCACTAGGGTTAGGGTCAAGGTAACGGGTCAAAGGTCAGGGTCAATTACATCCAAAATGGCGGTCGGGTGACGTAACAAGATAGCTGCCTGCGAATCCTACAATCCTACTCCCCAATCCCTTGGCCACAAACATACATTTTTCTACTACTTACCTAGACTTCTTAGAAAATTAGGTCGTAATTATAAAAGAAATACGCGAAATTTAATGGAGTTGTATTTCTTGTAATGAGTAATCTGTAAATAAGGGAAGGAAAATGTATATTAATTATTGTGAGACGTTCGGAACACAAGTAAAAAATAAAGAGACAAATGACAATGGATTGCTAAAGATTGATGGGAAGATTACCAAGATTCACTCCACACAAGACTCTCTCCACTTCTCCACTGCTCCACCTTGCTCCACTGCTTCACTTGATCCACCACTACACGTGCCCACCACTACACCTGCTCCACCACTCCACCTGCTCCACCACCCCTCCTCCTCCACTGCTCCAACTACTCCACCATGCAACTAGCTCCTCCAGCTCCACTGATCCATTGCTCCACGTGTACCACCTGCTTCACCTACTCCACCACTCCAGCTGCTACACCACTCCACCTGCTCCACCACTCAACCTACTCCACCACTCCACCTGCTCCACCACTCAACCTACTCCACCACTCCACCTGCTCCATCACTCCACCTGCTCCACCACTCCACCACATCACCTGCTCCACCAGTCCACTGATCCACTGCTCTGTAGCTCCATCGCTGGGTCGTAAGCATTTCGCCTCGCCAACATTTATGTGAACATTGTTCCTGGCCACACTACCAGTTTTAAAGTGTTGTCAGTCTCGCCTACATAGTTGAATATTTTGGACTCTGGTATGTGTTGGTGTGCGTCTGTGCATAGGTGCGTGTTTTTAGGTGTGTGTTGGTGTTTGGGGTATGAGCGAGTGGAGAATGTACCATTGTTGCTTCAGGTTTTAATATTCAAAGTAATTCAAGGTCTTCAGATCAAGGTCGACGTTATCTGCATCCAATATGGTTATAGTAGTAAGTAATGTATTATACTTGCTGAAATTTATATATTTTTCTTGAGTTGTTTTCAAGGTCATTCAGGGTCATGATCTCAATTTCGAGTTAGTCTGCATCTAATAAGGTGGTTGTTGTTAGTAATGTGTTATGTTTACTGACTTTCGTATATTTTTATCGGGTTTTTGTTTTCAAGGTAATTCAATGTCATGGGGCCAACGTCAAGGTAGTCTGCATCTAAACTGGCGGATAGGTGACATCTACTAAGATGGTAGGCGCCTACTAAGATTGTGGTCGCCTACCAAGTTGGTAGTCGCTTACCAAGATGGTGGTTGCCTGCCAAGACACGTGGGTGCCTACATGCGGCCCTTGAAACAAATGACGCTTACCAATATGGTGTCGAATGCATCTACTAAGATGGCGGCCTCCAGTAATGTAGAAACAAATGATGAACGAAAAAATTAAGATGGCAGAATGAGTATTGGTGAGGGGAGTGGTGGTGAGGGTGTCGGTATTCTGCTGGGCGTGGTGTTGGAGAGACCTCCGAAAATGTAAGCTATTAAATAATTTTTTTATTGATTTTAAAATATTTGTTTATAGTTTAATTTCTTTATAATTTTTCAATGATTTTTTATGATACATGTTTTTGGAATTTTTTATTTTTTAATTAAATTTTTCATACCCATTTCTATTAATTATATATTTTTATAATTTTTTAGGAATTTTGTGGGTATTTTTGGTCAGAGGTCACTGGGGTTGAAGTCAATGCCAAGCATCAAAGTTCATGGGTCAGGGGTTAAAGGTTATTGGCTTCCAAGATGGCGGATGGCGACTTCACAATATGGGGGGTGGCCCGGCTCCGGCTCCAGTGCCAGGTGCCATTGCTCATGAACATACATTTCCTTACTACTAATTATGAATCATTTAAATCAATATTAAAAATTGTTAATTATTTCTTTATTTTTTTACCTTTACTTCACTACTAAGTATATTCATTTTATTATAAATTTATTTATTTATTTATTTTTATATATTACTCTTAATGTCTTTATTAAATAGTTTGTTTAAACATTTAATTTTATATTCTAAATTACGAATTACCTTTTTTTTTATCTGGAAACTACCTACTTTATATTCCTGTAGCCAATGCTCATAATTGATTAAGTGTTTCAATCTTTATTGAATTATTTATAGGCCTATTAGTGTGATTTTGTAATCTCTGTTACTATATATATTATCTTTATTATTTTTCCCCATCAATTATTTTTCGTTTATAGAAATAATTATTTCGTTTTAAAAGTATTTTGTTGCTATACAAACTATTATATAATGTAAAATTAAAATATATTTTATTATATTAGAGTATTTTATTTTTATATTGCTATGGTAGGTACATTATGTTTATAATATGTGTAACTATGACATATGTGCCTGATGTGCATGAAACATTTAAGTTTTACGATGAATTAGACATGTTTGCGACTATATTAAATAAATTTATCTTACAGATGAAAAAATGTGCATATTATAGCAGATTTTTGTTAACATATTACCTCTTTTAATAGTAAATGTAGCTGCGAGAGATTCCTTATCTGTATTTCCGATGTTTTTTTTTTTATTTCTTACTAATAAAATATTATTTTTACGTGATATCTGTATATATGTAAATTAATTTTTTTTCTGGTTTTATTATTTGTGGGAAATAAATAAATTTCTACGTTTCATTTACAAGAACAGCATGTTGTAGAGCACTGAATTTACGTATTTTGTGCATTACTAATAAATTTATGAATTTTTGTATTTTCTCACACATGATTATATTTATTTAAATTTTTATGAGTTTCATATTTTTAATATTCAAATTCACATTTTATTATTAGCATGTATGATGCCAATTGTCTGTATCTTAATGATATAGGTTAGGTAGAGTATATATATATATACACATATTTGGTCTCGTATTTGTAAATGTTTCAGGGATTTTGTATTGTCGCCGTTTTGAGAACACTTACTCTTTTGTTTAAGGGTGTTAGTATCGTTGGAGTGGTACGTTTAAATAGGTTTTAATTTGCAGCCTTCCGATTGGCTGGAAGGTTCGAACCCTTCATTAAGTTTGCTAGCTTAGTATGCTAGTAGTCACTCTTCTATACGTCACCAGCAGGGTAGGACTGCGTCAGGTCACTCAACCGAGTTAGTGTTGCGTAGGAATTTTATTTAACTGGATAGGGAGTCCAGACCTAACCCTGAGTACAGTTTTCAGTTTCAATGGAAGTCGCGAAGAGAATAAGACAGCCCGCGAGCTCCCCTCCGCGTATCTGCTGATCAGGAGTTGGAAGGTACCGTAGTTAACCGTAATTATTGTAATATAGTTCCTCCGGGAACAGGAAGAAGAAGGAGAGGGGGATTGAGGGATCCGGGGGCGCCATCTTGGATTTTCATTTTTTCTTCAAAATTTCCCTTTAACCCTCATAATTTCCCTTATTTCCCCTCTGCTCCCGGCGGCCATGTTGGTAGCCAGTATGTCGCCATGTTTAAATATGCCATTTTGGTGGGCAGTATACCATTTGTCATGTTCTATCATTCCAAATAGTTTTTTCACTCTCTTTCATCCCAAGTTGTTTTTCCCGTGCTATAATTCTGTCTTACCTCTTTTCCATTCCAAGGGTTTTCTACGACTTATCGACATCGGCATGCATTGTGCCATAAGGTTTAACATGAGGAGAGAGTGTCGGAGACGAGGTTGATATAAGGAATTAACCTTGTTCGCCTTTATAGACAATCATTTAAAAAGTGAGGTTAAGTTCGTTCATTCTGGCGTTAAGATTATAATAATTTTTAAGAAAATTTATGGGTTTAAATTGAAAATATATTTATTATTTTTTTACAAAACAAACATAACAGTGGCCATCTTGAATTTTAGTAAACATAGCAGCAATCTTTATTTTATTTTTAAAATAATTATGGAACCCCTCCGACCATCAAATACAACGCAACTTTGGACTTATGCCCTTTCTGGAAAGGACAATTATGAATTTAAGCCCTTTTGTAAATATACTCATAATTTCAGAACCGTTTATATTATAAGGAGCAATTCCATAACATAGACACCATATCCGATATACGTCTTGGCGGTAAAAGCATTTAAGCCCTATGGCCTTTCTGACAAGGTCAATTTTGAGTTAAGCCCTTTTTATAAACGTACTCATAATTTCAGAACCATTGATGCTATGCTCAGCAAATTCATAAAATAGACACCATACCCGACATACAAAATAATGTTAAGGTCATTTAGGCCTTAAACACTTTCTGGTAAACGATTAATTTGAGTTAAACCATTTGAAAATATAGTTATTATTTCCAAAACATCAAAATTATGATCATCAAATTCAGAACATAGACATCATATCCGATATCCAGCATAATGGTAAGGGAATTTAGGCCCTAAACCCTTTCTGGCAAAGTCAATTTTGCATTTAAGCCCCTTTATAAACATAGTTAGTCATAAACACACCAAGTACATACTCACCAAGGACATATTTACCGACATAATATTATTTCATTTCCGATTTGAATCAAATTCTATTTGTGACTTGGGTAGATGCTGGGGATAGTAAATGTAATGTTAATTTCCGATTTTGGAGTTCGATCACTGGTCAAGGCACATACAACTATTTCATTTCCGATTTTAACAAAATTTTATTTGTGAGTTGGGTAGGTACTAGGCTTACTTAATATTATGGTAATTTCGGATTATCGAGTTCGAGTCTTGGTTAGAACACCTGATATTATTTTATATCCGAATTTAACAAATATTTAGTTTTGTTTTATATTCCAGCTTATAGTAATTAATGTAATGTTTATTTTGGATTACCGAGATCGATTCCCAGGGGGTACATTTAATAGTTTAAAAAAATCCACAAAATGCATTTTTGCGCATTCGCTTACGATCGCTGTCTATTATATTACCTGATCTGTGTATAGTGCTCAACTCATGTGTTATATGTTCGATGTCAACTGTCGAAGGCCGAGAATGTTGGAGAATGAAGTTATATGATGTAATTGTGTAATTAACATAATACAGAAAATCCATAGTTGCATAAACATGCTATGAATATTCACTAGGTATGCAAGTACACACATGAATAATTAACAACTAAACATTCATTTAAGTAATATATCCTCTCAGCTAAACAGCCAAACTTGACTGTCATATACCTTTTCAATTTTTTCAGAATCTTTCCATCAAGCCTTACCAACATTTACCAATGTTTCCATCTATCCTTACCAATTTTTAACAATATTTTCCAATCTTTACCAATCTTTCTATCAATCCTTACCAATCTTTAACAAAATTTCCATCAATTATTACCAATCTTTAACAATCTTTCCAGGAATCTTTTGCCAGTCTTTAACAATATTTACCAATCCAAGGGTTTATAGGATCTCTCTATCCATGTATATAAAAAAATATTTTTCACTTAATGTCTTCAAAACTTTATACATGTCGGAAGAATTAATGTTTATGTAGACATTCAATTATTCATACATTTTTATATTAAAGTCATTTTTATCATTGTCTTTACCTTTATAAGCGATTTTTCATAGCAACACATAAAAGTTGGAAATGATAAAAGGAATAAAAACAATAGTCTTTCATAAACTTTATCTTTATTTCACACAATAATAAAAAAATACATAGTAATACTTACATACACTCAATCATATTATGATTTCAACAAAAGTAGTTATGCTTTAGTCTAATTATATAGTACAAATCACATTGTGAACAGTCAAGGTGCGCTTATTCGCATATACAGCATTGCAGTTAACACATGTGTAGGTCATATAGCTAATATCAAATGTACAGTTACTATCTTCGTGTTGTCTGGCGCTAGACTAGTCGTGAATGTCTTGTTGCAATACTTGCACTCGATTCCCGATGAACAACAGACATTACCTTTACACATCTTGGTATGTCAATACAGGTTATCGCTACGAGTAAACACAGCATCGCAATTATCACAATGGGACGACTTATATGCTGGACTGAAAAAACAATGACTAGTTCATGACGATGTTCATTACAACTTTGACTAAATGTTTCCACATGCATGCTTATGTACGCTTTTCACAACAGAACAATTTGTTTGTATGTAACTCAGAGAAGGAGGGCTCTTAGTCGAACAACATATGAAAAGCGAAAAATCCATCGCAACAATTTCAATATATGAGCTTAAATCCAGCATCTTAAACCACTCATGTATATCGGATGTCATTTTGCCACCTACCGTGGTGGAAAGTAAATCGTTGCGAGTGGAATCATCTACTACGAACGTGCACTCTGATAAAGATGACATCAATGGTTGAAGACATACCATATGTAACACGGGCAGCAAGGATGTCTGAAGAGCCTGTGCAAGCAATACGCTGTCAATATTACTATTGTGATCGAATACTCGTCTATAATATGAATATGGTCAAAGACTTACCATTTGTAATTCACTAAGCGACATCAAAGACCTCGGAAGAGTTATTAGAATCATTATGGCATCAGTGTTGTTATCATGCATATGTTAATAGAATTTAGCTTTTGTTATGTTAAGATGTGTGAAATTAATCATGGTGGATAAACAATTAATAAATGCTATTTATAAGTGTTCTTGACTTGCAATGAAGCCATGACTATGTTCTCAAACCTATAGTTGTATTCCATCCTTGGTTTTTTTTTCATCTGTCGATGTGTGTTTGGTTTCAGATGAATACATACATAGATGTTGCATTCGGATATTCATTACGCCAATAATTTGGTTAATTTACTTGATACGCGATTAAAATAAATATCTACTTACCTTGTATGGTTCTTCAATCGCTATGTATATACTACTTATATCTACATATTCTCATTAAAAATGTATTTTTATTATGCGAATATACATATTTTACGCTTGATGATTGATAATATGTGTGCTCAACTCTCCTGATGTAAGCCCAACCTACCATGATCGTTACAATTTTTTTAAAGTTTTTTAAAACGTTAATCTGTATAGCTAGCAGTTAAACATGGTGTTCTACGGAATATTATGAGAATTAGCTGGCCATTTGCAAACCATTCTTCCTAGAATAATAAAAAAAAATTAAAATGTCTTTGGTTATGATAGGGTATGTTAGGTAATTCATTCACTTGCATTATGTACTGTTGATGTTTGTTGTGTAATGAGTACTTAGCATTTGTGATATTACACTAAATATTTGTTAAATTCGGATATAAAATAATATCAGGTGTTCTAACCAAGACTCGAACTCGATAATCCGAAATTACCATAATATTAAGTAAGCCTAGTACCTACCCAACTCACAAATAAAATTTTGTTAAAATCGGAAATGAAATAGTTGTATGTGCCTTGACCAGTGATCGAACTCCAAAATCGGAAATTAACATTACATTTACTATCCCCAGCATCTACCCAAGTCACAAATAGAATTTGATTCAAATCGGAAATGAAATAATATTATGTCGGTAAATATGTCCTTGGTGAGTATGTACTTGGTGTGTTTATGACTAACTATGTTTATAAAGGGGCTTAAATGCAAAATTGACTTTGCCAGAAAGGGTTTAGGGCCTAAATTCCCTTACCATTATGCTGGATATCGGATATGATGTCTATGTTCTGAATTTGATGATCATAATTTTGATGTTTTGGAAATAATAACTATATTTTCAAATGGTTTAACTCAAATTAATCGTTTACCAGAAAGTGTTTAAGGCCTAAATGACCTTAACATTATTTTGTATGTCGGGTATGGTGTCTATTTTATGAATTTGCTGAGCATAGCATCAATGGTTCTGAAATTATGAGTACGTTTATAAAAAGGGCTTAACTCAAAATTGACCTTGTCAGAAAGGCCATAGGGCTTAAATGCTTTTACCGCCAAGACGTATATCGGATATGGTGTCTATGTTATGGAATTGCTCCTTATAATATAAACGGTTCTGAAATTATGAGTATATTTACAAAAGGGCTTAAATTCATAATTGTCCTTTCCAGAAAGGGCATAAGTCCAAAGTTGCGTTGTATTTGATGGTCGGAGGGGTTCCATAATTATTTTAAAAATAAAATAAAGATTGCTGCTATGTTTACTAAAATTCAAGATGGCCACTGTTATGTTTGTTTTGTAAAAAAAATAATAAATATATTTTCAATTTAAACCCATAAATTTTCTTAAAAATTATTATAATCTTAACGCCAGAATGAACGAACTTAACCTCACTTTTTAAATGATTGTCTATAAAGGCGAACAAGGTTAATTCCTTATATCAACCTCGTCTCCGACACTCTCTCCTCATGTTAAACCTTATGGCACAATGCATGCCGATGTCGATAAGTCGTAGAAAACCCTTGGAATGGAAAAGAGGTAAGACAGAATTATAGCACGGGAAAAACAACTTGGGATGAAAGAGAGTGAAAAAACTATTTGGAATGATAGAACATGACAAATGGTATACTGCCCACCAAAATGGCATATTTAAACATGGCGACATACTGGCTACCAACATGGCCGCCGGGAGCAGAGGGGAAATAAGGGAAATTATGAGGGTTAAAGGGAAATTTTGAAGAAAAAATGAAAATCCAAGATGGCGCCCCCGGATCCCTCAATCCCCCTCTCCTTCTTCTTCCTGTTCCCGGAGGAACTATATTACACTACTACCGTTGGTCCGTAGGCTGTAAGCTTACGTATTAAAGACTGCCCTATATACCTACTTTGTATTTGTTCCTGCCGCGGAGAGACCCGCATTCAGTAAGTTTCTGTGTTAATAAAGCAGTTCCTTAAAGATCTTCAGCCTACCACAGCTAAGACTGCGTTTTGATTGGCGAATAAAATGTTTGTTCTAAAAGCTTAAAGCCGACGCCATTTTGGTTTTCTATTAAAGAGTACGTATCCCAACACTTTTACCATGGCGAACCCGAGACAGAGTTTTGTGTTTTCACTGACTAGAACTGGAAAATTCCACTCAAGTTTTAATTATTTCCGAAAAACAGTTTTATTATTGGAAGATTGCATTTTATTTGAGGAGCAAGTTAAAGACATTTTTCTGCACTAAGTCTTTGGGCGTAGGTACACTAAACGGCCACTACCCAACGATAGTAATTTCATCTTCTAATTAACTTATTTTGCTATTGCCATCAAGGGTCATTAGAATTTTTATTTCATTTTATTTTATTTTTTTTAATTTTTTTTTTTAAAGATGGAAATTAATTTTAATGAAAAGATCAAATGTTGAAACGAGCCATAGTTTGCAGTGCTCATTCAGTAGTGAGATGCTTAACCCTACTCATCCTAAGCATGACTTTAATATTCTTGTTTGAAAGTGATCTGCTCATATTTGTGTTCCTGACCGCGTACAAACTGAACATGCAACGGCAGAGTGTGGTGGAGAGTTTGTAAGTAAAATGTTTGTCTGCCGTTAAGTAGTCTGTAGGGCGCCGGCCTATATTACAGTTACCCGTCAGGTTGTCCTAAAACTGCCCTTAAGTACTCTCCTTTCCCTGTAAATATGGAACACCTGATTGAAAAATACCGTAAAGTTAATGAACGAAGAAGGCACGGCAGCTACCAGGGGGGAAGACACTGCGCAGCTATAATTTACACTCTACTGAACGGCCTACTACGGCGTTCTAAGTTGTTTGGTTAGTTCGCAGTGATCTCTATACCAGTGCTTATTATTGTGGTTTATGTAAATAAATTTTTCTTTGCTAACTACTCACACCTCACACAACCTTTTCCCAAGTGGATTGTTGTACTGTTGATCTACATGTTCAGAGAGTTTACTGGGGTCCCGGTAAGTACGCCTTACAGGAATGACTTGTCAGCGGTGAAGTTATCTACACACGCATTACACTACGTCACACATTACATTGCAATGTTTTAATTAAATATTTTCACTATATTTTATTATGTAATTATATATATGCTATTGTAATGATTATTACTAACTTAATTACAAAATTTATGCATAAATATTTCAATCATTCTAACTGCATTGATGTTATAAATTTCTTTAACAAATTTAATGTAAATTTAAGTTTAATTATTATATGTAGTGTAACAACACTTTGTAATAATAACATTTTTAGACTTGTATTATTATTTTCTTTATTAAAATATATTTTCATCATAATTGGTAGAGATTATAGTGTCTCGAAATGATATCTTTGTTAATGTTCATACCAAATTCACATAATAATTCACCATTAAAATTACATTTAGTTTTTTTTTTTTTTTTCAGCTGAAGACCTTCTCCATGCAGTTGCTTCATGACAAATTTGCATTCCATGCATGTGGCTTCTTCTCCCTAGACTACACTACACTGTGTTCCGTAAGTATGTCGACGCGAAATAAATAGTAGGCCTTAATAATAGCTGTGTGGAAACCGAAGTTAGTGCACAGTTAAGCAAATACATGGTTAAGTTAAGTGCTACGTAATTAAACAGAATGTTGTACACCAATAAATGCCGTGTTAATGCCGTGTGCATGGTAGACGACACCGATACCACGGCATTCTCTAACTGCACCCACGTGCAACTGCAACAATCGTAGCGTACGCCCACAGGCCCCGCCCCCTCTCTCCTAGTTTCTTCTGTCGTATTAAACCAATATTCAGTACAAACCCGCTATTTCCTGTAGCATTTTCATTATTGCTCCTACACTTTGTCTTTTCTGTCGGCATGGGTTTTGCCGTGTCTGTACAGGTTTTACCGTACCCCTTCTAGAATATAGTTCCAGCTATAGGTACACTTAGGGTGTTAGTCATGGCCTTAAACTCTGGTCATGGCTGCCTATCCCTCTTGCCTAGATGCACGCCTCCTTGCATGAATTCCCTTGCTTTTAGGCCTAAGGGGCGCAGCCCTGAGACGCAATTAGCTCCTGTCCTACCGCGGGCGGACGCCTAATTCTTAGAAATAGGAGTAAACTCATAGTTATCTGAGTTTATTTTTGTAATCTGCATGATAAAGTAATATTTGTTTACTTATTATTTATTTATAGTATATATATTTTATTTACTCCACCTCTAATTCATAATACTAATTGCTAGAGACCTGAAAAATTCGCGTATTCGATTTTGGACAAGCTCGAATTCAAAACACTTTAGCCATTGTTCCACACAGTGTTTAACACCTCCTGGAGAACGGTATCCAAATGTCGCCCTTCCACTGTGACAGCAGTTGATATCGGCATATTTGTACATATGACTTTATAGAGTCTAGGCTGCAGGTCATTGAACTCACGAATTTTTTAGGTCTCTGTTGACAAGTTCTTGTAACCTCGGAAAACGTATTTCCATGTAATTATGTTTGTAAGTATTTCTGTTTTCATTCACCAAGTTATTTTCATGTGAGCCGCTTTGCATAGAGGAATTTGTTGATTGGTTGCTATGGCAGCACAAGACGTATGTGTAAGATTTGATGTAGCCGTCTAGTGATTGGCGCGATGATTAAAGGCTTCTTTTGAGTATGCAGTTTTTGAGGCTTTTAGCCATCTTGAATTTTCCTTCAGGCAGGCGATGACCTAGTGGGTCGTCAGACTGAGTGATATTTTTAATTTGCTGGTTAATTGGCCGAGTCCCGTACAGAAGTGCAGACTGCCGATAGGGCGAAGACGCGCGGCTTCTGAGGAGGATTAATGTAAGTCAGCACGCGTTCCGGGGGTAGTATCCACTCCATCTTCTGAGGAGGATTAATGTAAGTCAGCACGCGTTCCGGGGGTAGTATCCACTCCATCTTCTGAGGAGGATTAATGTAAGTCAGCACGCGTTCCGGGGGTAGTATCCACTCCATCTTCTGAGGAGGATTAATGTAAGTCAGCACGCGTTCCGGGGGTAGTATCCACTCCATCTTCTGAGGAGGATTAATGTAAGTCAGCACGCGTTCCGGGGGTAGTGTCCACTCCATCTTCTGAGGAGGATTAATGTAAGTCAGCACGCGTTCCGGGGGTAGTATCCACTCCATCTTCGAATTTTCTTACAGATCTTCCTAATGAAAATTTATGACCAGAAACAAAAAATCAAAGCTAGACATGACATGTACGACTACTTAACGAATTATTTTTAATTTGCAGGGTTTCAAATATACTTGTATTTTCCCATGTGAAACTGAAATTATTAAATAATTAGATAATGTTTGATGTGACATTAATCATGTAAGAAAAATGAGTGGGATTTAGAAATAACTGTTCAAATGTTCCCTATGTCATGACTAGCTTGGTCTTTAAATATTGACTCCGAAAATTAAGTTAATGAGGAAAATACACAAATCCAAGATAGCAAGGATACTTCCCCCAACTGCGCAGATTATATTTAACACCAAGTTTGAACTACCGCGATCGCGTGTGGCATGGCAAAGACTATAGTGACGTACCTAAGGCTCGATAGCGTTGGGAGAGAAGACTAAGGGTAACGACGAGTGGAACTAGCTACAGAAGATATCAAAAAATGTTACGGTGACCAAAATTTATTTGACGCTAAGTATGCTGAATTTTCGACACAGTCAATATACCCGTAAAATAATTATTGATTTTCGAGAAACTAGTCTGGCTTATGTTACGCCAGCTTCGATCATAATTTTTGTTAAAGTTTCTCTACCAGTATTTTTACGGAGCACTAAACTGAGGTATCATATTCTCCCAACTGAGTTGGTGTGAGAAAATTATTTATTAATTCAATTTACATATTTTAAAATAGTTTAAAGGGCCTGAAGAGAACAAGCTACATTTAAATTGCAAATAATAGATACGTACGAGACGGCTACACTCTTAGTTATGGCCACAAAAAGCAAAGTAAATTTAGAAACTATAACGAGTTTCTACAGAATACTTAGTATTTGAACAGCTATTCATTTAATCCATAATGTTTTGTAACATAATACTTAGTATTTGCACAGCTATTCATTTAATTCATAATGTTTTGTAACATTAGGGAATTTGTGTGTGTGACTTGTTTGTTAGTGTTAGTAATTTAAGGTATGATAATTAATTAATTGCTTTGGTATTTTTCCTTAATAACTAGAATATTCAAAATAATATTGCCGTAAATATGTTATCAGAATGTGTTACTATTGTCCAATCTTTTATGTGCCAGTAAAACTGATAGAAATATGCTAGTTTTTGGTGTACATTTTTTCGTTAAGGATAAATGTTTTGTTTGTTTGTAAAAGAGACGACACTGCTCGTAGAAAACTCTTGTCTGCTAGGCATATGTTTCATTAGACTGTTAGGAATGTTGGGTGAAATTAAGAACATTGTGGGCTATTGAAGAGTCAGAAGTGAGATATGTTGAAACGCTAATTTTTGAATGCATCGTTTTCCTGATGTGCCCAAAAGTATTAATTTGTCAACTAAATTATACTGCAGCAAGAGAGGATTGCTAAATTATTTAGACAGTGAAGTTTTGAGGAATTTCTACTTCCAGCAACTGCAGTAGTTTCGAGATCCTCGTCCTGTTACCTGTTACTTTGGAGATCGTTTGAACTACAGGCTGATTTCACCCTCGCCATGTACTCGATGATTTGGGTTCAATTGCAGCTACTGTAGGTACCTTTTGATCGGGAAGTAAGTCGAAAGCTTTCTTTTACTGGAATTACTGTTTTAATAGTAATAATTGCACTTGAAATTAGATAGAAGTATGTTTAATGGATAGAAGAATAATGTTGTCTCTTTAGATTGTTGATGTCGCAAATGGAGTTGTTCTAGTAGCCCAACCTCGAATTACTTCTTTAGTTTGGGTATTTAATTAATGCTCATGAAAGCTATCTAACCTTGAGTAGTGTCGTTATTTAGTTTAATCAAATCAATTAAAATAGGCTTGCGCAAGATGCGTGTTGTTGAAATGTTTAAGAAATAATAAGATTTATAGCTTTGTGGATATTGTACTAGTCTGATTGGTTTCTTATGGTTGGTGTAGTTCTATTGAAGGACAGCATAATATGTGTTTTCTTAATTGATAAAGTTGTTATCACTACTGATTGTGTTCTTGTCCGCATATCACTGCATCCTAACTACTGAGAAAGATTAATAGTGGTGTTTTGCTTGTAATATTTATTTTTGTTGATTGCTAGGGTTCGACTGAATGTATGTTTTTTTTTTTCCATACTACTAATTAGTATAAACTAATTTATTCTCATGCTCATGTATTATCGAAGAGCTTGGGCGAGGTTATTGAATATTTAGATATTCTTGAGTATGTAAGTTGTACTATATAAATACGACATATTGCACGTTACAGAATTATTATTTTGACTGATATACATGGGGCTTATATCGTGAGGCTACATATTATATAGTTTTGGTGACCAAACGTGAGGCATGCAAAATCTTTGTGTGTGCTCTGACGTTACAGTTTCAACCAAAATATTTATTTTTCAATTAAATCTAATTTCCTTCCACTCAAATCTCTGTGAATAATCATTTGGTCAGTAGCAACTGGTAATTTTTGGGTTTATTTTTATTTGTTCCTAGTTTGTCGTGTGTATTGTTCGAAGCCTACGGATATCTGGCAGCGGCAATTGTTCCCGAACTGCAAACATGTTTGGTAAGATACAGGTCTGTGGTAATAATCAATCCGGTGTTTCTTTGTGTGTGCATGTTACGTTCTCTGTCCACTACTAAATTACAACTCAACAGCTGTGGTGGTATTCCACACAAAAATGATTCAGCCCGCGGCCCATACAATCTCATGTAATGGGATTTGTAACAAACGAAGCGTTTCTGTCCCTATATTGACATAAAATTTCACCTTCCTCTAGATGTGACGACTGTTGCCCCAAAGTTTTGACGTTTCTTTCTGTAATATCCTGTGGGTAGCATGAAAATAAATATTTTCGGGAATAAAACATAATTTTCATCGCATAAAGTCGCATATATATGGAATCTTACATTCCTCGAGTAACACGGAATTTACACATGCGTGAGGAATAAACGAACCATAAACTCATAACAAAATAATTAGGAATTGAATCTACTATTACACGTTTTAGAAATCGTTATACTAGGCCACATTCTTTAGAAACAAAAAAATATTAGTATTTTTTAAAGTAAAACTTACTAGGATAAACATTTATATAGGCTGTTTACGGTAAAGTGAGCACTATTGATGCCCTAGTTATTTTTTATATTGCTCGTTTTTTATCCTTTAATCACTTTTTCAAATAAATCTTAACACGTAAATAATAAACACAGTGTTTATATTTCACCACACTCGGAAGTTAACGTCTAAGGACACAATAAATCATATTTATTGACTCTTATTCCAAATAAAAGGGCTTTCAAAACTGTTCACTTTACCGGGAATAGCCTATTCTTACTTATCCCTGGAGCATACAAACTATTTTATATAAAAAAAATAGGTCAACAATTTAGAGAGATGACAATGATCTCTCTGCATTATTCTAATGGAGTCCAGTATTCAAAGTCGACCTTTCTGCGACAGACATAATAGAAAACCAACACATACTAACTACGAACTCAGTTTTATTGTAATGCATCTGTCAAAAACGAGGAGAAATATTACGTTTTTTGTAGAACGTATTCATCAGTATTTATTACAATTGCAAGTTAGGGTATGACAAAAAAAAAAACAAAATAAGCATTTACTGGTTGTTCATTAAGCCAAGTTAAACAGAAGGGAAAACCATAATAAAACGTACGTTTTATCCTTTATGTTTTATTTAGTAACTAAAACAAACATGCGTTTAAATTGTAACGAAACGTGTTTTTGATTTGGCCATCTGAAGCTTACAAATAATATCATCACCAGTAATAATGTTCAGGGTAACGTGTTTAAATTAAATGTGCACATTAATACTGCCAGAAATATCATATTATCTTAGACAGTATAAAATTTACAAAATGTCCTTAATAAATTCATTTTTATTCATAAGGCATGGTATGGCATATATATTTTTTTATGGATATAGTAATTTCCACAACTTCTTCACGTACAAATGTTGGTAATGTTTTGAAAATGCGACAATATTATATAAGTAAATAACCGTACACACTATGTTTTATTCCAGATGGTGGGAGCATGCACCACTTACCTCGTGATACTTATACAATTTCAGCTATCAAATGATCAATGTGCAAAGAGCAACACTACTTCTTCCCAGCCATAAAGCTCCTGCAAGAAGAACAGAACGTGTGTATGGACTATAACTAAAGCAAATTACTACTATGCACTGAGTTCATTGTGGTATTTAAGTAATTTGAAAGAACTATTGTGTGTTTCCATTGCATGCAATGATTACAGCACCTGGTGAGCTGTTGAAATAAATGGCATGAGGTTACATATTTTTGAGTTATACTTCAATAAAAACATACTTACAAACAGAAATAGCTGCAGATAGATGTAAGTTATGTGTTTTTCTGTCAACCTTATCAATAAATAACGTCACATGTAACCCAAAGAAAAAGCTATTCACTAATGCGTACAAGATGCAAGCTAACACAGTGAGTACATTTAATAGTAACTATTTTTAACCCGACTACGGCGAAACAAAGGAAGGGTTATGGTTTTAACACGATCTATGTATGTATGAATGCATTTATGTATGTATGTATGTATGTATGTATCTATGTATGTATGTATGTATAATTTCAGATGTTCCACTGTAGCATCGCACTTCTGGTACCGATTTTGATAAATGAGGTGTCTATCGATTCCTTGTGTTCGTTTTACTTATTTCGACAATAAAAAGTGATAATTAAAAAGTATATAAAAACTGAAACCCGGCAAACTCAAAAGTCAAAAACAAGTCTTCGGTTAAGTGTACGTGTATAATCATAAAGCCATAGTCACACATCGTGCCGTTTAAGACACTTTACATATAGTGGAGGCACAGGGTAAAAAATTAATTTGCAATTGAATGTCACTTTTAAATTCTAACTAATTTTGGCTCAAGACCGTGGCAGATGGAAGGCAGGGGCGGAGGCCTTTGCTCAGCAGTGGGGCACAATAGACTAATAAAAAAATGATAAGTATGTATAACGCACGATTAATTGAGCACATCAATCCATTCAACTACGCCCATCACTTACAAAACTGTACATTTTAATTGTTCCGTAGTCAACAAGGGGCCTCTATAAGATCAGGTTTATGCGTTTGTCCATCGTGGATTGTCACAGCGATGTATTTTCTACAGCACTGAACTGAAATGCATAAAATTTATTACATGGATACCTACTTAAGTTAGGTATTTTCCCCTCTACCTCCAGTATATGCAAAGTGTCAAACGGGACGACACGTGGCTACGGCTTTATGATTATACACTTACACTTAACTGAAGACTTGTTTTTTTTACTTCTGAGTAGTCGGGTTTTAGTTTTTATAACTTTTATTTATATCAGCTAAGTAAACAGTAGAGTTACAGGTATTCTGTTAGAGTCCTGGTTGGAAAGTATGAGGCTCGATTTATAATGGAATTTGTAATTTCCGTCCATTTTAAACAACTTCCAAAATCCGGTTTTTAGCATACTTTTTAGCCTTTTTTTTAGCCTCCGAAGGAAAGACAAGCTTATGCAATTGACCGAATGCCTGTCTGGAATATTTTCCGCCTCAGCCCCCCCCCCCCCCCCCCTCTTTTCACAAAACTATAGATCCGACAACAGAATTTCACCAAATTAAGAATATATATAGTATTTTGTAAGGACATTTGACTTTTAAAGTTGTCCATCGCACCGGGTACATATTTTCAAAATGGCGGTAATTTTAATATTTAGGACGCTATGTTATAACCCGGGAACCATCAAAATAACAGGCATTTAAATATTATAGGTTAGTATGATATACGTTTCAAACAATTCAACCATCTTTAATATGTAGCAGTAAGTATCCATGACTAACGTACAATGTGCCAATAAACACTGTAAAAAAAATTGTGTAATTTTACACGAATGTACGTGGCAGCACAATTTCCACACATGTTCGTGTATTTTTACATGTACAAATGTACGTGCACTTTTACTGTGTGCCCATGTATATTTACAAATACAATGCCAGTGTAATTTTAATAAACTTGTTATTCTTTTTACTAATCATAATGTTCAATCTCAAGTACTCTGTATGTGTCATTTTAGTTTTTATGTTACCAATATCAAGCCCATAATGTAAATTTACACAAACTTTGTTAGTGAAATTTTATTATACCTGTCAGTTTCTTTTACTAATTATCACATTAAATCACATGCACTCTGTAAATGTTATTTTACTATAATTTTTCTGCCACACAGTGTAAATTAACACAATCATTGTTATGGAATTTAACTATGTAAATTATAGATTTCCTGTCACATACTGTAAATTTACACAAACATCGGAATTTTAATTTCACCAATGTGTATGTGTATTTCCTCACTAACAAAAAAAGTATAATCGCAGATTCACTGTAATTGTAATTACAAAATTTCTGTGCATTTTCACGGTTTTACTAAGCAATTTTACTTCTCAGCATATGTTCTTTAACAACTGTGTCACGTCATGTTAATTCACAAACTTTGCACGTGTATTTTTATAATGTTTTAAGCAAATACTTGTAGTTATATTCAAATTCATAGGAACGTAAGTGTAAAATTACAAATACTGTGCTAGTTTTAGGAAGTTTCACATAAAGATGTAGAGTTACCGTAAATTTGTATGTGTAGATATATGCTCATATACTTTCGAATTGGTAATTTTACGCCCTTGTTAATGCTAATATACCATTACATTTGTGTCTTTTTTAATGCACGACTGTGCTCAATTGTGAGTGAAATAGGAAAATATGTATTTTTACACTCACTGTAAAAAAAAATTGTAAAATTACCTGACAAGTGTAAGGTGATATTCGCAAACTTGCGTGGGAAATAGTTTTCCGAGAGTCCATGATTCGCGCCCATCCACCAGCAAATGTCGAGGATTTTAGAGTTGAGGTTTCGGTTACTATATGTCAGAAGATATCGATAATAAAAAGAAATTAACAGTACTAATATCCCGTGTATTTTTTAATAAAATTTTATTATACAATATAGTTAATATTCCCTTACTCGTATGGGATTTCCCCCCACTTTTGTCAGGTACTTTTTTCCGTGCGATTAGGGAATAGTACCTTACTTGTAATGTAAATTTACTCCACATTTGACAGGTAATTTTACCTTACATGTAGAGGTAAAGCTTCCCTTACATGTACGGGAATTTTACCTCTATTTTTTTTTACATTGCTGATGTACGAGTTGATACAACATTGGCATGGTTGTAAAAACACACCAGACTTGGGGTTTTAGTGCCATGAATTAATGTACTTTCACACATATTTTCGTATTTGTAATTTTATGTCATTTTTAATGTCAATATACCAGTACATTTGTGTTTTTTTTTTTTTACAGTAAGATCGCACTACCTAGTGAGTGAAATAGAAAAATATGTACTTTTACAATGATGTACGTGCTTTAATACAACATTGGTGTGGTTGTAGAAACACACAAGCATAGGATTTTAGTGACTTGCATTAGTGTATTTTTACACATATATTTGCATGTGTGATTTTACACCCTTTAAATGTCAATATACCAGTATATTTGTGATTTTTTACAGTAAGATTGTACTACATGTTGAATGAAATAGAACAATATGTACTTTTACACCGATGTACATGTTTCAATATAACATTGGCGTAGTTGTAAAAATACACAGATTTGTGTTTTAATACTTCATGTTCGTGGATTTGTACACGTACTTTTAAATTTGTAAATGTATACCACTCTTATTGTTAATATATCAATACATTTTTTTATTTATAATATAATTATACTATGTTTTAAGAATAAAGTTGTACATTGCAGTAAATTTACACATACTGTACTTGTTTGTACAAGTTACACACAGAAAATATAACATTACCGAAAGGTTGTACATGTATTTTTACCCTTTTTTTTTACAGTGTACTATAACCGTTTTGTTCTCCAGCAATGAAGATACCACCCTGTGAGAAAATGAAGCTTTTATGTCACATGTCTGGGACCAATCAACATATTCCCACCCATCTTTGCACCAAATAGTGTTACAGTAGGCCATTTTGTAAGTGTATCGGGCTTTATTTACCGCATGGTTGCCGCATAAATAATTTAGATAAGTTTGCCGTATCTATCAAACTATTTTAAGAATTTCAATTAAACTTCGTATGCTGAGGGCATCCATTAGAAGAAACACATAAGCATATATATATATATATATATCACAATTTTCCACCATTTGTAAGACAATGCCAGGTGATAAAATGCATCATTTACTCGATATCTCGAGAACCAATAATCTAATTCCCTCCAAAAAGTTCCACACACATTATCATAATGGGTCATGTAAACTTACATAATTTAAGCGATTCAGACATTTTTCTTGCAAAGTGGTGAAACATAAATTATTTAGATAAGTATATCACATGTTATTAAATAATTTGACATTTTTTCTACCAAGCTTTTTATGCTATCAGTATCTATTAGAAACAACAGATGACTATATAGAGCCTGTTTGTAGGCCTTTATAGCATTTGTAATATATACTTTATAATTAGTATGAATAAAAACAGTGGGAAGAGATTTGTGTTGGTAATGCTTAGTAGGAAGTAGTTCTCATGCAAAATATTATTAAAGTGCTGAGTGCGCACGAATGCGGTGCGCTGGCCCTATGGTGTAACTTTCTACCTTTTTTTTTATATGAGGCGGAGGAATATCCTGGAAGTAGGGCTTCAGAGCTTCAGTAACGTTGGCACTAACCGTGAATATAGTATAGTGAGATGGTCGTGATGCTTCGGTTGGTAAAAAATTTGCTATGCAATATTCCAGCACTTAAGCCCGTTTTTTTCTACATTCTTCAATCACCATCTCAAAATCTTTTGGTGTCTTTTGTGAAGTTAATTCCGCTAATCACAATGCTGAAGCAGTCATTCTGTTCTTATTCAAAATATTTCATTTACGAGTGCTTTTTCTCAGGCCATTACAATTTTTTTTTTTTTTTGCAAAGGGAAACCGGGAAAATAAAAATTCCAGGAGTTTCTAAGAAACTCCTCTAATTTTAAATAGCAATTAAATACAATAATAAAAGACGTAAAGGTATTATTAATCAAACATTGTAGGTATACACGTAACATAGTTTTTATTGGCTTATTTTGTGGAATATTTATGGTTTCGCATTTCATGCAAAAATTTATAGAAGAACGAAAATCAACATTTGTAACATATAAACTATAAAAATTCTGCAATCGTACAGTGTAAATAATCTGTAACAATAATAATGCCGTATCCAAATGTAACAATTCAAAATCAAATCACTTAAATACCTTTTTTTATTTGACGAAATGTAATGTCATCGACCCCTCCCCTTTTTTTCCCCTTTTTAGTCTACTTCCCGAAGGCAAGAAAGGCATATGAGATAACTTTCTTCCCTGCCTGTGTATGTGTGTATAGATGAGTGTGCATCCCTGTGTGTGGGTGTGTGTGTGTGTGTGTGTGTGTGTGTGTGTGTCATCCCCTTTCAATTTATCAACGCTTCAACCGAATTTCACCAAACTTGATACTTAAATAATACTTAGTAAAGACACCTGACATTTTTAACTTTTCGACCACGTCAGGCACTTACTTTCAAAATGGCGGCCATTTAAAAATTTTGGTTGATAATTTATGTTTCGGGGAATATTCAACCCCATTTAACCCAAATTTTGTAAGCTGCAGACCATTCTGTAAGCATTAATTTTCGAGGTGGATATTATTGTTGATACTCCATTTTGGAAAATAGCACCAATTTTTAAAATAAATATGTTTTATTATATTTCGAAAATTATTCGACCAATTCGCACCCAATTTGGCATGTAAGTAATAAGTTATTATCGTAGGCAATGTAGACGTAAGTGAGTGAACTTGATTGGTAATTTATTTTCAAAATGGCGGCCATGCGAATATTTTAAGTTTACTTGGTGTATCTGCCATACAATTTAACCAATTTCGACCACATTTTGTATACTGCAACTATATATATATATATATATATATATATATATATATATAAAACCACTTTTGTCGGCCATTTTGAAAGATAACGTCATACGAATAAATAAAATTATTATGTCATAACTCGGTAAATAATAAACCGTTTCCTACCAAATTTGGCAAACACGTATTAATAATGCAGATTATGTTAAGTGATATGTTTTAAGCACTTCAGACACTTATTTTCGAAATAGCGGCCTTATAATAATTTTAGCTTAAAATGGTATATCGTCGAAACTATGAAATAAATTCCAATATAACTTTGTATGAAGGTAGTAGATATTACAACTATCAACTGTATTTACATGGATCGTATTATTCCGTATTATTCCGCCATTTTGTAAGATAGTGCCATGCTAAGAAAATTAACTTTTTATGTCATATTTCGAGAAAGAATTGACCAATTCCTATCAAATTTGGCAAAAGTAGTACTGAGGCAGATAATGTCAAGTGTTATGTTTTAAGTATGCCAAGCACTTATTTTAAAAATGGCGGGCACACAGCCATTTTAGCTTGCTATATCGTGGAAACCATGTAATCAATTTCAACTACACTTTGTATGCTGGCAGAACATCTATCAACTGTAAGTACATAAAACATTTTTTGTCCGCCATATTGTAATAGAGCGCCATGCAAGTAAATAAAGTTTTTTTTTGTCATATCTAGGGAAACAAATGACAGATTACTTCCAAGTCGGCAAACAAATAGTACTGCAGCATATGGTGTAAATTGGTATGTTTTATATAGGTCAGGCACTTATTTTCGAAATTTTGGCTATTGAAATATTTGAGAGCAGTATATTTTATTAACGAAACAAATTACAAATTGATATTGTATGCTTGCAGTACCTATTACAACCATCAGATTTGTTTATACAGAGCCTTATTTCTCTGTCTTTCGTAAGATAGGCCTACCAATTAAAAATAATTTTTTTTTCTCGTATCTCATAAACAATCAACCCATTCTTCCAAAAACTAGTATATGTATGTATGTGTGTGTATATATATAAAGTAGGACACACTTATTTTCAGAATTTCGGAATGGCGGCATTTTGGTTTTATGGGCGATATTTACGAAACTATGTAATCTATTTTAACTTAACTTTGTAGACAGGCAGTATACAATAATCGAAATTGCTGCAACATTTTTTTTGTCCTCCATTTATGAAGATTGCCACATGAAAATTATGAAGGTTTTACGCTAAGTCTCGAGGATCAATCAACCAATTCCCACCAAATGTTACACTGGAACATTTCATGTACATTTGTACCAAATTGTGCATTCCATAAATGCTACAGAAGTCCATGTAAACATTCATGATTTAAATGTTTCAGACAACGATATTTAAAGTGGCAGTATCATAAATTAATTAGGTAAGTTGATCATATATTAAACAATTTAACCTTTTTCAACCAAAATATTTATGTAGACAGTATAAATAAGAAGCATCGTAAATACAATCTCTTTTTCTGGCAAATTTGTACACGATAGCATCAAACAAGACAACTAAATTTTTTAGGCCATATCTGAGGGACAAAACAACCGATTCCCATCAAATTCTTCACACAAGTAGCGCTACGGTAGGCCATGTAAACTTGCACGTTTATGTGGCTCAGTCACTTATTTTCCAAATAAAACCCCTGTAAATATTTTAGTTTAATAAAACCCTATCATTCGAATCATTAAACTGATTAAATCTGAAGTTGATACTCCGAATCCGACCTCCGTAACGCTAGCTTATAGTACGAGGTTTTGTGGAATCAAGTCCCGGATAAGGCATGTTTTGTATCTGTAATTATCTCACTAGTGTTGCATTAGTTACTGGTTTCATTTGTAAAGTTATTGCTTTCAAAGAGAAGTCAAGTCCTTCCTACCAATTCAGCTGTTAAGAACTTATTTAAAAATTAATAGCACCCAAGTTGAGGAAAGTCAAGTCGGCTCATTAGTCATATCAATAACTTCTTTTTATTCGCTGTTCCATCTCCTATCTTAGCAGTGTGAGGCTGTCACCTAATTGTTAGTTATAATTGGATTTGCATAATTTTAACGGCAACAGCTAATATCAATTTACAAAATTGTGTTAAGTTGTTACTTACCTTTGAAGATGACGAATCACAGTAGAAAGCAGGAGCGGATAAAGATTTTCTTTTTTTTTTGGGGGGGGGGGGGGGGTTTCCTCTATTGTGTAGGTGCAGGGTAAGGTTTATTCTTCTCAGGTAGGAACATAACGAGATTACTTTCGTGAGAGTTTAGCCCCGCCACCGCCAGGGGCGCTGGTCTTCCAAAGAGTTCACTTTGAAGCCGGCGATAAATATGTAAACACGGTTAATTTGTGTCAAAGTTCACGTTTGGTTGGAATTATGCTAAATATTTGCCCCAGACAAAATTTTAAGTAGTAGCTTTATTTCGTAACCATCTTTCTCAGCACTCAATGGTGTTTACAAGAGCGAAGAGCGGAAATACGACTGTGTTTTGTCACTCAGCGTTTACAAGCTGGCTTATTGCGATGGGAAAATGGAAGGGATTTAAGTGTGAAATAAATATAGTGGTCGTGTAAAGGAACGTTGTACTTTTCTCATTTCCGTTAACGAAACTGCGCCGGAAAGCCCTGAAAATGATAATTTTAACAATTTAAATTTTGTTTTATTTAATTGTTGTTTTTAAATGAGGTAATTGTGTAAGCCAACGTATTCCTAAATCCAGTTAATACAGACTATTAACCATGTGAACATATTTTAGTTATATTTCCACTCTAGTGCGAAGAACAATGTTCTTTCTTTATAGCCTATAGGTTCTAACAAAAATTGCAATTGTACCGTATACTTGAATACAAAACCGAGAAATCCGGTATATATTGGATACCAATAAGTTTCCAGCAGTCAAGCTAAAGGCATTGAAAGTTTCCCAACCTGATGTAGGTGTAGAGTTCTGAGACTTGGCATGGGAGAAAAGGACACTGCTTCATTATAAACTTAGTCAGAAGTATTACATTAAATACATGAAATCTAGATCATAGACAATTATTTATTTTTAGTTTTAAAACCTTCACAGTGAACTTTCATGTCCTAGAGAGGGTTTTTTTTTGGGGGGGGGGGGGAGGTTAAGTCCCCGTGACCTCCCTTCTGGATCCGCCACTGGCACAACGCAAACTACCAAACTATGGCGGCATGAAAATTTGTATTCAAAACTGAGTCGCTTAGGCCTATTTATTTATTTTTTACGCAAAGTGCTAATTGGAACACATCTGTGACGTTTTGGGTATTATTAGGCCTAGACTACACACACAATAACACGCACACAGCACAGACCATGGAAGCTGAATGTACATGAAATGATCGAGGTTGCTATCGCACACATAGCACAAGCACGATGCTCGCGAAGATCACCAAATTTTGAGTTCTATGTGCGTCGTGCTCTGTGCTTAGTCAATCAAATATCGTCACACTACACTGATAAACTTAGCACAAATAATGCTTTATTAAAGGAAAGTTGATGAGTTTGGTAATTAATTTTATATCTGAATAAATAAAGACATGGAAATTTTTTTCTGTTGAATGTTTTGTGATGGAGGAAAAGTGTTCACAAAGAAAATAAATTATATTTTTTGTTTGCAAACGAAATATATTAAGGCAGTGGAGTTGGAAACAAATGGTTCTATAGTAACCTAATATTGAAATGTAATAAGAGTAAAACTGAACATGGGAAGGGGAGAGGCTTGTGTTAAGCAGGCGAATATAAATGTAAAATACTGTGTGCAGCAAATAATACAAAACAATCACTGCCAACACACGACACAAAAGATTTCGACAGACGTGGCCTCAATAAAATATGTACTTGGAACATTTCAAGAACAGACATTTTAATGTAGCATGAAGTGTTGTGCTGTCTGTGTGCGGGTGTACTATTTATGTGTTGTGTGCGTGCTGTTGCGAATGTAGGCCAGGCTTTTACGTGATGAAAAGCAGGAGAAACTGGCGAGATATATATTTGTGTGTGTGTGTGTGTGTGTGTGTGTGTGTGTGTGCGTGCGTGCGTGCGTGCGTGGTGTGTGTGTGTGTTAAATGTATGCATGTTGATTTATTGTTTCTTTTACTAATCGTTACATTATAACTATTATTAAATAATGACTCAGCGCCTCGAAAAATAGTCTGCCGGGCTAAAAGACGATTTGTCCCAGATGTCTCCTTATAAAATTAAGATATTAATTTCCGTTTTCTGGCCCGTTAATCTTAGGCAAGAAAAATTTCTATGGACTAATCAAATCACAGTTATCAACAATACTGTATTCTCGTCATTCAAACTGACTATTCTCGTCATTCAAACTGACGGAAACGCGCGCGTAAACAGAGACAAGACGCATGGAAGAGATCGAGCTCTGTGCTGCTACCTCGCATCGGAGAGAGGAACTATACTCCCCTCCCTAGACATGGAGAGCGATCTGGTGAGGGCACTCGCAACTGCGAGTTTGCACGTGCCACCCACTTGGAGGCCATCAGTGCAGCGGCTTTTTGGGATGGGGTAGCGGGAGGATAGCGTATTTGTGTGTTATTATCTCTTTTTGAAAATATGCTTCGTTCTCTCAGTTCTACGCAGAGTAAGTTGTGAAATATATAAAAATGTAACTGTTGATATCACCTCAGTTAAAAGCCTACTTTCAAATCATGTCAAAGTGAAAATTAAACAGCTGCCATAGCTTCACCTCAATATATACAGTGGAAATTTTGTTAGCGTGGCTTATTAATTATAAAGAAAATTCAATTAACACATCCTTTTTTTATTTTATTTCGCTAAACGATACTTTTTTTTCACACCCGAAGATAAATTTGCACTAGCAATTTTATTTTGTAAACCGATTCCTGGCAAATTTTTACGGGAGCTCAGAATATTTATTTACGAAGTCGCTTATCCGAAGAAATTAAAGTTAGGATCCGCAGCAAATGCAATGCTTCTCCTAACCTTGGTGAACTAAAGGCTGGTCACAATAAAGTGAGCACTTTTTAAATCAACCTTAGAAAAGGTCACTGCCCCTACCTGCATATATTTTAACGGGCGCACTGAGTGACATGCGCCCAGTAAAGTTGGTAACGAAGGACAGGAAGTAGTTCTGTATCTTAACGACGAATAAAATGTGTTAGGAAACCAATTCTGATCATTTAAATTATTTCTTTCGCTTTCTGTTTCTTTTAATGAATTGAAATGTAAAAATGAGATTTATAAAATATATATTTTTCTAATAATTTCACAGTTTCACTTGATCGACGCATTAATAAAGTGATGAGGTCCACGGCAATGTTAACCTTATATAAGGCGAAATAATACACAACGTGCATGCAAGTAGATCTTAAGCAGGACTTTCAAAAGTGCTCATTTTACCCTGAACAGCCTATAAGCGTCTTTATTCAGCTTTAGAATTTTTGCAAGTAATACCATCTGTATCACAGTGGGCTGGATACTCTGATCATGGTGCAAAAATAATAATTAAACTTTTTCCCCAGTGCTCAAATTTATCCTATGTTATTCTACATGAAGTGATCTACATGTGCGCAACATACATAAAATTTGAATGTCTTGTATCCTCAGGGTGACCGACGGAATATGGCAGTTGTGACTGTACCCGAAGTAGTCGCAAATTTTGTCTCGTTCATAATGGCGTTACTGTGATAATGTTTTTTTTTTTTCCTTGCCGGAAATTTGTTAACATATTTATAAACCGCATTAGGGGTACTGCTAAGGTACCCTATACGAACGTCATACGTCAATATACAGGATGATTCTCAATTAGACCGACAAACTTCGGGATGTGAATATACATGAAAAAGTAAAGAGAAAACATATGTAACACTTCTATACCTAAACCGAATATTAAGGGAGGTATGAGCCCATAAAAAAACGAGATTCTAAACCGTATTTATTACGTTAAAGGTCCCGATAACATACAATAATGTTCCGAGAGTTTTCATTGTATTTTACTTCGTTACCGATATCTTGCACACATACCTTTTAAGACTTCGTTTTTTAAAGGATCATACCTCCCTTAATATTCGGTTTAGGTATAAAGTACCATATATGTTTTCCTTTTACTTTGTCATGAAGAATCACCTCCCGAAGTTTGTCGGCCTAATTGCTAATCATTCTGATTAAGGAGATTAACTCCTAAGCCTGGGACTATTGTAACTGATAATTAAAAGTTTAAATAGGTTTATAAGACAAGACAAAGGTCAAGACCAATTCTGTGCCAGACTGTAGCCCACACGTAGCTGTAACAAATTGCGGAACTGTTTCGTTTGTTTCATATCGTACATGTAAGTGTGGCCCCTGACTAGGTCGCCGTGCGCTGTGCAGAGCTTCAGGAAAAACTGGTTTATCCAAGAACCACTCCACGTGCTTACGTGGTGTCTGTTTACGAATAGCTTTTAAGAATAGTTACACGCTCGGCAGCACGTTTCCATTTTCCATTTTCCACTTCCTTTACTTATGTGTATTCTGGGAGAGTGAAAATAGCTCAAATTGACGTTTTTCAAGTCAGTTTATACTTGAAATTGTCTGTAAAGAAACGTCATAGTTGTCTTTAGACACGCATCATACTTTTCTTTACTATCCAGACTTGCGCATAGAGGCGATAAGGCATGTGGTGAGTGAGCAAGAGTCGGCCTTAGTGTCAGTGCATTCTCAGGACCTGATCGCGCTATATAGCCACAGACAGCCGGAACTCTTCAATGCGCACATATCCAGAGGCTATAATGTAATATGTGTTTGCTTGGGATGTTTAATTCTGTATTTCGTTACAAATTCGTGCTAAATTGTTTCGATATGGTTTCAGTGCAAGTGATATATAATATAGTTAAGGGTTCTGACTTTCTGGGTGCATTCTTGCTTCTATACTGAGAACACAACAGGTCTCGAGGGCTGCATTTATTTTACTACTGACAGCAAAGATGTAATATGTCAGTAGCAAACCAGTTGGGAATGTCATAAGTCAGATGATGATATAATTTGTTCAACACTTGTCAATTTTTTTTTTCAGTAAGAACAATGGCTTATGTCATGTGTGGCGAAGTAATTAATGGTGATATGTTCAAATAAGTTTCACCATCGGATATTTAAATAAAAAATTTAAAGCATTCAAAACAGCGTACAATAAAATTAATCAATTTTAGAATATCTACCCTTTAAATAAATTGCTGAAATTTTTCACGTATTTTTGGATGCATCCTTGACATAACGGTTAGTATTTTGTTAGGGATGGATATGGTTTTCCATTCGTCTTCATCATCAGACATTAACATTAACAATGTCTGGCATTTGAAATACCACTGAATAGATAAATAAATAAGTAAATTAATGTCCGATTGCATAACCTAAAACTTAATTGCTTCTTTTTTGTGTCTTTGTCAGTGGCTATATCCCGACATTTTTATAGAAATTCAGTCAATAACGGTACCTCTTATTTAGAACTTTTGGGAGAAAACTTATGGGTCTTAGCATTTGTTGTGGCTACTGTCACAAATAATAACTGTACCCCACTATCGCCAAGATTTCCAGTCAAATTGTATGTCTACTTAGGTTCTTATTTTTCTCGACATATAAAAAGCTACTGCCCACGATTGAGTGCCAGTGCATAGCCCAGAACGTTTTGTTTTGTCATGTGTGCGCGACGAAAAGTTCCTGCAGATGTAGCCCGTTCACGGTAAAATGAGCACTTTTTGTAGCTGTTTCATCAGACATGATATCCAATAAATACATTTCATTGTGGCCTCGGACTTTTGGTTTTGGGTTGGTGAATGTATACACTGTGTTTATTACTCACATGACAGGGTTTACATTAACAAGTGGTGGAAGGATATAAGATGGTTGAAAGAAAAAAGTAACTAGGGATTCAAAAGTTCTCACTTTACAGTGAACGGCCTATAACAGTGTTACCTGTTCACGTTCTGAAAAATATTCTGCCCTAACTCCTGCACATTAGTGACCTCAGCAGAAAGTGAAGACTCCTACCAATACGGCAAACAACACTCGTCAGTAACTTGTCAGCATCTTTGGTAAATAAAGAAACGCTTCTAAGTAACCTGAGCTGCTGATAATGGAAGAAGTAATGCGGCCGAGGTCGATGGCGTTCATAATAATAAACATATCGAAATACATAGATACTGTTTCTTCTTGCAGGTTATACAAAAACATGCCGACAAGAAGACAACTTAAAGTGCTGAAGCTTGGCTCAAAAAAAATTCTTTTGTGTTTATCCCAGAGTTGTAAATGAGCACAGCTTGCCGGAACGAGACGAGTTGAAGAGTATGCTATATGACTTTTTCAAAAAGTACGTTAAAAGGTGGAAAACCTGCAATTGTGATCAAAAGAGGTTTGAGTGGGCTTACTCGTTATGGCTGGACACTGAAGTAATATTCCCCATGTATGAAGTTGCCAGTTAGTGGAAGGAATGAAACTCCAACCTGCTTAACAAAACGAGGTCGCCTGAAGAAATTAGTTAGCGAAACATGTGAACGTATTGATAAAAGACGTGTAAAGAGTGCAGAGGACAAGATCACCACTCCTGAAGCCGCCAGTGTTTTGTCTACACGTTTGAGAATGAAGCTAAACCGAGCAGGATCGGCGTGTGTGAAGACTATTAGCAGCAGTAGCCCAGAGACTGAAAACAAAAAATGTACTACTCGATTACAAAACAAAGCAAATGCAGCATTCCATTCTCTCCAAACGAAGCCATTTCCTTTCTAATAGAAGCCAAACTATCAAAACAATCATATAATTTAATACGGTTATAGGCGAAAGAAAAACAAGCCGACGTATATCCCAGTTATGGGATGTTAGTGGAGGCAAAAAACTGCCGTATCCCATGCTATAAAACTCTTTGTGAAGTTCCGTTACAATATTTGTTGGACCACACAGCCAGAAGAATATTATATGCTATTGAAGAACATATTGAAGGAGAGTTTCATTTGGTCTGCAAGCGGGGCTTTGTTGGCTCATCCGGACAGTCTCTGTATAGCAGAGTTGGAAACATAAGCCATGTAGTGATGAAAATGTTTTTGTTACATCTCTTGTTCATTTAAAACTAACGGGTAAAGACAGTGAGGCCTGGAAAACATTCGACCAAGTTCTACTCATTTCTGTCGACCCATACGACTTCAATTCATCGAGGAAACTAAAGACGTTATGAAAAGGGAGGAGCTGTACATTCAAAGCCAGATAGATAAATTGCATACATTCAAGATTGAGGCTGCGGTGATACATTTTTCATTGCAGCTGACAATGATCGATTGCAAATTTCTGCGTTCCCTGACAAACATAAGTACCCAGCAGTGCCCCATATCATATGCAAGCAGACAGAAGAAGCTTCCTCCTCATGGACTTAGTCGAAGCCTGTAGACGAAGCTGCTTTAAGGTCTGGCACTTCACTGCTCCATATCTAAATTCGATTCTTGGAGTTGTCTTGGCTATATTCATTTTCCCCTAGGTATGTAAAATGTTGGTTTGTTATATTACATATTTCTGTAATATTAGTAAGTGTAATACTTTATTATTTTTCTAACTTTTACAGGCAAGGCAACGAAAAACTTGGAGATGGTAACAATTCTGATATTCGGCATCAAAAAGAGAAAGCACTTCGAATTAAAAAAGACTCGTGTCTATCCAACTAGGTAGCCCAAAACAAGGATTTGGCTCCACAACAGACGGAAATACAGCTAGGAGATTTGTCGCCGTCCCAACCATAGCATCAAGAGCTACAGACATCGACGAAGAACTGTTAAGACAGTTTTGTGTTATATTGTTTGCTTTATTTAGTGGAGAAAATATTAATATTGGGCAGTTTGAGACATACTGTAGGGTTGCAAAATCTCTGTATAAAGAACTTTACAGCTGGTGTGAAATGACTCCAACTTTTCACAAGGTATTAGAGAACGGTTCTTTAATAATACGCAATGCTGTCACGTCAGTTGGACAGTTGTCTGAGGAAGCACAGGAATTGCGAAATAAAGACTTTAGGAATTACCGGCAATTTGCTACCCGAAAATCCAGCAGAAAACTGCATATCCGTGACGTATTTTGTAGGCTGCTACTCTCATCAGATCCGGTGATATCTTCCTCTCGGAAGCTACCAAGAAAAAGTGTACACAATCTTCCAGAAGAAATGCGAAATTACTTGAATTTAATTATTTTCTCTGAGCATTGTGTAGGCGATGCTGATGCTGAAAGCTGTCGTGACGACACATCTGATGAATCGGATGTTTAAAATATAATGTATTCCTATAGTTTCTCAGTTGGCCGTATCTATAATGCAACTGACATGTCCTGGATGCTATTTGTGTTGTTATTTATGTTTCCGTAAAATATGAATATTTTTGTTATAGCCTATTAGTAAGCTATAAGTTGCATCATGCATTAAATATAATTAATTTAATTTTCATGTGTTCCGAAATATAAGACAAACATACTCTCTATATTGCTAAGAAACTTTGCATGAAAATAGTTTTCCAGAGTTACACTAGTGTTGGGTCCTTAAAATGTACTGTTTCTGAAGCGTGGCGAGCGTATATAGATTTTTGTTTTCTTTATGTTGCTAACCCCCTCCCCCACGTATTTGAAATATATAAGTAACCAAACTCATGCGTTCACTCGTTTTGCCATACCCACCTACCCTCCAGAAAGAACGCTGTGCCAAATATCAGCCCTATATTACAAATTAACAAGTGTCTGAGTATTTTTGCACCCTCATTAGAGAATCCAGCCCACTGTGCGGCACGTGCTTTGGAGGCGAATGTTTATTAATAAATGAGTGGCCGTTGCAGTGAGAGAATCGATATCGAGGACACGAAAGTTACCCGCACATCTCCCCTTTCTTAGTATCAGGGTTATTTTGTATTAATTTACAGACTTTGGGATCTTGGGATGAGCGAACAACAATTTGTTGACCAACATAATATCAAGTTATATAAATGGTTGGTTGTGAGTAACATACCATACATCACAGTTTATCCGACGTAGAATATTGTTAGCTAATTACCAAAATACCATGAATAACCAACATGTATTATTAGTTGGGTTTGTGTAATATTTGATTCGCACACGTTGGAAAAATGGTAGAAAATAATTGGTTGGAATGCTGTAAAAAATATTACTGATTATGGCTGGCATAGAACTAATTACATGATGTTGGGCCAACGTAGTTCCGAGTGTCATTTTGATGTCCAACCAACGTCATTTTTCCAACGTTGGCCCAACCAAGAAACGCTACATGGGAAGCAGGTGCTGCACATCCCATCCACCTTGTAACGTCTTTAAAACTTATGTCGTTTTGGCTATATCATTAACATGTAATTTTTTTCCCCCGCACTTTCAGTTTTGTACAATACTTTCTGTATGAACACATGTAAATTTTACTACACGTCTCTCAAGTAATTTCAATTTATTTATTTCAATTTATATATTCCATTTTCAGTTTTATTTTTATTTATTTTTTTGTTTTAGTTGTACGGTGGCAATCAAATATAGTTTAACTTGAATAGGTTAGCTAGTTTAAATTTTTTGTATTTTTCTTGTAATTATGTAATTAATTTGATTTTATATCGTGATCTCGTTTTGTGAATATTTCTGTTTTTACTAAATTTTCGTATTCCGTTTTGAGAACTTATACTCTAGGATATTTAAGAAGTTAAGCCGTTGAAAATGGCTTATGAGTAGGTTTGAATGTTTTTAGCTTATTATTGGCCCACAGGTTTAAACCCTGGCTTGTGATTGGCTGGAAGGACAGACCCTATAAACTAGCTCCAGTCAGTAGTGCTTAATGCTCTCTCTTCCATAAGCAGCCATACTAGGCAGACCTTCGCCTGTACTTAGGCGAAGGTTAGGGTTTCAGTTAGTATGACAGGGTATTTGTAGACTTCCCTCAACTCCAGTTTTAAGAATATGTTGTGTTACCAGAGTAGTTAGAGTGCTAGGATTTCCCTTCCGCTAGCTTATTGAGTTAGGAGGTAGAAGTTTTATAGTACGACGTCACGTATATTCCGAATGGAGACTTCACGTCGTTGAGCACTCTGCCCTACCTTAGGACGCATCGAGAGCAGCCTGCAGGTCCTGTCCTACCTAGTAAATATGAACCCCGCTGCGCGAGCATCGAGACTACACTGCAAATCGAACCCGGTTCGCCTAGGTGGGAGGCAAGCAGTCTAACCACTACACCACCGAGGCCCCAGCAAACAATGGTGTTTTGTTAGTATAGGCTGTTCGTGGTAAAATGAGTACTTTTGAAAGTCCTGCTTAAGATCTACTTGTATAAACGTTGTGTAATCTTTCGCCTTAATGAAAAATTAACATTGCCATGGGCCTCATCACTTTATTCATGCGTCGGTGAAATGAAACTATGAAATAATTTAAAAAGTAGATACTTTACAAATATGTTCATTTTTACACTTTGATGAATTAAAAAACATAAAGCGAAAGAAATAAGTTTAAGTTATCACAAGTTGTTACCGAACACTTTTTATTCGATGTTAATAAATGGAACTACTTTCCATCCGTCGTTACCAACTTTACTGGGCGAATTTTACTCAGTGCGCCCATTAAAATATATACATGCAGGGGCAGGGACTTTTTTAGTTTAATTTCTAAAGTACTCACTTTATCGTGAACAGCTGTTAATACAAAGCAGCCAGTCAAAATAAATTTTGACGTGGCATATTTTTACATTTTAACACAATACTAAAAACAGTAATAATAATTCCGCGTCACAAAAAGTCAGTGAGTATTATTGCAAACTGTCTCCGTGAAATATTTTGATTACAGTTGCAGGTTTATCAGTGATAGCTATTATTCCACTGATTGTACGAATATGCACATTAGGAAACGTAACTGTTCATGCCAAGCTTTCAGTTTCAGACTGACGACATTTTTCATTAACAGTCTTAAATATAGAAAGTTCATGCTGTATATACACTATCTACCAAAAAGTAATTGGGCACCTGTCCACAATGTTTGCTCGGAGGTTGTCACACCGTTAGAATCTCGTAGGGCCACCTCTTGTGGCTATAAAAGCAGCCACCCTGTCTGGCATGCTCTCTACGAGTGTTTGCAGGACATCCACGGCTATTCGTCGTCATTCCTCTTGCAACCATTCCATGAGTTGAGCAATGGATTTTGGCCGCGCCTGACAAGCCCTCACCCGGCGATCTAATTCGTCCCAAAGACATTCTATAGGGTTGAGTTCGGGGCTCTGAGCGGGCCAGTCCAATCGGCGAACATTGTTGTCTGCGTATCACTGCATAGTAGCCCTTGAAACATGGCACCTGGCATTGTCATCCTGGAAGTAACACGGGTCCATTCCGTAAAAACGCCACAGTGATGGGAGCATTTCATTATCCAGAATGTTACAATAGACCTCTGTGTTCATGCTACTACGGACAAACACCAGCGGTCCTAAGCCGAAGGCCGTGACGTACTAAATTACCTATCTTCAAGGGTGCCCAATTATTTTCTGGTAAATAGTGTATTTTAGTACGGCGGTAGTAACTCAACTACGAATTTCTCAGTACTAAATTAGTTTGTTATTTATTTGAGTTGCAGGAGGTTGCGTTTCACATGCAGTAGACTGTGGCCATCACGTTCACATGTTGCTGGTACCGGGAGCCGTAGGGTGCGCGCAATGTAGCTCCGTGCCTGGAGTTTCGCCTTGTGAAGTAACGAGAAGGCAACCCGCGTGGCGCTTGTGAGAGGCGGAATAGTGTGCCTAGAGGGCGCGACGTTATTTTCCTCGAAGTGAGTACGAGAGAAGCAAGCCCATATAACACAAAGGCTGTTACCAAATACTACTCTAATGGATCCCTTTGGGTTAGGGATCTATAGAAAGTGCACTCTAGTGGACGCGGCCATATTGGTTTAGTTTCTCACTAGGGATACCTATGCATATCTTCACGCGTCCACTGCCAAGTGATACGGACTGTCGTATTCACTGTCGCACCCACACATCCTTTAGCTACGGAATTCGTTCGTAATTTGTTTATATTGTTTTTTACATTGATTTTGTGCGTGTGGTGTGACTGTGTATTTCCTAAGTTGTTGATTAAAAAAAGAAAGCTTAGTTTTTTTTCTTTTAAGAGTGCATAAATCGGACTCCAACATAAAATAGCAAAAAAAAAAAATTTTTTTTTTAAGTACCGACCACTTGAGTAATTTCATTCTACACATTCATAATTTCAAGGAATCCATTTTGTGTTGTATATGCTTATCAAACATAAACTTACTAATTAACAAGTAATCTAGATTTCTATTTGCAGCCACCGCCAATAAAAAATGATAAAACCTCAACCATAAGAAATTTTCGTCTGCTGTAAATTGTTGAAGTTTTTCCGAGATCCCATAGATGACACAAATAAAGATACAAACTTCAAATTAGTAAAAAGTGAGTTACAACTAGCTCTACCTAAGCGCGCACTAGCTGTAGTGGAATGCGGATGTCTTTCAACCCATTAAATGCAGCCATTTACACAGTAGTTACATAAGCGAACCACTAGACACTGGGTAGGAGTAAACAGAACGCTTAATTTATTTCTGATTCGATTTTGTTTAATTTCCCAGTGCAATATCAGCAACATAAAAGCGGAAAACTATTGGAATTTCTTATGTAATGTAAATAAACTGCTTATTGTTTTTTTTTTTTACGGAATTGAAAATAAAATTATACTTATATTGATTTAATTGTAGAGACTCATGAGCAATGATTTATATAAATCTACTTTTCTTTATACGATGTTGGTGGTGATGTGATCATTACATGTCGTACGGCCGTGCATTGTCGATGATGTGAGCTAGTTAAGTGTCTTAGCAACGGTTTGGCGTTGTGTACCGACACTTGGCAGTTCACAGTGGCCTTTTATTTTCGGACGTAATTCTACATATTGTAAATGTTAATATTGAACACATTTTTATTAAAATGGGTGGAATGAGAAGATTGTAATGTTATACAGAAAACTGTTCATGCGTAGTAGTGCCAACCCATGAAAACGATTTTTTTTTTGTTTTGGCATTGGCACATTTGCACTGGCCAAAAAAAAAAAAAAAAGCGTTCCACTGATTTGCGTTGAGTGACGTCTCTGGTAGTTGTATGCGCGTTGGCATGAGCGAAGGGCTGTAGGGACGCGAGAGCAATGGACGCAGTAGTATTCGGAAACAGCCTTTGTTTCTCCAGCTTGTATTTAAGAAAGATAATTCTGAAAATGCGTCTGTACCCAACTAGCTACCGACCTTACGCATGTGTACAGACATTGACGACTGAAATATGAACTACCGATTATGTCACAGAATTAATTCTTCCTAAATTTGGCAAAAATAAATATAGTAACGTAAGCACGAGTTCGTAATCCAGTCGTTCTGTGTGTAACTGCAGTGCGTGGTCTATAGCTAGCCGGGTAAAGGGTTACTTTCGGAATCTGGAAAAGCCAAGAACCCGACATGACGTAGCGCTGGAAGGTTTGTTCTACTCGTGTTAGGAACAAAATGGAACGTCGCGCGGGAAAGTCTCGCATTGCGGAAATACCCGCCGCCGCAACATACGCAATTGTTCGTCACTTCTCATCTGGTCGTAAATGAAGAAATTGTTTTGTTTGAATGAGTCTTGAAATGGCGGTAATTGATTTTTTTAACAATTATACATACACGCCATTGCAGTCGCTTCGATGTATAGGCTGTTCACGGTAAAATGAGCACTTTTGAAAGCCCTGCTTAAGATCTACTTGTATGCACGTTGTGTATTATTCCACATTACGTAAAATTAACATAGCCATGAGCCTCATCACTTTATTCCTGCGTCGTTCAAGTGAAACTATGAAATTTTTAGAAAATTAAACATTTTATAAATCTACTAGTTTTTACACAGTGAGTCATTAAGAAAACAGAAAGCTTAAAAAATAATTAAAATTATCACAAATAGTTACCAAACACTTTTAATTTGACGTTAAAGATATGGAACCACTTTTCATCCATCTTTACCAACTTTACCGGGAGCATGTCACTCAGTGCGCCCCTTAAAATATATGCAGGTAGGGGAAGAGACGATTTTCAAAGGTTGATTTCAAAAGTGCTCACTTTATCGTGAACAGCCTTTAATGTCAGGAATCCTAATAGGTACCGTGCGACAAACACTAACGCAGCCCCGGGTGGAGGTGTTAAAAGAACACTGGTGTTTACAAGGTCGCCTCTTGTAGAGCGGTACAGTATCGGTAGGCAGACGGGCAGGCTCACAGAGTCGAAGCTCTATAGGGATTTCGTGAGCCACTAAATTATTTCGTAGAATAACTTCACCAACTGTTCAAAAAAATGAAAATCATGCACTTTAATAAAGAAAGTGTCTATTTTATAAACATTATACTTTTATTTTTAAATATACTTAACTCACAAGTAAATTAAGTTTAATTATTTTCCTCATCATTCATAAGATATGTAATTTTTGTGCAGGCATGCACTGGCAGCGCTTGAGCGTTGAATTATTGACTTGTTTTGATTCCGGTGCTATGTTCGTTGCTGGAGAAGATGGAGTCAGTGTATGCGAACAATTGCAGGAATTGGAATAATTGAGCTTTATTGAATTGTCAAATTCTGATTGCCTAAGAATAAATGGTACAAGAGTTATTGATACCAACAACAATGCCTTTTTAAGAAAAAGAAATATGTACAGTAATTATTAACATTCTAATAAACGATTGCGCAGTTAACAGAGTAGCCAACCTATGTATTCTCTACCATCTATTGTTAAACACGCATTAAGTTCCATTTTACCGTTTGTAAATACAGCATTTAATGATAACATTTTTACCTAATTGTTATTAGCAGTAACTAAGACGTGTGTCTGAAAATTGAAATATTTATGTTTAAGAGCTGTAAGGTTGGCAGCAAATTCTACCTAACAGAGGAGAATAACGACCCACCAAAATAGCACTGAGCTTCGTATCTTTATCTTACGGCTTTGTGGGCAGGCCCTTTCCGTACATTTTGTGCAAAATGCAAGAGACTGTTAGTACCAGCCGGGAAAGACGCGTAGTTTACTTAACAGCACAGTTATTTATATATATATATATATATATATATATATATATATATATATATAATTGTCGAATATAACTTATAGCAAACACTTTATTTATTGGTTAATAAACATTATTGTGCAACATTGCAAGAAACATAACATAACTTCCTCCACTCCAAACACATGGTCATCAGAGGTGTGTTTGTCTTTAGTAACATCACCTGTGCTGTTAGTTTGTAAGGTGCAACAAAACTTGAGGAATCTTCTCCTACATCAGTCCGTTATTTATCCAATAATCGATTTATAGTTTTTTTTCTTCATATTATCGCATTGTTTTTCCCAGTCTGCTGGTGAAATACTGTCTATTGCTGAATGAGTCAATTGCACACTGTCCTAGTTCGCAACATTAGCATTTATGTTAGCAACGCGGGATTTTATCATGTTCCAGATATCCTTTATGGGGTTTAGATCACTATGGTATGGCGGTAATGGGATAATTGTGTGTTCTTGGGATGTAAACAGTTTATCAACAGTATTAAATGGGAGGTTGCTGACGTAACCGAACCTTTATAAGCAGCTTGGATTGTCTCTCGTCGACAGAGAAGATAATGTTGTTATTTATCAACCAATTTCTCATGCTGGTAGTAGTAAGGGACATAGTTGGAAGTTTGTTCTAACACACACTATGGTATGGTGCATTATCAAGAACAATAATGTTTGGGGATGGAATGTTGGGAAGTGGTTGTGTTTCACACCATTTCATGAAAGTGTGGCTATTCATTTCAGCATGATATACTCCGCTTTTAGTTTTGACTTCAAAAATTAACTTGGTTTCCTCGATGAAGCCCTTTTCCCTACCTGTGGGAACAATAATTCATCGCTGGCCTGGATGGTTGTTTTTGTACACCCCTGCTGCTTCATCATACTGTCAACAATTATTTAGAATATAATTAGGATAATTCCATGTCTCATCGAGGTAGGTCTATATTACAGGTAATTTACTTTCGCCTTGGCTGTCAGTATCCTTTATTGCTCGTAGGTATTTCGCTCGCCACGCGAACATCTCGTTTCTTTCCATTAAAAATTACTCTGATTATTTTTACATTTTTTGAACTTGAAACCCATTGCTTTGGTTAATTTTCACAACGTTTCCCTGCTACCTCTGGCATTATTAATTTTGTCAACACTGCCTGCAAGTTTTTGAGGGTGGTTGTAGGTTTTTCATCACGTAAAACTCTTATACTTTTCTTCGCACCACTCCAGCATGAAATGAATCGAACTAGCTGCTGATTTAGCAGCAAAGACAACACACACACACACACACACACACACACACACACACACACACATATATATTTATATTTATATTTATTTATTTATTTATTTATTTATTTATTGCAAAGTCACATTGCGACATACAATGACGGCAATACTTATAACTTGAAGGTAGATGATCGTGACACCAAACTGTATGGAAAACAACACAAGTTGCCACAAGAGTTAACACAACACCACTTTACAACTGACGCGAATGCGTGCAGAGTATTTACAATCCTAGTTTTCCGACGAAACTATTAAACCTGTTACCAGTATGTTTACCTACGAAAATACATCATACGCCAGACGAGGACGGAATTGTACTTTAAAGTTACCACGCATGCTGTCAATATTATTTTGGAACCCTCCGATATAGTTAAATACGGCTTTGTCAGACTGCCGTATCTTGAAACATACTAGCCGGACACAAGCCAACTACTATAGGAGCCTGTATTGAACTTCGCTACACACTGTTGATCAATAAAATGATAGTGTCACCTCTGAAAGTCCCGTAGGTACATGCAGCACTACGAGAACACTGCACGCCAGTTCAGAGTCCTGCGCGTAGAGGTGATGGCGCTCTTGTAGCGCATGCCAGTGTAGCCCTTATATAGGCTGTTCACGGTAGAGTGAGCACTTTTTAAGGCCCTTCCAACAGGCATTTACAACTTATAAATATATCTTATTGCAGCCTCGGACATTAACTTTTGAGAGCGGTAAAAGTACAAACCGTATTTATTAGTCACATGACGATTTCGATATTAAAAATTGGTTTACAGGAAAAATTTGGAAGGGCCTTAAAAAGTGTTCACTTTATCGTAAATAGCCTATAGCTCCCGCGCTTCCCGACCAAAAAAGAAGAAAACGATGCAGATAGGCGGGAGGCTTAACAGCGTGGTATTACTCTGGATACATGAATTTGGTTCTTACAGCAGGGTATTACTTTTTTCTCTGTGTGTGAAGGAATGTACTCGCTGAAGTGGCACCGGCCTTCTCTCCCACAGAGGGTGGTGAGGCCAGGATGTCGCCAGATGCTGCCATCTTCCCCCTCCCCTCCCCACTATCGATTCGAAAACACGGCGGAGTGCAGGAATCCCACCCCCTACCCCCACCCAGGGGCAGGAAGGGGTGGCTTTTTATACTCGCTCCCCCTGTGCGGCTCATTGTGTCTGGGAGGGGCGGTGTGGGGGTTGATCAAGCAAGGGCTGGACTGGGAGGGTGCGTGGCCTGGCTTCAGGCGACGAGCTGCCACCTCGAGTGCACGAGCACGTAATTACAGCGCACACTGCGTGCTCAACGTGTACTGCTCTGCTCTCTCGCACCCTGCTCTACCTCGCACTCTCTCTCCTTTTCAACTACTATACCTACTGCTTTATACACTCTTCGGCCGCGGTAAAGAAAAATTCCTGCAGTCCGTTCGCAGTTTCTTCACACGCTTTGAATCAAACCTTTGTAAAATCAATCCGTTTAAGACGTACTTGGTTGTGTTCTAAATATATCATGTATCACAAGCGTTTTATACTTATGTTAACTATTCTACTATACTTTTACTCGCATTTTACATATACAAATTATAATCGTTCATTTATAATTAATACGAATAAAAACAGGGGGGAAAATGTGTGTTGGTAAAACTTAGTATAGGCTGTCCACGGTAAAATGAGCACTTTTGAAAGCCCTGCTTAAGATCTACCTGTATGCACGTTGTGTATTCTTCCACCTTATGTAAAATCTACATTGCCATGAGCCTCACCACTTTATTCATTCGTCGGTCAAGTGAAACTGTAAAATTATTAGAAAAGTAAATAATTTACAAATGTGCTCATTTTTACACTCCGATGCATTCGAAAACAGAAACCAAAGGAAATAATTTAAGTTATTACAAATGGTTACCTAAAATTTTTTATTCGACGTAATGTAAACTACTTTCCATCAATCGTTACCAACTTTACTGTGCGCATGTCAGTCAGTGCGCCAGTTAAAATATATGCATGTAGGAGCAGTGACTTTTTCCTAAGGTTGATGTCAAAAGGGTTCACTGTATCGTGAACAGTCTTTAAGAAATAGTACTTATGCAAAATATTATCACGCCGAATGCGCACGAATACGACGTGTCCCTTTGGTGTAATTCTCTAGACTCGGTTAAGCTTTGTTTGCACGAGGCGGATGAATATCCTGGAAGTATAATTTCACCAGGGCTTCAGAAAAGTTGGAAGTAACCGTGAATGGACTATAAGTAGTAAAAGTTGTCAACGCCCACGTCTGGCCATAAGGAAGCAGTGAGACTGATCGATCATGCCGAGACATGTGATACGTACTCGCGGATCTCTCTCTCGCAAATTAGCAGTAGGATATTGTTACGAGTGGTGAAAGCCAGTGGCTTAAACTACAAATGCCGCCTTGTGCTTGTTTCTTTGCACCTATAGGAAACTGCGCATGGAAGATTTAAGAATACTGTTTCTAACTTCCACTACATTTTTGTCAGATTTAAGAATACTGTGTCTAACTTCCACTACATTTTTGTATTTGGATATACAGAGGATTCTCAATTAGACCGACAAACTTCGTGGGGTGATTGTTCGTGAAAAAGTAAAAGGAAAACATGAGTGACACTTTGTACCTAAACCGAATATTAAGGGAGGTATAAGTCCTTTAAAAAAAAAAAAAAAAGAGATATTAAGCCGTATTTGTGCAAAATATCGGTAACGATGTAAAATACAATGACAACTCTCGAAACATTACTCTATATTATCGGGACCTTCAACGTAAGACCCAATATTTTGCACAAATACTGCTTAAAATCTCGTTTTTTAAGGGCTCGTACCTCTTTTAATATTCGGTTTAGGTATAAAGTGTCAGGTATGTTTTCCTGTTACTTTTTCATGAACAATCACCTCCCGAAGTTTGTCGGTCTAATTGAGAATCACTCTGTATAGTAAGATCAAAGTAAATAGTAGCGGTTGTGGAAATAGTTTTTTTTCTTTCTGGAAAACAATCGTATGTCCAGAGCTTGCATTTACTGAGATACACTAACTCTGAGTTTGCAGACTTTGTTTTATTACGGAGCGCCCTCAATTAAGAGCATTTGGTCCACGCCATCTTGTATTTTTTACTATTTTTGTCGTAAGTCGAATTTATGAATGTTTAACGAAATTTTTCGCGCTGTACGTCATAAACAATAACTTCTAAAGCTTCATCAAGCTATGACATTACTTCCTTTGTTAATTTGACTTGTGACTGCTGCCAATCAATAAGTAATTTTCTCTTGTTGATGGTTATAGAGATGATCGTGGCATCCACAGTCTCGCAATACATGTTTCAGAACATGTACAAAGCACGGCCCTGTGGCTTGTCGTCGCCCAAAATAAACTACAACATTATTTATGAAAATTACTGCAAAAATTCCGAGCATCCAAGATGGCAGGGATTGGTCTCCCTGTCCGGGCCAACCAGCACACAGAACTTCAGTAGTGTAGTTGTCAGTTAAAACTACGAATGGCATTTAAAAAAATTTCCACGCCCGAGAGATAGTTTCCGGTTTTCATTTCAGTTTCTAGTGCGTGTTTCTTTTTAAAGTGAAAAAGTGTTAAAATAGGTATCCAGCAATTTTTAGGAACGACATTTCTATAACAGGCTACTTGACATACCTTAATGACATGCAGCGCTTATTTGTTTTTACACGATAATATGGCAGAGTCACCACTGTGAATCTTCCGAGTAGAGTGGACGAGATATAGACTGCACGCCTGTTCAGCGTCTTGCGCATAGAGGCGATGAGTAATGTGATGCGTGTACCTAGGTCACCCTTAATGCTCCCAAGCTTCAAGGCCTCGGACATCCAAAATATGTACCTACAGCCCGACGGTGTTCTTATTGTGTGCTTTTGTAGCCTTTTATTCGTGTATTTATGTATTTTAAAATGGTGAAGTTAAGGTGTTTAATATTCTCTTACATTTAACGATGCCAATAGCCTAGATCACATGGAATAAGTTACTTGGAACTATACACGTATGTATAATGCACTACCTAAAGAAGGTAAACACGTACGGCATATCATATTTTCGTCACAAACGTAGGTCATGGAAATAATGGGGGTTTTCATCATGAGGCCTTAAAAAGTGCTCACTTGACCGTGAAAAGCCTATAGTTAACAAATAGTGTTGAGATCTAAAATTGTGTAAACAGCAATCTGATTATTTTCTTCTTCCACGGCGATGTCACGTCTGCAGGGTGAGACTGCAACTCCCCCTCCCCCCCCCCCCCCCCCCCACCCGCACATCGCAAACTTAAAGAAATTATAGCATCACAGCTCCTATACCCGATCGAAAGCGATCACATTTATTTTAATCGTGTTATTAGTCTCGAAGCTGCTTGAAACTTCGTTATGCGAAATGACAATCAAGTATTAGTTCTTCCCAACAGATGGAATTATATTTTTGCCCGAGCAGGCAACCAAAAATATTGTATTATATTAGTGCCTCAGATGTTAACTATCGAGAGCTATGAACAATATACAACACTGTGTTTAAACAGTTTGCAAAAGTATACAAATACGCTGAAAGGAACTGTTATGCACAATAAGCGTATTTTACAATCAAAAGTAGCGCAAATTTTGTAAGACACATTTACTGTGTGTTGTAAAAGTGAAGGTAATAAGAAAAAAATTCCCTCCCACCCCTTTCAAGTTATAGGTACGCAGCCGCCTAAAGATGACGTTTGCTTGTGACGTCATACCGATTGCAAAGTTCTCTGTGCAGGGGACAACACAGCATTCGGATTTATGTCACAAGCTCTTGGAGCAAGACAAATTTTTAGCGCACGATTAATTTTTGGTGGCGAAGGAATGTTTCAGCAAACATTGACGTGTTTTGGTGGCGAAGGAATGTTTCAGCAAACATTGATGTGTTTTGGTGGCGAATGAATGTTTCAGCAAACATTGATGTGTTGTGGTGGCGAAGGAATTTTTCAGCAAACATTGATGTGTTTTGGTGGCGAATGAATGTTTCAGCAAACATTGATGTTTTGGTGGCGAAGGAATGTTTCAGCAAACATTGATGTGTTTTGTGCTGTTTCTCTTACAACTAAACACTGATTTTTTTTTTTTTTTTTTAAGGAAACACTATAACGTGACATTCCTATCTTGAAATGCTGCAGGACTGGTTTTTCCACATCTTAATTAACATTCCGGAGATTTCATTTTTCAGCTACACGTAGCACTGCCACATTGACATAGCCAAGTTCGTCGGTTTCTAAATGAAATATTGTCTCAACAGTGGATACGAGGTCGCACGGGATCCCAAGAGTGCACACTGCGCTCTTGGCCCACGATATCTCCTTATCACTGCTTATTGTGGCAAAACATAAAATAAGACTTTTTGTTCCACCGTTACTCGCTGATTTCGATGAGACGAAAAAATTTAATAAAGTCTGAAGTTAATTTCGCCGAAGAGGACTCTCTGAGACGCGTTGTAATGAATTCAGCTATCGTCTTGATGTTTTCCCGGCAGGTGAAAGGCATTTACCGCATTTATAGTAAGGCAAGTGAAAGTTCAGGACGTATTTAATAGTTTGTAATATGTTGCGTAGTTGTAATACATTTTCATTATTAAATACAATATTGTGAAATAGGGTCGTTTTTATTTAAACATGCTATATAAGTAAGGATAAGAAAAATTCGCGAGTTCAATGACCTGTAGGCTAGACTCCACAGTCCTGTGTACATTCGAGCCTCAGATGTTTGTTCATTTGCTGCTGCACCATAAAGCAGCCAGTGTTACTTTACACCTGGCAGTATGGCACCCGCTACTTGTTCCCTTGCAAGTCTGCTATTGGCTCAGAGTCGTCCAGGTTGTGTCTACCAAACTGCGATCCAATTGCAAAGTCAATTTCAGTGTATACGTGTTCTATGTCTATCTTGTCCTGAAATGAATTCGCGAAATGTTCCCATCCCTACATATAAGCCGTGGGCGCACATAGTAGTGGTTGGTGTTATTTGCCTGTCGTCTGGGGGAAGTTCGCTCGAACATCGCTCCCCAGACAGATCTACGGCGACTCGCGGCATTTCATCGCCCGGTCGTCCGACTTCAACAAACATTTAGGAATCAACATCTCAATAACAATCCTTACTCACAACTGCATACAGCTCAATGGCAACTAGACTACTCGCGTAGACGAATCGTGCTTGATTCCCAGCGGTGTCGCTCATAGATTTTCGCATGCGGGAATCGTGCCGGACTATGCCGCTGCTCAGAGAGTTTTCTAGGGAATCTCCCGTCTCCTCCACCCTATCATTCCGGCGCTGATCCATACTCGCCTCACTTCACCCTCATCGGCTCTTGAGACCTTGATATTACGAGCCGCCCTAATCTCTCCACTCCACATTAATTGCAACATTGGTCTGCATATCTTTCAGTATGTATGGTAGTTAGATATTAAAGGAAGTAAAAGAAGCGCGTATTTATATTTTCTTAGAAGTGCAACATTTAAATCGAATGGCATGTGTAATGGCTTTCTTTTGTCTACCAGTAGAGTGAAACTTGTCATTCCCACGTACGAAAATCCGGGAGCAGCCCCGCCTAGAATCAGAGCGCGGTTCGCCTGGTGGGGAATCACTACACCACCGCAGCCCAAAAGGAAAACTAATAGAAATTCAATTTATTTTTAAAAGTTTGGCTTTTGTTACAAGACACATTTGTCCACAGTCATTTCTCTTGTGGCTGTTAGTGATGATAGTTGTAGTATTAACACTTCTAGTAGTCATGTATAATGATTTTCAGTCAAATGTTATAGCATGTTCGCAGTAAACATGCCTCTCATCTCCATTCCCAGGGCGCACGCTCTCTTTAAGAAGCACAGTAGAACATATATCATATAGACACGTATTTGAAATTTATTTATGTGAAGAATCGCCTACCGGAGTTTATCAGTGGTATTTGTGGACATCTGGTTCGTGGAGTTTAGCGAAATTTTCGGATCATGGTCTACGACCCTACAAATACTGCAGCAGTCCAGCGGCCAGCAGTATTGGTAGAAGCCTTTTGGCTGAGTGCGGACGCGAAGTTAGGTGCGAGACGACGGCGGACGAGGTGTTCGTGGTGTGAATGGACGAGAGGGCGTGAAACCTGACGAGTGAAAGCTGCGTGCTGTGCGCGAGGACGCTTGGAGAACTCTAGAACATTGCGAACTGGTGGGACATGGACTAAACTGAGTTGGAACTGAATGGACATGTAATACGGATTTTATTGTAAATATTGGAACTGTCAAATATAGACACGTAATTTATAAAAATAATTGAATATGTTTTGATACTCTGTCTATTGGGATTGGTTTTTAATTATTAATTTTCTTTGATTTATTTGAGGTAATTATAAATGGTATTAATTGAATTCATTAACTGTAAACAGTAAGTGATATCAATTTATTGTGAGATGTTGAGCGAAGAGAATTTTATTTGTAATTATTGTAAATAAAATTAAGAAATTATATTTAACTATTTTATTTAATTACGAACTCCATCCCTTAATTAACTTGGTTTAGCCTACTGAATTTCGAGAGAGAACTTGTAACAGTATGTTCGTAGGGTCTCTGGCGGTCGATATGCAATGCCCCGTGAACAATGGAGGAGATAGACCACGGGGCGGAACAAATAGGATATACCCGAGATATAGGCTTAGTCAAATACCCGCGTGCTATGCGCACGATCATTGCATTGGGGATACGGAGGAGATACTTCACTTCTACATATTCAGTCTTCTGAGTTCTGCATTTTACCCAAATTTTCGCTAGAAATTTTTTCCATGCATGTTTCGTTGTAAAATTTTGTATACGTGTCACATTTCGTAAAACAATTGTAATGTGTTCAACACATAAAGCTTTCAATAAATATATTTCTAACGAGCATTAAAAAGACCATTATTTCCTTTACACTACAGTGGATTTCTTCCAGAAAAAAGAAACTTTTATACTGAAAGGTGGTATGAGACTCGTTCACTGTTGAAGCGTAAAAAAATTAACCAAAATAAACATGGCACCTTGTGTAAAAACATAAGGATGAGAAGATGATAAGAAAATCATGTAGTCATTTAGCCACTAAGGCAGATCATAAGATGTTGTTTGTAAAAAGTAAGAGAAGAAACTTTCAGTTGCCACTGACACGTGGAGTTACTTTCCTGATTGACAGCCAGGTAATAATTTTGTTAAAACTTACGCTGGTTTGGCACGGTTTTTATTCTCAGAGGTAGAGTCCGGAACTGCTAAATCAACCGCGAACCTTCTACTAGTACTATCACACGGTCGCACCTTATTCTGTAGTTGTCACATACAGCGAGGCTGCGACGCTTGTGATACCGTGCTGTGCGTTTGTTACCTCGCATACGCGAGATGACTTGCAGCTTCTCTGCAAATATGGCTACCAGACGTCCGGTTAAAATAAGCAAGTATCTTACTACTTGTTATCCTGATATTAGTTTTCGTGCAGTGAAATTTTTTATGACTGTGTTGCCAACATTGACTTCGTTAATCACATAAAAAGTCTGTGTATATTCTTCGATAAACCATGTATATTCCCTATATATATTTTATAATCATTGTTCATACTGCAGTGCGTATGTGTATTTAACTGTTTGGTTGTGTGAAACAACTGTAAGCATACGAGATTATTTTCTTGGTACGTAACCTTCCTATTTTATCTTAACGAATAACAGGATCATTATTTTATGCTGTTAACAAAACTTTTGAACGTGTTTCTTTTGTAATACTGACTATAGTCCATTCACTACTGGAACAGACCTATAAAAATCAATCTCTGAAAAAAAAAAAAAACGCTCTAGCTATGTATGCAGCTAATGGCTAGGGTATTCTTTTCAAAGGTTGAATTTCATAAGTCTGTTCCAGTAGTGAATGGACTATAGGTTAAATAATTTTCCAACATTATTTTGATCAGAGTGCAAAAAAATGAATATGTTGTTCTCTATCACTATAAAAAATGGTCGGTGCTAATCAGCATGCACTGCCCTTTGTAATGAAATGCCCTCCTTTTCCTTTATTGCCCCGGGTGCCTGGTGAATCTTACCTACAAGTGACTGCGGCGCCTTTAGCACGCATTCGCCCCCACTGAGGGCTGCCACTATCGCAATGGCGTCCCTCTACGGCTATCCGGGTTCGATTTCCTGGCAGAACCACACCCGAATTTCGCATGTGGGAGACTCGGCGGTCTGCGGCTTTTCTCACGGTCATCCCGTTTCCCTCCCTTTGTGCATTCCACCGCTACTCCGTCTCCATCTCACCACTACACCCTCGTGTGCGTTTGAGGCCCAGACAATAAGGCCTGGTCCACAATAACTGCTACGTGGACTCCTAACGGATGATTGGTGCACATGACCCTCTGACATTACAGTTCACTGTCCCAAGGTCTCTTGTGCCAAGATCATTCGCCAACTTCAACTCTAGTTTCCGTGTCTGAAAGCCTAGCTTCGGCCGGCGTCGAATTTGGCGCACTCTAGTGTCAGTGTTAGAAAGCTTAGCTTCGGACGTCGTTATTGTAGACACGCGCGGTGGGACATGCGTCCGAGGACCATTCAACTGCGGACCAGCTATTGTGGACTAGGCTTAAGGGCGACGCTGACACGCGCGCCTAGTGCCCCTTAGCTCTTATGCGCAGGGTTCTGAACTGTCGAGCAGTGTTGGCGTGTACCTATACGCGACATTAAACGGCGAGTCTATTATTTTATTCGTGGAAAGCTTGCAGTCAATTTCAGTGCAGGGGCCTACAAACTTTTCGCATGTATCCGACCAGCATATTATGAGTTAACACCAATGTAAAAAAAGCCGACGTATGTAATGTTGGGGAATAGTATTTGTAATGTGCGTGAGTACCTCGCCTGAAAAGTTTTCTTTCCGTGGCGTAATGAGAATATGTTAAGGCGGTTGCCTGGCTCAGAATTTTCTATAGGGAGATATATTTGAATGAAATTCGGTATTTTTGGCGTTCCTGTTAAAGATCGATACGTAAAACCGAGGCCTTTTTAGAGAAAAAAAAACGCATTCCTTGCTATCGAAACCTTTTGTAACATTAATGTATAACTTGTTTCCTGAAAAATTCGGAAAACGTAATACTTAAATAAAACATAACTGAAAAACTGATTGTTATATTTGCCTCGAATCAGAGATTGGGAGTGTCATTTCTCACACTTATGTATGTGTTTCAAGTTTATACCAGGAGTCGGTCCCGCGGAAACCGCGGGCTGAACCACAATAGATGAAGCAGGTAACTGTACGAATTAGAATTTAGTCTGTGGAGCAATGTCATCTGCGAACTTCGGCACGTGCTCGCTCGCGCATCCTGACATGCAGTAGCAATTATGGTGAAAGTACGACTTATGACTTAATACTTAAGACGTAAGACTTAAGACCTAAGGCGTAAGGCCTACGAAGGGCCTAACTGCCCATGGGGCGGGCCTATTATCATTTGCCCATACTGGCTTCACCATAAAGAGGCCCAAAAAGGTGAAATATGGGACGCACTACAATCCCACAAAATGGAAAACATACCTCCTTGTACCTCTAACTCCTCCCTGGGGAGGAGGGGGAACTTGGGGAAGGAGGGCTTTAAAGAGGAAGGATGGGGGTTCAGTGAGGGGATCGGCTTGCCCCCTCCGCTCACTCTTCCGTTTGCCCACAGCGACGCTCCAAAAACGTTTTTGTGCAAAACTTTCCGTTCTTGATTAATTAGTATGAATCGTCACAATTAACTTCAAAAATCGAATTTCATTAACAGGTATTGTCCGATACCAGATTTCGTAAGCAAACGCGGATTTTCAATAACGCGAGTTAAACGACAGGTAGTTATAGGCTGTTCACTGTAAAGTGAGCACTTTTTAAGGCCCTTCCAACAGGCATTAACCACTAATAAATGTAACTTATTGGATCCTCAGGCTTTAAATTTTGAGGGTGGTGGAATGTATTCTCTGTGTTTATTGGTCACACTGCAATGTTTATACTAAAAGGGAGCAGGAAGATGGGAATTGGATGAAAGGGAAAATTTAGAAGGGCCTTAAAAAGTGCTCACTTTACCGTGAACAGCCTATAGCTGTATTTAATCAGGCGTCAGGGGCCATGTACTGTACCTAACAGTAGAGTGGACGACAAGCACCACGCACAGACACAGACCACACGCCATCCACAAGATCTCTCTTCACGCTTCTTCAAGGTCAGGCAGGCACAGTGATGAGGCCACACTCGGTGTGGAGTAAGAGAGGGAGAGCCATCACAATCCTCCGGTATACAACCTGACCAAAAATAACTTGTCCCCGGGAACTATACGCTGCTGCAGCTACCACAGCTGATGCTATGATTCGCAGAGACGGCAGAGGCCCGGGAATAGGGCTAATAAGATGAAGATCCCGTCGAAAGAGGATCCAAGGAACCCAAACAGAAGCACGTTGGCACAGAACCTAATCTCTTTGGGTGCAGTTCCGTGGAAGACCACTGCACGGCGCGGCACGAGGGGTTCTGTGCTTGAATCAGGATCACACCACAGAGTAGTGTCATTTTTTATTTTTTGGTCTTAAATATAACTTTGGTGCAGCTTGTAAACTGCCTACGATTAGCCTACCGGAGCAGGATACTATTGTGGTTATACTCCAGATTTTTCCCATCGTAAGTCATGCCAAAACGTTAGTTATAAGCAATTAACGTTGAAAAACAGATCTTTTTATTTAAAAATGGCTATATTAGCCTTGTGTCGTAGAAATTTAGCATTTCATTTCCCCCCTTCTTATATCATTCCCTCAACTCAAAATGATTTTGTATTTTCTGTAATAGTTGTAAAAAATATTACCTAAAGCCAATGGTTTACATAAATCCATCCCACCCCCTTCCTGTTTCCTTAAATCCATAACTTAAAATATTTCCCATATGCCATAAAATACTTTATGCAAGAACGTAATTATATATCCTAAATTCTTAAGAAAATTATATATAAAAAATTGCCTACTATTATCTAAGTTTCTTTCAGTCCTTTTCGTGTAAGATAATAGTTTGCCATTCATAGCTTTCAAATTTACTTTTTATAACTGGCAAATTTTTAATTTTATAAATATTTATATAGTTAAAATTAGATTTTTTTTAAGTTTTGAATAAAAAGAATCCTAGTAATTAAAAACAAAAAATGATTCAATGGTCGACAAAATTAATCAATCTTATACAAGCATACAACTACCTGACCTAGGAAAGAAAATAAATCAAAATTTCCGATTATTTATTCTAACTATGATAAAAAATATCCGTGAATTGGCTACTAATTTTAATGCTATACAACCAGATAGAATTACCAAAATTACCGAAAAATAACTTCAAAAATGATTTTTCGGTAATTTTTGCAGCACTCTCCCGATGTGTCTTACACCAGCTCCTAGTATGTAGTGTGTCTGTAACAGTAGCACTTCCTTGAAAACCCTCTAGGCATGCGAGACAGCCAATACTTGCTTTGTCCTGTTTCAGATAGACAGGTAAGTGTTTTGTAGACAGATTGGATTTCGTGTGGTGCATAAGCGAGAAGGAATTCTTTAGGCAGGTATACAAGCCCAGCATCTTTATCGAGTGCTGTAAGTGATCTAAGCTTTCCATATGTCACGATAGCTGGTGAAATTTTCTGACAGCTAGAACAGCATGCCATCATTTTCACTATATGCCCTGGCGACTAAAGGAAAAAGTTTTGAATGATTTATGGTGGTACTAGCCTCTTTTATAGACTTAAAAAAATGGATGCGACAGAGAGCAGGAGCAACATACTTTACCAACAATGGTTTACTCGAAGCAATATTTTGAAGATACATGGGAGCACACTGAGAAAACCTTCATATTCTGTTCGCACTAGAAAAGGCCTGGGAAAACATAAAACCCGAAGATACCATCGTGTATATATATATATATATATATATATATATATATATATATATATATATATATATATATATATATATATGCGTGTGTGTGTAGTAATATGTAATAATATCCATAATAAAAGTATGTATTCATTGACATAAGATATTCTTATATATTATTACGCATAGTTTATTGCCTGTAAGCATATTATTTGGTAAAATAAAACATTTATGACTAAAGCAAAATATAAATTTGATATAAATATATGTTAGTTCATAGGTGATGTTATTATATTACAAATATTACAAAACACCTTAACTTCATACCACAAACACTTTCCAGCAAATAAACAAGCCAAAACAGGAGAGTGGTGCAGAAAATTATGACTGCTCCTTCACCACCACAACTTCCCTCCCAACGTAAACTCACCTCACACTTTACAGGAAGAGGAAAGGAAAAGGAAGAAATCACAAATCCACAAAAAAAAACCAAAACAATGATAATTAGAGAAACAATTTGCTATATCTAAACCGACCAGAATGGGTAGGTGTATAAGTACATATCAAATACTGGTAGCCTATCTATCCATTTAATAAGTTCCAAATTGATCTCTTTTGACAGCATTTACAAAATCTCTTATGGATATCTACATACCACATGTACATTTAAATTTGCCTAAAAAGCCTCTAAAACTTCCCATCATTTTTCCACGTGTAAAAAGTATCATGGTCTCACGAGAAAAGAAATCAACCATGCAATCCCATATTTTCTGCATTTGAAAGAAATTAATTTATTACACCAGTTCACATACATAATTGGGCCTGAGGGAATTGCCCCCACCAGTACACCTGGGGTGTAGGTATTGCTCAAGCACCAAACCTAGCAATTACATATGCTCACATATGCAACGAGCCTGAGGGTATTGCCCCCGCCAGTACACCTCGGATGCAGATATTGCTCTGGCATATAATCAACAAAACATACACAATCATACAACCATGTCATTATATACCTCACCCAGTTCAAAAATAATTTTAGTCCTTTCGTCCCCATTTTATTCAAAACCCCTGCCCTCGCAAGCACCATCTTCAACAAAAAATTTCACAACTAAGTACAATCTTGCCGTTAGAATCTAAGTCATCTCCCACACTTAAGTAGAACTGTTAAAGCTCCGACTTCTTCTTCTTCTAACCTAAGTCCTCTGGCTGATGTTTCGGCAAAACCTAAATTCCGACTCTTCATGGCTCAGGACAAAGTCCATCATCCTACTTTGCGGAATTGTTGCAAATTCCCGACACTCCACTGCCGATGACTAAGTACCAACACTTCTTTCCACAGAAGCTAAGTGCCAATCTGCCCCAGCTCAGGCTAAGTCCTATCCATGCGGAAATGTTGCAAGTCCCGAACGTACCTCTGCCGGCGACTAAGTCTCAACATCCCTTCTGCACAGAAACTAAATTCCAACTTGCCAGAAATGCTATCAGAGTTCCAAACTAGTACTTAGCTTGTTTTATCGTTGAGCAGACATTTTGCAGAGTCTCCCCTGCCCTGGTGACGACTCTCGCCTATATTTTTTTTTCTAACCTACCTTAAAACTAATAGGAGAGTCGGAGGTACATGGTAGGGATAAGACCTAAGTGCGTCTCAGTGCTGAGCCCCTTACGCCTAGACATGCAGGGAAGTTTATAACTACAAGGGCACATGTTCACGGTTTTACTGGGATTGGGAATACTTGACCGCGATTGGAGCCAAGATTACATCCCATGCTAACTTAATCTAAACTACTTGGGAGGGTGTAAAACCAGCATAGGCACAGTAAAAACACCTCGACAGAAAAGAATTGCAAAAGTGCATGCAATTTATGAAGTAGAAAAAGGTTTCTACTGCAACAGAGGATTGGAAAGGATATTCTTTATTGAAAGGGTGTGTGAAACACTAGAAGAAAAGGATTGGTAGGAGGGCTATCTTTTGTTTTTTCTGTTCACGCTGGATTTAGTTTGTAACCAGGGAGATGGGAGGTACCAGCCCCCCTTGGCGGAGGGGAAGATGCGCTATTGGGCATTCCCCCTCCCGTGCCGCCAGTCGACACCTGAAACAAAAGAGGAAGTATCCCCTATCCTATCGCTACACCTGGTATATACTCCCCGAGCGGCCCCCTCCACGCACGCTTCCTTTCCAGAGATCACGTGCCCCGACATCAGTGCTCTCGTCATCAACAAAAATCTAATTTACAAATCAAGACAACCAACTAATACATATTTAGGTTACACAGCCCCTTGACACTCTGCTCAGCATCCCGCTAAACATGCATATGCTGCGGTACAAACGCGTTGCCAGGGGTCGAGCGCCAGATACCCTTTTCAGCTGAAAAAACAAACCAGTCTTAACATCTAACAGTTTAAAATACAAATAAACATTAGTGACAGAAAATACTTCATCGCAGTGTAAAAGATCATATCTGCTTGAAAATTAATTATGGCTCTGATGGTGCGAAATTGAGTACTGAGCATATTTTTGTAGGCCTATCTACGACTTATTCGAATATCCTATAGTTAAATGAAAAAAAAAAAAACAGTGCTGCTTTTATGACAAAACTTTTAGTGATAATTGATGGCTAGTAAAGAGCAAATGTTTGAAAGGACTACTTACCTTCGAACTTCTACGATGTGATGGGCATGGTGTGCCATTTACTAGAAGAAATAATCTTCAATATGCATTACAAGATATGTAAAGGTAGTGTTATAATGTCTGGATGGTATAGCTGAAATGTTTTGGAATGTATGACGGGTGGTAGGTTATTAGCATTATTGGTCGAAATGATCTCATAACATGGTCGTACCTGTTTTTATGTGTTATTTGTTCGTCTGGTTTGTATGACAAGATGATATAGTTGCCAAGTATTTTGTTCTAACATTTTTTTTTCGCAGGAATGGTTGATAGGTTTGTTCTGGTATTATGACTTGCGGGTATCGTCAGATGGAACGATTTGTTCATATGGTCTGTTACTATTGTTAGTGAAAATTATTGGTTTAAATACTTTGGTTGAATGCTTGTGTGATATGTTGGTCTCGTTGGTATTGTCCTATGATAAAGGCTTTGCAAATGGATGGTATGATATCTGCAAATGAGCTGTGTGGTATAATGTGGTCTACGAGTATTGATGGTTAAAAAGTTTTCTACTGTAACATTTGATTTCCTGGTCCGATAGTAAGGCCTATTGACATGACATTTTATTATGGCTAGTTCGCTGGCAAAGGTATACTGTATGGAGTGATGGTATCATTTGGCCATATGCTCGCTATTACATGATGAAATGGTTTGTTAGAATAATTCAATGGAATATTTCAGAGGAACGCCTGTATGGTGGCTTTGTTGTCATGGCTGGTATGAATGTAACTGTTGAATATATCCTATATTGTCTAATGGGATGTACTGTAGGTAGTGAGTGATGTTATGGTCTGTTCATGTAGTCGGGGTATTACATGGTAGAATATTTTGGCAGAAAAATCCATAGGAATAGCTGATTGGCATGTTTTGGCAGTGACTATGATATGACATGAAATAGTATGAGTTAGTTTAAACATTTTTCATTGGGTTGTTAGATGTTCGGAGTTTATAGTTGGTTGATATGGTATTAATTATGGTTGGGTGGCAAGGAATGCTTGTCAGCATATTTAATTAATATTATAGTGTTAAGGATGAAGACTGTTTCAAGTAAATTAAACATTAACCTAACCAGTTGGAGAAAATTTATAAATAATTTAAAATTAGTGATATTTTTTTGTATTGTGGTACAGTTATGAGAGCATTGAAATGTTATATATTAGTGAGACTATGAATAACCTTGTTGCTGTCAGTTTACTCGAAATATTTGTTTCAAGAGACATTCTTAAATTTCCAGCATTGGTTCTATGCAACTATAACCACAACCACAACATTCACCTCATGCCCTGCATTTAATCTATGATATATAACATGCAGAATAAAACGTGTATTAAGATCATTGAGCAGGATATTCGTCTTCTGTGCGAGTTAGTACAACCGAGACCAATATGACTCGCGAATCGCGGCTTGGTCCCCTGATGACAAACACCATTTGTTGTATTGTTGCATAATCGTCTAATTGTTGTAAGACATGTGTGATGCTGAGCTTAATGAAAGAGCTGAATTGTCTTCATTTTTATAATGTGTACTCTAAATCCCTAGAGCAGCCAAAGTACCGACGTCTGCCATAATTACTATGAGCTATAGATGGTATAGGATTTTTTCCATTTAATAATAATTTTATTTTGATTATAGGATTTTAATGGCACTTTTTAAAATACTTCCTCACTGACTGTATAGTTGATTGTATGGCAGGCATAGCTACTTTGTTGATATAGTACGGCCTGATTACATCTATGGTTGGTTTGGTGGTATGAAAAGAATTTCACTTCGATAATGTGGTCATAATGGATTAATGATATGATTAGTTTGTGTGAGTGGAATTATTTGATGGAATGTTTAGTTAGTGTGAAAGGGTTAGAGTGCTTGACTGGTATGGTTAGTTAGTATGATTAGATGGTATTTTAAGTTGTTATAATATCTGATAACTAAGTATGTATGTGTGGCGTAGATGTTATAACAGCTTAGTTGGAATTTATGATTGGTATATTATATTCAGGTCTTATATTGGTAAGCTAATGTGATCTTTGTATGAACAGTGCAATATGGGTGTATGACTAGATGGAGTATTTTGGACATTCGTCATTGCGATGCAGATGTCTGTCATGGAATAACAGGACTGAGCACGAAAAAAATGGTTAGATAAGACAAGTAACCTAAGGATGATAAAATAAACATGTATATACAACACTGTGAAATTCCAAGTGCTTATACAGTAAAAAAATAACAGCAACGAATTACGAAATATATACGTATATAAACATGTTCAACAGATAACACATAAAAAACAACACAGGCTAGAAACCTGCTAGAAAATATTAGTGCAACACTGACAAAATAAGTAGGAACCAAATGGGACAACACAACAAAGAAACGCACTCAAACACAGTGGTTTTACGCAGATACTACAGAATACAAGCCAGGAATGCTGTAGCCAAGAATATATATGCACAAAGCCAGAAAATTCCGTGAAAGAATCGAGTCAAATAAAACAGAACAGCAAGCTAAATGCGGAAAACTAATGTACTATGTATGCATATGAAAAACTATATACGTGTATGCATATGAAAAACTATATACGACCAACAAACGACTCACTGAAGACGACACAGGCAAGTTATCTACTTGTGCAAATAAAACAAACACAACGACAAAACTCGCACAAACACAGTGGTTTTTCCAAGACCGAGAGAATTCGACATTTTGGGAACTGCTATCTGTTCCCGTCTTCAGGCAGCGACACCCAGAGTCCGAGAACACAAGTGATACTGACGAGGACAATGTGAAAACTTGGGTTTATTCAGGTTTTGACCGTATTTCTGCCGTCGCCAATGAGAGTCGAGCTGTCTCTTTTACTGGCTGCATAGCTAAGAGTGGTCATGATTAGCTGGTGTGGTCTTGTATGAATTGTATTTTTCCTGTAGTTTTGTGCTCCTAAAGATGTTTCTCTCTTAATTAATGTAATCCACATGTTTGTTAACTCAAAACTCTGTTGACTGAAAATATTATCGTTGCTAATAATGAAACCTGATTTCTTGATTTTCTTTTGAGTTTGTTGGCTTCCTGCGTGAGTGAAGTCGAATTTTCCCAAAGAATTTTATGGCTGTTTTCTAAGCATGTTCATTAAGTTTGTATTACTGAGATTCACCTTTCTTGCAATAGTTTTTGTGTTATTTAATTCGGGTCGAAAGAGCTCTGCCAATTTCACCTATGTCCATACATATAGCCACATTCGCAGGGGATCTGATATACACAGTTGTGGGTTTGTAGTTTGTCTGTTGCTGGTTTCACCCTGGCAACTATACTTTTAATAGTGGATTTTGACAGAAATTCTGTTTGTAGTCCATATTTGTTTCCAATGTTTCTTATTTTTTTCATAAATACCCGGAATATAAGGGATAGCTAGGTTCCACCTGGTTTGTCTGTCTCTTTGGAGTTGGGTGACATGATAAGTTTTATCTGCTGCTTTATGATGTTGCTTGGATATTCATTAGCCCGGAGTTCTTTTTTTTTATTGTGTTCATACACAATAGATTTTTTGTTGGAGCAGATAATCTCAGCTCGGTTAACTAGTGTACGAATTATGCCAATTTTAGTGCTTTTCCGGTAGTTCGAGGTAAAATGAAGCCATTGGCCAGTATGTGTTGGTTTCCTGTATACTTTTATTACAAGACTGCTGTTTTCTCTACTGACTAGGACATCCAAGAAAGGAATGTTGCAATTTGTTTCTGTTTCATAGGTAATCTTTATTGATGGCCTCAGCGAGTCAAGGAAGTTGGCAAGTTCCTCCAGGGTTTCGGGTCCATGTTGCCAGATAAGAAATGTGTAATCCGCATAACGAAACCAGACTTTAGGTGGACTACTGCTTTTGCTGAGTGCCTCCTGCTCAAAACTTTCCATGAATATGTCGACCATGAATGGCGAGAGTGACGATCGCATTGCCATGCATCAGTTTGTAGAAACTGTCCTTGGACCGAAAATATGTTGTGTTTTGGACAGAGAGTAATTATTTCCATGATGGATGGAATTGGAAAGAAGTGCAATATCGAAGACAGAGGTAAACAATTATAATCTTCTGAACCGACGGCGGAGCAACAGCCTGACAGCAAGCCAGGCTTCAGAAAAGTTGGAAGTAATTACCGTGAATGTATTTTAGCTGTATTTTACTTATTGTTATTTTATTAGTAATTTTCAGTCGTATGTTATTCCATTAGGTGTACTGTAATGGTTGTGTAAGAGAGGGCCTAAAGCCTAAACTTGTCAATCTCAAAGATACGAAAAAGACTTAATAAATAAACTGTCAGCTGACTTCAATCGTAATGTACAGAGAAATACACTTTAAGGTTATGATAAAAAAAAATGCCTTAACTTAGCAGTTCCGATAAACTAATAAATAATGTGCTTGGTGCCAACACAACAAAATACGATCTTTGTCAGAACTTTTGGTGATGAAGTCTGCGTTCGCCTTGACACAAATGTATTTCTCCGGACACCCCGCCACCCCCTCCACAACCAAAAAGAAGTGTTTTCCTTCCTCCTTTTTCAAGCATTTCTCAGAGTGCCGAGGTATTTCTTTTGAAGTACAGCCGGCATTGCGAATAGAGCCCCAGGCCGTCAATGATGGGAGCGTCGTCCCGTTGGCAGCTCTGAGTAGACTCGAAGTGGTTGGGTGAAAGTGGGAGGGGGGATGGCAGCACTAGTAACCCTTTAGCTCCCTCCCTCTCCCCGGCAGTTAATCCGCTCTGCGACAGAGCGCGCACGCACGTGCAGACTGGTGATGTGTGCAGCCAGACACTTCTTACACCGCGAGTGGTTTCTCCCACCAGCCAGGGGTAGCAAACACAAAACACGCGCGACTATTATGCTGTGCTTCCCTAGTGTACGAGAGCCTACTATAGGTGATTCACGATGAAGTGAGCACTTTTTAAGGCCCTGCTGAATTTTTCTTTTCATCAGATTTCTATCTTCCTGTCACTTTTTAATATAAACGTTGCAATGTGACTAATAATCACAGTGTATACATTTTACCACCCCTAAAAGTTAACGTTTGGAGTGGCAATAAGTTATATTTATTAGTGGTTAATGCCTGTTGGAAGGGCCTTAAAAAGTTCTCACTTTACTACCGTGAACAGCCTATACTAAACTATCGCAAAGCCCCTGCCACACTCAAATTTTCTCCTTCAAACGTACACCTCACAAAAAGTTTGGAATATTGTGCAATAAGGCAGTCTGGGCGGTAGGAGTTTAGTAGTACTTGTGTGATTAACAGAGAGCGCACCAACGCATTGAACAAACCTGGGACAAGCTAAAAACGACCGTCTATAATCGTCCACACCCTCCGGAAACACTCACAGATCTCATAAGAGCTGCCAAGATGGAATGGGGCCTTCGTTAGCACTTTTGAAAGCCCTGCTTAAGATCTACGTGTATACACGCTGTGTGTTCTTCTGCCTTATGTAAAATTAACATTGCCATGGGCCTCATCACTCTATTCATGCCTCGGTCAAGTGAAACCGTGAAATTATTAGAAAGTAAATATTGTACAAATCTGCTCATTTTTACACTTCGATGCATTAAAAAATATAGAAAGAGAGAGAAACAATTTAAGTTATTACAAATGGTTGCTTGACACTTTTTGTTCGACTTTAATATATGGAACTACTTTACCCTCCATCGTTACCAACTTCTCATTGCGCCCGTTAAAATAGGTGCAGGTAAGGGCAGTGACTTTTTTCTTAGGTTAATTTCAAAAGTACTCACTTTATCGTGAGCAGCCTTTACAATCATGTCACAGCGTGTCAGGCACGTATACAATGCACAGGGAGGCCATACACGGTAATAAGCTCCAGTGGGGTGAAAGACATACTCCCTAGTCACAGACACCTACAAGTTCAGTTTGTTGTTCTTTCGTGTTTGTCTGTGATAGTGGGAAACTGTTTGTTTCTTAGGAACATTTTCGATTTTACGTTTCATTTCAGTACTGTTGGTACCTTCTAATTTCTATGCTTTTTTTATTTATTTGTTTATTTCGTCTTTATTTATAACCAGGTATAACATGATGTACACATCCGTAAACATTAAGAGCTCGAAAAAAAAAAACTTAAATCAACAAGCGGCAAAACAGAAATACGATAGCTCAAATATATTAAAATCTAAAAATGGTAAGTGGTTTCTAACTACTATAAGTACACATCTTGAGCAGAACTAGAGACAAGGGAACGTTTAAAGAAATAAAAATTATAATAGCACAATAATATGGATCTACAATAGCACAGTCGTAGGTTTCATAATCCCTATTACCAATCATATACATAAATATGCAGAACCTACAAAGTACCTGAGAGGTAAACAAGATATCGAATCTCATCTCATTAATATAAACAAACATCTATAACAAGCACATGCAGATAAATGAAAATTGAATGCAGCAAATCCTTTAAATAAAGTGACGAATCGACAGCAACAAATTACACATTGATTGAAGTGAATTTATAAATCACGTATAGCTAAGGTTTACAAATAGTTAAGGGGAAAAGTAAACAAATTAAAAATACTACGGAGTAATGACACGCGTGTGTGCACGCGTGTCTGTGCACTGCTCTTAAAAGTTGTTGGTGGTGTTGAGTTCCTCACCTCTACGGGCAAATTATTCCACGCTTGCGCGACAGAGACGTTGAAAGAATTTGCATATACTTGGATTTTGTAAGCTAGAATATTTAAGAGAGTTGTATTTTTAGCACGCGTGTTGATAATGTGGTCCTCCGCCAAGGTTTTCAGTCGAGTAAGTAGATGATAAGTGTGAAACTGTGAAGCTGACGTCGTTCGTCCAGACATAACAAGTGATGTTTATCAAAGTAAGGAGACAAGTGATCTCGTGATTTTAGGTAGAACTAAAATCGAACACAACAATTTTGTATGCGTTGAAGTTTAACTGTCCAATTTTATGTGAAGTCTACATAAAACATGTCGCAGTAATAAAACATAGCGAATATCAGCGACTGTACCAATGTTAATTTGACTTTAAATGGTAGGAATTTCTTAAGCCTATAAAGGGTATGTAGTAGAGCGTATGATCTCTGACAAACAGTGTTTATGTGATCCGACCACGAGAATGACTCTTGAATACAATGCCAAGCGTTTCACCTCTTTCAACAGAGTATAAGCTGTTCACGGTAAAGTGAGCACTTTTGAGGCCCTTGTTACTTTTTTTCTTTTAGCCATTTTTTATCCTTTAAACCACCTTATAAAATAAATATTGCCATGTAAGTAATAAACACAGTATAATCCACTGCACTCGGAAGTTAACGTCTAAGGCTAAAATAAAATATATTTAATGACTGTTATTCGAAATCAGAGAGCTTTCAAAAGTGCTCACTTTTACGTGAACTGTCTATAATAATCTCACCGGCTAGCACAACATCAGGGAAAGTCAATTTATAACATTATGTTATGAGCTGATTCCCCTCATAATAAGAACATGAAAAAGAATTATAGTATTGTGGAGATGGTTAAGCTAAGAATATGACTTATAGAAAGAATAAAAAAAGTATTTAATTTCCATCTCCAGCAGTTATAAATTGTTACATAGACTTTAAGACACGAGGGAAACAGAAGAAGGGATGGTAAGAAAGGTTAATTAGGTTAGAGAGAGACAGAGAGAGCATGGTAAAGAAGGAACTCTCCCGGTCTCACACTGGCCTTGCCGCCCCGAGGTAGGACGTCGCCGCACCAGGTCTAGCAGCTGACCTCGCACCTTGACAATCGCCGACTGCCCCGATGTCCTTCTGCGTGGACCGGTCAACTCTTCGCGCCCCTCCACGTGTGTAGATTGACGTCATACATTGTCATTGTTTCTCCGCAAGATTCAATTTTAACTTATTTCTGCTGCACCAAAGGTGTACCAATTCGAGGACATTGTTTATATCCTCAATTAAAGAGCTGATTTGTTTCAGAGAAGCAGATGAATACAATTGGAGATCATCCACGTATAAATTACGACTTTTTTAGCACTGATGATATATCATTAATGAACAACGAAAAAATAAGCGGCCCAAGTACACTACCCTCAGGAACGCCTAAGTCCATAGGTTGCCAAAGAGACTTTTTACCATCAATGACTACACATTGATGACTACCTTGAAGATACTAAGTCATCCATTGCACTACATTATCAGAGAAATTAAAATATAGTTTAAGTTTTTGCACGGTAATGTCATTATTTACCATATTAAAAGATTTATTGAAATCTAATAAACCGTATAGTCACCTGATTTATATCTATGGCCATTCTGACAGAGTATGCTATATCTATAAGAGCACTGAAGGTCCCCCTCCTCCTGGGGAAGCTTGGGAATGATTGACAACGGCGAGGCCTTGTTGGCGTCACAGCCTCTCCTCATCCCCCTGCTGAGGAGTGAGTGAAGAGTGAAGAGATGAGTGGCTCTTAACAGCGAGGTCTTGAGAGCCGATGAGGGTGATTCAAGTGAATATGGAGCGGTGCCGGAATGAAGAGGCGGGGGAAACGGGAAATCCCCGAGAAAACCCACCGACCAACGGCATCGTCCGGCACGATTCCCACTTGCAAAAATCCGGTGACCCGCCTGAGGATTGTACCCTGTTCGCCTTGGTGGGAGGCGAGCGTGCTAATCGCTCAGCAGCCACGGCATCCCCCCCCCCACCCCTTCTGGGAACCTACACACTTAGAGCAGTTCCAAGAATATTCTGGGAATTACGACACTCGGCGCAACTGGGTATTTAGCGAAACTTCTGTGTGAAGGCCTACGTTCCTTTAAAAACTGCAGCAGCCGGTAGTCTTTGGCGAAGGCCATCGCGCTGAGTGCGGGTGGGAAGTTTAGTCGGTACGACTGCGAAAGAGGTGTTAGTAGTTTGAATGGACGTGAGGGCGCTAAACCCGACGAGTGAAGGCTGCTGTGCGTGAGCGCGCTCGGAGGACTCTAGAACATTGCAGTCTGGCGGGGCATGGATTAAACTGAGGTGGGACTGAGTGTACATGCAATACGGATTTTATTGTAAATATTGGAACTGTCGAATATGGACACATAGTGTATAAAATAATTGAATAGGTTTTGATACACTGTCTATTATGACTGATTTTTTTATAAACATCATTGATGCCTTTGAAATTTATAAATTGTATTAATTGAAGTAATTAATTGTAAACAGTATGTGATATGAATTTGTTGTGAGATGTTGAGCCGAGAGAATTCTGTTTGTAGCTATTGAGATAAAATTAGGAAATTATAATTAACTCTTGTATTTAAGTAAGACTTCCATCCCTAACGAACTTGGTTTAGCCCACTGAATTTTGAGAGACAAAGTGTAACAATACTAATGCGCCAGAAATCGTCAAACTCAATCGTACTGGTGCGCCTAGCAAGTAGTTTCACAATGGCATATTTCCAAGACCTGGGGAAGAAACTACCTGGCAGTGAGTCGTCCAGGATATCGGCCTAATGACAGGTAGTAAAATGTGCATTTTTTTAAATGAAACAAATACTAACAACATCCAATCATTCTACTTTAGACCTTATGCGCATTATTGCTCTGTGAGTTTCCTTTCGAGAAACACGTCGAAAATAGAACAAATTTCATCGAGATTCATTCACTGTTTCATGATTCTTTATGTCAGTAGTATCCGTTGTATCACCTACGACCTATTCACAACATGAAGACTGTGCAAAGTAACGGTTGAAATCTTCTGGAGAAATGTCTAAGGTGAGATAATATTGGTTTTACATTTACCGATCCCTAAGTTACGCAGCCTTTTCCAAAAATCGCCAGAGGTTCAGTATGAACGAAATGAGTCGAGTGAGTGGACCATTTTAACACGCCTTACCAACTCCGTGCATATGTTCGGTAGTATCATGTACTGTTCTTATGTCCCGTTTGTATCTGGAGTAAGCATTGTCACGCTTTCTCATCAGCTGAACAATACCATTCGTCAGTCATGGAGCCGGTGGTTTTGTTGCCCGTCTAGATTTAAGTGGCACCATCTTGTTGCACAAATCTGTGATCATCTGACTGAAACAAGAAATTTTCTTGTTCAATATGCCAATCCAGTTTATTTCATGCCATGGCATCAGTGCCGCATTGCTGTTCAACTTGTCAGTATCAATATTTTTTTAAAATCTCTATAAAAACCTGGTACAGCGGTCTACCCGTGCGTCACAATAAGTTTGGTTTTAGACGTAAACATAAGGTAAATCCGGGCTGTTTGGTGAGAGGCACCAAGTGGCCAAACTGTAATGTTCATACATGACAAGGTAGTTCGTAGGTTATTAGCTTCATTTGTGTTAGAGAGAAGGTTTGTATTGAAGTCTCCCATAATAATGCAGTGCTCGTAACCCACAATCAAATTTCACAACGCTTCAAAGTCAGGCATATCTGCCGCCTTCGGTGGCCGATAAACTACTGCTAATACAACTTTATTTGGTGGGATTGTTAACTCGATGATGATGATGATGATGATAAATTCCGGCTTCCCTGCCTACTCGAAGGGTGACGATGAGGGAATTTTATGTTAAATATTATCACTTAACGTAAATGGTCACGACACCATAAAATAAATATTGGTGGCCTGAAGGACGTGAGTAGTGTATGGCAATGGCATGCAGATGTCACTTACCATTGTCCGAAGCGCGGATGGGATGATCCCCGGCCCTTCTTGGAAACAACCCCACTGTGCGAGTGCTGTTCCTACTGTCACACCCTTCCCACTCCGAACAAAGGTTTCTGCGCCAGCATCTTTCAACTACTTTCTACACGCACAGCCATACAGTAAATAAGGTGTATACCAGTGTGACAACAGCAATGTTATTGAGCGGTCGCTAACCATACCAACTTAGACGGCACAACTACTGCATCACTTCGAACTACGAAGTTGATGCTACTGAGTACTTACTGTGCTCCTGGTGAATATACCTTGAACTTCTTAAAACTGTAGTACAAATATTATTATAAGTACACGTACTACCGTTCAATATCTTTAGGAAATTTGAACACTTGTGAACCACCTTCAACAGTGAAATAAAATTAATTATGGGTGGGATCAGAAGATTGCGGTGTTCTGCCAAGAATTGCAACACATTAAAAAAATTCAAACTTATCCTGGCGGTACACTATCGTCAACAACAACAATATGGCCAGGCAACATAGTAAAAGTTAAGAGGCAAAATTTTTTTTGTGTAAATCTGCGAGAATGCATAATTAAAAAAAAAAAATTATAAAATACTTAATCTCCCGCATTGTAACAACTAGGGAACAATTTGTAATTGCTTTAAGGAGTATCAAAATATTCACTATAATGCGGGTATGCGTGGAGAGGGCCTGAAAAATAAGCGACCTGGGCCTTTATTCTAAGTTTCTCGGGGGGGAATCTATCGGTAGATCTCGATGTTGATCTCGACAGTCAGCTTCCTGCCGACCGCGACAAGCCGTTTGAAACGATCGGGAGCAAAATGTGCCCAAATAGCTATTCTAAGCGCACTATCGGTTCGAGACCTCACAACCTCGGCAATCCTCGGGTTTTGCCTACCACCTCACCACAACTCGCTTCCCCTCCCTGCTGGTGTTCAGGCAGGCAACTTGATGAATGCAAACACACGCTGTGCCTGCAATCATATATGATTAAAGTAAAGCTATTCTTATAAACTGTGCGTTAAAGTGGTTAGTTAACGCATAAAAGTGCACCTACATATATCTATTATTTATAAATTGTCTTATTTAAAACAAATACTATTCCATTTATTAAAGCGTAACGCGGGATATTTAGAGAGAAATTTCTCGATATGGCTACGATCTTATCGTAGACGCTTGGCGAGGAAAATTGTGACACGGTCAATGGTTATTTATTATTCACATAGGTTGGCTGTTGAAGATATTACTCGTTTTATAGAAACATACTGTTTCAAGTATAAAAACGACTGTTAAAAGGTGAGATAATTCGTTACATAGTATTCCCTCTTCCCTCTAACAGTCCTTTTAAATAATGTCCACTGTGATGTATGTAACGAAATGTATAAAAGACGATACGTAAAATGTCATTTTAATAAATATAACTGTAAAGTTTGCTTAGAAAATTACGTTAGGCCTAAACAAAAAATCTTACATAATATAGTGTGTAATTGATTTGTTGTAAAGCAGGAATTACCATTACTGGTGAAGTGACGTTATTCACAATATGATAGAAGCTGCCCATTTAATTAATTTTATTATTGCACGTAGGTATAAGGAGCTGGGAAAAAAAGGGGGGGAGCGCTTTAGTTTATAACGTCTTTCATGAGACGGCATTATTTTGATGCTCTTACGAGTGTGCGGCATTTTGAATTTCATATTGTTTCGATGGAGCAGAGGTAAATTTTGCTCGTATGGAAATAACATCTACATTATTGCAACTTTAATGAAAAACAAAACTCGATGCATATGTCGCTGTTCGTATTCGTACAGTTGCAGCAGTATACACACGCGCATTATCCAAAGTTAACCTTACACTCGTTGCCTTTACGATATAGACAAATAAATATTATTTACGCACTACAAAAGTTTGGAAAGTGCGGCTTTTTCAAGCCACGCGCATTGCAATAATTATACTTATGTTTTACAAATACGTCGTTTATAAAGCACGCAGTTTGTAAACACCGCAACTCTTGAACACGTGTTTTTCTAGGTTAATCCTTGCATGTGTACTTCACTGAAATCACGTTTGTTCGTCGCCAGCATTAAATAAATTATTTGCAGAATTATTCAGTAAAATCAACACTGTGCACGTTTCCTGAAACTAACAAACTTAACTACGTAAATTATATACGTCGATTCATTGCAGATGGCGTTTAAGAAAAATAACTAGCAGTTTTACGAAGCGGTACACACGCGCCGATTACTATTACACATTTCACTCAAGAAAATGCACTATGACCAACTATGCTTGAAGAAAGCAAATACACAAATAATTAACTACCGATTCATTATTCCGACAACACCAACACGATGCTCGTATAAACACATAACCTCTCTGCCATTGCTATATTACATAATTTACTCACGATACAGAAATATAATTTCAGACTCCCGAACATGTGTGGATGCAATTAGGTGCATATAATAATGTTCCACATATATTGTAGCCTTTTGTATATTATTTATTATGTTTAAGAAGTACGAAACCATACGATACGCAATAAATACGGCCACCACGCTTCTCACCCGCCATGTTGAATTTCCACTTTCCGATCGGGACGGGGCTTTCCACAACGTATATCTGTCGAGTGCTCTCGATCGTTTTCTCACGAGAACCGAGAAGTCATCTTTAACTTAGAATACCAAAACCCGAAAATATGACGTAAATCGTTATTTCACGATCGCGAGCTCCATCTCGACAAACTTAGAATAAACGGCCTGTTGTTCCCTATCCTATGAATACCCCCTGCGCACACAACCTGGACGATTGAACATGTCAGACGCGCAGCAAACAGGCGTTTCCATAGCCCAGACCCTCTCCCCCCCCCCCCCCTCTTTTGCTCACTGTTTTATAATGTGTCGAAGTGTAAAAATGACCAGATTTGTAACATGTTTACTTTTTAAATAATTCCTCAGTCACCTGACCGACGCAAGAATAAAATGATGAGGTCCATGACAACGTTAATTTTACGTAAGGCGGAGGAATACACGACGTGCGTACAAGTAGATCTTAAGAAGGGCTTTCAAAATTGCTCATCTTACCGTGAACAGCCTATAATAACAAGTCTTATACATAAATTGTTGTTCCACTACATGGCCTGCTCGTTCCTGCTTTCACGCGGGCAGTCGACGAGTGTTGAACTTGGTATTTTCGGTCTCTTGACCTCATTTGTATCAAGTCCAGAACTATGCACATTGATCGACACGTGACCCATGCACAGTTCCACTGCAAACATACATCCGGAACTTCGGAAGCGAGTGCAAATTGGTCGATGCATCTCATATATCGCAGATGTCTTGTACTCAGGTATATTTCAGCAGCTCTATAGGGTAGCTTAATTAATTCTTATTTAGAGTAATTTAAATTTTAATTGGGTAAATTATATTTATCGATTCTACTATGCCACCTGAGTGCCATAAATTCTAGACGGAAATAAATCTTACAATAAAAAACAGTAAAAAATTTAATGCGCAGAATGTTTCAGAAATATACAAGCCGATTTGAAAAGGCTATGTCTTTTTAACTAAGGAAAAGAGAACCATGTGGTGAAGAGTGAAATACATGTCTCGCAATAAAGTTTTGCTTACAATTATCATAAATGTTCGAAAGTCGCCCCGCGCAGACGAACAGCTTGCAGACAAAATTTCAATAAAAATGGCAAAGTTAATTTTGCCAGCAGTTTTGCCGACTATTGCACACATATGCAATGCGTCAATCACAACTGGCTATTTTCGACGAAACTGGAAGTAAGTTCTTGTACATCCTGTACCTAAAAACACCTCACCTAAAACTGCAGCAGATTATCGCCCAATCAGCATCCTGCCTGCGCTGTCGAAAGCTCTAGAATACCTTGTAGATACTCAAATGCTAAAATACATCACATAAATTAATCTCCTCGATCCATTTCAGTCAGGCTTCAGACCATCTCATAGCACCTGTATTACCCTACTTAATGTGACAGATGACCTAAGATTGTCAATAGATGATAGAAAACTATCTTTAGTAGCACTTTTAGATTTCAGTAAAACATTTGATTCGGTTGACCATGACTTATTAATAGTTAAACTTAGTTCTTTTTATAATTTTTCGGGGTCAGTGGTTCAGGTCATACCTAATTAATTGAAATCAAAGAGTTGAAAAGAGAGAATTGCTGTCAACATGGTTACCTGTGAATAAAGGTGTTCCTCAAGGGTCAGTTCTAGGACCTTTTCTGTTCTCTATTTTCATTAATGACCTACCGAAGTGCCTGAAGTACTGTAAATTCCACATGTATGCCGACGACGTTCAGCTATATACTGTGAATAGTCTAAGTAACGTGAGTGAAATCTTTAACAATGTAACTGCAGACTTCAAAGCGATTTCAAAATGGTTTTCTGTTAATGTACTGAAATTAAATCCAATAAAAACAAAGTGCGTATTGCTAGGTTCTCTTACTGTAGTTATGACAGCCTAAGCCACCCCCATGCCGGACATCTGGCTAGATGACACAAATGTAAATTTCTCCTCGACTGTTAGAAACTTAGAAATAACCATGGACGAACATCTCCACTGGGCAGAGCATGTGTCCAATATATGTAAAAGAGTTTACTGCACAATTCACTCCATACGGCGCTACTATTGTGATATTGTGTATAACAATTTATCCGAGCTCTCAGCTAGAAGATTACAGCGAATGTAAAATGCCCGTGTACGATTAATCTTTAATATAAAGCTACGAGACAACGTCAGCTACTTCTTTACATAAAAATCTTTACTCAAACTAGGAAATCGACACACTCTTCATACTCTTGTTGCACTTCACAAAATAATCAACACTGGCATACTGACCTGACCTACCTCTACGACCGTTTCACGTTTTTGCGCACGGCGCACGAATGAAATACTCGTTCAAAGGATGATAGTCAGCTGGTGATTCCTTATCACAAAACACATTTTTTCGCAAAATATTTCTCTGTTAATGCTGTGTGAGAATGGAACCAGTTGCCGAAAAGTATAAGAGACCTAACGAGAAATTATGCTTTCAAGAAACACGTGAAGAACACATGACTTATCTTAATTTATGTACGTATTTATTATTTCACTCACTCAAAACACAAAGCTTTTAAGAAACTCCACTTGAGCTGATAACCCACTCCCTTCTCTTCTACTACCCAAAATTATTGTAATAGGTGAAATATATTTTCATATCACTATTTACCTTTTGAAAAATTATGTAAATTCATTAACGAAAGCAGCATCTAAGTCATTAATATTTCAAATAGCCTATCTGTTAGCTTCACGTTTACAATTTATTGTTAAAATTTTTATTGTATTTATTTATTTCGCCTTGTTTTCTGTGGGCGCAGTTAAGGCATGATTTGCCTTCTCTACCGCTGAATCCATTGTACACATACATACATTCTATATATAAAAGCAATAAATAAATCGATATATCTACATAAGTCGATATATCTACATGTCATGACCTGGTAATGTGATGTACAGTAAGCTAATACAGCAATCCATAATACTAATATAACTATATATATATTTCAACAATTGCATCTAATTAATTAACTGGCATGACTGTACAACATTACGATTAGTATGGTAGTATTGACGAATCGAGATAGCAAGAACATGTCACCCTGAAGGCAGACTAATAATAACACATTTAGATACAAAATTAACAACGTAACATATAAAGTAAGACAAATTGACAGATCACATGGTCGCATTAAGTTGACAAATACTAAATTACACAAAATAGTATTTATACTATTAATCCCTCGAACTGATACAAAATTGCGTCTACAAGCTCTATTACACATGGTTCTACATAGAGAAGCTATTTATGTACACAGTATAAGAACAAATGAGTGAAATCAGCTGGCACCTTTACAGACAAAACGGTATAAAATACAAATTTTAACAATACATTGTATCACAAGTGAAGTTAACAGATGGGCTAACTGTCCATATAAAAATTGCAAGCATTATAAAAATGCTAACAGCCATACAGGCTTTAAAATATGTTACTACTATAATGATTGTTTAAAAATTACAGGAAGTTGCATTTAATAATGGGCTCCCACAGCAATATAAATTTAGCCAAAATATTATAAAATTACAGAATTACAGAGTAGATATATAAGAAAACTTACCTAAATTTTTCCCTATACATGCCCTATAAAATGCCCTCATCAAACATTGCAGGATATGCCCTCTGCCAAGTTATAATGTTCTCATCGTGAGCTCCCTATCCATTCTTTCTCCCGAGACGAAAGACAACCCATTTTAGAGTCGGGAAATACGTTGACTAGGGTGTTGAGGAACATGTCAGGTGGTTTCGTTGTGGTTCGAGTCCAGTGACATCCAAATCTTGTTGACGTCGAAGGTAGCGTCGCACGATTGCTAGGCGCCACCCGTGGAGGGAGGCATGGGCGGGGTGAAGGGTGGGGCAGCCACGAGGCTCCACGCAGTCAGCGCTCGCCTGCCAAGCCACGTCCCCACATCGGCACCAACATCCACGACGACTTACATCTAACTGGTCACCAACTAGGGCCGTGTCCGAACTCAGGTATATACTTGCGTACTTGCAGCATTGCATACTTCACTTTCCCTTGGCACCAAACTTGATGAATTCGGACAGGCAGTCTTGTTGGCTTCTGGGACAATTATTAGCCAGCCAACACTTTAAATGTTCATATATTCCGAATAAGAATTTGATAATTGCCGAAGTTCGTAGGGGTTAAATAAAGTATTAAATAATATTTAAATTTGATTTACATTAACATTTATTGTCTTGCAATATTTTATGTAAGTGCAGTTTGGATTGCTTCTTTTTATCTTAGACCTTTTTTTACGGTGAAACTTTTGATAATTAGTTATTCAGTTCAAAATTCTATGCCTACGAAGTAGTAATGTTGCCCTATTAAACTTTAAATCAAATAATTATGTCGGAAATCAATCGTAACCTACAAATTGCTTCTCAAAATGGCGGCACGTATTCCGCAAGTATGCGAGGTGTATACAACTTCGTTTACTTGTATACTTACATATTTCACTTGCAGTTCGGACAACACTTACGACGCCACTTCCGGGGACAGGTACGCACAAGTATGTACTTCAGGGGAATTCGGACACAGCCTAGGTAAGTCTCAGCTCCCTCGTCGATCTATCCCCGTGCTAGGACGTAAATTTTCCTGCGCTCATATTAATGAGGGATGTACGATGTTCCAGCACCGTCACTTGCGCTTGCTAATGTGATCAGCTGGAATGATGCAAGTGTTATTATCTGGTCCATTATATTGTTGACAGCCGAGTCACTCCGAATGCCATGCACGTAGAACCACCGATCTCAATCCACTGGACTATTACATGTAAGGCCATTTCAAGGACACTGCTTATGCAACTCCAATTCCGGACATGGCAGCGCTCGCCAGCAGATACGTACGACTCCTGTCATATGTGAACGGGAGAGTGAAGCGGCGTGTTCAGGCGCGCATTCAGGCACAAGCTGGACATCACGAGCACTTCTTGTCGAGTGACACATCACTGCTGATGTACGGACACTGCTACAGCTACTCGAACTGGAATGTGTCAGGAATACTATTACGAATACGTCCCGTACGACATTTCAAAGTCTGTAACTCGGAAACTAACGACAAAGGACATACCTTTATAACGACATTATCTACTCTCCGATTATTCCCGCATATTTGGGGACAAACTGTATAATAAATAATACAGTATAGGATGTTCACGGTAAGGTGAGCAATTTTGAAGACAGTGCTTAAATGTTCCTGTCATCTTATTTGTATCATTTCGCAAATTATTAATATCAAATTTGCCATATGACATAAATCCAGTGTATACATTTTATAGTTTTCAAGATGTAACTTCTGAGACCACAATTAAAATATAATTTTTTTGTTTATCATGTCTGCTGGGAGGGCCTTAAAAATGCTCACTTAACGTGAATATCCTACACAGTTGAATAAAACTATAGTTTGCAAATAATTTCCCTTCGGACTCGCGAGCCTCTCTAATTTTTAGTGCAAGTTTGCAGGATATTGCGCCAGAGATAGAAGATGGAGATGCGGTGTGGTGGATGACTGCATATAGTCCATTCAAGGTCGCTTCAAACTTTTCTGGAGCTCTGCTAAAGTTCTACTTCCAGGATATTCCTTTGTCTCATGCAAACAAAACTTAACCAAGTCTATAAAATCACACCAAAGGGATAGTGCACTGCATTTGTGCGCACTCAAGAGTATATAATATTTTTCATAAAAACTATTTCTTACTAGGCATTACGAAAATGCCAATTCTCTCACTATTTTAATTATAAATTAAAAATTATAATGTATTAATAAAATATATATAAATAATGAATTTGGCTAAAAATATGGTACGCAGTTTTGTGTCAGCACAAGTATAAAACGCTTCTGTACATGGCATTTGGGGAACAACTCAACACATAATTTACAGCTTAATTCTTAACAATGAAGTCTTCAGAGCCGATGAGGGTGAAGCGAGGCATGGAGCAGCGCCGGAATGGAGAGACGGGGTAGCAGGAGATCCCCGAGAAAACTCGCCGACCAGCGGCATCGCCTAGCACGATTCCCACATGCGAAAATCGCGGAGCGACCCCGCCGGGAAACAAGCCCGGTTCGCCTGGGTGGGAGGTGAGTAGAGTAACCACTAAACCACCGCGGCCCCGTGCTTGGATTCTGTATTTCGACGTCTTCTCGTCTCGATTTCGATCGAGTTCCATTTCGATCGACTTGTGAGAGAGCGATTCTGTAACTTTTTTCAAGTCTATCGAAATGGTACAAGAAATTTCGATCGCTTTCGCTGATGACTATGTGGCGACGTTGGATGGTCATTGGACAAAATGAAAGTACATAATCTTGGCTACCAGTTGCCAATTATAATTTATATTCCTTGCCACTTATTTGTATGTACTCTGATATTTATTTATGTTTTCAGTGTTGAAGTTAGTAGTACCTATTTAAAACAAATAGTAAGGACGTGTTTTATGCTTAACATTTAATAAATGTATTTATTAACAAAGAACATTGTTTACAATGCGTGTGTTGATTTTGATTCGTAATCTGTAACCTCCCCATTATTTAAATATTAATAGGACAGCGCAGTCGCTATATAAATTACTAGCAATAAACCTCCAGCACATAGCAAAGTAAATAATTTAGTGCTATTTGAACTACCCGAAAAATATTTCAATAATGGTAAGATTTCGTACAATACTTTGAAATAGTGCAACCATACCAGCGTAATATGCGAAATGTTAAAGAAAAGTACTTTGTTTTCAAAAGAAAACATTTTTTGAGCCTTCCTATATTGTATCAATTAATACTTGCCCCTTTTAATAATTTACACCCATATATGATTATAAATACAAATTTAGAGTAAAGAATAGAATTTATTATCTTTACCGCTTTCTATGAATAGCAACGTAACTATTACTGATGTATATGAATTACAGGTTATTTTGTGAAACAAATCTGTATGCGAAATTACAATATAATCGCATATATAGTGTTACAGATCCATAAATACATTATCTTAACAGAAATTAGTGAATAGGCAGCCCCATACAAATGGAAATCTTTAAATCTTAATGAAATACGGTTCTTCTAACCCTCCCCCATGCTGAAAACGACTAATATTTTCGATCGAAATGTCGGAAATCGATCGAAATGAAAGAAAATCAAGTTACAGAATTGCATTTTTTCATTTCGATCGGAATTAAAGACGATCCCGATCGAAATTAGGTTAAAAATAGTTACAGAATGCCTGTGCCGGTCAAAAATGTGATTATACCGCGAATAGACTTACCGGTATATAACTGGACTGGGGCCATCGCCAGACACGTCGCTTGTCAGCCCCGCCAGGGCAACCCACGACGACGTGTTGTTTAGTGGGTGCCAGGCGTTTTGTTTAAAATATGAAAACTGCATTTCTTCCAACGGCGCTTTGCCCAACGGTGATTTGCCTAAGCGGCGTTTCTCCTAAGGGCGTTTTGCCTAACGGCCGTTTGCCTAACGGCGTTATGTCTAACGGCGATTTGCCTAAGCGACGTTTCTCCTAACGTCGTTTTGCCTAAGGGCGTTTTGCCTAATGTTAGGCAAAACGCCCTTAGGCAAAACGCCGTGGCCCCGTTGTCTCGACGTCGAGCCGCTAGGAGGGGGTGTGCTGGGTTTACCCGAGGGACAGGGTTGTCCTCCCGTCCATTTACCTGTCCCGTTGTCCGGGGGTTGCTGCCTCCCTCTCCACCCCCCTCCACGGAAGAGTACTACGCTCCGGAGAAATTTATGGCGCAACACTTAATCTCGTATTACGCCGCCGTTCACTGCCGCATTTACGAGCCGCGCGCGTAGGACGAACTACTGCTCAGGCTTCCGTCTACCGGATGATGAAACTGCGCTGCAGAGTGTTTGGGATAGGTACACGTTTCCCCACGAAACTGTTAAGCGTGCGCCCAATGTGCTGGCGTATAAAAGGAACACGCGCTCCAGAAGACAGCTCTTGAGTATTTTCGAAATATCGCGCACGTTAGACAAACCATATCAGAGTACTCCCAAACGGCAAAAAAAAAAAAAAAAAAAAAAAATCCCCAAGCGCTCTAACTCAAAATATACGCATCAGATCATTCGAAATTACTCAAGGGTCCTGCATTGAACCTTCCTACAGACTTTCCACCGATAAAATATGTAGTGTCGCCGCTAAAAGTGTCATAAGTATAGGCTATTCACAATAAAATGAGCACTTTTGAAAGCCCTACTTAAGATCTACTAGTATGTGCGTTGTGTATTTTTCCGTCTTATGTAAAATTTACATTGTTAGGGCTTCATTACTTAATGCATGCGTCGGTCAAGTGAAATTGTGAAATTATTATAAAACAAAACATTTTTTTTAAATTGGCTCATTTTTACACTTAAAAAAAATAGAAGGCGATAGAAACAATTTAAGTTCACACATGGTTATCTAACACTTTTTATCTGACGTTAAGATACGGAACTACTTTCCCTCCATCGTTATTAACTTTACTGGGCGCATGTCACTCAGTTCACCAGTTAAGATATATGCAGGTAGGAGCAGTGACTTTCTTCTAAGGTTGATTTCAAAAGTGCTCACTTTATTATGACCATCCTTTACACGCAGTGCGACGAGAATACGGCAGGTCAGTTGCGCTTAGCGGTGATGATGCACTTGATTCGCGTGGTAGTGTCGCCCTTATCGCTCCTGTGCTTCTCGGCCTCGAACGCAGGAAGGCTGGAGCCTTGAGTCTGTTTGTCTACATTCCGTTACACTTCCTACAGCTGGCTGCTTGGCTCCAAATTGACTGAACCCACGTTAAAATCAAACTTTAAAAAAATGTGTATACATATTGATCCTAATTGCGTGTAATGTAAAGAGCACGCTGACTGGTACAGTACCAGTAGAGTTGGCAGAAATGCGCGAAAAGTGGTTCCATACCTTATTGTCATGTCAACAGTATGGCAGTAGTACATTCTGTTTTTTTTTTTTTTGCAAGAGTCGTGATCGTAGTATAGCCAACAGTTTGCATTTCCGATTTTTCAAAATTTCACTTTAGCGATGCTTCAATCAAGTAATCGGGTTATGGTAACGTTAATTTTATATCCGGCGTGATGATATAAAAATGGGCGAGAAAATAGATGCTAAACACATGTTATAAAAATTCTCTGTTTAGAGAGAAATCGAGAATCTTCTCACCAAATGAGCTCCTTGCTTAAACTATCAGGGGGAATGAAAATACTCAGCTTAAAAGAAATCAACTGTGGTGCAATTAACAGTGATAAATCAGCTGGTGCGTCAATTAGTTGCACCCATCATATCGTGATACCTCGTCCCGTTATTATTGTTACGCGTTGCAGCTGGCGCCGGACGGCTGTCGGGCGTTGTTGGTTGGGGGGGGGGGGGGGAGGTGACCCACCTCGAATATTCCCTCATCCTGGAACTACGCGCTCGCGGCCGGTTGCTTGCTTCTGGGTAGCCTGTGAATATTGACAGCGGCGAGACTTGCTGGCGTCACAGACCTCCTCTCGCCTACTGGAGATTCCGATAAATGTAGTGACGACGAAAGAATATTCTAATGAGACTGAACGGTGCCACAGCCCTCCTCGGTGCAGCGAGCGAGCTGGGGAAAATTCAGGGTGACGGCCTACGACACTATATATACTGCTGCGATCCAACGGCAGTCTTTGACAGAGGCCATTTGGCAGTGTGCGAGCGAAGACAGGTGCGAGACGATGACGGCGGAAATGAGTGTTCGTAGTATGAATGGACGAGAGGGCGTAAAACCGACGAGTGAAGTCTACTGTGCGTGAGGGCGCTCGGAGGACTCTAGAACATTGCAGGCTGGCGGGACATGGGCTGAAATGAGGTGGGACTGAGTGGACGTGTAATGCGAATTTTATTGTAAATATTCGAACTGTTAGCATGAACGTATAATGTATAAAATAATTGAATAGGTTGATACACTGTCTATTGGGACTGATGTTTCATTATTTAAATTAATTGATTTCTTTGAGGTAAATTGCATTAACTGGCATCATTAATTGTAACAGTAAGTGATATCAATTTATTGTGAGATGTTGAGTCGAGAATATTTAGTATGCATATAAAGTAAATAAAATTAAAATATTATAATTAATTATTTTATTTCAATAAGACCTCCATCCCTTAACGAACTTGGTTTAGCAAACTTAAAGAAAAATTGTAACATTATGTTATCCGATCGTTTGAAAATATAAATTTATTTTAAATTAATTCTAGTCATAACTACGTATATCTCTATTTTATATGTATCTGTCATATACATGTGTGTGTTATGACATCTTTCTGCGTGTATTCTTGTGGAGCAAATGGATATGAGGGTTTCCTCAGAGTGATCCTGTATTCTATTTTCACACTTTTTAAATATATTTATTGGAGAAGGCATTCTGTGGGCACAAGCTAGGCTCATTACCATAAAATGATTCACCTTTATATAGAAAAATTAAATTGGTCGTTATGACATCACAAGGCGAATATCAATTTGGAAGCGGGCTCCCATCATACCGTGAAGAAGAGTTGAGTATTCGAAGGCCTACCTTTAACTTCGAAGAACATGGAGCAGTGACCTGCATCATCGCTGTCAGATTGGATTTGGTGTCGATTCTGCGAACAAGTTATCACCTTCAGTCAAAATGCTCGGTAGCATGAGAGAACCACCTGTTCGAAAAGTCCTTTTCTCATCAGGAAACATTACGACAATGGACAAGTAGTTTATGCAAGGTGACACATAGAAGAACCACACAAAGAACTGCGAATATTCGTTTTGTGAAAGACGACAAGTGGTGCCGTCAATACCTCTTGCTGCATCGATGGGTACTGCTTCCATAGGCAATTATGGTGAGACAGTTATTACTAAAGATGGAACGAGTGACCTGTGTCGTGCAATGGTGTGGTTCGCGCGAAATATACACTTGTAAGACTTTCGCGTGAAAGAGATGAACTTCACAATAAACAGTCATCGGGTCTGAATACTGATGACCATACAATTCCTGCTGCAAAGAAAAGTAAATTTACTATAAAATTTGATACTGGAGGTGAAGGCGTCATGACGACAGCATTGATAACAACGACTATGACGATAGTGTTGATGAAGTATCTGATGAGAAGGATGATAATTCTCCCGATGATTCGAATGAACTTGTTATTAGACCCAAAACTACAGCAAAGGAGAAGTACTCGGAATAGTACACAGCAAATTCACAAGGGAGAATGGAACGAAGTAGGAGTGTTTCTAGTTTATACCAGATTTTTGGAACTATTTTCTTTGTATCCCTCCGCGGACAATCTGGACAAAGTTCAAGTCGCGCAACGACCAATTGAGAAGCATGGTGGGGGCTAGCCATGGTGCTGCATTGTTCAGTGCAAAGTCCTATTTATGCATCGACCAATGGGGGAGGGTAGTGGGAGCCTGCTGTAGTTCTAGGGATTTTTAGTGGAAAGTGCAAACACAGTTTACCCATAAAGTGATTTAATAAATATAGTGTGGGACCTGAAAATATAATTTTAAACAAGATTGTTTTATAAAATATCCACTTTTCAGCTTTGGAGGTAGGACTACGTAATTTTAATTTAAAACACGGGAATTTATTTTAATTACAAATCACACTCCACAGTCAGTACCATACGCACTACAATCAACACCACGTGAACTGCAACATACCGCAATCAGCACCACATGAACCACAATCAGTACCCTATGCACCACAATCAGTACCCTATGCGCCACAATCAGCACCATAATCAACCCACACACCAACCCACACACCAACCTACACAACAATCCACACACCAATCAATACATCAATCCACACGCCAATCTAAACACAAATCCACAGTGTCTGCTGGATGGACAGAGTGCTGTAGTTAGCTGCCGAGTGTGACGTGGAGATCATATTACAAGGTACGGGAGTAAAGACCAACATGCAGGCCCTTTACGGTTACTAGACACCATGCAGATGTCTAGTACTAGACACCATCAACATAAGCTAACACAGGTTACTTGACACCTTGCAGGTACAGACAGACCTGTTAAAATGTTAACACTGCCCCTCCCAAACCATGGAGCCACGCACATGGTTAAAACATGTATGCAGTAAGTTTGAGGGAAAACGGAATGGCATGAAAAGCATGGCAAGGTTACCTCCTTCCCCCTCCCCCACACGCCTCCCTTCCTCCGGTCGCCCTCGAACCTCCTGCTACCCCCTCGGCCAACCCCTGCTCACCTCCTTTTCCTCCCGCACAGGGACGACCGTCTTGTGACGAACCCGGGTCCCTGGTTCCCCCGTGACGTCACTGCCTCCCGGAAGTCTTCCCGCGGTCACTTCCTCGCCCTCCTCACCCTACTGCTACCGAGCTCTCAGATTGCTGATTTACTTAGGTGGCGTCACTACGAACCAAACACTGACATCAGGACCCCTTCCCCCTCACTAGTCCTGTCAAGGTCAGGTATATTATAATGCCTGCTTCTGAAAATATGACCGTACATATATGTACAGGAAATTATAGCGGCCAGCTCAGCTACAACTCGAGACCCGAAAAATTGGCGAGTTCAATGACCCGTAGGCTAGACTTCACAGTCTTATATACACTCACACAGATATCAACAGATTATAGACAAACTTTAATAAGTGATTGGGGTCTGGCTTGCTTTAAAATTGATTTCGCTTAAAAATTATAATAATAAACAATCGTAAAAATCAGAATTTTCTAATTTTTTAAATAATTATACATCCTATTTATATCTTCCAATAAATTGCAAATTACACTTCATCCTTAAATTCATAAATAAATATACATATGGCTTTTAGAACGATCGGCTACACCTGCAAACTATAGTAGTAATAAACAACAACTTGGCCGACACCAGCGTCCCTAGCAGGTGGTGAGGGAACTACAGTAGATGACGTCCAATAGAGTGGCTAGATGGAATGGCAGAGCATGACGTAGCAAGATGAAACGACATAGCATGAAGTAGCAAGATGGAATGACAGAGAATAAAGTGGAAAATTCTAGAAACAAGATGGCTGAAGGTTTAAGGACACAGACACAGGGTCATAGGGTCAAGTGTCTTGGGTCAAGGGTCTTGGGTCAAGGGTCTTGATTATTGAGTGTTTAGCCAAGGATTTTGAGTTAAGGTTCTGGAGTATTGAGTCTTGGGTCTTGAATCTTAATCTTGAGTCTCGAGTCTCGGGTCTTGGGTCAATGCTCTCGATTCTTGCATCTTGAGTTTTGAGTCTTGGGTCAATGTTCTTGAGTCTTGGGTCAAGAGTCTTGGGTCAAGAGTCTTGAGTCAGTTGTCTTGGCTCACGGTTATCAGACATGTTCAGGTGAACTCTTGAGTCCATTTAGTCAATACCAACACTTGCGAGGAAACAAACATCGAATTCTATGCCACCAGGCCGAGGGGAAAACTGGATATAACACTGGTGTAGCAGCCAATTAACAGAAAGCCGACGCTAAATATACATAGTACGGTAGAGTCTAGCCTACAAGTCGTTTAAAACGCGAAATTGTGCTTCCCATACACATTGGTTGCTGCGATGAAGCGAGACCTTCGTGCAGCACTTTCCAGCACTCACTCACAATAGTGCATCCTGCCTGTCAACGGTTCGCAGTTGAACGAGGCGTGTCTAACTACCGCCCAATCACAATAGTAGGAGAAAATAGCAGATGTTTGACGTCTACCTCGCCACAGAACCAATTCGCCCATTCGCCGTAAATCAGTAGCATAACTACGGTAATGCAGGAGATTTAGTTGCTTCCGGGTCCTTATCGAAAAGAAGAAAATTAAATGTGTAGGTTAAAAGTGTTACTCACTGCAATATGTAATAGCTAGATACCCGAGAATTTCCCGGGTTCATTTCTAGACAAGTTGGAATTCACACACATTTACGTTCATGTCGCGTTTGTAATTGATCGACATGTTTTTGGGCACCTACTGCTCCTGGAGACAAATAAGCCAATAACAAACATGCAAGAAATTGTGCGCCCAACCACCACCTTTTACTACCACAACACTCAACCAATAAACAGTTGATATCTGTGTGAGAGTATATAAGACTGTGAAGTCTAGCCTACGGGTCATTGAACTCGCCAATTTTTCGGGTCTCGAGTTGTAGCTGAGCTGGCCGCTATAATTTCCTGTACATATATGTACGGTCATATTTTCAGAAGCAGGCATTATAATATACCTGACCTTGACAGGACTAGTGAGGGGGAAGGGGTCCTGATGTCAGTGTTTGGTTCGTAGTGACGCCACCTAAGTAAATCAGCAATCTGAGAGCTCGGTAGCAGTAGGGTGAGGAGGGCGAGGAAGTGACCGCGGGAAGACTTCCGGGAGGCAGTGACGTCACGGGGGAACCAGGGACCCGGGTTCGTCACAAGACGGTCGTCCCTGTGCGGGAGGAAAAGGAGGTGAGCAGGGGTTGGCCGAGGGGGGTAGCAGGAGGTTCGAGGGCGACCGGAGGAAGGGAGGGGTGTGGGGGAGGGGAAGGGGTAAAATTTTTCTACAGTATTATTGATCTGTTGGCGTTTAGGATGAAGGCGGGCTGGCAGGCAGAGGGTGGTGGGTGGTGGGTGGGGGTTGGACAGGGGTTGTGGGTGGGATCAATACGAGGCGGGCGTCAGGCGCGGTGGCGGGGAAGTCTTGGTGTTGGCCATCTTGCTCTGACGTCACGCCAGCCAGCCACAGGGGGCCCGGGGCATGTCTGCTGCCAGGTGGGTGATGGGCTGGCCGTCTGCGACCCTCGCGGGTGTACTGCCTGCAGCCCTTCACCCCCACCACCCCCCCTTCTAACTGCTCTTCTGTCTTCCAGCTTCCCCGTGCGCACTTGTTACGGGAACATTACCTCGTCATATTGGATCCTTACTTCTTATAGCGTGTTCATGTTTTAACGGCACTGCCTGCAACTGTGATGATTTATTTACTTATTCTGTTTATGTCGACTTTATTTATACTGGCGAAGATAAGGCTTCAATCCCTTCTATTGCACTTAACTAGGTATAACACAGTGTACACATGAAGAACAAGAAAAATTACTTACATTAACAAGATGCGAAACAGAAATATGATAGCTCAAATATTAATAAATCTGAAAATGATCAGTGGTTTCATATTATGTACTATCTTGAGCAGGACTAGAGATAAGGCGATGTTTAAAGAAATTAAAATTTAAAGAGCACAATAATATTGATATAAAATAACACAAAAATTGTTTCATAATGCGCATTACCAATCATAAATATAAATGTGCATAACCTTTAAAGTACCTCAGAGGAAAACAACACATTGAATCTCAGCTCATTAAAATAAATAAACAGATCTATGATCTATAATAAGAACTTACATATAAAGAAATTTGAATGCAGCAAAACATTAAAATAAATTGACGAATGGACAGCAACAATTTACACATTGATCAAAGTGAATGTATAAATCAAAAGGTGTAGGTGAAATATACAAATAGTTAAGAAGAAAAATATTATATCCCGTGTTAAGGACATTTCGTCTTCATGCATTAATTTTAAAAATATATGTTTCAAACAAAATATACGCTTCACGAATTTTTTTAGGAGAATATCCCCACGAGCGTATATTTTAAAAAAAGATAGGCAGTAAAAACTCTTATGTAACTCATAAATTTAAAAAATCCCTTGAAGACAGGCTATATATGTTATGAAAGCATCTCCAATGTACGGAACTTGGCTTTAAAATTAGCGCACTGAGGCGAAATTTCCGTAACAAGGAGTATCCAATTTAAATGTCGCAGCTACAGGCAGCCGGTAGGCACTGTCCTGAAGAGGAGAATGTACGGTCGTTTGGGGTCGGATTGCGCCATTATTTTTCGTTTATAACGAAGGCTTTACAGCCGCCACCTTGATGTTTACTTCATTGTTAAATATTGCATTTGTAAACATGGTAGTGTGAAGGTATTCTTCTAGCTATCATTTAAAATAAAATAAGGTAGGTGGTGCGAAGTTGCTCCTATGATACAAAGATAACCAGAATGACTGCTGAAACATTTTCTGTGAGATCGTTTGCGAGACTACGCGTATATAGGTAAATAAAATTTTTGCCAATACACCTTTTTGTATTCGTGGAGACAAAAATACGTGAAAATAGTTAAATGTCGGATTTTTAAAGCGTGCCTTTGCAGTTCCGTAAGCGGCAAGAGTAGACTACGACCACACGGAAGTAGTTAAATATGTGGTCTTTCATCGCGTGTAATAAAACCCCACTGTTACATATCTAATTTGTACAGTACAGCGTTACGACGGAAACACAGCACGCCTTGCGCGTAGGAGCGATGATGCGCTAGGGGTGCGTGCTTACTGTCGCCCGTATCGCTCCCTAGCTTCTCGACCTTGGACGCGCAGCTATATACTGCTAGAAACATTCCACCCCTCTACTTAACTAGCTATTGGCCTTGTACAGCAGAACATGCAAGACGTGGGAATTACGAGCTCATAAATACGTCACGATTTTAGTTGTGCAAAAACATGACAAAACTAATATCGTGACATAAACGCCAGTTTCGTAGTCCAGTCAGTCGCTTCGTGTGTACCGCTGTCTGACGTCGACAGCTAGCTGCGTAATTTTCTTTCTAGAGCATAAACAAGCTACAAAAACCAAGAACTTAATTCGGCGCGGAATGTTTCTCCTTAGAGAGTAGCAACGCAACCACTGCGGGACAGATGTCGTGCGTGGTATAGGCAGTTCACGGTAAAGTAAGCCCATTTTAAGGCCCTTCTGAATTTTTCTTTTAACAATTTTTTTTATCTTACAGCCACTTTTTACTATCAACATTGCCATTTGACTAATAAATACATTGTATACTTTCACCATGCACAAAAGTTAATATCTGAGGTTGCAATAATAAAACATATCTATTAGTGGTTAATGCCTGTTAGGAGGGCCTTAAAAAGTGTTCACATTACCGTTAATAGCGTATAGCACTGAGCTCCTCCCCTTCATGTAAGGGCGGGGGGGGGGGATTTACGAAATGTTTTCTGTAACTTGCAGCGCAGATTTTATATTTTATATTGGGCGTCTACAAGTCACAGGGCATCGCTTAGCACACGTTCCAAAACATGCTTTGTTAGCTAGACCACTGCTGCTAGGATCATTTCTGTAACTGCCCGCAAAAAAAAAAAAAAATACTTGTTCCGTGCTGGCTGTCACTAGTCAAAAATTAATCAACGCGGTAGGGTTGTATTAGTTTGAAAAAGCTTTAGAAACTAATATTTATGTCATGTCGTGGGAAAAATTTGATTGAACCTTTTTAAGTGTAAATTATGGCAAAAATAGTGAATATCCAATATGGCGGGACGTGATCTCCTTTAAGAAATATTATCTTTTCGCGGTTTCTTCACAATTTTTCAATCAAAGCTTTGAAAAACTACCCAAGTGTATGAAGTGTTTGGTCGCTTCCTAAATATGTCGGGTATCACAAGCGTTTTACACTCGTGTTTACATAAAAGTACTTTATTTTTGGATAAATTTTATTTTTACTCATATTTTGTCTACAAATTATTGAATATCATTTATAATCAATAAGAATAAAAACGGAGAGAAAATAGGTGCATTGTCAGTGCCTAGTAAGAAATAGTTGTTTCTCTGATGTGATGTACTGAGACTTAGTTAGGCTTTGTTGACATGAGGCGCAGGAGTAGGACGTATAACTGTAGCAGGCCAGGCTTCAGAACATGTGGAAGTAGCCGTGAGTGAACTGTGGTTCAATGCAGTAAACTGAACACATCTGCAAGTTTATAGTCCATCCACGGTTACTTCAGCCTTTTCTGAAGCCCTGCTAAAGTTCTGCTTCAGAGATATTCCTCCGCCTCGTGCAAACTAAGCTTAGCTAAGTCTGGAGAATTACACCAGAGAGACAACGCACCACATTCGTGGGCACTCAGTTGTAACAGTATTTTGTATAAGCATTATTTCTCACTAGGCGCTACCAACATACCTGTTTTATCCCTTAATGTTTATTCATATTATTCATAAACGAAGCATTATAATTTATTGATAAAATATGCAAAACACTTCAATTTAACATTTAAAAAAAAGGAACTTTTCTGAACACAAGTATAAAACGCTTGTGATATAGGGCGTATTTAGGAAATAACTAAACACGTCATACATGGGGAGATTTTTCAAAGGTTTGATTCAAAAAGGCTGAAGAAACCGTGAATGGACTGTATGCCTTGAGCTCACTTTGTATCATCGCGCAGCTACACGACCAAGCTAACACTACTTTCATGGTGTCCCACGCATCGAGAACGTGGCGCTATGAAATCATTACATGTCATAATTATGTATCAATTACGACGGATGTTTCTCTACCGTTTGTAAACCGTAAGGAAACCTAGATCTTAGTCCATTCATTTTATACGTTATCTGTTTGCTACGGCATTAACGCGTGGGAGTTTATTTCTTACAAATCGCAGCCACATCACCGCGTACCGGATGTTCTCGGACAAATGATAATAACCACCAGAGTGGTGTGGATACGTACAGACGGAACATATTTCATCAAGGAGCCAATAGTCTTAACGTCCATAGTAAACCCAGCTAATGGCAGTGGCAAGGGCGGGTATACAATCACAATAACTAGGCTACAGGCAGTGCAATGAAATGACCCTTTATTTACACATTTTGGCTGGAGATATTGAGACAGAGTGTCTGTTCGATGTCTCTGTTCAAAGTGTCTGTTCAAACTGACCGCCACTGTCGACTACACAGGCTGTGCAGCGCTGAAGCATGTTGCGACGCACATGTGCATAGGTGGGTCCCGGCGTAATGAGCTCATCCCTCGTGTCATGTGGTGTGGCATGCACCATCGATCTGATGTGGCTCCGCAGGCAGAAGTCATGTGGTGTGATGTCAGGTGAGCGTCGTGGCCATGCCATAGGGCTTCCCCTACCTGTCCACCACACACAATGTATAACTTCGGCAATATAGACGGAAAAATTCATCTTGAATGTTTAAAAAGACCGGGTCAACATGTATGACCATGTTAGACTAAAACAAGTAAAAAGAAAAAAAAGTGTTTAAAGTAATTTCTGATTATTTCCAGATAAAATAAAAATTTATTTAAGTTATGATATGTTAATAAAAAAAATTTACTCGCAATATCGCCTCATAAATATTATGGTTATTCTTTAATATATATAATGAAACAATGTATTAATAAATATGTACATATGTTACATGGTTTACACTACGATAGTTACACGATAATTGCATGTTCTGTCGTGACAGTTACTATCAACTGTCTAGCTCGAGCTGATATCGTGATAGTTCTATGGCGACGATGCGACAGTAACAATCGTGCAGTTTACACGGCGATAGTAATACTAGACAAGTTCTCGCTATAGGAACTATCGCGCATTACTATCGCCGTGTAAATGCGCCCATTAGCATATCAACTAAAAGTCCTAACTCAATTCCGAACCTCTCCTGAACTACTTTTTTAAAATATCTTTTCTTTACTTTCAGTGCCACTTGCTTGCCATTTTTTTTTTTTTTTTATGTTTAGGCGGTATGGAATGTGGAGCATGCATTCAAACAGCTTTATCCACTAATGAAGGGGTAATACACCGAAGGAAATGTTTTTTGTATCATTCACTTCTCTGATGGGTTTTGCCCCACACAAGTAACACGTTTGGGTGGACGAACACGACCACACTGCAATACAAACTTTACCATCTGCCATGCAAAATATCAAATCTGACTTTATAGAAATGTCCACTTCGTCAATTTTAATTTTTTTGGGTTCAAGTGCTTTAATTTGAGATGTTTTTTTTTATCTACTTCCGTGCTAACTAAATCGGCGGATTCTTTCGCTTTACCTCAATAAATCTGCAAAGGGGTTATTGAAATGTTAAATCAACTTTCGTGACTGAGATGATCGTGTATCTATTTTGTTCTTACCGTCACGTCCTCATTTCATGATGACGATGCAATCGGCGTGTTCAGAAGCATGTATTCTCTCGCTAACCTCTTCAGTGTGACCTATACGAGCGACCGTGTGGTCAAGAGGTGACTGAAGCGCTATTTCTGCTGATATTTCCATTATGACGAGACCTTGGGGATAGCATAGCTCTGTAGCTTCTTTGACTCTGTGACAAAGGGGAACACTGACGAGTAGACAAATTAGTATCCACCATTAAACCCAAGTTCTTGGTCTGCAGATGAAGACGCTGGCGTTTGAAGTAAAGGCACCCGAGCCTTTTTAAACGTCGTCCCTCTACTCGAAGAAGCAGTAGTTCTTTTACTATTGCAGCAGAATCTATTTTACCCTCTTTCCTTAACTGAGCATGCACAGACGTTCACAGCTATTCACTAGTTGATTGCAGGAGTCGGTGCCCTCCTATATCCACAAGCACAGAAAGGCTTGTTTTGCCGTCCAGAACAATATGCCGTAATAGAGGCACCTGGCAAGCGTACTAGAAATAAGGAAAAGGGATTCATTCTTGGAGCCTACAAGAATTTAACTAAATAAAGTGCTGTAGATTCCTTTTATGACAAAAAAAAATTGAGTTTGGCTGTGTTGGGGACACGGCCGTTTGTCGACCACGTCTACGTGGTCGCGCTCGGGTGCCTTGATGTTTATTTTACGTTCCCGGCACCGCTTCACTCGATCATATGGGGTTTTGTGGGTATCACTGAAATGCTCTTTCCAACCGTATACGATATCTGTATTTCGACTTGGCTTTGTGACGAGTATAGGCCGAAATTTTGTAAAGTTTTCTTAACTTTTTACACTAAACTCATACAATTTAACCAAAACCATGCAACACAAATGTTTTTTTACACCCAATCAATTGGTCTTGACTGAGCTGTCGATTGAAACTCAAACGAGCTTCGTAGCATCTCCTAGTCAGAAGAGAAGTTATCAGACGCGACGAAACGAACTCAAAATTCCCCCCCCCCCCCTTCTCCATCCTAACCATCCGCGTGAGATGCTTCGCAGTCCTCACTCAACGTAATAAATTCTTTGATTATTTGGCAATCGAGTGGTGTAATTTAATTTTGAAAGTAGACGATAGATTCGAAGCTGTAATGCCAAACTCTTTCCCCGATTTTGTTTTCATCGGATTTTCTGGATTGCCTCCCACCATGGTCGCAAATTTAAAGTACTCACATAAAATTTTTTAACTTAGTTTTTAGGCACTTAAAATCACTTGAAAAATGTTCACTGTTTCCTATTTATTCCAGAATGTGAGCAATTAATGCATCCAGTTTTGATCTCTCAGGCTTTTCAAGCCATACTTCAAAAAGTGCCATCCGGGAAATGGAATGTGCCATTCTGTAAAGATGAAACACATGTCATCAATTCGCAAGTATTCGCAACTGTTTTTTAAACCTAATTTAGATTATCTAGAGTTTTAGCTTTAAAACCTATACAAACACAACGCGCAACTCGGCGAATCCCTAAACTAAACTCTTACGTGATGTTATACAATAATGTTTTAATTTAATTTTACTAATATTTTCAAGGGGCTGTCTCTGGACGACAAAGCTATTTTTGGCACACTACTGTCACTATAAAACAAAGGAGAATGTAATCAATTGTATTCCATATTGTATAAAGCTCTGCATGTGACCGTATGTGTAGACATGCGAAGCGCACATTCTGTGCTGAGGATAGGGAGTCGCTGCTATGACGGATTCGTGCAAGTTCGTACAGGTTCAAGCGAGCACTTACTGCCCGCCACACGTATATGTAGGGTAGAAAACTACGTTGTCATGTACTGTGGGCATTCAACTATTGAGATACAAAACAGACTAGAATATCTTAAAAAGTTGAGGAAGTGAATTTTTTCCGCCTAGATTGCCAAAATTACACCGGTTTGGGAAGTGCATGTCGAGGTGCCGGCGAACTGCAACGGCGACATGAGGTGGGGCCCCGCCCGCGCTCACACCACACTGCCTCACGAGCATCTACAACGGACTGCCTCCAAGTATACAGGTAACACGTACTGCAGGAACTGTATATACGTAGCAGTTCCGAGACTGCGACCATGCGGTCATGAGCTGTGTTGTCAGGAACGCAGGGCTGCACACAGGCTGGTACGATGGCTGTGTTCCGTTCCCTGCACTGATGCGACCAGCTGCATAGCCGCCAGTTGTTGTACCGTTACTTCATGCGTTTAACTGTGGACTGGGGAACGGAACAACTTCCATGCTGTATTTTCGGCGTATGATTTGAGTGTTTTTTTACGAATGGCAATACATATACGGCGATAGTAAACCCGTCATCCTGTCGTACGATTTGACAGTATTACGCGTCCACGATTGTCATATATGTAAAAAAAAAAAAAAAAAAACAAAAGGCACAAAAATTTATCGAATTCTAAATGTTTAGCAGCCACCACGAGTACGTAATAACCTCAAAGGTCGTACACACAGCAGTTTAACATGTCGCAGGTTTGCATTACAACCTATTTTATTTTCGCCTAGTTACGTTCGCTTGAGTTCAGTTTACTTTATTTCAATGGAAAAACCAACCACAGTGTTTGGATCGTTTCGTTGAGAAAGGAAAATTCGTTTGGTTTCGGAGGGGGGGGGGGGGCGCTTTAGTTTTACATCCTTCGTGAGACCAGTGTTTTAACGGAGCAGTGGAAAAAATTGCTCGTATGGAAATAACATTCATTATTGTAACTTCGTAATTTCAATAGAAAAACAAAACGAGATTAATACATCACTGTTCGTATTCGTATAGTTGTAACAATACACACACACACACACTTTGGCCGAAATTAACCTTATACTCGTTGAATTCACGATACATGCAAATAAACACATAACATTTACGCACAACAAAATTGTTGAAAGTGCGACTTTGTTAGGCTGCTTTGCATTTCAATAACTATAGTAACAGTTTACAAATACATCGCCGCCGAAGGTAACCTCCAAATTCGCACGTTTCTGGCATTTTCCCGCCGCTGTGACGTCAGCGCATGAAGCATTTGTGATTTTTCGTCGTGCTGTTTATGCATGATATTGGCCGGAAGTAGAATGACGTGTAAGGTGCACCAATGCGCCTGCGAGAAGGAATCGGATCTACTTCTCTGCGCATATTTCGCATTGTGCAGGTAACGGGACACGGCCAATGTCACGTACACGGGGTTGCATAACCTCCCCCTGCACATTGACTGCCATTAGCAGGTTAACTATGGACGTTAGGCTATTGGCTCCTTAATGAAATATACTACATTTTGTACTTATCTACCCCACTCTGGTGTTAATTATCATAGTTCGTGAACAACCGATATATCTCAGTTACAAGCAAGAAAAATATTTTTCTTCAAACTGTGATTTCAAAAAAATTATTAATTAATCGAGAACTAGCTATATAAGACACATCCTTTTATACTCACGCATACACAATACACTGGGAGAGTTGCAATTACGCTCCAAAAAACCGGCAGCTCTTTCTCGCTTCGTTTTGACTAGCAACACACATTGCTAATGGCCGCATTGTTCAAAACTACAATCATCCCAAGCAGTAAATGTCCTTTTCCTTATGATTTATGTATATTTTAGTTCAAACATATAATCTCCTTTTGGCTGGTTTTTTTCTCATTTACCATAACAATCAAAACACATTTGTTTAAAACCCTGGCGCACTTGTAACTAAAACGTGAAAAGTGAGTATATGACAGTAATTTTGGCCCACTCTTCTGTATCGACTTATGGACGTGAGTGAAGAGATTTGGGCGGCTGTTAACATAGAGGTCTTGAGAGCCGATTGAGGTGAAGCAAGGTGAGTAAGGAATATCACAGAAATGAAGGGGCGGACATCCCCGAGAAGTGTCTGCCAACCAGCGGCATCGTCCGTCACGATCCCAACATGCGAATATCCGGGAGCGGCCCCGCCGGGGAATCGAACCCGGTTCGCCTGGGTTGGGGGCAAGTAGTCTAACCACTACACCGTGGCCCGATTTATGGACGTATTTATGTCAGAAATGAGGTGATATTGATTGCAGACTCACGCACCTAGAGCGAACAGCTGTTGCACACGACCTCTGTACATTCAGAAAACTCTGTCCGATTCATATTTACAATATATACAAGACATACTGTTTTGTGTGCGTAGACAGTCCGAACAGGATTGTTGAAGTGAGGGACTACATTCTAAGAAACTGTTCGCAAATATACCATATCAGTGAATACGTATGTAGGCCATTCACGGTAAAGTGAGCACTTTTGAGACCCTAGTTACTTTTTCCTTTCAGGCATTTTTTTATCCTTTAACCATATTTTTAAATAAATATTATCATGTATATAGTAAACACAGTGTGTATATTCCATCGCACTTGGAAGTTAACGTCTGAGGCTAAACTAAAATATATTCGTGGACTACTATTCCAAATGAGAGGAACTTCAAAAGTGCTCACTTTACCGTGAATAGCCTATAGTGAGAAAGAGCGGGTGGTGAAGTCAAATCCATAGTGATGTTACCAATTATTGTAGCGGGGCTAAACATTCTTATATTTGCAGCCTGATATATGGTGGTAGTATTTCCATACAATGTGCAGTTTAAAACTTCCATTGCAGTTTATAGGCTATTCACGGTAAAATGAGTACTATTGAAAGCACTGCTTAAGATCTACCTGTATGCACGCTGTTTATTCTTCGGCCTTATGTAAGTTTAACACTATCATGGCCTCATGTCTTTATTCATACGTCGGCCAAGTACAACTGTGAAATTATTAGAAAAGTAAATATTCAACAATTCTGCACATTTTTTCACTTCGATGCTTTAAAAAAATAGAAAGAGAAAGAAATAATTTAAACTATCAGAAATGGTTAACTAACAATTTTTATTCGACGTTAAGATACGGAACTATTTACCATCCATCGTTCCGAACTTTACTGGGCGCATGTCACTAAAGACGCCCGTTCAAATATATGCAGGTAGGGGCAGTGATTTTTTATAAGGTTGATTTCAAAGTGCTCAATATATCGATAACAGTCTTTAGGAGGTTTACTACGAAATTTTTTACAGTGTAGGAAAGAAGTGGCACGATTATGTTGGAACAGGAAATTAGGACTAACATTCCCGGCTAATGATGATTTATTTCTCTTCATTCACTTTACACGATAAACATGTTCTCAAACGTGAACGACGAGGAAGGCGGGAGATGCATATTAAGGGGACCACCTGCCTGCCTGCGTCGGTTTTCTCCTTTTTTTTTTTTTTTTTTTTTGACTGAGAAGCGCGGTAGCTATAAGTACGGCCACCTGTTTTTCGCGAAAAAAAAAATTACGTGGCGGCTACACTTCAATACCCTACGTGCACACTTCCAGCCTTCATTTGGCTATTGGCCGCTTGTCTTTGTGTGAAGACCGTCAGTTACACGAGCGAGCCAATCAGAATTTAGTTTCTCCGATACTGACCGTCCGTGATTCGCGGGCAGACCGATGAGACGCGTAACAATTCAAACGATCCAATAACGAAAGTGGTTCCGAACCGAAAGCGTTGGAACACAACTCTTTTCGCGAAAAACTGGTGCCCCTGGCTATAAGGGCCATACTGGCACGCGCTACAAGAGCGCCATCACCTCTACTTGAAGGGGCTCTGAACTGGCGTGTAGCGTTCTCATAGTGCTGCTTGGGACTTTCAGAGGCGACACTATCATTTTCTTGCTGAAAAGTCTATAGCCAAATTCAATACAGGCTCCTATCGTAGTTTGGCTCGTGTCCGCCCAGTATGTTTTCAGATACGGCAGTCTTAATAAGCTGTTCTTATATTGGAGAGCTCCAAAATAATATTTACAGCCTGCGTGGTAGCTTAAAAGTAATATTCCGTGCTCGTCTGATATATGATGTCTTTTCGTAGGTAAACATAATGGAGGCAAGTTTGATAGTTTCGTGAAGAAACTAGGACGTCAGGCATTCTGCAAGACACCCAATTGAAGCGACAATCAAGGGGGACTCTCAAGAGGTCTTCGCCTCTTGAAGATGCATATTTGCATATTACTGTTTGTAGTGCTTGAATCATCGTGCTTCATCTTACACCACACTAAATGTGCAATAAATCACTTATTGATAATACAATTTAACGTTCACTATCAGATAACTGCTAATTGATGAAATGAAATAAACTTACCCAATGATTTCATCAAATTTTAATAGTATTATAATTACTGATATCCAGCTCATTCCGTTGGTTTCACTGAAGGGCGGAGGCAATACCTATGGTAGGCATAGCATAAAATTAAAGTAAAAAAGCGAACTATAAGTTTTGCTCAGCAAAATGAAATAAGGCTTTATCAAAGCACAGTATCTCAAACTATACGTGCCAGATACTGTACAAACAAAACTATTCAGGGGCCCTGCATTGAACCTTCCTGCAGACTTTACACCAATAAAATAACAGGTTCATCACTGAAAGTCCAATATCGGCATCAGTGCTGCTGTGCATGCTGGCATCCAAGCACCTTGCCAAGCTGAGAGTGAATTAAGGTTAATAGTTCGAAGTCTTGACGTACTACACTCTAAATTTGAATCAGTGTAAAATCACTGATTCGCAGTGCAAATGGCTCAACTTAGAAACACTGAAATTTTTCACGTCATTAATTCAGTCAGCGTAATTTTGCACTCAAACAATTAGTGGTTTTTTTCACTGATTCTAAGTGGAGCAATTTTCACTCCGAATCAGTGGTTTTCCACTGATTCGAATTTAGAGTGTTTTGTGTTAATCAAGTTATTGTATTCCTGATTTATATAAATTAGAATTCGAAATAGTATATCATTAAAACATTTATATTAGCACTTATGTCAGTAAAACATTCACGCTTGTACTTGACTGACTCAAGAATAAAGTCACTAATTCCATGGTTTTGCATATGGCGCAAGGATACGAAATGGAGAGAGAAATAAATCTTAAGCGAACCTTCCCCCGTCATATTGGATTATTAGCATTTCTAACATGTCTGTGCTTTTAAAAAATTCATTTCCGAAATGATTTATATACCCAACTATTGTCTATTTACGGTGTATTCACACTTTTTGAATCAAAACTTTGAAAATTCACCCCATGTGTGACATGCTTGGATGTTTACTACACATGTCTGCGTGTATCATAAGCATTCTATACATGTGTTGATATAAAATACTTAATTTTTGGTTTAATTAAACTTTCATTTATACTATATCTCTAGATTTTTTAATTGCGATATGAATTAAAACAGGGAGAAAATAGTTGCGTTGTTAATGACTAGTAAGAAATAGTCCTTATCTATACTAATATTGAGGAAATGTGAGTTTGTTTATTTGTTTATATGTAACGGTTAATCTCGGAAACTACAGGGCTGATGCTTATAATTCTTTTACACGATGGACATAGGCTATAATTAATTTTTTTTTAATTCCTTGAAAAATTTCAAAATTTGTAAACAAAGTCGGAAAAAAATTAGCTACTTGGCTACTTTCTAAGCATGCGCTAACAAAACCATTATTAAAGATACATTGAAACAATGTTAGAAGAAATTGTGTATCTTAATATAAAAAAATTCGCAAGTAGTTGCAGGTAGTCACGGGTAGTCGTGGGTAGTCGCATCGCAATTTGTCGCAAGTTACCGCAGGTAGTCGCAGGTAGCCGCAATTGGTCGAAACATCATACGAAAAGTTACATAGCCAAAATACATATTAGCAAAAAAGAAGCAACACTAACGCGACGATAATATTATTTACAATAATAAAGTAAAAATCTTAAAAACCATACATAGGTAGGTGTGTATTTGAATAACTCCACAAAACCTAAGCGAAGCGAGGGTGGGCTGCTAGTGCAAAATATTACTACTCTGAGTGCACACTAACGTGGTGCGCTGTCACTTTAGTGTAGTTTTTTAGACTCACAAAGTTGAAAGAGTCTACAGTATACAATTTGTTTTTGCAGCCACGATGAATCAATCGTTTTAAGCGTCAATTATCAGCAGGTCCAGTAGTATTTAACTCGTCTCTAAATAAACATGAGATATAAACTCCAACGTAACACAATAATTTCCGCATGGCTTTGCGACGAAACTCCGTAGCAGAGCATTGCTGGGGTCTGAGTGGCCACCATAAATAAAACACGCCAACTTCCCAAAAAGGAGAAACGGTTTCGATCCCCGATTGATTCCTGTCTGGAAACTGTAAACTGAGGACTTTTGAAAGCCCCGCCTGTGTTCTACTTGTACCTACATTATGTATTCTTTCACCATAAGTATGTAGAATTAACACTGCCTTGGGTCTGATCACTATATTCATGCGTCTGTCAAGTGAAACTGTGAAATCATTAGAAAGGTATGTATTTAACAAATTTCCTTATGCTTGAACTTGTGTGCTCTTAAAAAATACTAACTGCAAACTAAATCATTTCAGTAATCATGAATTTTGACCTGGTATTTATAATTCAATGTTGATTCATAGAATTACTCCTCCCACCCTCCCCCCTTCCCCTTGCGGAATTTTCAGTTATCAAGGAATTACGATTTTTCCTATGATTTTAAAATTTTTCTAAAAATTATTTTTCTTTTAAGCGGTATATGTTTGAAATGGTGGACTTAGATAAAGGTCAAGGTCGCATGGCGTCATCCAAGGTGTTGATTCGAGGATGTGGGTTTTCTCAGAGTGTTCCCACATTTATTACATTTTAAAGAATATTTAGATTAGAAGGCCATCTTGGGGGCACAAGCTAGGCTTTTTACAATAAAAATAATCGCTTTTATATATAAAAATTGGCAGTTGTCGTTCTGACATTGTGAGGTTAACATCGACTTACAAGCGCTCTTTTGCCATACCACGAAGATGAATGTGAATACAAAGGCTTGTCTTTGACGCCAACGAACATGGAACCACGAACTGCGTCATCGCCACCTGATTGTCGTCAGTGATGGTTCTGCGGTAATCTTCACCTTCAACTCGAAATGCTCGACCACATGAGAGAACCTTCTGTATGAAGAGTCCCCCGCACGAACAACACGCTCCATAATCGTTATCGTATGCTTCACAATCGCTCTACATGCTCCACAATCCTCCCCAATACGCACCAATCAGCTCCGCACACTCCGCAATGAGGGGTCAGCTCTAAGGAGTTGGCTCTGAGAAGTCATCACTGAGGAGTCAGCTCTGAGGAGTCAGCACTATGCAGTAGTAGTCCAAGTTTTTGAATAGACACATGCTTGAAGACGATGCAAAACCGCCGACGATGTGCAATCGAGTATGTCGTGTACGACTATATGCAAACCTCCGTCAATTGCTCAACAATTACATGGAAAACAATGTTGTTACTGTGCCAGGATCTTCTGTAAAAGTTGTAATGCACGACGCCATGAAAATAGCGAATGTCCAATGAAACCGACCTCTGGAATCATGTGATATGTGCGGAGTAACATTTGTTAGAAGAGATCATTTAAAGAGAGACACTGGTACATGTAAAGGCAACACACCTTTACTTAACTCGAGACAGCATGCACTGAATTCGTTACCTCCTGTTAATATACTACATAAAATGTTCGCAGACGACTAGGGAACTCACATGATTGATAAGCGTTATGGCAATGAGCACATACAGTTGATGCAAGGCGATACATTGAAGGATTGCACCAAGATCTGCACGTATTTATCTAATGAGAGCCAAGAAGTTATGTCGTCAATATCTCTTGCTGCATCGATGGGTGCTGATTCCACAGAAGACTATGACGAGACGGTTAATGCTATTGAAGTAATGAGAGACCTATGAGGCGTGGTAGAGTCGATATGTATCGAATGCACACTTGCAAGACGTTCGCGCGAAGTCGATGAACTTCAAAATAAAAAGTCGTCGCCTCTAAATACTGATGATGACCATGCGACTCCTGCAAAGAAAAGTAACCTTGATATTGAGGATAAAGCAGGAGTTGAAAACGATGATGAAGACAGCATTGTTGATAATGACCATTACGACAGTGTTGATGAAGTATCTGATGAGAAGTATAATGATTTTCTCGACGTTCTTACACACTTCACCAGCGAGTTTCCTTCGACAAGTGTTGTGAAGAAAGCAGAGTGCGTTAAGAACGCTCGTTACATACGTCCCGAAGACCCGAATGAACTTGTTAATAGACATTTGATTGACCTGCAAAAATGAGAGGATCTCTCGCGCATTGTTGAGATATCTTCAATCATCGATGAACTGAAGGATCGGGGTTAGATCAGCTGAGACTGTTGGCTACTATCCATGAACTGCAAACATCTGAGAAATGTAAAGATCGAATGTACAAAATAATTATAAAGATATAATACATATTATAAGTAAATAAATTTATGTATGCATAGTAATAAATGTTTAATTTATTATATAGTCCCTTCTGCTCCTCTGAAAGACTTATTAATTCAGTGGTGTAAAAATATTGCTCAAAGAAGTGATGACAGATGGACAACGGCGGTGATGGATTGGCTACCAAGAGACCTGAAAAGATCCAGAGAAAGACCTCCAGATCGTAGGGACAGAGACATTCGAGAAGTAGTAGTTATGAACTGGAAGAACATTGCACAATATCGATTAGCCTAGAAGGAATTAGAAACAACCTATGTGACACTCAATTGTAAAGTGTAGCTCATATGGCTTAAAGAGGCTGCATTCTGAAAAAGGGATTGATATAGCTGCTTAATAATAATAATAATAAACAATCAATTGTGAGAAAGTGTTTTAGATAAAACTTATGTGAGTGTGAACAGGAAGAGCGCTATGGTTCTATCTGAAACATTATGCCTTATCGTGGGTCAAGTGGTGGAACAACCAAGCCCGCTACAATTCCTGGTGGTCGATGTGGACATCGAGAGGTGAACACTGAACATTGGTTGTAAATAATAAATCTGTGCATATGCACATTATTTTTAATTTTGCATTTTCTCATTTTGTACTACATTTCCGAATAAAATAGTTCTTAAAATATATGTCATGCTTTATTATTTTTTTAAAAAGCACTTCATATAAAAATATTTTTAATAAAAATAAGTACTTGCATTAAAAATAAAACGAAAATATTAAATACGACAATATGTAGCCTTGTTGCCTTTCGGTACAGGTCGATAGCAGGCGGAAAAATCGAGAAATTAGCGCCCCTTATGTATCTAAAATACAATTCAATATAGAGGGCACCGACAGAACCACCTATACGTTAGTAACACAAGAAAATATGGCTGCCACCTGGTGGCTAAATCGATAGCACACCTGGCAAGTAAATCGATAATTAGTTCACTGGCACCACCTAGGTGTTTAAAATGAAAACAAATTAATAACAAGGGAAAAAACAAGATGGCTGCATGCGCTGAATAAATGTAGGCGTGAGGAGAGGTGGTGAGGGGGATGTTAAGACAATGTGATTGTTTGGAGGGGGTTCGGTCATCTGCTGGGCGTGGTGCTGGGGAAACCTGCATAAATGTAAGTTTTGATTAATTTTTTTGTAATTTTTAAATATTATTAAATAATATATTTGTTATTTTTATGGAGTTTAAAAGTTTTTATAATATTTTGGAATTTCTGGAGTGCTAAGCTATTTTTTGGGTTCGAGGTTATTCAATGTGACGGGGTCAAGGTCAAAGGTCAAAATCGAGGTTAAAGGTCAATTTTACCTGTATCCAATATTGTTTTACAGGACGGCTGGCAGAACCAATATGGTGGACGATCAGATCTGACATCGGACTCTCAGTACGATTTGGCATACCCTATGCCTATAAAACCAATATGGCCGCCACTGCTCTGCCCTCGAAAAGCGAGCCTCCCAAATCCTTCCGATGGATCGGAAAGTGCCTTTCTGAGGCTCGTTTATGCAATTGGGAGAGTAGGTACTTTTATGAGGAAAAAACGGGAAATTTTGAGGGGGAAAACGAACAATTTTGAGGGGAAAATAACTGCCGGACGACCGGAATGACAGAGGATGAACAGCTCCGAGCTCCATCGCCCCCAGCCCTTGCGCAAAATTTCCTCGCATCATTATACTCTTATCTTGGACATATTCGTAAATAAACTATTATTAATAAACACATTTTCAGTAATTTACCACTTCAGCGATGACAGTGTAAAATGATCTAACCTAACGGCCACAGATATTTACAACTCACACCGCAAGGTGACATTCGTCCACAAGTGTGTTCTTCTACTGTACGTGGGTTCAGATGTAATGTCGAGTTATGGGAAGTACCCCTTAAAGACTAATCTGAGGCAGTCGGTAACACTAGATAAAAGAAACCGCGCCGTCAATTCGTATTTGTATGCCAAGTTCCTCTATGGACTAGATGTTGGTGCGAACAAAGTTCTCTTATTTGAGACGGAGAGCGAGCGATCAAAAGTCAGCTTCCTCTTCAGTACGTATCAAGGGGCGTACATGGGAAGAGTGACAACTCAACAGTATGACAGACCCGTATGTTATTCATTTGTTTGCCGAAGTATGTTCTACGCTGCTGCCAACTTACAACACAGAATTACTACCAACTTTCAGTTTCTTATGTTCACAGACAAGACGCCTGATGTTATCAACCAGTATTTTTTTTTTTTTTTTTTTTTTACGTTTAAGCCATGTTTTCAGGTGTACATATTATTAACTGAGTTATTTTCCCCCAGTTATTTCGAAGAACAAATTCATCCTAGAGAATAATAATCATAATTATGGAGACGAAACACCATTTTGTAGACAGTTTCATATGGATAATGATGAGAATACACGTGATCTGAAGTAACAAACGTGGAAACCACAAAGTCAAATAAAAATGTGCTACTGCCATCAAGGTGGTGTAGTGGTTAGACTACTCGCCTCCCACATAGACGAACCGGGTCGCGCCCAGGTTTTCGTATGTGGGAATCGTACCAGACGATGGCGCTGGTTGGCTGGTTTTCTCGGGGATCTCCCGTTTTCCTCGCCCTGTCCACTCCATGTTACCACCATGAAAAATAAAATATATAAAGAAGTACGTGTTTCGACAATTTCTCGGGAAAATACTACACGTTCGTTTATTGTATATGAACGCGATGCGCGTGTAATAAATATTCTTTCGAAATATGCAACAATGTTCTTAAATGCGGAAGTAGAACTTCGACATGAGGTATATTTGGTAAGTATTCGTTTTCATTACTGAGATACGAGGGCCTGGTACATCCTGTCTGCGAGGTCAGAGAAAGGTGAGCTGCCATTTAGGATCAGGGGACGCCCGTGTTAACCTCAACCGGGGGCGAAGCCGCTCCTAAGGTCACTAGCGCCACACGTGGCCGAGGTTCATCCCGCCATGGACCACCACAGAACAATCCAGCTTACAGAAGACAAACTGCCTATTCAAACCCCCACCTCCAGACGCACTCAAAGCGCCCTCACACATAAGATGGTAATCTGGCCAGCCGGTAGCAGATTGCAGTAATCAAGACGCTGCTGCCCTAATGTTTTGTTTGCAAGAATACCTTCCGCCAGACTAAGAACTATGTCATGATTGCTCGATATCCTGGTTATATAAGGCAGAGTAACACAGCATGGGAGGTATTTCCTCTGCTCGCCACTAGCCGAATAAGATAGATTAAGAAAACCCCACGATGTGCTGACCTCTGTAATCAGATTATTCTCCATCAGCCTTCAGCATCAATTTTAAGGCGGGAGTCTTCCAGTTGGTAAAACAGTTGCCTATGAAGCTACGGAAATGTAACATGCTACATTTATCAATCCAAGTGTTTTAAACTGCTGGGCGAACAGCATTACTGACTTTAACTTCAATTCCAACACAGTGTGTAATTGTTCGACTGTGTGTTTGCAGTTACTGTTGTATGTTCGGCATTACATCGTGGTTCTCTACGAGAGTGGGTTCATGTGGTGCACATAAACGTTGCCAACATTGTAACGAAGAACGTTCTGCTACACTTGCTCAATCACACATGCCACGGCTATAATTCGCTCATGCATGAAAGTATTCCTCTGAATTTACAGATATCTCGTAATTACCTGATTCTTAGGAAATTAATGACCATTTTTGCAGCTTATGGAATAAAGGTATCTGCATCATTCAAAATGATCTTTTCGCAGCGACGCATCTCTGACATGGATACACAAGGCTCTCACCTAAGGAGTCATAACTCCAGTGAATCAAGGATTTCCCTGTAGGTACTCTCTGTACTAGCTCTGTGAAGATCAGAGAACGCTTCCTATTGACCAAAGATGGCTGCTTTATACACAACTTGTGATCTATTTCATTAGTTTCGGCACAGTGTTGGACAGCAGTGATCGCTTCACCACAAGGAAACAACTTGTGATCGATAACAGCTGGTGCTGTACATAATGGCAACAAAAAAAAACCTTGTGTGGTATCAGCTTTGGATTGAAAAGCGTTTTTAGGGATTTCAACAAAGTCCAACTACTGCCTGCGTTGCGTGCTAACATCTTACAGGATCCACTTCGCATCACGGGCACATCGTGATACGATCGAGTAGAGGCTCACCATAGTCACCAACCAATATGTTACTTTAGTAAACCGTCGCTGATTTTAGTGATGCTCTGTAAGATCATGCAGTACTCGGTTGTTCATATTAGTTTTAGTTTATTTAATGTCTTCTTGTAGATAACTGGAAATAGTTGAACAGGAAATACCGAAATGTCAGGCAGGTTACCTACTAGTAAAGCATCGTTATCAATTCTTTGGACTTTCGTCCTCTATCTTTCTCATCTTGGAAAGTGGTCACCTGTACGGAACTTTCCATACCAGCGAAGCACTGTCCGTTCTAAAGTTGAGTTTATGCCCTAAGTGCGTATAACTTTGTGATACATTTTGTTTCCATATAATTAATTTTAAACTCATGCAATAACATGTTCGAGCAGGTAACAGAGATAATTGTAACACGTCCTATAACACCTACAACAAATTGCAAATGGTGTGAGGCGTCTTGTTATAGTGACGTTAGACAAGTATTATTGAGAGTTTCATCGGTCCTGTACAACAGGAGAAAGGGAAAGTTGAATGACCGATATCCTTTGGGACAGGGCGTCTCATTTTGACATACCTCCAGGATGTAGCGCCTCATAGACAACATCAACCATTAGACAGATGCTAACCGGGAAGGAAAGTGCGAGTGTAAAGCAAAGATCAACTTGAAACTTGATACCACTAGTCTTGAGGGACACACATGGATGACTGTTGCAGGGAAGGCCCCACTGTGTTGTTCTGAGAAGTGAGAAATTGATGTCATACCTGTGGAAGAGAGCTCAGATAATGTCACTTACCAAATGGTCGTCGACACAGGGGTGACCATAACAGTGGTCATAACAGATATGCTAAGCCCCCCCCCCCCCCCCCGTAAACACCCAGCCAGAACTTGTAAAAGAGCCGAAGCCACAGAAAGAGGCGAGACCACAAAGGTACGATTGACACTGGTGAACTCAGTTTGGAACACAGTATTTGCATAACAGATATGCTAAGGCCTTCCCCCCAGTGAACACCCAGCCAGAGCTTGAAAAAGAGCCCAAGCCACAGAAACAGGCGAGATCATGAGGGTGCGATTGAAACTGGTGAACTCAGTTTGGAACACAGTATTTGCATAACAGATGTGGTAAGGCCTTCCCCCCAGTAAAACCCGGCAAGAGCTTGTAAAAGAGCCCAAGCCACAGAAACAGGCGAGACCACGAGGGTACGATTGAAACTAATGAATACAGTTTGGAACACAGTATTTGCATAACAGATATGCTAAGGCCCTCCCCTCAGTAAACGCCCAGCCAGAGCTTGGAAAAGAGCCCGAGCCACAGAAACAGGCGGGACCACGAGGGTACGCATGAAACTTGTGAACTCTGTTTGGAACACAGTATTTGCATAACATATATAGAGGATGATTCTATTTTGGTTACTGATGTGTTGTGTAGTCTGGAATGCTGTATAGGGGTACTGCGGGTGGGCGTAATCGAGTTGCCAGTGTCCACTAGACGAGAATTGTTGGAGTCACCCAGCTGCGCAGTAGTCTGTCTTCAATGGTGCTGTCAGCTTCCAGTGAAATTGTCATCCAAGGTCGATGCCAAGAAAAATATTGAGTTGAGATAAGTTTTGGAAATTCCGGTTGGCTTTTAACATTGAGGTCTCATGCACGAGTGAGGGTGAAATTAGGTGTAGATGGAGCGGTGACGGAATGCAAAGGCGGTGGAAACGTGCGTAATCCGAGAAAACCCACCGATCATCGGCAAAGTCCGCTCGCCACCTTTCCTACATGCAAAAATCCGTGACCGACCCTGCCGGGAATCGAACTCGGTCTACGTTAGTAGTATGCGAACCAGCAAACACAACCTGTCAGCAAATTGTCGGCCCGGTACCTGTGCTGTCGGCAACTGTCGCTTCAGTGCAAGAAGATAGCCATCTGGCAACGGCGTGATGTCTTTTTTGAGACAGGATGTTTTCCATTAGAAAAGAAACAATGGCCTACTGTATGTCTTGGATAACAGATGGATATCACCGAAAATACGTCGCCATGATATCGTAGAGCAATCATTTTGCAAGAATTTTAAAAATGTTTGTGAGCCGATTCCCATACAACATCTTTTGTTTTTCGGTATGCTGTCCATTATCTTTTTCCGGCCCAGTAACGATCTTGAGAAAAGATTCTCTATCACAGTAAAGATATAAATATGATGTCGTTTTGCCGACAAACTTTTGGGAAGTGTTTCGAATAGCAAGATATTAGCTAGCTCTTAATGGCATGATGTCTTTTTTTGAGATTGTGTGTTAACTATTAGCATGTTTTATTTTTGTGAATATATATATATATATATATATATATATATATATATATATATATATATAATATGGTATCACATGGCATTTGTTTACTCTGAATTTTTTTTTCATTTGTACAACCATTCGACAGATATATTAAAATTAACAAAAACTATTTTATTTGGAAGCCTCTGAAAAAAATTGTTTTTAAATAATCTGCTTTTTAAAATGATTTATGTTGTCATGGAATTCATACATTCCTTTATAATAATTTGTGTCATCATATATTTTTAATTACTGGAGACTATCAACTTACCCCGTGGTTGTATAAGTTAACATGCAGAACTGTGAACTTAAGGGTCTTAGGTTCGAATCCCGCACTTGGCAAACAAACGATTTTCACATCACAAAATTTCGAAAATTTTAAATCGAAAAGTTAAGGTTTTTTCATGGTTGTACTGCTTATTTCTGGACATCATGCCGCTGCAGGCCTGGTATCGTAACAATATCCAGCCGTCGCAGGCCCAACATCATAACGACATCCAGCCGTCGCAGGCCCGACATCGTAACGACATCCAGCCGTCACAGGCCCGGTATCGTAGCAACATCCAGCCACCGCAGGCCCAGCATCGTAACGAAATCCAGCCGTCGCAGGCCCAACATCATAACGACATCCTGCCGTCGCAGGCCCAACATCATAACGACATCCAGCCGTCACAGGCCCGGTATCATAGTGACATCCAGCCGTTGCAGGCCCAGCATCGTAACGACATCCAGCCGTCACAGTCCTGCCATCGTAGCGACATCCAGCCCTCGCAGACCCAGCATCGTAACGACATCCAGCCATCACAGGCCCGGAATCGTAGCGACATCCAGATGTTGCAGGCCCAGCATCGTAACGACATCTAGCCGTCGCAAGCCTGGCATCGTAACGACATCCAACCATTACAGGCCCAGCATCGTAGCGACATCCAGCCATTGCAGGCCCAGCATTGTAACGACATCCAGCCATCACAAGCCCAGCATCGTAACGACATCCAGCCATCACAGGCCTGGTATCATAGCGACATACAGCCACGGCAGGCCTGGCATCATAACGACATCCAGCCTTCGCAGGCCCGACATTGTCGGCCAACAGTTATCCGCCAGTCCATATTTCCATCGGGCCGCTTCTGGCATAAGACAGCAAGCCAGTATAGGCTGGCCAAAGTTTGTCGGCTAACTTTTACCAGTCAGATTCTGGCCCATATTTTCTGTGTTTGCTGGGGAGTGGTCTCACTTTTATACAACCGTGGCACCCTCAAAGAAAATTTGTTCGGTGTTTGGCAAATATGTAGACAAAGGCAGCAACCTTCCAGATGTTACACTTGAAGCAAGGGCATTGGTGTCTTCTAAATCTGATATTTTGCCATTTAAAACCATAAACTTATCAGGCAGGGCAATACAAATTAAGGAAGGGGCCTTGATCGGAGGTTTGCAAGCAGGTCTCACGAATAATTTTTAATGTTTACAAGGCTATGATGCATAACCATAGTGAAAGCCTTCTACCAGAACCACTGCAGTAACTTCTGGAAAGAACTAGAAAATCACTTGACTTGTGTAAGTATTGTAAGCCCCTTTGTTGGTTGTATTAATTGTGTCGAATAGCTAGCCACTTGTGAAGCGCATTGTAGCGTCAGGCGTGTTGTATTCCACGTCGTGCAGGTGAAGACCTCTCTCTCTCTCTCTCTCTCTCTCTCTCTCTCTCTCTCTCTCTCTCTCTCTCTCTCTCTCTCTCTCTCTTCCCTTACTGCTAGAGAGGAGAGGAGAGGAAACTGTTTGTCCACTCCCCTTCTCTGGTTCTGACTGCAGCCATGGTTGCTCCGACCAGAAAACAATTACTTTCCGGTTTTTTAATGTTAAGATTTCAAGAAAAGTTGTGTTGCAAAACACTTTAGTTCAGAACTACTATTGTGATTGAATTATTTGAATTTTTGCGCATATTGTCAGTCTGCTCAGGAATCACGGACAGTCAGTATCGGAGGAACTTAGTTCTGGTTGGCTGTCTCACGTAGCAGTCAGACTTCACACAAAGACAGACGGCCAATTGCCAAAGGAAGGCTGCAAGAGTGATCATAGGATATTGAAGTCTAGCTTCTGCGTAAGTCTGTTCGCGAAAAACCGGTGACCCTGCTAATTAGCCTAGTTTACTCTTCATCTATATGTATTTTCAAGTAAATTTGAACACAGGATCTTGTGTTTTAAAATATCGAGTCAGTAGAAGGACATTGACATATGAATAACAAGAATTATTTTTAAGACGTTATGTAACACACGTAAATGATACGTCTTATTGTATACTAATTTAATATATGATTTTTCACACCTCTTTTCTCTACGTTATATTTCATGTGTATGAATTCCTAAATATTTTTATACGTTCATAATTTTATTTTTATTTATTTATTACTTTAACGTATAGGATTATTAACTTTAGATGTCGCGATGGCAATCATACATGAGATAGGCTAGGTAGCTTTCATTTTTGTATTTTTTAAGTGCAATTATTTTATTTTTATTTCGAGACTCACAATTTGTTAATGTTTCAGGGTTTGAATAGTTGTATATCTCCGTTTCGAGACCAATGGAAGTGGCTCGTTGAGAGGGTTTGAACGTATTTTTGTTTTAATTGGTCCGCAAGTTCTAACCCTGCCGTGTGATTGGCTGGTAGGGTAGGCCCACTTAATAAGTACCAGCCAGCTGAGCGTTATAGCTCTCCTATCCATCAGCTCTTCAACCGTACAGATGTAGCATAGGACGCTAGTCCGGAGTGGGTTAAGCACAGGGATTGAGTTAGGGTGTCCAATACCTCCCTTGTGTGTGGTTTCGTTTATTAGTTGTTGCCAGCGATTGAGTTGAGTACTAGAATATCCCCTTGGGCATGGTTTAACATATAGGAGGTAGCGAGTATCGTGATGATGGTTGCGTGTTGAATTGATGACTTCCACATAATAAAGCTCTTTGCCCTGGTTCCTGCTGCGAGAGAATTTCGCTATACGTCTTATTGTGGAGAATAAAACGGATTGTTTCTGAAAGAGCTACGAGTTTTCCCTGAGTGAAACGCTTTTATTTTATTTTTATTAAACAGTAAATGTTTCCGGAAGTACGTTTTTCTTAAGACTTGGCGAGCTCTGTCCATCTCAGTATTTTAAAGGGACTCTTAACGGCTAGGCACGACCACTTTCAACGGTATTAGCTCTGTTTGTCTTCTAGCTGTTTGCCGATTGCCACCTAGGAATTCTATGGAATTATTTGCTATCAAAAACACTGAAATTAAATGGGAAAACAATGAAAGTATTAAAACTGTAAAGTATCCAAATTGCAAGTGTTGACTATACGTCCTCCAGTTTGCCATGAAAGTCAGTCAATTTTTAAATGTTTTCGCTATAATTGTTTGTAGCTCACACACAAAGTGTGTGTATGTCAGCGGTTCCACTGTACGAGAGGATATTGTACGGCGAGTTTTCCAGCTTCCCTGTCTGTGGTGGTATGGGACACGTCACTGCACAGGTGACACGAATATCTTCACACACACACACACACACATCCTATACTGTCAGGCATTAGTTCTTACAGACACGTCGCTTTATGTTCTCATGTACAACGATTATGGATATGTTTTATTGCAATAATTAAAGGGATATGCACAGTAGAGTTACACGCTCTACCTACTTCAAATTACCGTGTGAGTACACTATAAAAAAAAATTATGGTAAACTTCCTAAACTGAATTGGAAGTTTTTAACCCGTATATCGTATAGAAATAATACCACTCATCTAGCTACAAATATGGAATGTTTAGAGTCACTACTATTCAAAATTCGGACGTTTCCTATGCATTTGACTGCTTCCTGAACAAATGTAGGAACGCTAGCATAAATGTATGGGAAATAAGTTTGCCATTCGTGTTTTCTCACTCTAGGTTTACACGCATATAGTAAATTTGCCAATAATTTCTTATAGTGTACCATAGGCAGTTTGGTTCAGGCTGTTATTGTTCTGTTCTGGTCCGCACATATTATTTTAATTCACAGTGTTTTGAATTACGTACTTATGAATGTGGGAAGTTGTAAAGAGTTTTCTAATTAGCCTGCGTATGGTAACCGACACGTACTGCATGTAGTGTCTTACCCGCAGCATAAACAGTATCAGATACATCTCTGCTCATTAGCAGTTTATATTACATACTTCTGGCTTACCCAACGTGGTTTTGTTAGTTACACATGCACATAGGGAACATATTTGGTACTTCAGAACAATTTTAGTTAAAATAGGTCCACTAGTTCTCGAAATACGGTATATTAAAGAAAATAAGAGCACCATTTTGAAAATAAGTGACCGCACTGTAAAAATTTTAGTTCGCCTTTCATACTACTACTTGCTCGCCAGGTGTGGCGGTATCGTTCGATATATGCTATATTTCAAGATGACGGACTAACGAGGTTGAAAATAAGTGTCTAGTAAACATAATAAATACTCTCGGCATAACAAGAAACATTATAATTGGTTTAATTGTTTCATAGGCGCATCACCTAACACAAAGGATAATTCGGCCATCTTTGCGAAAGTTAGTACGTTCTATATTTAAAATCCGTAGTTCAAGTGGGCAGTCACTGTATTGTTTGTGTGTCAAATTTCTTTAGGTCCGTTTCGCTTGTAATTGTGATATAATATAATAGCTTTATTTTCTATATAGCGCTAAATTTCCAAGCTGAATGCAAAATAAGTAATAAATAATTTCTAATAAATGCTGTCAGTGAACCAAGTTTGGTTGAAACAGTTGTTAATCTTTCGTTACTATGGCACATCAACCTAAGAGTTGTCTAATTCCTCAAGCTTGAAAATAAGTCTCTGAGCCACTGAAATCGTGCAGGTAAAGTTGCCTATTATACGTAGCACTACTTGCATGCCAAATTTTGCGGAAATTTGTCAAGAATGGCCCGGATATAAATAAAAAATATGTAATTTTGCATATAGTGCTACATTGTGAATAGGCGGACAAGATATGCTGTAGACGCGTATGTTTTGCTCGTATGAACCAACTGAAACAATGAATTGTAGTTTTAGGCGGCTTACCACAGCACTATTTATGTGCTAATTTGGAGGGGATCGGACTGCATAGCATCGCGCGCCATGGAGAGGGGGGGAGGGGAAGGGGCACAATTTTGAGTTCGTTTCGCCGAGTCTCACAACTTCCGCGTAGTATAACTTTTGACTAGGAGAAGCTACGATGCTCGTTTAAGTTTCGGTCGATAGCTCTCGTCAAGATCAATCGATTGCGTGTATAAAAACAGTTATGTGGCGTGGTTATGGCGAAATTGTATGAGTTTAATGTAAAAAATTAAGAAAACTTAACACAATGTCGGCCTATACTCGTCAAAAAGCCAAGTCGAAATACAGAAATCGTATACGTTTGGAAAGAGCATCTCAAAAGCATTGTAGTGGTACCCATAAAACACCACATGATCGAGCGAAGCGGTGCCGGGAACGTAAAAGTGACAACCACACCACAGTAGTAACAACCATACCACAGTAGTGACAACCACACCACAGTAGTGACAACCACAACACAGTAGTAACAACCACGTCACAGTAGTGACAACCACACCACAATAGTGACAACCACACCACAGTAGTGACAACCACACCACAGTAGTGACAACCACACCACAGTAGTGAAAACCACACCATGGTAGTGACAACCACCTCACAGTAGTAACAACCACACCGCAGTAGTGACAACCACGCCTCATTTAAGGGCACTACCTACCGGATGTCTGCAGTTGCGACATTTTAATAGGAAATTCCATGTTAGGGAAATTTCGCTTCAGTGTGTTGACTTTAAAGATATGTTTCCAACAAAATGTATTCTTCAAGAATTTTTTAGGAGGAAACCCTACTAGCGTATATTTTGAATATAGATAGGCAGTATGTAATTTTTTGTAAAACATACATTTAAAAAAATTCTTTGCAAACAGCCTATACATGATATTGAAGCATCTCCGCTGTAGGTAACTTGTCCTAAAAAATTTGTGAAGAATACATTTTGTTTGAAACACCTATCTATAAAATTAACACACTGAGGCGAAATTTCCTTGACATGGGATTGCCTATTTAAATATTGCAGCTGCAGGCAGCCGATGCAGTGCCCATGAGTACATACTAAGGGCCAGAAATCAAACGTCCTTGAAATTTGAAAGTAACTTCTCATTTCTCGCTATTTACAAGAGTGTAATAGTGGGTGGCAAGTAGACTATAAGTACTTAATGGTCATGTAAAAGTAGTATGTTTGGAGTTTGGAGTGAGTTTTATATTTATAAAATATATGTAAAACACATCACTAATGAAAGTTTGACCAACGCACAACAAAAACATCTGAAACGTTATAGACGTTGATATTTTCACAATAGGTTGCTCTTTGCCTGCTGGCATCAATTGCACAGCGTTATATTTAGATAAAATATTCAAAATAAATTAGGAGCGGAGAGATTTTGGCGGCTCTTAACATCGAGGTCTTGAGAACCGATGAGGGTGAAGTGAGGTGAGTGTAGAACAGTACCGGAATGCAAGGGCGGAGGAAACTGTAGATCCCGGAGAAAGCCCGTCGACCAGCGGCATCGTCCGGCACTATCCCCAACATGCGAAAATGTGGGACTGACCTCGCCGGGAATAGAACCCAGTTCGCCTTTGTGGGGCGACAGTAGTCTGACGTGTTACACCACTGTGGTGCAATGAAAGTAGGCTCGACATGATATTGCAACAGTTGGTATTATATCTATTTTTTTTAACAAGCAATGCTTCATTTTTGGGAGCAGAAGGGGAGGAAAGGGGAGGAAAGGGAAGGTAAGCAGTTTGGAAATTGTCATGAGCGTTGTATGTTTCTAAGTCACTTTTAAAAACTTTCGAGCGAGCACGCCGTTTTAACCGTAACTTACAAAAAAATTTTCTCTCTTTCAGTGATAAGCGTCCCAGATTTTCAGTTTCCATTCCCTTTATGAGCAAACTCTGGTATTACGAAGATCTTATAGGTTCATTTGTTTTTCATAAAACGTCGATAACAATGTGACCGCATGTGATCTAAAATTAAAACCCAAACGTGTGAAGGGAAATTTAGATTCCCCTGATATTTCATTAGGGTACACTATTTTGTTACATATCTAAGGACTTCGAAAAGTTAAGTGTAGCACATCTCAAACGAATCCCAAAGAAACGCCAGTTCTTCAGGAGAGAACTGCATTGCTTTGGTCACAAGCAGTCACAAGGTGCATGGGCACAGGCCCAGAGAAGACTGCGATAGTCAAGCATGGCCAGTGCCAAAGAACACACGTATACTCTGAAAATTCCTCGGATTTTGCAACTACTACTGCCGGTTTATGAGAGGTTTTGCCAACATTACCAAACCACATCACCATCTTACCAATAATCACGAACATTTTTGTTGGACAAATGAGTATCAGGAAGCTTTAAATCACCTTAAATATGCTCTACTTTTGGCACCATTTTTGGTATACCTACGAGTTTATGAGAAGTGTATAGCTGGCATGGTACAGATCCCAGCGATGTTGTCATTGGAGGGGTACTATCACAAGAAATGAGCAAAGATGAGAAGGTTGTGGCATATTTCAGTAAAGCCCTATTGAAGCAAGAAAGAAACAACTGTGTTACGAGGAAAGAACTACTAGCAAATGCGAAGAACTCCAACATTCCCATAAGTATATTTATGACGGAAGTTCTTTATTCGGACAGACCATGTATCCCTTCAGCGGCTACTTAATTTCAAGAATCCAGACGGGCAACTAACTCGATGGACCGAGACACTCTGGCAATACGATTTTGAGATTGAATGTCGGAAAGGCCACCTACAGTCCAATCTAGACGTGTTCTCTCGGTGACTCTACCCAGTAGACTACAAGTTATACCCGAAATAAGATAGTTAAATTCTGTACAATAGGATCACTATGCAGCTCATATGTAACTTGAAAGTCGATGGAAAGAAGCCATTATTAACAACTAAGATACTGGAATGCTACCAGATTGGAAGAAAGCTGGAATCCCAAGGCCTGGTAGATATAGGTGAGTAATGCCAACCCAAACTAAAATCATAAAGGTTATAATGGTATACTCTGGTAGAAGAAGATCGCTTGCTAAAACAGGTATGGGAGAGCTGTCATTGGACGTATATCAAGAAAAACAGACTGTGCTCTCATATGGGATGGTGTTAGAAGGTCTTATCAAAGCCCAAATTGGTGCCTTAGGGGAACATCTCGTGATTAAGAATACTGTTTAAAAGTATGAGAAAGATTTGGACTTTATTGTGTTTAAAGCAGATGAAGAAGACTTCTGTGGGAAATGTCACAGTTTCACAGCCAGCAAAGGACCAATGTGGAGAAGCAGGGGACAGACAAAAGTATACAGTGTGGGTGCTCTATTAGAAAGGATCGCAATAGATGTTGTCAGACAACCCCCTCTCTGCGATACAAAAAATCACTGCATATTGTTGGTCGCATTATATTTCACCAAGGAACTTGAGGCACTAAAAGGCGGCAAGAGTAGCAGAGGCAGTAGTAAATGAGTTTGTAAGATTTCATATGCAACTAGAGCTGTATTCCGATCAGGACAGTAACTCTGAATATGCTTTTTTCCAGAATCTGTGCAGATTATTGGAGAACATTAAGGCAAGAATAATAGTCATGTACTCTCAGTAAGATGGAATGGTTGAGATGTTTAACAGGACCTTGGAGAAACACCTTCGAACAGCTGTCATCTCATGGCATGCCGATATGCAATGCATGAAATGACAGGGAGCACGCCTCCAAAATCTGTACACTGGAGGAAGTTCCCTACTCCCAATGGACTTTTTATTAGGATGTGCCAATCACCAACCAGCTCAAATAGATATGTGCTGTCAGGTTTTGGGTGTGAGGCTGGAGACCATACATGGTGCTGTTCGAGGATGACTGGATATAAAGTGAGCGAATGAAGTTGAGGTATGACAAGCTGCAGCAGCTTGATTCCACAAAAGTGAAAGGTGTGACTCTGTAATCCCTCAAGGAAAAAAGTTGTTTGTAAACACGATTTATTTCTTGTTTTGTCAAATCACGAACTCAGTATGAGTTGCACACACCGACGAACGAAGTTAACCACCCGCCATATTGTCTCTCACTGCTTTCCATTGTCTTCATGCCCAGAATACTACCAGCTGGAAAATGTTACATTTTACTAATAACAAGTCAACAAATGCAACCACGAAAATTCAAAGTAAGACAAGAGATTACAACAGTCAATGGAACATGATATACTGTCTCGTATATTTACAGATACACACTTAGATTAGTGGCAAGTTCACTATTGGGAGCTTTTAGAGTTACATCTATGACAACACCATCTTCATCATGATGAGTTTGAATGATTCTGGCAGTTCTCCATTTTAATGGTGGCAGATTTGAGTCCTTCACCAGGACGAGCATGTCTTCTGCTACGTTGGGAGTTTGCATCATTCCATTTAGTTCTTTGATGGAACCTATGGAGATATTCGATGCTCCACCATTTCCAGATGCACTGGTGAGTAATTGCCATCGATCGAGATGATTTTCCACCATGTGAAAAAGGCTCTGTTCTGGTATCCCAATGTAGGGAGCACCGATAAAAAAAATGCCCTGGAGTAAGGACATTTAATTCTGAGGGGTATGTCGAAAGGAGACACAAAAGTTTGGAGTTCAAAACTGCTGAGATTATACTGAAGAGTGTTGCTAACTCCTAGAAGGTAAGTATTTAATCACCATTCACTTTTCTCGTATGCAAATTTGACCGACATGATTGCAGTTTCCCCCAAACCCCCCGAACTGGGGTCGTTCTGGTGGATTGAAGTGCATAACAATATTAAGGCCAACTAAGTGATAATGCAGTGTCTGCCATGCTGGTTCGGAGAACAGAGCTCGATGCACTTCCTTAAGGTGTCTGTTGGTAGCAACAAAATTTGTGCAGTGATCTGGAAATATGTCCGATTGTATTGTTCTCACAGATACAATTCTCTTAAGACTGCCAAAAATGCAAAGTACACAAAGATGTCACGACTTCCAAATGGACTGCCTTGCTCGACATACACACAAAGACACAGATATAGCTTTTCATGACAGTGACATTGCATGCTATGGTGGCCTTTTACTAAAAGGCAAATTCAACACCAATCTTCAGAAAATGGTGCATTTGTGAGAACCTCACGGCCTGCAGGTTTCCCATGAGTGGGGTAGGGGATTTGGCTGTAAATTTGAAACACTACAGGCACCCTTGGATACTGTACCGAATTAGTCGTGTAGCGCTCAATATATAAAACTGTATCTGGATGAGAATTTGTGTAGTCTGTGGTCCAGCATGAAGGTAAGTGGTATGATGGTAGTTAACAATGAGCACTGAAAGACGACATTTTCCTGGAAGTAATATTGATTTTTTTGTTTGTTCAGGCAAAAAAGAATGTTGCAGCCAGACACCCACCTTGATCACTCCAGAGGGGTCTAGGAATGGCTGCAGACTCCGAAGACCATTGGGGCACTCATTGCGCTCCAGAATTTTTATTTCCTCAAAAAAATAGTGTTGTTGCACAACTTTGATCCAAAATACCACTGCAGATTGTATCTTCTTATAGCTCAATAACTTCCAATCACAATTAATTAGTTTTCTGAAGGTACTCTTAGTTCTGAACATCAATGGTGTCAAATGCTTAAGTTTTGATAGTGATGGAAAAGTGTCCAACAAGCCAACTAATTCATTGCTCTTGTATTGAAATTGCAAGGGCCTGATTTTGTACATAATTGCATTCAGGAAGCTCGTTGACATCCTAGGTCCTTACTCATTGTAAAGGCCAATTTGCATCGGAGAATGTCAATCAGTCAGGACCATGAAACCACAGTATGTTACCAACTAAGTGCTCAGGAAAAACACCTCGAGAAGCTAAATCTGCTGGGTTGCAGCTAGATGATACATAATGCCATATATTCGGAGGCATGATGGTCTGAATTTCAGAGACCCTATTAGCTACAATTTTTTTTTAATTTTTAGGAGATAATTGTATCCATGACAGCACAGTTGTAGAGTCACACCACATGTGTATGGTAAAGTTGTTATGATATGGTTGCTCACATACAGCAACAACCTTGCCAGGAGTACAACACCACACAACTCAAGCCTAGGTATAGACAGTGTTTTCAGCGGAGAAACCTTTGATTTAGCAATTACCAGATGGGTCAAAATAAGTCCACCACTGTCAACAAGCCGTACGTAGATAACAGCAGTGTATGCTTTTCCAGAGGCATCACAAAACCCATGGAATTGAAGGTTGCCATCATCATGTAAACTGATGTAACTTGGGATTCTCACAGCAGCAAGGGAAGATAGTGATGTTCGGAACTGCAGCCATTGATGGGCAATTTCTTCAGTGACTGGTTGATTCCACTCCAATCCTAATGTCCACAGAGTCTGAAACAACATCTTAACCACACAATCACTAGTGACACCCACCCACAAGGGTTAAAGAGTCTCGCAATTTTTGTGAGAATATCTCGTTTAGTAATAGATAACTGGGGAATTTTGATGGGGTATACAAACTTATCCATTGCTGGACACCAATGAACACCAAGAACTTAGATATTTGGGCGTGTTTCTTGATCAAAACTTCTCAGAATTTCACATTGTTCTGCGGGCATATCTTCCAAAATAGTGGGGTTGTCAGAGGACCACTTCCACAGCTCAAATCCTCCTCGAGCTAACATTGAAACAAGTTCACCTTCAATTGTGTTGCCTCTTCTACAGAACTGGCCCCAGTAAATATGTCATTGACAAACATGTCTAGTAACAATACTTATGATGCTTCAGGAAACTGCTGAGCTTCAACCAGTGCCAACAGCTGCATGGTCTTCAATGCTTGGTAAGGGGATTATGTTAACCTTTAAGTGATTGTGTTTGATTGATAAAATCATCTTCTGGAGTAGGATGGCACAAAATACAGTGGTATTTCTGGTTGCCTGGGTGAATTTTAATCTGTCTATACATTTTACAAAAGTCGGTAGTAAAGACCACTCGCATCATTCGAACGTTCAGGAAGATATCACCTACATTTTTTTGAAATTTTGGCCCAGTAATCAAGAAGTCATTTAATGAAATACCAGTAGAAGTTGTTGCAGATCCATCAAATACTACACGAACTTTGGTGGTTGAACTAGCTTCTTTGAGTACAGAATGATGGGGTATCACATAAGCTACTTCACAACTCACCATTGGGTCAGGCTGCAGTGCACAACACTGACTGTAAAGCTGTTGCACACTCGCCATATGTGACGTGTGGCCTAAGTCCTCGTACTCCTTAAGGAACAATCGGTGTTCGTTTGCCAGTTATAGTGACTTATGCAATTTGTTCTTAAGGTGTTCAAATCTGGGTGATGAAATTTGTAAGGAATTTCCAGTGGTTTGCAGTTCGTGCTTGAATGGCAACTGAAGCACATACTCCCATCTGCATTACGGGCATGTGTAACATGGAAATGCTCTTCACATTTCTTGTCCTCTGCAGATATCACACTTCCTCTACCTCCCAAAAATTTTGTAGCTACACATCCAGTGTAGTTGTTCTGATCAAGAATGACAATATTCGATTTACGTGTGCTTCACATTTCCTCTTGCCAGTCACAACCCAGCCAAACACTTAGCAGAAAGCACTAGGTTCCCCTGATATTTTAGCCCCAGTCATTGCTTCACTGACAAACTGCTGACAGGAGCATGTCAGCAGGTCTGGGACAATCAAATGATGGATTGGCCAAAGTTAAACCTTTAAGGTGCTCGATTGAAATGGATGAAATTCTTTAACATGGCATCGGATGAGTAATTTCACTTAAAATTGTGGTCTTAATGGCAAAATGAGTGTCGTGTGATCCCACATTTTTGAAGAAGCAATGGTTAGTCCTTCTAGCACCTGGCACAAGAGTTTGGCCAACACCAGAAATTTCTACGCATTCACTGTGGCATTTTAAGCCCAATCTTGCACACAATTTTCAGTTATAAATGTAGTTTGTTATACACCATCTAACAAAGCTCTTACGACTTGAAACTGCCCACTGCTGTTTTTCACATGAACAAGAGCAGTTGCTAGCAAAATGGTAGTGTGTTAATTTTGAGTGTCGTTTGACAGATGTTGTGCTTGCAATTTATCGGCAGAAGAATCATGTGATGAATCCCTATTTTATAGAGTCTGAGTATCTAGTGTCTGACTTGAGAGCGTCTCATGGGTGAATTGAAGAAGAGAGTGGTGTTTCCTTTCACACTGCATGCATGATAATTTCGACAGGCATTTCGTAGCATTATGGTTAGGTTTCAAACATTTAAAGCACAGTGACTGTTCCTTCACAAATGCAATCCTATCATCAACAGATTTTAACAAAAAATGTTCACACTTACAAAGAAAATGGTTCTCTTTACATAGCATACTGCATGTTTGTTCCAGTTCAAATAATGTAGTTCTGTGACCACTATTTTGTCTTCAATTTGATTTCACATTCGACATTGAGGGTTTCGCTGTAGGTTCTACTTACATTATTCGTCGTGGATACAACCTGCATGCCAACCAACTGGACATTTTCACCTTCCAAAGCACGATGCCCCAAGAAAATTATACGCTCCTCACAAGTTGGCAAATCTCGTTGCACTGACATTTCAAAGTCTTGGTGCATAGAGTGGTACGGTACGTTTCTGGACATGGGTTCCTATTCAAAAGATCGTCTACTCAGTCCCCTCAATAAGTCCTAGGAATTTGTAAGGGGGATTTCCGAGCATCCGATATATGTAAGTACCTGCATGTTTTTTGGGCGAATGAGTAACCGGGTTTTCTCAGAGTGCTTCCATTTTTTACATATAAATTTTATGGGCACAAGCCAGACGCTTTACTGCTAAAAGAGCTGCATTTATATAAAAAAATTACAGTTGATGTTCTGACTAAGTGAGGTCGTGGAAATGCTCTCTCGCTATACCGCAAATATGAATTACTCAAACGGAGGTCTGCCTTTGACCTCAACTGACATGGAGCCACGACATGCTTCATCGCTAACTGTTTGTCTCTAGTGTCGATTCTGCCATCGAGTGTTCACCTATACTCAAAATGCTCGTCAACATGAGAGAACAGCCTGTACGAAGAGACCTTTTCGCGCGATAAAGTATTATGACAGTGGTCACATGCAGCTTTTGCAAGATGATACAATGAATGAAGATAGTCTGATCTGCAAGGGTTTGTCTACTGGGAGCTGGCTAGCGATGTCATGAATACCTACTCCTACATCAATGAGTACTGTTTCCGCAGACGATTATGACGAGAAAGTTAATGCTAAAGATGGAATGAGTGCAGTACAGTCGGTTTGTGCGGAACGTACAGTTTCAAGATGTTCGCGCCAAGTCGACGAAATTCAAAATAAACGACCATCAGCTCTAAATACTAATGAACAGACAACTCCTGCTACAGCAGCTGATGTTTGAGACGCCATTTTGAAGCTTATCTAAAGGTACAAACGCTTGTCTACCACTTGAAGCGATACATAGTCTAACCCCTCGACAACAATTCTAGTTAGCAATAACTAGAGGTCGTAATACATTATTTTGCACCAGCTGGTAATTAACTTTTAAACTGATTTGTAACTAGAGGTCATAATACAGACATTAAGAAAGACGTATTTAGACGCCATGTCCCTCTGCCAAACCGTGTTACATTTGCAGACTTTTCACACGTAAATATCACTGCACAGTGCTCGCTAAAAGCTACCTGAAGTACGTCATATCGATGCAGCTTATGTAAATGATGAGTTTTCACGTAGAACTGATCAATCCGAGACTAGCTCTGTGAAGTCACGTAGGTGTAATGTATTCCTTGGAAGTCAGATGCAACATCGCACAATTCTAAGCGAGTGATTAAAGTATATAGGGTAGCGTTATTAGGATAAATACCACCCTGATGATCATTGGAGTGAACAATGCAGTTGAAATCGCCACCGAATATGAACTGATGACAGGGTAGATGGAAAAAACGGAATCAAATCCACTGATAAAAACAGGTTTCTTTCATATCTCACTTGCGAGCCGGAGGAAACATAACATTGACTAACGACACATCGTTTATTCGACCTGACATCATCCGGCCGAAGATCCAACCCCGCACGTGTAATAATCACTGTCCCCCGTCCCCGATCACCAACATTTGTGTACACATTGAACATATAAAACCCTTCAAAATCTTGCAAGAATGCTATGTCCACTGACTGTGTTCGAATTAGTGTCTCTAGCGCCGCCAAGCGGGCACTGGCCGAAACTACACAAATATTTAAAGATATAATTGTGTATAACACTATCATGTGTACCGCAAAAATGTAGTGATAGTATCAGAGAGAGAGAGAGAGAGAGAGAGAGCGAGAGAGAGAGAGAGAGTGAGAAAAAAAAAGCAGGTATTAGGGCATTCAGGTGGGGATTCACACATGTGCCGGTCGCATTGTTAGTTAGTTAGGTTATCAGGACGTCTTTGGCTATAGTCAAGCATTTTGTTTCTAATGGCCTTTGCTAGTTACAAGGATTCCTGCCTGTCCTGTAGCTGGGATTGTTCACTCTGCGACAACACCTTTGTTTTGCGAACATGACTTAGCCCTGCTACAATGAGTTGGTGGATTGCTGGTTGGTGTTATTCTGAATTCTGATTGGTTTACCTGTTGTGACGTCAGTGCTGGTGCCGGTGCGGTGCTGATGCGGCAGAATTGGCCAACTTTTAACTTTCACCAGCAAATGACCGGCAACTGACCAGCACTTTGCACGTGATTGGCCGTTATTCGCACCACGACGATCGTGCACCACTCAAATCAATGTTATTGCGCAGGCGCAATGAAATTCTGAACTTTGTTGACGAAACCCAATAAAATTAATACATTTGCAACAGAAGATACCTACTGTCACTAAATTCTAAGACAACTCGTTATGAAAAGTTTGTGGCTATTATTTTGTACGTGATAACTGCCGAAATAGATTCAAGTGTGATTGGGTCGAAGAAAGTAAACAAACATTGAGAAGTTTGGAATCGGGAAAACTTAGCCAGTGTAAATACAGTAGAAAATAAATAACTTTAAATGAATAATTATGTTAAATATCGATATGGAAAACGGACTTTAAAGTTAATTAACTTTGGTGTTTACTAATAGTAAAGCGACGATCAATTCGTATCCAAAGGAATGCTGTCGAGTACAAAATTTGCAATCGCGCGAGCGATGCACAAATGTAAACAAACAAAAAAAAACATGGCGAACGCTGTGCTGTGTCTTGCGAGTCGAACGAACTAAGCTTAAACTGCAAAGCACCGACATGTCATTATAATAGCGGGATCGACAATCCACCAGCACGCGGCTAGCACCAGCACGGTACCAGTAATCCACCACTTCATTGTAGCAGGGCCTTTTCTTCATTTTGCCCGGGCGCATCGCGTTCGTATGGTCGTTTTTCCCTTATGGGAACTTTTGCAGCCGCAGTTGCGACATGTTCCTGTCATATGAGTGTATTGTTCTTGCTCTCCATGTCCATGCTGTCCTCTCACGAAGCAGACGAGAATGGAATGCTTCGCGGCGAGTGGCGAGACATTCTGTGTGTGTTGTGGTCGTTTGAGCCGTCTCCGTGTGTATCTGGCGTGGCGTGGTCACTGAGGTGTTGAGGTTGACGGCATGCTCTGAAGATGAGTCACCAACAGGTGTTTGTATTGGACCTTGCAGCTCGCGTGTGCGTAGTGGAGGGTAATCTGCTCATTAAAGAGTGCTGGGCAGAGGTGGACAGTGTAGGCTTGTCAGCTGCGAGATTTTCCGTTGTCCTTCCCATCTCCTAGCGGCATATTGCACGTGTGTCCTCTCGCAAACTAGAACACACACATAATTCGTTCATGAGTAGGAGACTGGCAGCTGACGGCACGTTCGTGGTTGTACGGTGTATATCATTATAGACCGAAAGCCATCAATTGGAACATAAGATGGAATGTCCTTTTTTATTTCCATCTTTGCTATGCGTACACTCCGCCTGAAATTTTTGGTTGTCTATTTCTACTGGTAGATTTAAAATTCTTATCAGTTTCAAGTTGTCGAAGGCTTGTTCGATGGTGACGTTATCCTTTCCTGGTCTGCGGTGACTAAACTTGACTGTCCATTATGTGACGCAGTATCGCTTCACACGTTCCAGAATTCACAAGTTTTAAAAACAAACAGTTCTGGTGCCCATCCAGTTAGATAGCTTTAATTTGGTCTTCTGTTACATTTAAAACTGTTCTCAACCCATTCATGTATTTCCATGGCAGAAGGTCTTTTCGGAAAGACAATACGCAAGGTATTCACACGGATATTAGACATGTTTTACTTACCTATACGTGATTGACACAAATATGGAACCTCTACCACCACCTGCTCCGCAAGATAGTAGTGGTAACATACATATTATCAAACAAGATGCTAATTTACCCATACGCATTCATGCTGAAGATGAAGCCATCTCCCACGAATCGCGACATGGAAGCCTATTTCCGAATACAGTATGGTGCATCATCGTGGGACCATCGGGTTGCGGCAAGATGTGCGTCCTTCTTAGCCTGATGGACGACAAGAATGGTCTTCGGCTCGAGAACGTGTACCTATATTCAAAATCGCTCCAGCAACCGAAATACCAGCGATTGGCATGAGTACTGCAGGATGTGGAAGGCCTGGGTTACTTCCCATGCAGCGATAATGATGCCGTTGTCCGAGCGAAGCACTGTCAAACTCGATATTTGTCTTCGATGGCATTGTCTGCGAGAAAAATACTTGCGTTCAAGAATACTTCAGCATGGGACGACATATGTAAGTGGACTGCAGTATACCGGCCAGATTTATTAGCGTATACCCTAACAGATGCTTCGCGACAATGCATACATGTTGGTGCTGTTTCATATGGACGACATGAATTTACGTCCGTTTACCACGATCATGTGAATACGGACATGAGGCTATCAGATTTCAAAGATATATGCTAGAAAGATAAATATGGATTTTTGACGAACGTTAAAGACTGTCCGCTACTTACGGGAACGTACAGGCGTGGGTTCAATCAATTCATCGCTGTCTGCCGAAAGGGTTCATTTACTCGGAGCCAGCAAGTGATGCCATCAATATCTCTTGCTACATCGATGGATACTGTTTCCGCAGACGATTAGGACGAGACAGTTAATGCTAAAGACGGAATGAGTGCATTACAGTCGGTTTGTGCAGAACGTAAACTTGCAAAACGTTCGCGTCAAGTCGACGAACTTCAAAATAAACGGACGTCAGATCTAAATACTGATGAACATACAACTCCTGCTACAAAGGAAAGTAAACTTGATATTGAGGGTGAAGCAGGAAGTGAAGACGATCATGAAGACAGCATTGATGATGACTATGATGATAGTGATAGTGTTGAAGACGATGATGATTCCCTCGACATTTCCACACATTTCACCATCGAGTTTCCTTCGACAAGTTATGTGAAGAAGGCAGAAGACGTCGGTTATACTAACTACCTATTCCCCGAAGACCCGAAACTTGTAGACAGACTTAGATATTTGCTTGAGCTTCATAAACGTGGATGTTATTCGAACATGAAAGAGGTGGTTTCGATCATTAGAGAACTTAAAGGATCGGGGTTATATCAGATCGTGTGATTTACTGCTGTCTTCTGAAGTTGTAATTACAAAATAATAATACATTATTATTGAAAAATAATTTGTTTTTTTTTTTTCTTTATTTTTGTGTGTCGTATTCTTCTATCGGCCTTACAGTTTTTATTAAAATATATATTCATATATTGAATAAATTAAGGATGTTGTAAAAGTCCTGTATCATGCATGTAGCTATACTGCTGATTGGAAGAAAAATATTTTTTAAGAATAGGATAGAAAATTACAGGTTATTATGTTTATAAATGTCAGTGTCGACAGCTTGCTTGGCAGTGAAATCGTGAAATTAACGTAGTTGTCAGGAACATAATGTGCTCGTTGCCTTTTATGAATTTTTTCTCGAGTTTTTTCAAGGTCTTCAAGGTCATGGGGTCAAGGTTGAGGTTACCTGCATCTAATATGATGGTAGTAGTCTGTAATGCAATATGCTTTTATGTATTTTTTCTCCAGTTTTTATTTTCAAGGTAATTCAAGGTTACGGGGTCAAGGTCAGGGTCGTCTGCATCTAATATGGTGGTAGTAGCCTGTACTGCAATATGCTTGCTGACTTTTGTGTATTTTTTTTCGATTCTTTGTTTTCAAGGTAAGGTCATGGGGTCAAGGTAAAGATAGTCTGCATCTAACATGATGGGTGGGTGATGTCTACCAAGATGGTGGTCACATACCAAGATAGTCGTCTGTTGCACCTAACAATATGGTGTAATGGGTATGGGTGAGGGGTAACCTAAATAAAGAAAAGTTTTTTAAAAATAATTACTTAAATAATTTTTTAAATAATTTCTTAATAGTTTTTAATAATAAATTTTTAATACTTCGAAACGAATTATGCTTATCAATATGGCGTCGAACGCGCCTACAAAGATGGCACCTTCGAAACAAATGAGGCTATCAATATGGCGTTGAATGTACCTACCAAGATGGCTGCCTCCAGTAGTGTATAAACAAATGACGAACGGAAATATCAAGATGGTGGAGTGAGTATAGATGAGGGGAGTGGGGGTGAAGGAGTTAGTCGTCTGCTGGGCGTGGTGCTTGGGGGGGGGGGGGGGAGAGGGGCTCTGGAAATGTAAGTTTTTAAAATAAATTTTTTATAAACTTTTGAACAAATTTTTATACATTTAAAAAAAATTTTCTTAACAATTTACATTTTTAGAATTTTTTAAGGGATATTTTGTAAAATTTTTTATAATAAATTATCTAATAATTGTTCTAACGATTTTTAATAAGGCATTTTTCTAACGATTCCTTATTACCTTTTTAATAATTTTTATTAGTTTTTAAATAAATTTTTAATAAATAGTTCATAATAAGTTTTTATAGATTTTTAAATAATGTTTTTCAATTTTTGGATATTTGGTGTCAAAGGTCACCGGGGTCAATTTCAAGGGCCAAAGGTCAAGGTCATGTGGATCCAAGATGGTGGACGGGTGACGTAACAACATGGCGGCCGAATCCGATCCCGGATCCCATTTTGCCCAATTTCTTATTTTCCCAATACTGGTGTAGACAGAATGGTATGACATTTAATGAAAGTAAAACAAGTTAGCACATATTCCCGTAAGACACACAATACAAACACACTATCAATAATACAGTTCTTCAAAGAAAACAGTGTATTAAGTATTTAGCAATGTTACTTGATTCAAAACTATACTTTCATCACCACATTGATAACTAATTAACTTTTGCAAATAGAAGTATAGGTGTTATTTAATATTTAACTCTATCTGCTTTTAATTATTATTAATTACTATATCTGTATTATACCTTAGTTTGGTCTAAATAAGAATATTGTTCAGTTTTCTGGAATTCAGCAAAAAATATTTCGTTTTATTTTTAATAAATACATCTTCAAAGGTGATGAGAAATTTGACTATGAATTGTTATTTAAAAAATAGACCACTTACACACTTTCTTACAAGAGGGAAGTAAGCGACATTGTGTTACTGATTAACTGTATTAATGGTAATGTAAATAGTTCAGAAGTATTACATAGTGTTAGTCTGAAAGTCCCTCAGTATCATCAAAGATCTCCTTTTTTCTTCATTACTGCTAATAAGAATTTTGATTTAATGAAACGATGTTTAGATAATGTAAATACGTGTTGAACTAACGTAGCTCCTTTTATAAATTCCTTAATATCAATCAAACAGTTTCTACCCAAAAAAGATAAAATATAATTCTACATCATCACATTAATTTTTATTCATATTGTTTATTAACCTCAATTCGCTACACAGAACTTCAAACTCTACATAGTACTTAAAACAGCACCACTATCTACTGACAGAAGTAATACTCAATTTAACTTTGAATAATTTTTACAATTTTCATTATGTTTTTATGTCAGTAGTTCTTTTGTAGTAGATGTCTCATTTTTGTTCTGTCCATGTTTTTGTGACTGGTGGAGAGATTGAGTGAAGATATTTGAGCGGCTCTTAACATCGAGGTCTTGAGAGCCGATGAGGGTGAAGCGAGGTATGGGACAGCGCAGAAATGAGCGGGCGGGGGAAACGGGAGATCCCCGAGAAAACCCGTCGAGCAGCGGCATCGCACGATTCCCACATACGAACTTCCAGGAGCGACCCAGCCAGGAATCGAACCTGGCTTGCATAAGTGGGAGGCGAGTAGTCTAACCACTATATCACGGCCCACTGGAGAACTGGTGATATCTGAACTGAAACAGGGCGGAACTGAATTTATGAGTCAAACAGACTTGATTGTAAACGTTGGAACTATCAGATATCAAATATATACTTTTAATGGTTATTCAGTAATGTCAACGAACTGTTTATAGAGACTGATTCAAACTATTTGAGATGTCAGGTGGCAGGTACGGTTATGTAAATATTAGCTGTAAATAGCATAGTGATAATCATTATTGCCGAGGTATTAAGTTTAGAGTATTTTTGCTTTCTTTATAAATAGATGAGATAATTATTAATAGCTCTTTTATTTAATTAAGACGTCCATCGCGTAAAGAACCTGACAATGCCTACAGAGATCGGCGAGTCATGGCACTGGCCGCGCTCATCGACTGGAGATGAGGTAGATCGCTTAGGGCCGTAGCCAGAATTTTGTTTCAGGGGAAGGACTTTCTTTCACGTATAGTTATTGGTTGACACAAAATTATTTTATAGTGATCACTGTTTCAGTTAATATTTTAAAAAAAATTGTGTTTATTTTTATTTGCAGGAAGTTTAGTGCCCACTGCACTGCGTATCACAACAAAATTTGAGAGGGTAAATCAAAAGATTTTGATATAAATGAAAAAGTGATCAATTTACAAGGGTGGTCGATTATTTTTTAGTTTGGTTGCGTTGTCTGCAATTTCCAGGCAATTTAAAACCACAGGAAACGTGGTTTTTAAATGTAATGAAACAAGTGGGCCTACCTCGGAATTCCACAAATAAAATCCTCACTAGTGCTGGTGTATATGTTAAAAGGGATCTCTGCAGTTCATTGCTATATCTTGAACACTTTTTTCACTCATGTCTCAATGTAGTTTGTGATACTTAAGGTATTATATACAAACTTTAATATTAACTTATTTGCTCTCTTTTCTGACAATAAAATTTAATTTGTTCTGCAGTCGGATGTTGGCATCTATGTAAAAAATGTACACATTCTTGTGAGTTTCGGTGTTCGCGTTTACTTAAAACGTAAAGCAATGTGGTGGAAAGTTACTATAGGCCATTCACGGTAAAGTGAGCACTTTTGATGCCCTAGTCATTTTGTTTTCTTTCAATCAACTTGTATCCTTCCGCCACTTTTTAATGTAAACCCTGCCATGTGAGTAATAAACACATTGTATACTTTCACGTTACCCAAAACAAAAAATCCGAGGCCATAATGGAATGTATTTATTGGTTATTATGTCTGACGAAACAGCTTCAAAAAGTGCTCATTTACCCTGAACGGCCTATAGCAGTGTTTACCATCCGCGAACACCACTCGCGAGTAAACGACACCATGCAACCTATCAGATCTTTAAGTGGGACATTGTTTGAGCTCGAATGTTATTAACATTTTAAACATTTTCATAAATGTTTTATTAAATCTCGAGTACCCCAACCAGTTACGTTATATCCTACTCAGAGAACATTAGTCGTTTTAAAATACGGCTTTGTTCTATTTGTTGTATTATTTGAAAAAGTGAACGATTTCTTGCCAATAATAGTGAGATATGTTTTCTGCTCTACGGCTTTCCGAAATATCCCGTTTTAACGCGCGCTGTAATTACATATCACACAAAATAATTTTATTTATGCTTTTAAACGTTTCAAAGAAACCTGCATTCTACCACTTCGCCGCTGATGGATCACGCTTATAACGAGAAACATTGACAAGCATGCTTGACTCTCAATAACACAGAAAAACAGCTCAGCGCAATCGAAGTTACTAAACATGTTTGTAAACATGTGTTACGTGTCTGAAATATATACACGTGCATCACGGAAATTTTTAATACGTAGTATTAATTTACATAATTTTTTTATGAAAATAAAAAAACACATTTTTTGGAAACGGACGTTTCTTCATTTTGCCAAGCTACTTTTCGCTCGCCGCTTGTTGCAACACTCTCCTGGAACAAAATAGTTTGCCGATAGACCTTAAAAAATATTCTTCCGTTAGGTAGCTGGAGACTGTTGGGAGCCGGGGGAGGGTGGGGGAGGGGGTCAAACAATGACTGCTTCTCTAGGAGCACGTGTTGACCCTTCCAACTACTCGTCCTAGAAATATTAGCTGTGTGACAGTAACATGCTTTTTGCAGGGAAAGCGACAATAATTTAATAGAATTTCAGGTGGAGCGGGCCATCACACCCCCCCCCCCCATCTACAAAAGCTACATCCCCGGACCGATTATTTGTCTTCTGCACCAGCACGCAACACTGACCTACCTCAAAACAAAACCCGACCGTCAAAGTAACATGGTCAACAGTGAAGAACGTAATTATTAAAATCTTAATTTCCAAACGCAAGCGTTTTTATGAGACTGAATTCTTTAACACATCTGAATTTAATCAAACTTACATTACAAATTGGTTGTAAGAAGTATACAAGCATCTCAAAGCACTTGTTTGCTAAAGTCCATTCATGATAACTTCAAACTTTTCTGAAGCCTTGCTGAAGTTCTACTTCCAAGCTCTTCCTCCACTTCATGGAAACAAAGTTGAACTAATTCTGGAAAAATACACCAAAGGTATGACGCACCGCATTTATGTGCACTCACTTCAATATAATTGTGGATGAGAACTATTTGTTACTAGGCACTACCAACATACCTATTCTCTCCCCGCTTTTATAGGCTATTCACGACAAAGTGAGCACTTTTGAAAGCTATCTCATTTGGAATAAGAGTCAATAAATATATTTTATTGTAGCCTTAGACGTTAACTTCCGAGTGCGGTGGAATCTGCACACTGTGTTTATTACTTACCTGGTAATATATACTTAAAAAGATGGTTAAAGGATAAAATATGGCTGAAAAGAAAAAAGTAACTAGGGCCACAAAAGTGCTCACTTTATCGTGAACGGCATAAAAGTGGACTCGGAAACACAAGCGAGACAAGCCGACGACTCGGGATGAATTTTTACTATTCTACAATACTAATAAACGTAGTACAGTCTTGCAACTAACGAAATCTAAAATACTCAGCTTTTGCACATTACTGATATAGATTTCATAATATACACGTCTCATTTAGTATATTTTTAAAGTGTTTAACACTGCGTAAATACTGCTGCCAAACCATGTGCACTTATTTATCAAAACCAAAGTGGTAATCGCCACGGCAAAGCGAAGCACTTGTTGCCTCCGTATACCACAATGGCCACGAAAACGAATATCAACAATGCAAGTACTCGATCCCTATTGGCTACACGGATTCACGGACACGGCAGATCTAGGAGACGCCCAACTTTCTAACGTGTATCAGTACGTGATCAGCGCCCGCGTGCGTCTCGTATATTGAAACACAGTGTGTTGCGTGTTCGCTCCCGTGATCCATATCGGCGTGCGTGTCATTGTATAGGCCGTTCACGATAAAGTGATCACTTTTTAACGCTGTCACTAAGGGGCATTAGCCACTAATAAGTATGTTTTACTGCAGCCTCAGACATTAACTTTTGAGAGTGGTGAAAGTATACACAGTATTTATTGGTCACGAAACAATGCTGATATTGAAAAATGGCTTAAATATGAAAACTGGTTTAAAAGAAAGAATTGGAGGGGCCTTACAAAGTGCTCACTTTAACATGAACGGTCTATAGTGTAAATTCCACCGCACTCGGAAGTTAACATCTAAGGCTAAAATAAAATATATTTATTAAGTAATATTCCAAATGAGAGGGCTTTGAAAAGTGATTGACGTGCATCCAGTAAGGTCGGTAACAACTAAGGTTAAGTACTTTCACGTCTTAAAGTTGAATAAAAAGTGCTACGTATGAAATTATTTTATTTTGCTTTCTGTTTTTTTTTATACATGTAAGTGTAAGAATGAAAATATTTGTAAAATATTTACTTGTCTGATAATATCGCAGTTTCCCTTTACCGGTGTATGAATAAAGTGATCAGGACGGAGGCAATGTCAATGTTACATAATACGGCGGGAAAACACACACAATGTATAGGTATTCAAGCAGACCTCAAGCAGGGCTTTGAAAATTTCTCAGTTTACCGTGAACAGCCTATAGCAAGCAAGTTGTACGTCAGTATCGATGAAAAGATTCAGAGAAGCATCGAAAATTAAGAATAAAATAGCCCCCCCCCCCCGCCACACTTTTTCTTTGTCACTGGTCAGACGACTCTATAAAATACTCGACGACTCTATAAATACTGTAGCGATTCAACGGCCAGCAGTCTGGTGAAAGCCATCTGGCCGAGTGCGGGAGCGAAGTGAAGTAAGGGACGACGACGAACGAGGTGTTCGTGTTGTGAATGGATGAGAAGGCGTAATATCCGACGAGTGAAGGCCATTAGCGTGAGAACACTCGGAGAACTCTATAACATTGTGGGCTGGCGGGACATGGACTAGACTGATGTTGGACTGAATGACCATGTAACACGGATTTTATTGAAAATATTAGAATTGTGAATTATGGACATGTATTTTATATAATAATTGAATAGGTTTTGATACACTGTAATTGGGACTAACTCTTAATTATTTGAATACATTAATTTCTTTGAGGTAACTGTAAATTGTATTGTTTAAAGTTGTTAATTGGAAACAGCAAGGGATATCAATTTATTGTGGAGATCTGGGTCGAGAGAATTTTGTTTGTAGTTGTAAATAAAATTAGGAAATTCTAATTCATTATTTTATTTTATTAAGACCCCCATCCCTTAACGAACTTAGTTTAGCCCACTGACTTTGAGAGAGAAATTGTAACACTGATGTCAGAAGTGGGATGAAGGCTCTTTATTAAAACTAGATAAAATAATTTAAATGAATGTTACACTAGGATACTAACTAGTAGCAAAAATATAACAACAGTCGTAATAATAGGTCGAGAAATTATTTAGACATTTATTTGTGAATGGTAGCTAGGGGAATGTCGGCAGACATGGAAACACTTCACTCTTAAATGGAAGGACTAATTATCAAAATAACTAGTGTCAGGGAATCTATAGTAGTCAAATTAGTAGTGTAGATAGTCAAATTAGTAATGTAAACGAGGATGTAAATAGTAAACTAGATAGCGTTAGTGAACTGGTAGACAAGAAAATAGACAGTGTTAGAGAAGCAGTTGACAAACTGGATAAGAAAATAGTGTAAACGAAAAAGTGAGAGCGAATTAGTGAACAAACAATTAGACTGTGTGGACAAGAAAATTGAGCGTGAGGGACAGTGTGAATGAAAGGATTGACAGTGTTAACGAGCGGTTAGACAGTGTCAAGGGTAAGGTGGAACAGGAAGTGAGCGCCTTCAAGAGGGAATGACGAGAATTCTTGCAGCAGCAGGGGAGACGACATGAAACACCTGAGGAGGAGCTGAGATCGACCCCCACCAAGCCAACGAATGTAGACAACGAAGGGAAGGTAGTGGTTGCTACCAATACAGCCATCTCAGGAGAAGCCCAGCAGTTGTGCAGTGTGCGTACGCCTCAGCTAGGGGTAGGAACATATGGCGTCACAATAAAGCCCGCCCCCTACGATGGACAAACAACTTGGCGCGAATACAGGCACCAGTTTGAGATTGTTGCTGCCCTCAATGGCTGTACTGAAAATCAGCGCGCGTACTACCTGGGGCCTGTACTGAGGGGATCTGCATTGAGCATACTGCACTCGCTGCCAGAACAACATCGGCTAGAATACTCCACATTGGTGTAGACTCTGGAGCTGCGATTAGACGACCGATACCAGCGACCCACCCAACATGCGCAATTGCGAAACCGCATCCAGCGACCAGGGTATTCACTGCAGGAGCTGTGGCAGGACATCGTGAGGCTGACACACCTGTCTCTGGAGGGGTGCTCCGAGAAAGCACGAGACGTCATCGCAGTCGATTTTTTCGTTAATGCTATTACTGATAGATATGCGCCGAGCGTGCAGGATGCCCTGGTCCAAGTATTGAAGGTAGAATCAGCGAAGCAGGAGCCGACATTCTAGCATGCAGTACAGGCAGCTTCCCCGTGCAGTGAGGGCGATGGAGATAGCATCCTGTTCATCTTGATGAAGTTGGATACCACAATGAAAGATATTACTGCCAAAGTCTGTGCTAAAAGCCCAGTTTTTTTCCACCTGAGCATCTAGAATGTGGCCAGACAGGACACTTGAGGAACTAGTGAATGCAAAGGAACTGCAGGACCCGGCAGCCAGATGTGAGTACGACCGAGAGCTTGTTAAAAAGACTGGAGACGGTGGTAAAGGAACTTTTGAACTCCGTAGATGCTGCGACACCTGGCCCTCGTCGACAGAGGCACCGGGAATGCTGGAACTGTGGAAAGGAGGGACACTTACGAGCCTGGTGTCCAGGGGTGCAATGCGAGACTAGTCATCGAGGAACCGACCAAGGAACAGCTGTACGAAGAGTTGGAACTGACAGCCGCAGTCATACATATCCAAATCACAGTCCCATCGAAACAACTGGTAACATCCTATCTGAGGGAACGAAGAAAGATGGCTATATGGTGGTAAGAATAACATGGATACTGGAGTCGGGCTATGCAAGAAGTCACCCCGTAGTTAAGGCTGGCCAGGAAACGAGAGAAGTCCGGCTTACAGACAAAGTTGCACATATGCGTCTTCAGGAGAAGGAAGACAGCCAAAGGGCAGGAGATGAGCATATACCAGTGTCTAGTGACATCGAGAGAAACACTTGATGTGGTCCGAGAGTTGCAGAAGATGCTTTCAAGGAAGGACAGCTAGTTTGGCTGTATGAAAGAAATCGCATTCGGGGTAACAAATCTCAGTGCCAAGGATGTTGGGAGGGCCCTTGTCAAATTTTGAAGCAAGTAAGTGACACTTCCTTGCAGATCTGTTGCTGGGACTCTTTAAAAGAAAAGTCTCAAGTTGTACACATTGACCGAATGGTGCCCTACGAAGGTCCAGATTATGGAGAGTCTGTTCGTGACGAACAGACTTGAGGAGGGAGCAGTGTTACGTACTTTAGCTTGCACCAGTCGCGAGCTCCTGTTATGTGCGCAGTCCAGCTCTGTGAGGGATGATGCACCTCCAAGCTCCTCCCCCCCCCCCCCCTGCAGGCGCGCTCACTTGCTCCTCGCGTCCATTCCAACTCTTGGCCTCAGGGAATGATTGCCAGCAGCGAGACCTGGCTAGCGTCACAGGCCCTCCTCCTCCCCCTGCTGTAGAAGTCGACAAATGTCGGGTAGGTGAAAGAATATTCTGGGGATTAGGACCTCGGTGCGACGCGGGATTTAGCAGAATTTCTGGGTGATGGCCTACCACTAGGGATGTTGCGATACCATGAAAGTATGGATACTGGTATCGAAAAAGGAATCGAAAGAATGGTATCGATACTCATTTCGATACTATTATCACAAGAAAAGTATCGATACTGGTATCATATCAGTACCCGTAATTTTTTTTAAGTTTTTTTGTCTATCTTCTATTTTTCATAAAATATTTCTATATTTATACATTCTTATTTATATTTTTAATAATCCAATACCTAGATCAATGTGAGAACGTCTTACAACTCAGTCCCTTATATTTAGAAAGTGAGCGTCACGAAATGTTGCTCTCAGGTCCGTGGCAGTTACTCGTTGAGAATGAGCAGTACAATAAATGTAAATTTACTATAGTATAGGTCGGTCCATTGGCTTCATGCTTCAGACACAAACTTATCGTTCTGATGTCACCAGGCCGTGGTGAGAGTCGCTCTGCTTAAGAACTTCTGATGACGAGCGGTTTAGTATGCTTAAGACCGCTGTAGTGACCGAATGGCTCGTCCGATCAGAGTTCTGGTGGCTGTGCGTAAGAAAGAAAGGGTAACTAGAACATAATCAAGAATTATAAATAATAAACACACATAGTGACTTTCTAATCAATTATCATTTTCTTTGTAGATTATAAACGAAAATAGTTACAAATTACAAGTTAGGCGAAAAGGACATTATTGATAGTAACATCATGAATAGTGCTAGACAAGACAAATGTAATACTGAAAGGATGACTCAGCTACCTCAATCCGTTCCGGAGCTTTATGAAGAAGTTGACAATTCTATGCAGAAGCAAAATACGGACGTGGCGATTGCGTCATCATCACAAAGTCTATAATTTTATTTCCTCTCATCACCCATAGACGTCGTGTAAATATACCTATGGCCGTGTAGACGATACAGCACTTATTAGTATTAGTTATATTTGGCATCGTTCTAATTAGAGAACAAGTAAAATACTGATGTGTGCTACTTTTCAAATTATTATTTTACGAAGGAAAATACATATTTAAAATTTTGGAGCACTCTGATTAAAAGGGTTTAAAATGAACACCTAGGAGCAATTCCGAAAAAAAAAAAGTATCGGTACCAAATCATTCAATAACTGGTAAAGTATTGAATTAAAAGTATTGATTCCAAAATACCCAGTATCGAAAGAAAAGTATCCATATCAGTAGTATCGTACCATCCCCACCTACGACCCTATAAGTACTGCAGTGGTCCAACGGGGGTATTATTTCCCTTGTAGCTCAGAATTTGATCAAAACAAATTAAAACTCTGTACGTGCAAACATGCGACCAATACACTTCCGCAATGGTGCATGCATATGTTTTACTTTCACAACCTTCTCACTCCTATTAGCAGTGTTTAGTATAAATTTTCAATCCAGATTTTACACTCCAGTTCACCTTGCCAACTGGAGTGGATTAATCACTCCACTCCTACTTCAGTCCAGTCCGGGTGTGTTTACATTAAAGTTTCAATCGGGATTCTTCGGTCCGAATCGAAATGTTACTCTAAATGTACTCATTGATTTCATTGGCCAGTAATTTCAGTAACGTCAGCTATGGTTCCGATAGTGCCCTGTGCGAGGCTGAAAGAATTGCTGAAAACACAGAAATCGCTAGGAATCGGGAGGATGTGTCTTGCCAGAGAAGTGAGTCACTGGCACCTGAGTCAAGATATTAGTTCACTAAACATATTTACAAACGTACAGGCGATCATAGTATTACATATTGTTACCTTCTGCAGCTCGCACTGGCCACGAGCTTCCATTACAGGATGATCCGGGTCTGTGGGGGTCCCTGTCCTCTCCCATGGGAAGGGGGGGGGGCACGTGGAGAGTGATTGACTGCAGCGAGACCTGGCTGGCATCACAGCCCCTCCTCCTCTTCGTGCTGGAGAAGCCGACAAGTGTAGAGGATGGACAAGGGTATTCTGGGAATTAGGGCCCTCGATGCAACGCAGGGTTTAGAGAAATTTCTGGGTGATGGCCTACGACCCTATATATATATATATATATATATATATATATATATATATATATATATATATATATATATATATATATATATATATATATATTGCAGTAGTCCAACTGCCAGCAGTCCTTGGCGGGGGCCATCTGGATGAGTGCGGAATGCGAAGTTGAGTGCGGACAATGACGGGAGAGGTGTTCGTGGTCAGAATGGACGAGAGGGCGTGAAACCCGACGAGTGAAGCCTACCATGCGCTAGGGCACTAGGAGAACTCTGGAACATCGCAGATAGGTAGGAAATGGACTAAGCTGAGGTGGGACTGAATGGGCCATGTAATACAGATTTGATTGTAAATATTGGAACTGTCAAATATGGACACATAATTTAAACAATAATTGAATAGGTTTTGATACACTGTATATTGGGACTGATTCCTAATTATTTAATTATGCTAATTCCTTTGAGGTAAATGTAAAGTTGATTGTTTGAAGTAACAATTGTAAACATCAAGTGATATCAGTTTATTGTGAGATGTTGAGTCGAGAGCATTTTGTTTGCAGTTATTGCAAATTAAATTAGAAAATTATAATTAACTCTTTTATTTAAATAAGAACTCCATCCCTTAACGAACTTGGTTTAGCCCACGGACTTTTGTAACACTTGTGTCAGAAGTGGTAGGGAGGAATTTAATTTAAGAAAAAAAAATTGTAATTAAGATTACAGTAGGTTATTAACTAGTATGACAAATTTGTAAATGTAGTAGTTAAATTAATTGGCGAGGGAATCATTAAGAAATTTGTAAATGCTAACTAGGAAAATGTCGGCAGAGATGGATCATTTCGCTCTATAATTGAAGCACTAAGTTGCCAAATCGGTGGTATCAGGGAATCTGTAAATAGCGTAAATGATAATGTAAATAGTCAAATTAGTAATGTAAATCAAAATTTAAATAGTTAAGTAAACAGTGTTAGTGAATCGGTCAATAGCCAATTTAGCAGTTTTTTGGTTGCTGTCTTTTAAATAATCAATATTAGTCTTCACAGAGAATACTCTAGCTTGGCTTTGTAAATGGCTTTAAGGTTTGCTTCAAGAAATTTTAAGACGTTACTAAAGTTGGCAGAGGAGACTCTCTATATAGTGAGGACCCCCACTTTTTTACATTTGTCAGTTGTTACTTCACATAACTGCACTCAAAACACTTGATCTTCGCATAATAAACGTGTGTCATTTTTAAAAATTACATTATTTTTAATTAAAATACAGGTACCACCCGCAGTCATGTTATTTCTACAATAAGTAGAACAGAGGGAATAACCAGGAATTTTAATTTGCTTAGCAGAGGATTCAGTTAAATGTGTTTCTGTTTTAGACATAATATTTGTACATCCAAATTGCGTTCTGCAGATAATTTGTCCAAGCACACAGAAATATCATAATTTTTTTTTTATTAAACCTCTAATATTCTGATGGAATAAATACAAATGATTTTCATTAATTACTGTGGGCTTGTTTTTAAATTTTTGAACAATTACTGAATATTTCTGGTATTGAGTATGAAAGTAGAACTTCTTTGTTGCGTGAATTTGGCATAATGGGCGTGGGCTTCTTTAGCCTAAAAATTTCCACAGTTTCCAACGATTATCTGGATTATTTTAGTAGACCCATTGTCTATAAGAACAGAACCAGCAATGCGGTCAACGAGTTTCCCTTTGTCAGCACGACTCGAACACAATCCATGTCTTGTGTTACGTATGATATTTGTGTTTCTAATAATGCCACAGTCCACGTTGAACGTCGCATGAATTCCAGTCGTTTTAAGTCCATAACAGTGTTATTCTAACAAATGTCGTATGGATACAATGTTTAAAAAAACGGGCTTCCAGTCGTTTAATTAACTGCAGACTATAGCAGGATTTACAACGACCCGTCGCATCCGCCCGTCCGTTATCCGTACTTCGATCACGTGACCAACAGCCAATCAGAAGTGGCCATCAATTCTATCCGTCCGTCCGTCAAAACCTTGGCAAGCTTTCACTTTTGACGGATGAACGGATGAATTTACAGCCTTCTAAACTTGCACGTTTTGTTATTCGTTCATCCCGAGTTCTTTACAAGGCTGTGTAGTGTGTGCAGTGTTTTGTTTTGGCTGTCTTTTGTTATCATATGTTTGTTTATATAACTGTAAGTACTAGGGATGACGGGGTTCTAGGCCACCTTGGATTAATTGGGATTAATTGATGGATTATCGATTTCATTGAAAGGGCTAATCCTTAATCCGATTTTTACCCGATCAAAAATTAAAGGGGTTAAATTAATTGAAATGGTTAAATGTATTGAAAGTGTTAATCAAAAAAGGGTTAATTTCTAATCGGATAATTTTTTTGCCTGGATTTTGTGGTAAGTGTATAGTTTGTTGCAAGAGTGTACTAAGGGCCTTCTTTCTTTCCTTTTGTGGGCAGCAGCTCTGAAACATCCTCACCCTTGGAGCTCTGGCACTCGATGAGGTGTGATATGTTGGGGTGGGGTATAAATGCGTAGATTTTGGTGCAAGAGTGGTCTAAGTGTAAATTTTGTTTTGGTTTGGTAGTGATATTGCTCGTAAACGACTTTGAAATATGCGATTTACATGTTAGTAAAGACAAACGGTTAAATAGACCACGACTGTTTCCAAATGCAATTAAACGTTATACAAAAGACAAAAATAATTTCAGAGTATTTAAATGAGTTCTACGTAAGAATAAATTACACACATCGAATCGCAAATAACAAAAGATCACAACTACATGAATAATAAGTGCAATTACGTGACTTTCCAGTGTGGAATTAAACATAATGTGATTTTACTACTCCAAAGCTGTATGCTAGCAATATAATTTACACGAGAGAGAAGTATAACAAACGAACACAATTACGTGAGTATGGAACTAACGATCTACAATGAATAAAAAAGTATCAACTTCTCGCACATACCCTACACATCCATCTGCCTCTGAGACTGGCGAGGAGGAACTTTAGAAACGTAATCCATACATAAAAAGAAATTAATTGATTAACACGAATAATAAAATTCCACCTCTCCCAAAACACGTCTGTCTGACTGCGAGCTCAATGAAGCACTGTTTGATAATAAACTTCAACTCAGAAATTTTAAACAAAACAAATGTTTCCCCGAAAACACAACTGTCCACCTCGGAGCTCACTCGATGAATGAGTAGATCGCATGACGTGCACATGTGTGCACGTGTAGCGTGGCCAGCATCTTCAAGGCAACTGAGTTGAAATTTACGACTGACAGAACCCACTTTCCTACCAAGATACTATTAACCACTTGATTCGTCCTACAAGTATGTGAATGTATAGAAGTGAATTATTTAAAAATAATGTATGTACTACAAATTTCTGTGAAGTCTGGTAAATAAAGCACACTTATTAACACAAATGCAAGTTGAAAATGGTATGAAGTTTCGTCGACCGAGCTCAGAAACATACTTGAGACAATTATAAAAATAACGAACGTACTATATCGCTTAACGAAAATCGCAGCTACCACACTCTGAATCATTGTGAATTCGAGAGGTCAAGTGTTGCATCTATGCAGTGTGAGGGTTGGCGAAGTACTAAAATGGTGGAACCCCTCGAGAAACCTCCGTGTCGCTCTGCCAAGGCCAACCACCCCTCCCATTACACTGGCCAAGAATGTGTTTGTGGAGAAATGCTCAGTCCACACACCCCAGCTCTTGTCAATGACCGCGTCTTCGGCGATCTGTCCCCTACCCTCCACCCCTCCAATGCAGAGTTCGTTTTCGCCCTCTTCAAAACTCCGGAACACACACCCTGGTATCGATCCAACACTGCATAAACCTGTTTAGTGGCAAACACCCCTCCATCTACACAAGTCAAGAACTGCCCCTTCCAACGCCGCACTTCACAAAACCTGCCCACGGCCCCCCTCAAGGTCAGAAAGCATTTTTCGGGTGTCTACTCTGTCCACACAGGCCCGGTCCCTCCCGACCCTTCACCCCAAAGTGCTCATTCTGCAACACGAGAATTTCCTCGGCGAGGAACGGAGGTTGCTTCAAGGCCAAAGTGATGCTTTCCCTTGGGGCAGCAAAGGATTTTGAACCAACCTATGCTATTTCCCCTCTCCCCGACCAACTGTTATTTTCGCTCAGGCGTTGAAGCTTCCTCCTATTCTTCGAGATTCAAGAGGTTGACGCATTCCCAGTTAAATAAAATTTCACAACTACCGCCGATAAAACTTTATTTTCCTCATCACTAAGTAATACGTTCCAAATATTTTTAACACAATAAATTCAATTAGAAATATGAACTGTTTTCCACCACGTTTCTCCCTCATTTTGCAGCAATCTTTATTCCCGTTTCCAACAATCTTACAAGACATTTTAAACTTTATTCCAGTTTTCCAACAACTTTTAAGTAATCACTGATTAATTTTCATACCAACACAGCTATAAGACATATTTTTAACTTGCTAAGATCTTTTTAAAACATTGAAAGAACACCTTTTTCAAACACACATCTTTATCCTAGTTTGAACTATTACGATGAAACACACAGCACGTTCATACATATTTAATCTGTTTCTAAATATTTGTGCATATTTTTATGTGTAGTTTTCCCACTCCTGAATTTCTGCCATGAAATGTGTATATATTTTAACTTTTTTCCCTAGAAAATAAAATTTCCAACATGATATTACAGAAATAACACATATCCAGCTAGAAATGACTGCTATCGGAGCTGAAATCTGTCAAATTTCACAATATTTCAAGTTATTTTCCTAAAAGGGCAAATTTAACGTAAATTTCAAGGAAAATTGCAGCCATTTTGAATCTGTTTTACTATATAAGGAAGAAATAATAAATTTTTAAAAAGTGTTCCAGTTTTTGTATAAAATATGACTGTATGTTTTACCACCAGACATCTGCATGTTGACTCTTCAGCTGCAACAGCTGTAATTTTGGTGCTGTGAATGAAAAATATTTTAAAAGTTTGTTGAACTCTCTCAGTTATAGGGCAGTGGAGAAACATTGTGTTGCGACGCCAAGGGCTCATTCTACCTGATGCTGAAAATGTATTTAAGTGAATAGATTCTCGGTTTTGTTAAATTTCCTAGAGTTCTTGGCCAACAGACCAGTAAAGTTTTCTCGACATATCCAAGTCTGTTTCTTCCTTCCATTTCAAAACTCATTCATACCGACGTGTTCGATTCTCTTCATCATTTTTTCAAGATCTCCTCAGCTCTTCAGAGTGTGTTTTAATTGAAATGATAGTTTTTAATGTATAATATTTTTTTCTCAGTTTTCAAGAAACTTGAAATTTTTTTCTTTGAAAACATGAGCAATCAAACAAATAAGCTGTTACCTGGCTTTGAATTCAAAGCAATACTAATACTCGCCAACTCTTTTAATGATTACCAAGAATACATTTTTTTGTTTAGTAATATAAACAATACATTACTTAATAATATGAGGAACATTTTTTTTCTCAAGCTAATAAATAACAAGTCACATTTTCAAATCATTGATAAGTTGAATACAGTTGTATGTTCTTCCATATCAGTAATAGCTAATTCTTTAATGATAATTTTTTTTCTGCAAATTGAAATCCTTGTGCATTGCAAAACTTCTTTTCGTAACTGTGGTACATTGTCTATTGACTCAATGCATTGTTTTCACCAGATTATCTCTTACATGGTAACTTGCTAATCTACCTTGAATTATAAGAGCATAAGCTTGCATATTTGCTGGAATTGGTGTATTTGCAATAATTTCAATTCGTGAATCAATCATGCTATTTGTAATTGTGTCATCCTGTTTGCTTACATCAAACACAAATAATACTCACCTACTTTTAAATGATTCGGGTTCTAGGATTTGTGAAATGTTTTTGTTATAATACGTTTCCTGAAACTTTGTATACATGTCATATGAAATAAAGAATTCCCCATTGGCAACATTCATATTTAAATTCACATAGGGGAAAGCTTGACTGTTTAGATACAGTTCAATATTTTTCATATCACAATTATCGAATACTGATCTATCTACTTTTAAATTGTTTTGTCGATTTATTTGAAAACAAATGACAACATAATCTCGGTTTTTCCGACAAAAAACTTGATTTCACAGTCCAAATCTTTTTTGCTAATGGTAGAATTGGAAATACCCCTAAACCCCACGATCTGAATGTAATGTCACACTGCTTAATTCAAATGTTATATCTTCCTCATTACTAGCTATATCATATATGGCATTAAAATGCTTATTGCCTAATAGAATAACTAATTCTTGTTTAGCATTTAATATGACCTGTTTGTAGTCTTAGGCAAAGCCCAAAACCATACTTAACAGCATAACAACTTCGTATTTTCCTCCTTGGTTTATTTGTAGTGAGTAATCACTAGCATTGCTCCACCCAGCCATAAGCCCTGTATAAAGATTGTTTACAGTTCCCGAGAGATAGTTCTTTATCGTGGAAGTAATTCCAACATCTTGTGTTTGATCGATTTCCACACCATTGAGCAGATATGCAATTCTGTCGATTAAATTAAGTATTCAATTTCTTACTATTTTGTACTTACTGGATTACTTGCATCGGCTGTCTTTTTAATTGTTCCACTAAACCTTAAACTTGATTTCGATGATAATGTGTAAATATCGTGATTTTGTATTGAAATCCTTATTTCCGAAGGAAATGTATAAAGATCTGCTTGGGATGGTTCATACATGTGTATTTACATATTGGTGATTTCAATTTCATAGCTGATCGGTTCTTCAACTTTAAGTATGTCTTTCATTTCTATTAACAGTATATCCTGATTCTTTTAAATACAATTCATTGCCTCGTATCAACATCACAGGTAACTTATTAGAAGTGAGCATTGTATGCTTTCGTTTATGTCTTTTTATACTTCCTTTCTTCGAAATACGTTCCTTAGTAAAATAGTTCTTAAAAAAACTGCCTACTTTACGTCCGAATTTAATATTAGGGATTATGATTGAAATGAGCAACAGAATGAAACTGTTTATATAGCTTTTAAAAAATGTTAACTAACTGTAATTTTTTGTTTCTAAAATTAACCAGTTTACCATCTTGATCAACAATTCTAATAACTATTTATCGACACGATTAATTATTACTGGAAGATATATTAATGTAGTATGTTTTTCAATTATTTTATATCCTGGAGTCACAGCACATGTGAATTCATGTCATGTATTTGTCGGTTTTCCATTCAAACATGAAAAACCTACAGTATTAACATTTATATGACATACATTTACCAATAATATATTAATTTGTTTTGAAGAGATGTGTAATTCATTAGTGGGATACACTCTCTGTACATAGCCCAACATATTTGCAATTGAATTGTCTTCCGAGAAATCGATATCGACGTTACTATACATTGCACGAATGTATTTGGATTCCCATATAGTCTGATATGTACATCTTCAGGTAATGCCACTTTAATGGATGTTTAAAGGTCATCCAACTCATAAGATCCTACCAGTATCGCAATCTTGTATGTTTTTTCACCTATATTAGCAGTAAATGATTGGTTATGTATATCAATGTTTGGTATACTGTTGTAAGTAACGTATTCGATTAGACTTATTTGCCTTTATCCATCTAACTCCAATGCAGGGAAATATACCACACACAATTGCGACGAATTTCCTCTTAATATCAACATAATTGACATATTACTAATATGTTTTACTATTACAATTACTTATATACCCTATTTATAGCCAAAAAATGTAAACATAAATGTCTGCAATTGATTGTATTTGGTAATTGCTCTGTTTTGTAATTATTCTTAATTGTGTATTTTTAAAATAATTATGTATTTCAATTGGAGAATATAAATCTCCTAAACTGTGGTAATACAATGATTGATTTACATTTTTAATTAATGTAACCCAATGCATTCTTTCATTTTGTTTCGAATCTAAATTAACAATCGTACATTCGCAAAGATTTGCTTTCTTTGGTAAATCGTCTCTCATATACACACCTCGGAAATAGGGAATATCCATTTTCTTTACAAATGCATTAATATCTTTGTTTGTTAATGCATGTTTTGAAAGACTATTTAGGACTTTCTGCATTTTTTCCAAGTTTGGAGTTTTTTTTTTTTTTTGGCTTTGTCCAACTTTTTAGGGTTTAAAATACATTCCTTTACCTTTTGATTTAACTGTTCTACTAATTGTCGAAACCCCTCCAAGGATTGATCCAAAAGCCATTAATGCTGGAAATAGGAACAGAATGATTTCTCCTTTCTTTGTTTTTCATTTGGTTTTACATTTTAAGCCCATGTCTTACTTCACCTTCGCGTTCATAACTTTATCAGCAACCCAACCCAAGCTGCAAGCTTTTCACCTGTAGATATAGATGGATTCTTTATCGGCTAGAATTGTATCCGCTATACGTCTTTCTTTCAAATTGTTTGTTCGATCGTAAACTATATCGTAATCTTTACACGCATTATCCAAAGAGTTTATTCCTTGATCTTTCTGTGACAAAAGGTTTTGCAAGTTTAGTATCTGATCTACAGTAATTGTATTTCGTTAGCTGCAATTCAAATGGTAATTTATTAACAATATATTCAATACACCAGATCCTTTTTTGATACGTTTAAAACCAGTCATCATTTTCAACTGAATGCGAAACCTATATATATATATATATATATATATATATATATATATATATATATATATATATATATATATATATATAGACCTACATTTATAGTTTTATATTAGTATATTATGCAATAACGTGTAATTGTGTAGAAATCAAGGTTATAAAACAAAATGTACATCTGCAGGTAATTGTAAATACAAAATAAAACATAATTGAACAGAAACATTGTATTCTTTTACCATCAAATATAGGTTGTATAATAAGCAGTCCTTCATGTGGAAAAACTTGTGTTATTATGTCTCTGTTGGAGCATCCGAATGGACTTAAATTTGAAAATGTATACGTTTTTTCTAAAACAATACAAGAGAAATATCAATGATTAACTAACATTTTATTGTTAATTGAAGGAATGCGATATTTCCCTTTTACAAATAAAGAATATATAGTGCCTCCGAATGAAGCATTACCCAATTCCGTATTTATTTCTGACGATGCTTGGTGTGAACCGCAGGGTGGAATAGAGCAATATTTCAGTTTTGGTCGACATTCAGACATTGATTGTTTTTATCTATCGCAAAGTTACACACGTATACTGAAACATAATTGATGCAATAATGCTAATATGGTAAGTGTGTTTAAAATGGATAATATGAATCTGCAACATATTTACAATGATAATGTTTTAGGCGATATGATATTTACAAAGTATAGATATATGTGTTTTTACTGCTGGAAAGAAAAATATGGTTTTTTGGTGATTATACCAACACTTCCCCTATATAAAGGCAGATATAGGTCTGGTTTTGACAGTTTTTTATTTCCAGGTAAAGAATGATGAGTATTTCAAAGTTTGGACATAGAAGTGTAAAACAATCATTACAATATTTGTTTAACCAAAAATCGCGATTTGAACAGACATATATTACATAATATGGGTATGGCTTGTGAAAGATAGTGATGCAGTAAATAAACGTTATGTGGAAGACTTAACCACTGTTACGCTAAACGTATATAAATCAGAATAAAACAATATTCAAGAGAAATTTATAAAGTTAGTGGATTTGAATGATAATGTTTATAAAAACACGAGTGCAATTGCAAACATTTTAAGCAATATTAGCACCGATTTGCAGAGTAATGAATTTAGAATAGAAGAATGTTTAAAAGGATTTACTAAGGATTTTAACAACATGACAAACATAGTTTTTACAGCACAACATACGGAAATGCAACAAAATTTAAAAGTTGTAATTAATGAAGTGGTAAACGATACTATTACAAAACAACTGAAATGTGAATGTAACAAATAATGCAATATATAAAGCTGAATTGATTAATAAAAGATTTTGTTTTGTTACACAGGCAGATTTGAGAGAACAAAATAATGATTTGGAAACATGAATAAATTATTTTATTAATGATTTGAAAGCTAAAACTTTAACAAAATTAGATATTGTTTTAAGTAATGTCGATAAGATTGAAAAAGCCCAAAGTAATCGACCTACATCAGTTAGAAAAACAACAACTTAATTCATTTATAAATAGATTGCATTTAATGTAATATAATCAACACATGTATATATATAACGATTCTCACACATGCCTTACACATCCATCTGCCTGTGAGACTGGCGAGGAGGGACTTTATAAATGTAATTCACACATCATTAATTGATAGAGAAATTAATTGACTAACATGCTTAATTGATAAAGAAACTGATTTATTAACATGCGTAATAAAATTCCACCTCTCCTAAAACACGTCTGTCTAGCTGCGAGCTCAGTGAAGCACTGTTTGATTATAATCTTCAGCTCGGAAATTTCAAACAAAACAAATGTTTCAAAATAAATTAAAATCAATCACGTAAATAAATCGCACCAGGAGCTCCCCGAAAACACAACCATCCACCTCGGAGCTCACTCGATGAATGAGTGGATCGCATGACATGCGCCTGCATATATATATCTTGTTATTGTGTTCGATTAATTTATAGGGATCATTTTTTATTCATTTTAGATCATTAATTCCATACTCACGTTATTCTGTTCGTTCGTTATACCTCTCTCTCGTGTAAATTATATTGCTAGCATACAGCTTGGGGTAGTAAAATCATGTTACATTTAATTCCATGCTGGAGAGTCACATAATTGCACTTATTATTCATGTAGTTGTGATAATTTGACATTTGTGATTCGAAGCGTGGAATTTATTCATACTTAGAACTCGTTTAAACACTCTGAAATTATTTTTTCTCTCGTGTGTAACAGTTAATTCCATTCGGAAACAGTCGTCGTCTATTTAATCGCTTGTCTTAACTAACACATATATCGCATCTTTCAAAATCCCCTATCCACCAACACCATCTACGAGCAAATTCACTACCAAACCAAAACAAATTTTCACTTAGACCACTCTTGCACCAAACTATATATATACACACACCATACACAACACGGCACACCTAATCCGAGTACCAGAGCTTCGAGGGTAAGGACGTACCAGAGCTGCTGCCCACAAAAGGAAAGAAGGAAAACCCTTAAAGCACTCTTGCAACAAAAGAAGACCCTTAGTGCACTCTTGCAACAAACTATACATGTATTACAAAATCCAGGGGAAAAGAATTATCTGATTAAAAATTAACCCTTTTTGATTAACACTTTCAATACACTTAATCCCTTTCAATTAATTAACCCTTTAATTTAATTTAACCCTTTCATTTTTTCGGATTAAATCGGATTAAGGATTAACCCTTTCAATCAAATCTATAATTCATCAATTAATCCACTGTGGCCTAGAACCCCGTCGCCCCTATTACTACTGTAAAATGGAATTAAGTTACTTATTTTCCTAAAGATTTATTGATGTCTACATTTGGAAAGATAAGCTCATTTTGTGCACTAGTAAAGATAGTAAATTTCTGCTTTATATGCTATTTTTTTTTTTTTACTTTGATTAATTTCGCGTTACGTAGGTAGTTGTTTTAGGTTCTTAGAAAAACGTACAGTACGACAAAATATTTTCACTTTTTATGGTGATTTCTTTCCTATTTGTAAACAGTTTTGTTTTTATTAGTTTGCAGCAATGAACGTACGACGGACGTACGAAGTTTGGTTGTAAAAGGCTCGGCTGGGAGACGGACGAATGTATGAAGTACGGACGGACGCGACGGGTTGTTGTAAATCCTGCCTTAGTGTGGTCAGAGTAAAGTTAACTTTGCATTAGGTGACGAGCAGTTGCAACGGGGGCGTGGTAGGACAGAATGTTCCTAATGTAGGCCTACGTATGTGGGCGAAGGTTCCCGTGGAACGAAAGCTGCGAGTCCTTGCTACCGACATCCTGTCAACCCTCTCGCCCTTGTACAGGAACTTCCGTACATACTCTACGTGGACCGCTTCCACAACACAGCAAAGCTGAGAAACAGGTCGATGTTGTAGTCACAGGGACGCAGTGACGAGGCTTTCCCTTTGATGCCTCCGTACCCATTCTCTGGTTGGTTGCGCGAGGCTATGGCAACGGGTCTCGTCCGATTAGCTACTGATGGGCGCTGCGAAAGTTTCCCTATAGGCCGGGTAGACGGCTAACAAGTACGTTACCGGGCACTGATTGGCGAATGGCGCGGTGTCCCCACATGCTGCTCGCCATTGACGCCATTTTGCTCTCTGTCCTTTAAGGTCGTATCTCAATTTAAAGAATACTCTCGAGAGAGAGCACTCTTTCGCACAACCTAGCGAGAACACTATTTCGCGCTCTCACTCTGGGAATTGAGACAACCACTCTCTCGTTTCTTTCGGACGTCAGGCAAACAGCTGATGCCAGAAGGCGGGAAATCATGCAGAGCTAAAATCGCGGCCATAGCTATTGTAAGTAATTTATGTGGGTTCAAAATCGTTCACAAGTAATTATAGCACTATCAGAATTATCATTAGCAGATAAAATACTATTATCTTTGTTTTATATTTTACCGTCATGTTACAGCAAAGTGACGAGAAAAAAAAAACGACACTTAGTCAGAAATTCGTATTTATATTTTTGTAAATATTTGTTACGTATATCATTTCGCTGTTCAAAACAGTTGAAATGATTCACTTACAGTTAAAATGCAACGTGGTTTTGGACCAGAAAGCTACTATAACCTCATTCAAACACGGAAATACTGACAACAAATATTGCACCTGCGAGAGAGCGCCAGCGCATACAACATCGTGCTCTCACTCTTTCGCACTTTCTCCGACGCATTGAGAAGGCCAGAGAGCGTTTTCTCTGACATCACAATGACGTCGCGAAATCGCTCTCTGGGCCAATTGAGACACGACCTAAGACTGTGAGTCTAATCGAACAAGGATGAGACAGCGAATGCAGAAGCGATGTACGTCGGTACACATCGCAACCAGGCAGGAGGCGACAGTCCGCTGCCGAGGAAGCTCGAAGTGAAGTGTTTGAAGGGTGGAGCCCCCCCCCCCCCCCCCCTTTTCAAACATCAGGCCGTGGAGGCGGGGGAGGGAGGCAGTTGCGAGCCACCCTGTGGCCGATAACCTCGCCTCCCGGTCGCCTAGCAACAGAGGGGGAAGGGGCCGACCCACCCACCACCACCCACTCCCTCTCGCGTTTTTTCTCTCCCCGCCTTCCCTTGCGCTGGGCGGGGGAGGGAGTGTGGGCCTCACGACCAGTAGTCCCCGAGACCCCGGCCTGCAGGTGACATGGCGAGCTGTCCGCCGGCTGGTGCAGCGCCGACCCCAGGTAACGGCACGACGTGTCTGGCGTGAGCTGCGCGCGCCGCCCCCACACCCTGCCTTGCTGAACGACACTCGCCACCTTCAACTTCACTCTGGGGCTCGAACTCGGAACCCCCCCACGAGCCTTACCAACTTCGCCAAGGAGGTCCACGGGGTGCCCGAACATTACCTCATTATACGTAAAAGTGCAGTGTGTAATAATCTGAGGCGGGCGTTCCGAAGAAGCCGACTATTATCTCAGCGCCCGTAGAGAGACGCCTATGTGGACATGCTCCCACCTCGCCAGCTTCAGCCGTTCTTTACAGAACGAAGGTGCCGCGCCGGTGGAAAAGAAAACAAAATCTCCCGCGTTATTGTTGGTTGGTGGTGCAGGAGATGAGAGGAACCCGTGCGCATGATCTTAGCCTCTCCACCCCCCCCCCTTCTTTTATGACGTCGACGTCGACATAGTTGTGCGCAAGGGCTAGGCTTCGCCGTGCTGGACAGCCCCAACCTAAGCCCTTACGAAAATGTTCTGCCCGGACTGAGGTTATGAACGCGCTATCGAATCGATGTTCTCGCCTGCCAAGATACGTTACAATATCAAACTTATCGAGCATCGGTAAAACAGAAATTGTGTCCATATTTTAAGCGGTAGGGTTGTTTGCTGTCAGATTATATATTTTTATTCTTAAAATATTTGTTAGTTGGTTAGTGAGTATGATAAATTTTGCAAGAATTGGCGTATTAATTAAAAGCTCAAGGATTTTTAACTATTAACTATGTGGAGGAAATTTGTGGTTCAGGCCTTATATTTAATTCGACGATTCTAATTTCTTTTACATTGGGAAACGTTTTTGATGAGAGAAAATGTGACGTACAACACAGTTTTGTGGGTGGATACGTATAGAGCAGGTATTTTCTAATGAACATTAGTGGGCAATATGTTTATTAAACGTTAGTTTGACAGCATAGCTCAACGTACTTATTTTTCTGACATTTTGCTTATTTTGTGTTATGGTATATGCCAAGTACCAACAATGCTTTTTATAAACCTTATCCAATATCTGTATGCACGCATATCGATGAATGGTGACGGTTGATGATAAAATTTGTACCATATAGCTACGCTGGTTACCTATATCAAGTGTATCCTTAAAGAATAAATACGTGTTGCTAAAAAGACGTTCACTCAACCAGGCTATTCTGGGCTGTTTTCCATGCGTGAGCCGTGAAATATTTCGATATATCGATATGTGTTTATTAGCACAGCTACGGTATGGTCAAGGAACTTTCTGATATGAGCTCACAATATTATATCGTCGATGTTGCAACTTCAAAGGAATCGAAATAGACGTTAAGTGACAGTGCCTCGTTGCAATAGCACTTCAGAAGCACCAGTGTGGATATTCTACTCACTGAAACTCTGCTATATTGGAGTTAATCCATCAAATGTCGAAATTTTTTTAATACTTTTTTTGTTGCTTTCACAACAGAGTTTTGTACTTTTAGAAGCCAGCATTTTGCAAAAAAAAAATATCACTATCGTCAGTACAGCCTAAAACATTTTTCGATTATAATTCTTTTCTCTATTTTTTTGTTTCCCAATTTCGTGACGTCGCACTATATCGACATTCAGTTGTTCAGTTTGCAATGCTTTTTTTTTTTTTTTTTAAATAACCGCGGTGGTTCCAAAAGAATAGAATTGCAATCCGACGGGCAGGAAGGGAAAAAAATACATATTTGGAAAGTGCCGTTAATATTTTATCAGCTTCGCGTCAAAAATTGACAAAGCTCAAATTACAAAATTGTATCAGTTTTGTAGACAATAACAGGCCAATTATGAATTTTTAATTAAAAATAATAATAATGCTATATTGGGTTGTCAAACTGTTTAGTCTGGGAATATTTTCATTGTCATGCCAGCAATAAATTATATTTTGGTATACCAATAAAAAGTAATAAAAAAGGTAAACTAGGCAGGGTTCACAGCTTGCAGGAAGGCGGTGACGGAATTGGCAGATTTTGTAGACAATGATCACGTGACATGATTTTGTATATAATAATGGTGACGTATTTGGTATTTCATATTTTGTATCTAGCGAATGTTAGCAAAAATACAAAATTAAAAAATAAGTAATGCATAAATAAAATTACTTTTGAAATAAATAACTGTACATAAAATACACTAGGCATGTTTTCAAAAGCAAGTAAGTTTTGAACTTTTTGAATTTAGATAAAAATATTTTGCATTGTTAATGTAATAATGTGTTGCCGTGAGTGCTAAACAAGCGAGTGTCGACAATGTCAGAAGTGATACCTGCCAAATCACGAATTTATAAAATAACTAAATTTGTCACTTCGGACGTGGCGTAAGAGTGTTGCTTACACAGTTATACATAATGTAATTTTTTTATTCAATTCATACATTCTATAGGTCATACATCTGAAAGATACATGCAGAAATTATAACATTATCACAAAAATATTAACAAAAGCATGTTTTATCTTCAGAAAGTTTAAAGTCACCTTGCACAGGTATAACCTGATTTTTATCATTGCCAGCAACTTACCTAAATTAACAGTTTAATTTTTAAACCAACATTACTATCCTATATATCTTCCGCTTTCTACAAGTCTCTTCCTTCTTGTGTTCAAGAACGTACTGTGACATGTATACCAAACAACATGCAATTTTTTTAATGGGATGGGCAGGGAAAGTAGAGCTTATTGCCTTGCAAAATTTGTGCATATTCAATTTTTTGTTATATATCTTCACATTCAGTGTATACTTTTGCCTGCAGCATTCATAATTACTTCTATAAAAAAAAAAAATTTCAGGAAGAAATTAATTTGAACCATATGAATTCAGCATGGTAAACAAAATGCATCATACATGTTCAGGAGTGCACAAACTGGGGTAGAGGACTACACTGTACCACCCAAAAAAAATTGTGGGCAGGGTACAACATAATATTTATAAAACCCCCCACCAACCTCTTTCTTTCCCAAATTATGTCATGCTGTTTAGTGTCTAAATAAATTGGGCGGCAACAGCAAAATTTTACAACCTGCTGCAGAAGAAATGTTTTTATTCTGCTCTGTTTCCTTAATGGGGAATGGTACACGAAAGCACCCAATTTTTGTCAAAAGTTGTCTTTTTGAAGGTTTATCAAATTTTATGTTCAGAAAACATAAATAATAATTTTGAACACCTTCTTACATTGTTAGATATTCACTCCCGCTATTATTATCAGAACACTGATGGAAGATAATAAATAGATGCATCACGGAGCCTTCTCGAAGCATTAAATTTACAGTCAGCTATTTCAGCTTGGAACGAAGTTCCTCATCCTTACTTTCTTGAGACCAATGCAAGTTGTATGCAAAACAAAATAAACTATATGGACACACGTTGCACAGTTGTTTTTGCTTAATTTGAATGTAAATATTTTGTGCGCAAGGTTAGTAAATTTTGCTCTTATTTGTAATATACAAAATTTTCATTCAAATATCTCGATAACCTAATGGGAAAATATACTATTTTATAATAGCTGAGGCTCTGTTTGAATAAAATGATACATACTGTATATTTGTTGTTGGAATAAAGAGAAAGAATATTTTAAAAAGTGTTCAGTAACCATGAACCAACTAGGGTATGTATTCTGTAACTACCCACAGCGCAAAGATTTATCCACTGAAGTATTGCAATGAAGTGGAGAGGTTTTGAGTGCCAATGAGGATAAAATTAGGTGAATATGGATGGTGGAGGAAAATGGGAGTACCCTGAAAAAAACCTTTAAGCCAATGGCAATGTCTGCTGTGTGTACCGCATGTGAAAATCCAGGTGACCCCTGAATCAAAACTATATAGTTTTCCTCACTGTGGAAGACGATGTGCCCCCGTCCCTTGATATTGGCATTAACTAGTTACAATCCTATGGCATCATAAGATACGTGTTGTGTATTGTGCAGACTGGTGACTGATGCAAGGGGCTGACGCAGCGGCTGCAGGCGAGGGGCGGCAACACAGGCCTGGCTATGGAGGCTCCTCTAGCCATGGACTGCTACGAGGACATGTTCAAGGAGATCACGAGGAAGCTGTACGGCGAGGACGATAATATGGCCACAGGTATTGAAATAGTAGTGTACATCATGTTCTTCACTGTAGCAATGGTAACTGCCCAAGCTTCAGAATGAGCCTTGCTGAACAAGTCTCGGCAGACATGGTCAGCATATCGTGTAACATCGTCTTACAATTTATTGATACTGTGTGCACACTTGTTTTGTCTCCCTTCAAGACAAACTGATATTTTCATGGTATCTGTAGTTCACAGAATGGCAGGGTTTTATTTAATCTATGGTTTTAATTTTTAAAAAGTTATAGATGTTTTGAAATATTAAAAACTGATCAAGTTTTCTGAGTCTAGGTGATTAAAGAATAATCCATTTGCAGGTGTAAGAAATTTTATTGTAATCACTTTTTAGATATTGCAGCACAGGATAGTCAGTTATATCAATCACACTTTGGGTGTAGGTACCCAACAATTGATCACCACAATGGACCCACCTACCTGGTACGTGAACTGTGCAGCTTAGTGTTTAAATTAATATTTTTCTGCAAAACTGTCATAGATGTACATCCAGTGTGCTGATCTATGAAAAGAAATACACACTTGCGGTCACTTTCTAGGTGTTACACATATTATAAACCCTATTTCAGAGCTCTTCAACATAGCTAAAGGCTGCATTTGCATAGTGCTGTATCTCAAAATACACACATTGGAAATATACAAAAATACTTAGGGGCCTCGTACTGAACCTTGCTACAGACTTCCAGCAGCAAAATAATAGTCACCATTTAAAGTCCCATTCATACATGCAGTGCGATGAGAACACGTCACGCCAATCAAGAGCCCTGTGCTTAGTAGGATTGGAGCACGTGGATGTCCATGGCATTATTGTTTTAACCACACCTGTGCTTCTTGGCCTCAAATGCAAAAACGAGCTCCAGATAGATTAAGCCCTTGGTCTTGGTGCCTACATTGATAAGGGACAGGTGTTGCTGCTTCTACTCCGTTCAGAAGTACCAGAAGAACACCAACTCCAGCTTCCTCAGACTGCTCTCACTTGTATGTATTAACTTTGGGCTTTTGGGTCCTGCCCAACATTCCTGATACTTGTGTAGACAGCAGACTCTGGTACCAATGTCTGTCATGATGGCCTCTAACTTCTTCAGGATGCCTAAGTTGAGGTATCAGTACCCAGCATCACCGTGGCACAGTGTAGATGCCCACACTGCATGCTTGGGCATCAGTTCATCCTTTGCCAATTCCACCTTCAGCACGTGCGCCAGGGCATCCTGCATGTGGTGTACTTCTCAGTGAACATCTGCATCAGCAATAGTGTCTACGAAGTTGACTGCGATGATGTTGCATGCCTCCTCAGGGCACCCCTCTGGAGACAGGTAGGATAGCCACATGATTTCCTGCCACAGCTTCTGCCGTGACTTTCCTGGTCGCTGTGTGAAGCTTCACAGTTTGGTATGGTCGGCATGTCATAGGCACTAATCATTGGAATGTTGCTCCAAGGTCAACGCCATTGTAGGATACTACAGGCAATGTAGTTCTAGCAGAGATTGCAGCATACTCACATACTCAAAACGAGGCCTCTCCATGCAGACGCAAAGCAGTAAGCCCACTGTTTATGTAATAAGCCATTTAGGGTAGCGACTATCTCAAACTGATACCGGTACACCCGCCACAGAGTCTGACAATCATAGCAGGTGGGATTAACGGCGACCCTCTTCCCACTCCTGACTGAGTGACAATAAACAATGAAAAACTGCTGACCGCCCTCCGCAGTTGCCTGATTGGTCACTTGTCCTATTTCCCCTATTTACCTCGGCTGTCGGTTCAGTGGTAGTGGAACCACACTCTTCACCTGGCTCACCATGTTTACATTCACTAATGGTAATCATTTGACTGTTAAAACTGCTAATTTGACTATTCACACGATTAATTTGACTATACACACAGTGTTGTTCACACTACTAACATGGGTATGCACAGTTTAATTCACACTAATTATTTTATTATTCAGGCTATTAATTTTTTGTGCTCACTTGGCTACTTAGCCCCTCAATGCTCACAGTGGTTACAGTTTGCCAGACGTCTTTCTCGTAAGCATTCACTGTGATGCGTGCTCACTACACATTCAATAGTGTGTGAGCTACTGTTATTACTTTTTTATTTATAAATTGATAAATTAATTAATATCTTCATCCATCTTCCAACACCAACCTTGCAAGTCACCTAGGGCATGGCTGGTTCCATGGCGGATAGACGTCTCGTTAAATGAGCTAAATTTATTTCTCATTTTTTCTCAATAGTATAAAAATGCATTAAGCTATTATTTACAAACTCCAACTGTCCATTCTTACTATTAACACTTCCTGTTCTTAATCATTCAGTGTAATTGTTATGCTAATCTTAACTATAATTAAAGTCCTAATCATTGTCTTGATGCCGTCGGGTGAGACACGAGACGAATAATGACACAAGTTACTTACGGTAGGTGGGCACCAGCAGTGCTTCCCAACCACTGCACTTCGAGACTCAGAGTTCTCAGCGATGCTGTTGGTTCTGTATGTCTGTCTCACCCGAGCGTATTTCCAAAACACTGACCAATACTAAACATTTTACCACTGTAAAATAGGCGGGAGGTTTGCTGTTCTGACTCTACAAGTAAATGTACATGTTTACACTGAGTACATACCATTTATTGATTTCCAATTACAAAGTTGTGCCAGAAAAATGAGTTAATGATTGAAAACTCGGACGTGTCTAGTGAATTCCGTTGGGCTCTTACCCCCAGCTCGTAATTACTCTAGCACACTCTTAGATGGATGACTTCTCCGGGGTGTTTGAAATCACAGCCCCCACAAGGAAAAAGGTCTACAGCCATTAGAACGGACTGTAGGTTTTTCCTGGAGACAGGACACGGAGAATTACAAAATGAGCATTTAACACGTGTGATTATTTGGCGTCCCTATCGCGGACTCGTCAGGACGTGTCTCCCAGCACGTGGTGACTGTCTTTACTCATAGCCGGCTAGGGCGGAAATAATGTCACCGTACAGATTATACAAATTACACAAATAAGGGTGATACACTATGGAACACAACATGAATGGGCATGCAGAGACGTGAAAGTATGTTTATGTGGCACGGAAGGCGCTGAATAAAATGCTTAGCGGACCACGTGGTGCAGGGGTGGAATTGCAATAGTTTTCTGTAGAAACCGCAAATAATTACTGGACAAGTGATAGCGGTATTGGGAAAATTACTCCCCTGAAGATTTAAGCATTTAAGAACTTGTAGCATGCCTAATGGCGAAAAAATCATGTGCAAAAAAACACGTGGTCATACATACAAAAGCATCAATCATAAAAAATACACAGAACCCTGAATAAAACAATACATATTACCCTGAAATTAATTATAGCGCACATGATATTACAAAAATATACCCTTAAAGTGCACGGATGGTGCAGATACGGACTTGACGATATCTGACCCCGTGGCCATGGGCGATGAGGCCGTAACACAATTAAACATAAAAAATACCCTGAAATACATATATAGAAATATAGCCCTTAATATTGCACATAGCAATTAAGCAGAAATTACAGTTAAAAAGTCTTTGGTGTAGGCGGATGGCGCCTGATTTAAAAGTTGCGTGGGCTGCGTGGCCTCTCCGACATTTTTTCCTCCTTCTCTCGTTTAAGTTCTAAAAAGCCATAAGGGCTGCAAATTACTAAGTTAAGTGGAAGCATAATGCTGGGGAATGTCTGGCAAAACGTATGCAAAGCAAAGGTTAACCTGTATACTAAAAGTGCTATGGAAATCTAACTCAATGCAAAAAGGTTGAAGTGCGTACGTGACAGCGTCTTACCTCGCCAGCTCTCCTCGACAGACTGCCCAGAGGCAGGGGTCGCGCGGAACTACCATGTCTGCCTACGGGGTTCACACAAGCAAACTTTTAAATTGTGAATTTTCTGTGTTCGTTGATTGTTCTATATGGAGGTGTTAAGGCCGGAATAATAACGTCCTTATTCTCCGCACAGTGCGCAGTTTGAAATTTAACCAAATATTATGTAACACTTTAGGAACATACAATTTTTAACATTTTAAAACACTTGGACCCTGAAATAACATAGAAAGACATGGTTTACACTTTAAAATAAATATCCTACTATGGGAAAGTTCAGGTTATCGCCTCTTCGTGCACGTGCGTACCCACATGTCACGTGAGTGGTGAGCACCATCATGGTCTTAACACTGCTTGCTGTTAGCCGGCATCAGTTTTTATACTACTGTCACTTAATCGTCACTCATTAATTACACATATACTATCAACATGACCACTGCCATACATTTATATCATTCCCATATCTGTCACTTACAAAACAATTCCCACTTTCTTACAATCCAGTCAGTCAGTCTCATTCTTTGCTTTCCCATCGTTCTTACAAAACAATTCCCACTTTCTTACAATCCAGTCAGTCAGTCTCATTCGTTGCTTTCCCATCGTTGAGTACACTTGCACTAATAGTTATTGAACACTCCTGACACAAGGCATGCTGAGCTTTTATAGCTGAAGTGATTTGGCCCAAAAGGTTCTTTACATCTTGAGTTGTGCCACTGGGGGTTATGCTGAGAAGAGTCAGGTAATAGCTCCAAGTCATTGACTCCTGCATCAGGCAGGACGAGATGTCAGTCCTGTTAGCAGTAACCGGGCAGAGTTGTGGGACCATCGTCCAAATGCTACACACTGCACCGTTGACATAGTCTTGAGAAGGGACAACCAACCACTGGGCCCACCCTTGGGGAGGGGAAACGGTGTGGAGGCAAAGTGACAGTGTGTAACAACACAAATACACAACTATATCCATGTCAGTGTTGTAGTGTGTGGTGCTACTTATTGATTCTGATCTAAAAGATATTGTATGCAATCAACTAACACTGTGTCTGGTTCTTAACATGTTGCATTAGCAGTAACAGTGCGTCGATATCAGTAAAAGGTAATAGATATTGTTTTTCATAAGCAGTTTAAGATCCTGACAGAATCCCTCTCATTTTTTGATGGTTCCAGCAAACCCCCGGCCACACATTCCCACGTCAGAATACGAGCATGGGGATGGAAGTGGCACGCTAGCAGCATTTGGCTTGGCGGCACTGATGCAGAATGGCTTCCAGCCAGCAGCACTGCCGCACCCCAACCTGCAGGATCGGTGGGTGTCGAGCGATGAGGCCCTGCCATGGACTATCTCCAAGGTGGCCAGCTACAACCCGGCCCAGCGAGTGTTCCGGTGTGCCGACTGCGATAGTGTGGGCTCCCTTGCACGTGTGGCCGAACACTGGTTGGGTGCCCACGCCAACCTGCGTGTCTTCCAGTGCCCGCAGTGCCCATATTCAAGTGCGTGGGCCCGCTGCGTGCGCATGCACCTTGCTCGCCAGCACAACATAACTGAGGACTCATTGGGACCACTGCACAAGGAGAGCCCTGCTCTTCAAGAGGTCAGTGTCTCCACTGTACATGGACAGTGTCTGCCTAGTTACAATACTCCTGCATTTTTTTATGCATGCAAATAATCTGTAGTTTTTTTTTTCTGTTTAACAGGTGAATAATTTTTAGATCTATAATCCAGTTACAGGAAGAAATAAGTGAACTGTAAAATCTAAAATATGTTTCAATGCATATTTGTGTGTCCATCTGGAAGGGGATGTGGGATGCAAGCCAAGTTCTCTAACCAAATAGTAACATGCCAGGTTTTTGGGAATTATTGTAAAATGGCTACCCATGTAAAACCAAAACTGACCAATTTTGGTCCATAATAAACAAAAAAATTGCCTTGAGAGAGTGCTTTTTTGTGTGAAATCTGTGTTTAATTTTCTCTGGTGCAAAAACTTGTTTGTTAGTGAAACATTAGGGGCCTAATTTAATTCAGTGTAAAAAGTCTTCCAAGTTAAACTATATCTCAAAAGGATATACACAACATTCCCTTGTCACTCAACAGTATTAACACAGAGTATCACGTAATGCTTGACAAGCACATTGTCCATTTTCCATGGCTTCTTACAGAAAAATTGTAAGATTTTTTGAACAAATGATTATATTTATTCAGTAATCAGATATTTGAGTAAAATTACTTTCAGAAGGGTATGCATGCTCTCCCCTTGTTGCCAAAAAAGTGTGAATACTGTATATACTTAGTGCTTAATAACTTTTAAGTGAGCATGAGACCATTTTGAGTGGCTTCTTTCAGGAAAATGGGAGGATTAGTTAGTATAATATTAATATAATTTCAATTGTTAGAAGTCTTCTAAATAAAATAATAGATACCCAGGAAAATATACCTAATCTCCTCATGTTGCAGAAAAAAAAAAGAGGAGAGCAGCGTGTACCCTTTATAAATGTATTTCTAGCTAGCCAGAAGTCCAACTTCAAGTGTTTATCATGCTAAAAAGTAGAACACAATTGTTTTTATTTTACATGTAGACATGTCCCTTTTAAAAATGATACCTAAGAAATATAAAGGATATGAAGTTAAGAGTCAGAGGGACTTGACCCAAAATACGTGATTTTCTCACCGAAAAGATACCTGGTGCATCGTGGTTGTTATGCCCATTTTGCACGCCGGCTGTTGAGGATTAGTGTTGCACTAGTGAGGGGGAAATGGAAGGGAAGTTTTCATCTTATCGCTGTAAACATCAGCTTGTCTCCTTGCTGTTCCCGTATACCTGAGAATGCTAAACAGACTGTGCCTGGATCCCTCTTTCTGCCACAGTTTTGATGTTTGGCAGTCTTAAGTTACGAATTAGCGAATAGTGTAAAATAAAATAGTGTAAAATGTTTTCAAATTCTTTGATATTTGTTCTGAAATATTTAAGTACGTGTACTAATTTACTATGGAAAATGTTATGCAATACATACTTAAGAGAAACTTTTATTTTTCAGTTTTTAATTACTTTAGTGTAGATAATTACTTTTAATATAATATTTAGTAGGCTATATATAATTTTTAGTTTAATCGAAAAACATTTTAATGGCTTATTTGTATTTGAATAGCATTATAAATTTTCCATATTGGTGGGGCATTTGGGAGTGGGACAGAGAGATCATGGAGAAAATCAAGATAGTATAGACATATTCATTACAGGAATTTTTTTCTTGATGATGAAAAACTTGATTTTTGGCAGTTTGTAATTGTACATATTTTTTTTGTAACACAAAAGTTATTTATAATCTTATTATAAATATTCTCAAACAGAAACAACAATCATGTCATTGATATTTTGCGCTATATAAAACACTGATGCAAATAATGGATTTATTGACTAAAAAAATGGCAAAGTCTTCTCAATAACATTTTTTCTTGGTATGAAATCACTTTTTCATCATTCAACTATACTGTACATTTAGTTTCGGCAGATTGTTTCTAGTTTATATACACAGGTGAAATCTCTCATTCAGTTCACTCCTGAAAAAATTTTTTTATCGTATTAACAATACTGAAACAGCGAACAAATATTTTGGCTATTGTATTTTAAATTTACATAGCATAACAGTTAGGACATAAAGCCTATGTGATTAATTTTGTTAGTACAGTACATTTGATACTAAGACATGACAGATTAGGCATTCTACTCACATATCTGTACTGTAGCATACGGGACTTATTGGTGCGCTATCAGAATATAATTATTTTAAAACGGACATCTCGCTACGAACCAACTTGATTTTAACCAACAAGAAACAATCAGAAACGACAAACCCCAAACAAGTCATATTGCAACTACGAAAATGTAACCAGTAAAATTTTATTAATGTTCAGTGGAACCTCGTTAGTAAATGTTTGGTTGTAGCAAATGAACTCGTATTACAAAGTGATTTTGTGGTCTCTTGAACCTGTGGTATGCAATTCAGCGTGTAAAAGCTGTTTAAAGCAAAATACGGACAGTACATATTGTCCAAATTGCTCCATGGATGAATTTTCACTAGACTTACAGAAACTCTCAATCTCCTGCACTTCACAAGGGGGCAAGTCGTCATTTTCTTTCACATAATCATTAAATGTTGACGTGACATCCAATCTTTCCTTCACTTCAGCCCAGATGCTGTCACTTTCTTCCACTGTGTCCAATGAAACTACAGGCAGTTTTTCTGGCACAGTGCTGAAACCTACCTTCCCAAAACAGTTCACAATTGTTTCTTGGCTCAATGAATCCCATGATGCGGCCAACATGTGTATGGCATCCAACAAGGAAACTGAGTAAACTGTTTTGATTGTCATTCTTTGCAACGATCTGGACACCAGACGCTTTCGATACATGTGCTTCACAGTTCGGATGATGCCCTGGTCGAGTGGTTGTAACACTGATGTTGAGTTGGCTGGCAGGAACTCAACGTACACATTTTTCATTGTGTCTTAAGTTTTTAGGGTGTGCTACACATTGGTCCATGAAAAGAAGAATTTTTCTGTTTTTGAATACCATTTTTCTGTCCAAACAAATCAAAAACTCAGGAAATATTTTGCATGTCATCCAAGAAGACATTTTGCTTTTGTACACACAAGGCAGCGACCTCACGTTTTTGAAGCAACGAGGTTTTTGTGACTTGCCTATCACAAGAAGAGGCAACTTTTCAGAACCATCCACATTTGTACAAAACAACACTTGTCATTCGTTCCTTTTTCTTTTTATTACCATGACATTTATCTCCCTTAAAGGTAAATGTTGAGTCAGGTAACAAATTAAAAAAGAGACCACATTCATCTGCATTAAAGACATCTTGTGTATTATACTCAGCCAACAGTGGACATACGGTTATGTTTTTCCATACACTCACTGTTTCTTCACTTACACTTGCAGATTCCCCACAAACAGTTTTGTATACAATTCCTACACGTTGTCTAAATCTGTCAAGCCACCCATTTGATGCTGTGAATTGTATGTTCAATCGCAATGCAATTTATTCTGCTTTTTGTCTTATTACTTTACCATGGAAAGAAATGTTTAAGGCTCGTTTATGCTGAAACCACTCCAAAAGTATTTCTTCAAGTTTGGAATATTTTGAAGTTTTTAACTTCTTTTGGTGAGGTTGTGCTGCTACAGAATGCTGAAGAAACTGGTCTTGTTTTGCCACAATACTGTTTACAGTAGAAACAGGCAACTGAAATTGTTTGGCAATTGTCACACGAGCCAGGTTGGGATTACTGCTTACATAGTTAATGATGTCCAGTTTTTCAGACACTAATAATGCTTTATTACGTTTAATAATAGGCTTAGATGTTTAATCTTCCATCTTGTCTAAGTCTACTGTATACACTAACACTTAAAAACAACTTCTTTAATCATGTTTAGTACACGAAGAAATGGTAAAATATAATTTCGGTAAGTTTGACCATAGAACACGCCTCACAAGGTCGAAGGAAGTTTTGATGAAACCTAAACCGCACACCACATTTTTTCACATGTTCAACCAAACATCTCTTCGCGCTCGTATTGATCCAGAGACACTGTTCTAATCCGTGCTCATATTATAATGGCCGTCTTGTCAAAGGTTTAGAACCAGTGGGGAAAATGTGGTGCAGGCGGATGAGCCGCTGGCTATCGTTCATTGGCGCATGCCCAATGTTTATATTGGTACTTGTTTTAGAAACAAATAGGGTTAGGAAGCATAGAATCTACAATCTACGTGTTATTTTGCCTCGTCGAGAGAAATGTGATATGTGAAATATGAAAGCAAAAGTTTTTTCCGTAATTCGACACCATAAAATTAAGGTGCGTGAATTATGCCAGGGTGAGAATTATGCCAGAAAATGTGTATTTAAAATTTATAATCTTAAAAATGGGTACGGTTTTAAACAAATAATGTGCTTTTTAATAGGGAAATTTTTATAAGCAGGAACATTTTAAGGGGAATAAATATTCATTACATGTATAGATTATTGTTTTGGGACAAAATTTATAAAGCGGGAAACTATCTTAAGTGGGAACTTCTTAAACGAACTTGACTGTAATTTAAATAACCACATTTATGACAAATTTTTTTCCCAGCAAAAAAAAATACGCATTTGGATACAGATTACTTTTTTTCCAGGAAATAAACTTTTGCTACAGTAACAACAGTTTTTCTTGATTTCTCATATAGTTCAATACAATAGCTTGGCAGTGTCGAAATGAATTTAGTGTTCATCATAGATACGATGGAAGCGCTGCACAGTGTTACATGTTAGATACTACTGCTGTGTGCGAGACTGTGATCACAACTGTATGTCCTCAGTTACAATGTAACCAACTTGTGAGTGCTGATATTGGTAATGTTTGACTCTCTTGTGACGATACTCTTTGTGCATACGTGGATGAAAACATCTTATGTAGTTAACATGTGGAAACGTCCTGTTTGTGTGAATAGAAAACATTCATATTGTACTGGATTCATACTCCAGCCAATATAAATATATACTAAAGTACTACAGGCGACTCCGCCTGCCTACAAGAGCCTTTAAGGTGACTAGGGCGTGCAGAATATTAAAGATGGGGATTTTTTTTAAACCTCCTTTATATAAACTCTGTAATACTCGCAAGTGAACAACACTTTACAATATAATTATTATGTTCAAACGGGAGAGCAATTACTTTATATTAATAATGACTGTGATGCAAGGCAACTCTGTTAATTATCTACGTAATGTCCTTACGACGTTTCCTTGGAACTAATTAACCTTGTAAGATGCCGAAGGCTGCGTCCCTCGACGTATTGCAACGGCGGCTCTGGCACACCCTCTCGTGGCCCTTCTTGAGGTCGGCCACTGGCTGACGTTCACACAGCGCCCTCACACTTCTAGCAGGCATCTGGCCATGCAACGAGCTTTACACTTCCCTATATTGCTCTTCGTTTGAGGTCTCGCCAAATGTTAGTAATCACCGCTTGACGCAATCCCTCATGTCCTGCTTTCCCGCTCAGGATTCACGCATGTGTGTTAGCTACGGTGCGTTTCTACCGCTACACTATGTTATACAGATTTGAATTCTAAGTTTATATAAAGTAATTATTCTTACATTTTTGTGTAGTTTTTCAGAATTTGATCAGTTGTATTCCATTGTCAAGTGCTTCTATAGTGTAAAAACAGTTCAAACCAAAATAGAACATTTCTTAAAACAAAAACCTTAGTATGTAATTAATAATGACAACAGAAAATGTGTAAAAGTAAAAATCTTTTTAGGAATATTTTTTGGCTCTTCATGTAATGGAAGGGTTGATTTTATTAAAGACTTAATATGATATTTAATAAGTATTTAAGTACATTTTTTCCTGAGTAAAGTTAAAATGAAAGTGACTTCTTTTGTTTTTAAAGCTAAATTTTGTATAGAAATTCCGAATTTTTAGGTTTTTGGGCTTGTACCAACATAAAAAAAAGTCTGCAGATTTGACCAAACAAACCTTGTTATTACAAAATGGCCAGTTTTTAGTCCCTTCAAATTTGTATTAATGAGGTTCCACTGTACCTACTTTAATTCTACACTCTGAGACATGCATTAAAATTAACGATAAATTAAACAAGTTGTGGTCTATTGGATTGGGCTTATTAACGTTCCCCAGTGTTATGCCTGAAGAGCTATCAGGAGATGGCTTACAAAGTAACTGATGACCTTACTTAGACTAACACCCATGCCATACCTGGGATTCGAACCCAGAACCTCCCGCACCACAGACCGGTAACACACCAACAGACTGCGGACCAGGAGGTCGGTGATGTGGTCTATAATCATAGAATATATTGGGAATTATTTATAGAGAAATTAACAGCAAGTCATTTTCCAATGATTCATAAATTGGTAGAGGATAAAACATTTTGTCTAGGATAAAACATTTTGTCTACTCAGATTACACCAAAGAGGATAATTAAATAATAACTAACAAATACAGTGATGAAATCTGTCTCAACTTAAGAGTTTCCAGTTTTGACAGATTGTTTCAAAGTAGCACTCTGTAAACACACTGACTTCATAACTTTCCGCCACTGTGTGCTTTCCACTGGAATCTCAAAATATATGAACTAGAATAATTAATAGTAAGCCTATTTTAAATTTAAGATGGGGTGTTTGTGTTTACCACTGGTGTGTATCTTTAACCATAGGCCTAAAAAGCTTTTGAAGTTAATGATGTCAAGCTACCCAGACATAAACATTATTAAAGTTACTCTATGGCACTGACGCTATAAAACAATTTTTTTAAATTGGTTTTAGTGCACTGTTTTGTTCCCGGATGACTATGTATAACAACTCAGTGCAGTGCAGTTCCACATTACAAAGCCTATGTTGACTATTATAATACTTACATACACAAAACAAGTTTAAGAAGTTGTGATTGAGTGTGTTTTAATACCGGCAATGTTTTGCTGTAGTCCTTTGACTTTTGTACAGACTGTATGTATTTATTTGGTTAGTCCAGTGGTCTATAGTTAACACAAGTAGCCTACCCGCATGTTTCTTGCTTTCAGCAAACAGCCATGTAATTTCTTAATTATATATGTGGCACATTTCATGAACGTTATTTACACTCAGTGATAGTACCGTGCATTTCTGTCCAGCCTTTTGTTTGATACGAGCAGGAATGTGGAACTATACAATTATTAAATCTGGGTAAAATCAATTTTTTAACTAAATCTGAAAATAAAACGAGATGAATGTTTCTTTATTCAGCTAAGTATTGAAATTTCAGTATTCTGGTGCAGTTATGTCATAGTCAGTACAGCCATTCAAATTTTGTGAACAAAAAACTATTAAGTAATTTTACACTACCTATATGACAACTGTTACACTGCTAAACTCAGTAAAATTGCACCCAAATATGATTTTACAAAACTTGTTGCAAAAAAATTAATTCACTTGAGAGTATCCTGTAAAAACCGCGAAATATTGTAAATGTTCTACCTGTGATGGTTGTGCTTATAATGGGTGAACACAAACTTGATTGAGTATTTTAATGTCTTGCAAATGAAGTTATACACACTATAATATCAAACACAGGATTGTCAGTAACTGCAATGTAACAAAATTTCACAAAATTTTTAAATATTTTCAAATCTGATGCGGAACACATTAAATCGGACACCCTCACAACCCCAAAGCATGAGTGAGCTGTCGGCCGAGCCTCCAGAACTGCATTTCAAGGCCATGTAGTACTACAGCGCACCAAGGGATGGCACCACAAGTATTAACGCTGACTTGTGTCACCTTAGCAGAGCAGAAAAACTGGCCGGCGGATGATGTAACGCAGCCAGTGCATACATCACGCCACCCAACACCCTCCAGCCAGATGAGGACGAGCTGGCAGAGTATATATAACTGTGTGCTGCTCCTATCGTCAGTCCATGTTTCTCCAGCGCTCTGACCAGTGCCAAAGGAAGCCACCAGGTCCTCACAACTTTGCCAAAGTCTATGCTCCTTCACTGCACTGTACAATGCTGACGGAACCATTGGCAGTAGCTCGCTCCATCACCACGTGTACTGGGGCTCTGTACTGCCACCCAGGTCTTCACAATCTACCAGAGCTATTCAGCAACTTTGCCAACAGCACCCAGATCTCCAATAGGTTCTTCAGCAGCTACACCAGATGGCTCTGGCCTTACCAGAGACTCTGCAGCCTAGGAATCTCCAACCCCTTTAGGAGCCCACCCTTCTGGTGACATTAACTACCACTGCCCTTCTTGTAGTGCTTTACATCCGACTGTCTTGGTAGTGGCCTCCGCAAGTCCCTTCTGGACAACAGTAACAGTATAGCTACAGAGAGGTGTTTTCATATCCACCTGGCTGAAACTACTTTGCCCAGTTTAGAACCAGGTCACCTGCACCTGTTAATCGTAGTTTACTTCCGGTCAACTCTTGTGTGATTAGGAGGTAGTACGTGCCACCGGGTTTATTCCTACTGGAATAAACACGTGTTTTTATCATAACTATGTGTATTACAGGGTTCCTACAGTCAGTATAATTCAGTAAAAGTAAGGAAAAGTCAGGAATTTGAGAAATAGTCAGTAAAAGTCAGGAATTTATATATATATATATATATACACACACGCACACACACACACTCTGCCTTTAGTCAGGAATATTACCTTAAAAATGGTTTTAGTAAGGTAAAAAATGTTTACTATTCTTGTATAATTATAATATGTTTACCGGTCTTGGAATTTTCGGGGTAAATGTGATCGAGCCCAACCCCAGAAAGAGGGAACGAGTGCAGTCCTGCACCAGAATGACGTTTCTGGACCCCACATCAAGGACTGCTTGGCCCCAGAAGGAGCATTTCTGGGCCCCGCATCAAGCTCTACTCAGTCCTGTAACAAACGCTGTGCAGTCGCGTAAAGAGCGCAGTGCGGCCCCGTAACGAGTGCAGTGTTTTCTATATTTAAAGGGAATTTCGCTAATTTTTTTGTAAACATTTGGCAGATTTTCAAATTGGTGTTGGCAACACTGAACGAGCGTCCGTTGTTTGGCTGAAGCTATAACGAGTGTGGCCAGGCCGTAGAATAATAAGTGACTGGCAAATTAAATTTGTTTAATTTTATACATGAATAGTACCACACCACACCCCCCCCCCCCCCCCCCCCCCCCATCTCTAAAATGTTGATTTCATGTTGTGGCTCGGATGCAGTTAGTTAAATATGAGTAGACCTACTTTATGACAGTCTTCCATGGTGACTGTTTCTTTGACGTGGTGTTGTGCACACACATTGTGGGGGCAATGTGATAAGTAATTTATGAAAACAAAGTTGGTGGTTTGTGCTCTTTAATTATAGTGAAGTTGTATGTGGCAGTGATCTCATAACTCATTCTAGTACAGAGCTACATAAATAGTCAGATAAATGCTTAGATATATAAAAGCCTCTTGTATCATTTTTTTATCACACTGCAACTACATCAAGCGAACCAAGTTCCAGTTGCTGTAGTCTTGTCTCTTCTACATCTAGGACCACGGAAGCTGCAAGTACAGAAGCCTCTCACCAAGATCCTGTGCATGTTCCAAGTGTAGACAAATGACTTGTGCCATATTATATTACGGAAGATGCAACAAGATGTACTGGGTTTCGTTCTCCAGACAATATAAACTATACTGCTATCAATCCAGACAACTCCGCCTAGCTGTAAGAGCCTTTAAGGTGACTGGGGGCATACTAAATATAAAAGACGGGGTCTCCTTAAACGTCTTTATATACCACTCGTACTCACAAGTTAACAACACTTTGCAATACATTATTACGTCTAAATGGGAAAGCAATTACTTTATGTTATTAATACCTGTTATGCAAGCCACTCAGTCAAATATCAAAAATAATGTCCTTCCGACGTATCTTTGGAATGAATTCATTTTGTAAAGTTGCTGAAGGCTGTGTCCCCTCGTTATATTGGTCGCGATGGTTTCGGCACACCCCTCTCGTAATCCTTCTTTAGAGGTCAGCCACTGGCTGACGTCCTGAGAGCGTCTCATGCGTCTGGAAGGCGTCTGGCCTTGCAACAAGCCTCGTGCTGGCCTATATTGCCAGTTTGTTTAATGTCGCCCCACACTGTTTAATTTTCACCGCTTGTTGCAATCCCTCGTGTCCTGCTTTCCCACTTTGTGATGCTGGGTTCACGCACGAGCGCTAAATAAGGATGCGTTCAGACCGTTACAAAGAGCAGAAATTGCCTGGGCATTGAAAGTTGTAGATGTAGATAATCTAAAAGTTCATGCTCTGATATAAGTGATTTGTTCTCATTCATGTTTCCTGATAGCAACATTGTTAAACAATTTTCTTTGGGTGAAACAAAGTGTTCCTATATAATCAACCATGAAATTGCACCCATGTTATCAGAAATTCTCAAAGGTGCTATTCAGGATTGCCAATCTTATGTTGTGTGCTTTGATATGTCACTCAACAAAATAGTACAGAAAAGTCAAATGGATATATGTATGTGTAAGGTACTATGATGTTAATATGCAGAGAGTTTGACTCGTTATTGGAACAGTGTTTTCCTTGAGCATGCCACTTCTGATGACTTGCTCTGTAAATTTAATGAAGATCTGCATCCCATGAAGAGAGAAAATGTATTTCAAGTGTCAATGGATGGGCCTAATGTTAATTTAAGATTTTTGGGAAAACTCACAAACCAAGTGAAGGAGGCAGATCCACATGGTAAGGAACTTCTAAATGTAGGGACATGTGGTCTTCATGTTGTGAATGGAGCAGTTGAAAAAGGGTTCAGTGATGTGAAATGGGATGTTGAAACTTTCCTTAGAAACATTTACTTCATTTTACATGATTCATCCACAAGACGTGCAGATTTTCAAACTGTGACTGGTGCTTCATGTTTCCCTCTAAAATTCTGTTCCACAAGGTGGGTGGAAAATGTGGCTTGTGCTGAAAGAGCAATATGTTTATATGACAATATAAAAGTGCATTTAGACTGGCAAGCTTCCTCAGACCAGCCTGTTAGCAATGTGAAGGAGTGCCTAAATGACCCACTGATGAAATGCAAATTGGCATTTTTCAAACTTGTTTCAAATGAGTGTGAACCTTTTTAAAGACTTTTCAGAGTACAATGGCCCTTGCTCCTTTCCTGTATATCCATATTTGTTACATTCTGCGCAGCTTAATGGCAAGAATAGTAAGAGATGGCAAAGCACTTTTAAACTTTGATTTAGAAAACATTGACAACCTTTCTAAGGTTAGTTCTGTTGACGTTGGAGTTCTAGTAAAACAGTTGTTAAAATAAACAAAGGTGTTAGAAAAAGAAATGTAGGCAGGTTCTAATATCTGTCATCGAAAAGGTAAGAAAACGCAGTGGTGTTAGTCGAAGTGTGACAAGCTTGGATCCAAAGGTTATCATACATGAACCAACATGTGGTTAAAATCGCATGAATAAATTGATAGAAGCATTACATGAAGCAAATCAAATTAGTGACAATGTTTCTGAAAAGGTGAAGCAGCAGTATAGAAATTTATGCATTGATGGAAAAAGTAATTTAAAGTTTGGCTTTGACAAGTTTGAAGCTAATACAGATGTTGGCTTGGATGAGTTTTTCTCTCAGATTATGAATGGCAAGTCCAACTATGAACAGCTGTGGGAGGTGGTTAAACTTTGTCTAATCGTTTCTCATGGCAATACCTCTGTTGAAGGGGGATTTTCAATAAATAAATCTTTGTTGGTGGAAAACCTACCGTACAAGGGGAGTCATTCATTGCCCAAAGGACTGTCTATGATGCTATTAAGCACTGTGGTGGGATAGTTAATATATCTGTGATTGGGAAGATGTTACTCTCCATGAGAGCAGCCAGAAGTAAGTACAGAGACTACCTGGAAAAAAACTTCAGCAGGAGAGTGATGCAAAGAAGACAAGAGAAGGAAAAAGGAAAATTACTAATGAGATTGGAAAATTGAAGGAAGAGAAGAGACTCAAGAGAATAGAGCTTGAAGAAGTGGAAGAAAAGACAGAAATGAAAATTTCTTCATTACAAAAAACTTTAAGGAAACCATAAAGTGCAGAAGATAAGTGTACCAAATGCAAATAAACATTTTTTTGGTTCAAAAACTCTCTGTAATGGTGTAATGAACATGTTTCTGTAATTGAACAGACAACATTTTCGTACCCAAATCAACTATTATTGACATTTTTGGACATTTTTTCTGTGTACGAAGAGATTAATGAACATTTTTATGTAATTGCAGAAGATAATGTGTCTGAAACAGATGAAGCTACCATTCTTGGTGAGTTTATGCCTAAAACTTGTGTAATGTTTGTTTAAAGTGTATTACAATTTTTGCTGTTTAGTCAGGAATTTTCTTTCTTATGGCCAGGAAAAGTCAGGATTTTTATGGTCACTTTTCTGTGGGAACCCTGCATTATTTCCACCACGGTTTCTGTGCTATTGCCAAGTAGACATCGCATCATCTGGGATAATCAGTAGACCGTGGAATAAGTGACCTAGCCCGGGAGTCAATAGACTTTTAACCAGACTTCAAGGCTTCTAGAAACACCCCGTGGCACTTCAACGAACTAGCCAAAGCCAAAATGTTGGACACTGAGGTTAGCCATCCCGAAAATCAGAAACCTACCGATGAACACTCTCCAACACCAATGGCTCCTGCCAAAGTCGGGTCGCCTCCACCCAGAGAGCCGGAGATGATGACAGACTCTGACAGGAGATAAGTCATTCAATTCCAACAATGGTGAAATTACCTAAGTGTCGAGTGACAGAATCCGTTGGAACTCTGCCTTCGATGCCAATGTAATACATCCGCAAGTTTGCCGCCAAACGTGGCCAGATGACACCGAGCATGACTGCAATATCATGACGAAGCCCGCTAGACTGGTCACCCTGCCAGAAACAACAACCCAGCCCGATTGAGGAATGAGCTGTAACTAGCCCTGCAGTGGAGGAAGAGCATCTACCTCTGATGGCTACCCTGATTTCGGTGTCTGAGGGTGCCGAAATTAACATCCGGACGCAGCTTTCTGTATGGAAGGAAGCGCCCAGCAGCCTCTTCGTCAAGGCAGACGTCCTCCAAGAGTCTCTGCCTCTGGCACAACTTGCCGAGGAGGTAGGAGATGCAGCAGAACCACTACCTCTGACGGTCACCCAGGTCCCGGTGTCAGACGACATTGAAGTCGACACCCAGACACAGTGCCCTGTATGGAAGGATGCACCCAGCAGCCCCGCCATCAAGGTAGAGGTCCCCCAAGAACCTCTCTCTCTGATGCAACGATCCGAGGAGGTAGGAGGAGCAGCAAAACCACTACCTCTGACGGCCACCCAACAGACATCCCTCTACGAAAAGCCAGTCGTTCGCCCCCCAGGTGTCTGGTCATCCCAGCTGACCACTGCCATGGATGATATCTCAGCGCCCGCCAGCTTACCCAGAAGATGCCAGCCCGTGCCTGCCAGGGCCCTTCGATACCAGGTCGATACCGAGAATCCTTCTTGAGGCTGACGTCCCACTTCATGTAGCCATACCCTCAACATGTGGCCATGAGGAAGCGGGGACATCCGACGAAGAAAATATTGCCACAGTAGGAGTAAAATGAAGTGCTCCGCAAAACATAAATTCAGTTGAAAGTAGCTGTAAATTGCTACTGGCCAGTGAAACATTACATTTAACAGGTACGTGTCAAATGATATGTAAAATAAACGTAGTGAAGTTTTACGTAATTTTCAAATGTTCTGGATGCTTACCAAAGTGCAAGGGGGGGGAGGGGGGGGGGGGCAAATTGATGCATAACGTCTTTATTAACCTACTAGTACAACTTCGCCTCCTCAGTGTGAACCTTCCTGTTGCACCAAGTGGGGTTAGAACTGAAGTACAGTCTACCAGAGTACCTACAAGATACATCCCTAATTGCAGGAGCTGTTACAGATGCAGCCAAATTGTACTGTTCACCCGAAGATAACATGCACTCTCACAACCCCAAAGAATGAGCCGACTGCACTCTGCAGCCTTAACCTGAGGGAACAAGCTCAAGCCACCCAACAGCTGGAGAGGCCTCACCTCGTCTTCTTTATTTACAGCACCCGTGAAGACAACTGGGAAGCCACATCCCATCATTGTCGCCTTCCGGAAAAACCAGGGTGTTCCTTATTGTATTTTGAGCCCCTAGTTCAGGGGCAGCCATTACACCAGCCTGACCAAGGCGTCTAGCAGTGCCAGTAGCAGCTGTTCTACCAGCACACCAGGACCCAGTGCCAGCACCAGCGCCCAACTACCATTGCCACAGCTGGGTCAGCAGCCACCAACCACCAAGGTAAATCAGCGCTAGTGTATCTCACTGTTTGCAGGACAGAAACTGCTATGCCAGACTTTGTGCCCAGCCGAAAAGCTACGCACCCGGTGCTCTACACCAGTCCGGTTCCGGTGCAACAGTGATAAGATAATTTAAACTGCACCCAGTGTTTCTGACACAACATAACCAAAAACGTTCCCTTTGACTAACAGTACGGCTACTTCCCATCCTTTTCCGACTTATTACAAAGTAAAAGATGGTAAATGTGCCTGTGTTTGTCTCAAGGGAACTGTGAAACGACCAACAACAAAAGGCAAGTTTGCAGCGACTTTATGATCGGGCAAATAATAACACCTCACAGTTATTCATGTTTCGTAGAAGTACACAAATATTTACTCACATTTATGTCTGTGACATTTTTTGTGTGGCATAGTTCACGGCATCAGTTTTTGCCAACAATGGTGAATTCATGCAACATATAGAATATTCTCAACAAAGGAAAGCCAGAGAATGACTAATTTAAGAAGTCACCAACAGTGCCGCTTCAAAACAATCAAACACCCGTATCCTGACACTAATACCAAACCTAGAATCTGTGGTACTTTCGTGAGTATATTTATAGCTGTTTGAAGTAAGCTACAGCAGGGTAGCATAGAGGTGACGCCGTCAGGTGAGACGCGGAGACAAACGAATACACTATTACTGACTGGTAAATGGATGCCAGCGGTGGATCCTACACACCGCACCTTTGAGACTCGGAGATCTCAGGGATTCTGTGTGTTCGTCTCACCTGCGCATATTTACAAAACACTTGCATTATTAAACATTGCACTTTGAAATAGAAGTTGGGTTGTGATGCTACAAAGACATATAGATTTACACTAGTAGAATTGTTTTTATTCTGCTCTAGTTACACATTCATGCCAGAATGAAATTAGATGGTTAACCTCAGATGTGACTAGCTAGTTCCGGTGGGTGATTCCCCCAGCACGCAACTCAACATGCGCACTACTAGATGAATGATCTCGTGGTGTCAAAAGACACACGTCTCCACAACGAAAGAGGTCTACAGCTGCTAGGGTGGACTGTAGGGTTTTCCTGGAGACAGAACACGGGGAATGAAAAAGATTAATTTACCACGTGCATTTATTCTCTCTCTAATGCTTGTTCATTGGGACTTGTCTCCGAACCACGTGTTGTGTGGCGACGGTCAAACACATAGCAGGCTAGGATAAAATAATATTGCCATACAAGTTACATAAAATAACACTTAATGACGGTGGGGCATGACATGAACAGGCAGAATAAACACGCGGATGCGTAAAAACAATCTTAGGTGGCACGAATGCCACTGGATGAAATTCGTAGCGGACCACGTAGTGCCGATGAAGTCGCAATATTTTCTGTGATAATCAATGAAATCCCATTGGACAAAATTATGGCGCCGTTCAGAAAATTATTCTCTGTGCGCTTTGAGGATACAAAAGTTTCTAGCTTGCCTGATGGCGGGAAAATCCAACATAGGTAAGAGACAGCATGGCCATACATACAAGCATCAAACATGAAAATTACAGGAACCCTTAATTGAAACACTACATATTACTCTGAGAAAGTGATGGCGCACAAGAAATTACAAGAAAGAACACTCTAAGTGCAAGGATGGTGCAGATACGGACTTAGCATCTGGTGACTGCATGATCGCAACTAATGTGGCCGTAAATAATTAAACCTGACAAACCCTAAAAATACGCAAATACAAAATTATCCTCAATATTGCTTGTATCAATTAAGCAGAAATTACAATCGTAAAGCCCTTAGCATGGGCAGAGGTCACCTGATTTACAAAGTGCGCGGGCCGCATGGCCTCTCTGCCATTCTCTCTCCTCATGTTACTAACTGGGAATGCCTCTGTCCAGCAGGTAAACAAATGTGTGGCTACAAGAAGAAATCTTTTACCAGTTTTTGTATGCGGGTATGGGCCCATGATGTCGATGGCTACTGTTTTGAATGGCTCGGTTGGCAGCCTTGGCTGTTGTGGAGCGTGGCCATTTGCTCTCCGCGGCTTCTGGGTGTTATGCGTGATAGAGCTCTAACTGAATCCCTGGACAGTGAAAAACTTTCTGTACATTTCTTCGTGTTTGCTCGGATCCAGGGTGTCCATACTCCAAACTGTTGTGTGCATACTTAAGTACAAGTTCCGTTTCTCTTTTGGCACATACATCTGCCATCACACACAATTACCAGGTGGTTTGGTTTGTATTTCTCTGTCCACTACCCTCCAGTGTTCTGTGTAACGTGTGGCGCAGTGTTGTCGGCGTTGCGCAGCATCTGGAGAATTTTCTTGCGCAGTGTGTACCTCTCTTAGCACGTCACGTACATTCAATGAAACAAGTTCGCCGGGTGGTGTGGCAACAATGTTTTGTACAATGAGAGTTTGTTTCTGCAGTTGGTATTGCATGGCAAGGTGGTAGTGCTTCTTCCCACTCCGTGTCGTCAGTTACCGTTAGATTCGGGCAAGGATTCCTGGACAAGGCGTCCACGAGCTCGTTGATTTTCCCAGCCACATGTTCTACCTTGAATTTATATTCCTGCGCGCTGGGCGCGGTGCCCAGCGGGCGAGTTTGCTTTTCCTGTTATGCATGCCCTCTAACCATACAAGACATCGGTTGTCAGTTTTGAGCGTAAACTGCCTTCCTAGCAAGTAAGGCCGGTACTTCTGCAATGCATGTACAACGGCCAAAAATTCTTGTTTGTTAGTGTGATATTTACGTTCTGCATCTCCGAACTTTGCACTGTGATAACTGATTATATGCTTTTCCCCATGTGTTCCCTCCAGATACAATACAGCCCGATGCCTTCTTGACTGGCATCTGTTTTTTACAACTATGGGTAACTCTGGGTTGAACCTAGATAGCAGATTACAGTTCTGAAATGCAAGTTTGATTTCTTTAAATGCTTCATCGGCTTGAGGTGTCCAGACAAATTTACATTTCTCACGCAACAAGGCAGTTAATGGTGCAGTGATTACGGAAAAGTTTGGGACAAATTCCCTTTACCAATTAATTAAGGCAAAAAATTTCCTGACTTGTTTACGTGATCTGGGTGTGGGTTTGTTTTGAATGTCCTGTATGTGTTGTTCGGGTTCATGTCTGTTTGCTGTTACATAGTGTCCTAGAAAATCCATTCTGCTAATAGCCAACTTACACTTTCCCACTTCCACTTTCCACATTCGAGCCGTTCAAACACAAAGCTCAAATGGTGCAAGTGCTCTTACCAGCTGTTAGACTAAACAAGTACATCATCCAAATACGCCATCGCAAAGTCTCCAATGAATCCATCCAATACATTTTACCATTAAGTTTTGAAACATTGCAGGGGCACAATTTAAACCAAATGGCATGGCTACAAATAGAAATCTACGTCCATCTAGGGTAATAAAAGCTGTTTTCTTTCTGTCCTGTGGGCGGATAGGCACTTGCCAATATCCAGACTTTAAATCAAGTGAGGTGAAAACGGTAGTTGGTCCTAATGTTGACAAAGTGTCTTTCATGTTTAAGACTGGTGGCTGCATGTTTACTGTTATTTTATTGAGGGGGCAAAAATTAGTACAGAATCGCCATTTGCCATCTTTCTTCGGAGCAAGGGTAGTAACTGAATTATAAAGACTTTGTGTAGGTTCAATAATAATATCATTGAGCATCTCACATACCTGCTGGTTGATGACGCGGCAAAAGAAAATACCTGGGTCTCGTGGCTTGGAGTTCACCGGGTCCTCGTGCGTTGTGATGGGTGTGTGCTCCGTGATGTCGGTGCGCTGCAGCTTCCCCTCAGTGTGGAACACACTGACATGCTGGTCCAGCAGATGTTGCTGATGTGTGGCGGGCACCTCGTGCTCGAAGTCAGCAAGCGGCACAACAGTTGTTGTTATTGGTGGTGTTGCTCCCACGGCGTAAACAGTCCATCAGCCACATGTCCCTACGTGCAGATGATTCAGGTGCAATTGTATTACGGCATGATCGTCAACGATACATGGCAGTCCCAAAATCACTTCTTCGCACAAGTCCGGCACAATGTACACATCGCACTTGGTACGCAGCTCTCGGATCCCTACTGTGACGTGCATGACACTTTTCGCTTCTCCCTGTTGGTGTATGGTAGCGAATTTCAAACATTGTGGTGGCACTCTAGTTGTTATAGCTTGTATCAGTCCTTTGTGTACAAAATTGTGACTGGCGGCAGTGTCAATAACAGCTGTGACATTTTTTCCCTCAAGTTCTGCACAGATTCTTAGCGCTTTTACAGTACTGTGAAATCTGCCTGACTGGCGTCGGTCACAAGACATTGGTAAACAGCGCGGGGGGTACAGGTGGCCGGGATTCACTTTGTCGGTCCGGCACTTGTTCTCTTCGTTCCGCCTGCTTATCTCGTTTGTAGGCACGTGCTTCCCAGGTAAAGAGTGCCACGCTCTTCCAGCTGGCTCTGCGCAACAACGATCTCATGTCCAGTTTTGAAAAGGCGACAATTATCTCTAAAACATCGCATGTTGGCTGACCTGGGTTCAAATGTTTATACAAGCCCAACTTGTGTTGTGTGAATTCCTCAGTTCCCTCACGTTCTCTCTGCTGTTCATGATACAGTCGCGCTTGTGTCTGGAAAGTATCTCCGTCGGTGTCGAATTGACCCAGCAATCTTTCACAGAACTCTTCCCACGTTACCCGATAATCTCTCACCAAGTTCCACCACGTGGCAGTGGATCCCCTTAACCTGTTGGCAGTTGCCTCAGTTCAATCATCCCTATGCACGCGATGCCTATGTAATTTTTCTTCGTAAACTGCAAGGAACGTACCCGGGTATTCTGAGTCATGTCCCGCGAAAGTTGGTAAGAGAACGTTTCTGTCAGGTCCCGTCAAACCCTGTGGTGTGTACGTAACGACTACTGGCGGTGTGGGCTTTACCTCTGATGTTGTCTGTGATGCGATCTCAGCACAGTTCGTCTTACGGCACTCAACACAGTTTATGACACCATCGTAGAAGGTTACATATTCATCAGGCCCTATGCATCGCAAATTTAAGTCCCATTTGCACTGCTGGCACTGTGCCCACTTCATTCCCGCTCCATCACATCCGGTGCGCGTGCACAGGCGTAGTTCTAACGGCATGGGTACGGTGTCGGTCGTGCATTGACATAACGGCTGATCCCATAGATTTTCACTGAACAAGTTGACTTCACTCACCCTTCTACAATGCATGCATCATTCTATCGGCATGTCCAAATAGTTCGCGCTTGCGTTTGCAGGTGTCGCGGTTGTCGACGCAGATGTCTTGATGGCTTCTTGCAGTTGATCAGGTGTGGTGTCCACCATTTTCTTGAGGTCGACGTGGATGACGCGACACGGATGAACACACTTGGCCCCACTTGGGAACGTCAATTGATGACGTCGGGTGAGACATGAGACAAATGATGAAACAAATACTTACTGGTAATATGGGTACCAGTGGTGCTTCCCAATCACCGCACTATTGAGACTCAGGGTTCTCAGGGATGTGTTGGGTTCTGTATGTCCATCTCACCCGTGCGTACTTACAAACACGTTGGCAATACTAAACTTTTACTAAACATCACTCTAAAATAAACATTTAATGAAATACATGTGGCTAGGAGCCTGTTGCTACTAAATAAAAGAGGTAAGTTCACTAGACTTGTTTTTATTATTACTATGCGTACACATCAACGTGCCAATGAAATTGTGATTATCGCAGTCATGACTAGCCAATTCCGCTTGGGTGCTCCCCAACCCGCAATTAATCTAACGCACTCCTAGATGAATGATCTCACCAAGGTGCATGAAAGCACAGTCTTCACAAGGGAAGAGGGCCAACAGCCACTAGGGTGGACGGATGGTTTTTCTCTGAAGACAGGACACGGTGAATTACACGTGTGATTACTCGGCATCACTGACGCAAACTCGTCGAGGCTCGCCCGCCAGCACGTGGGTAGTGTGGTGACGGCCTATACACAGAGCCGGCTAGGATGGGAGTAATTGCACCATACACAAATTACAAAATTACATAAACCCTCAAAAGATACATGAAACAAGATGGGACATGAGATGAGTATTCACACATAAACACACAAATGTGTAAACACAAGTTTAGATGGCGCGGATGCCGCTGAATGAAGTTTGTAGCGGACCACGTGGTGCAGGTGAAATTGAAATAATTCTTTTTGAAAATGACAAATTAAATTTAGAAAAAATATTATTCTGAGCGAGAAAATTCTTCCCTTTATGATTGAAGTGATTACAGGCTCGTAGCATGCCTTATGGTGGAAAAATCAAACATTAACATGACTGCGTGGTCAAGTACAAAAAGCATCAATTTACTTGAAATTACACGGAACCCTGCAAAATTGAACATAGAACCCTGAATAAAATATTGCACATACAATATTACGATACTATATAAATAAGCGGTTAAAATGCAATGATGCTGTAGACAAATACTTGGCGTTGGTTGGCCACGTGATTATAAATGCTGTTGCCGTAAAATATTCAAAATGGAAATTACCCGCAAATACATACATGAAAACAAAGCCCTTAAAATTGCACGTAGCAATAATGCAGAAATTACAATGAAACGCCACTAACATAGGCGGATGGCGCCTTATTCAAGTTGCGTGGGACGCGTGACCTCTCCGACATCTTTCTCCTCCTTCTCAATTAAGTTAAAAATGCCACAGGGGCGAAATAAATTAGTAAAGCGGAAGCATAATGCTGGGTAAATATCTGGCAAAACGTACGCAAGCAAAGGTTGACCACTAAACTAAATTGACTATTGAATCCTACGTCAGTGAACAAAATTTGTAGTGCGTACGTGACAGTGTCTTACCTCGCCAGCTCTCCTCGACAGACTGTCCAGTGGCAAGCGTCGCACGGACCTACCATGGTCGCCTACGGGGTTCACATAAGCAGAAGTGCTATGCACGCCGAGTAAAATATTTTATTATTGAAATAAAATGGCACAAATTAAATTAATACTGTTTTATATTTTATGGTTTTCATATGAATTTTTTATATTAGTTTAGTGTCTCTTTATGACGGCATTCACGCCGGAATATTAATGTTCTTAATCTCGATGCCACTGGCACTTTGAATTTCATAGCCAAACAATTTAAAAATAACAACAAACACTTCAAAACATTTTATGACATATTAAACCCTGCAAATACAAATACAAAACACATTTTACACTGAAAAATAGTATTTATGTGGAAGTTCAAAATATTGGCCTCTTTGTGCACATGCATGGCACATGACATGTGCACGGTGAACGCCGTCATGGGCTCTAGTGCCACTGGCTGTTAGTTGGTGTCAACATGAACACGAACACTACTACGCGTGCTTAGCTTTGTCGCTAACGCCTACTCGTCGGGACTCATCCCCGAACCACGCGTTGTGTGGTGACGGTCAATACACATAGCGAGTTAGGATATAAAATAGTAATGCCATATATAATTTACATAAATATCACTGGATGAACACGTGGCATGACATAAACAGGTACAATAAACACACAGACGTGTGAAAAGAGTCTTAGATGGTGCGGATGCCGCTGGATGAAGTTCTTAGGAGACCACATATGCAGATGTAAAATGCATTATTTTATATGAAATTTTGCTAAGAATTGTGTGCCAAAATGATACGGCATTATGAAAAATACTCTCTCCAATGTGCATGCATACAAAAGCTCTTCAGATGCCGGATGGTGGGAAAATACAAACATGTGGCTGACTATGTGGTCATACATAAAAACATCAAACATCAAAAATACACAAACCCTAATCAAAAATATTACATATTACCCTGAGATCAATTAAGACGCACAAGATAGAACATGAATTAACCCTCTAAAGTGGTGATGGCGCAGATACGGACTTGGTGGTAGCTAACCACATGGCCGTGGGTAATGTGGATGTAAAACACTTAAACATGACAAAACCCTGATAATCATTATACATAAATGTTACCCTTAATATTGCTTGCTGCAATTATGCATAAGTTACAATGAAAAGCCTTCAACGTGGGCGGATGACGCCTGATACACAAGTTGTGCGGGTCGCGTGGCCTCCCCGACATTATCTCCTCTCATCTCGTTTAAGTTCAAAAAGCCACAAGTGCTGCAAAATAATTAAGTTAAGCGGATAGCAATACGCTGGGGATGTCTGGCAAATTTATGCAAAGCAAAGGTTAACCGGTATACTAAAGTGAAACTATGGAAATCTACATCAATGCAAAAGTATGAAGTGCGTACGTGACAGCGTCTTACCTTGCCAGCTCTCCTAGAACGACTTCCCAGAGGCAGGGGTTGCACGGACCTACCTTGGCTGCCTACCGGGTTCACACATGCGGAAGTGCTATGCACGCTGAGTGAAATATTAATACACTGAAATTTAAGTGGCACAAAAGCATTTTAATACATTCTCACACGTAGACTGTTAATGTTGAATTTGTGTGGTTATTTAAACGTCTTTGAAAGGCATCTTAGCCTGAATAGTATTGTCTATCTTTTTGGCGCCGTGCGCACTTTGAATTTGAATATTACAACATTACATGAAACTCTGAAACCAAATATATTACACTTTGCGAACATATTTTAACCCTGAAAAGAAATACATAGCACTGAAAATGATTATTCCGTTTTGGGAAAGTCTGTGCAGCAGTACTGCACACGTGTTAGGTTAGAGGTGAGCGCCGTCATGGGCTTGCTGTTGCTGGCTCTTAGCCGGTGCAACATCTCATTATCTATTGTAGTGTACACTATAAATATGTACATGTTAATTTCAGTAAATAATATGTTTTTGTCAGTCAATGATATGAGAATTATTTTTAACAACATTTACGGGCAAAACTGAAGGAAAACGGAGCACTTAAATGCTTTCAAAAGATGTGTTATTGTATTTTTACAAGCAGAATAAATATTAAAACATACTATTCTCCTGCTGCATACATTAGAATCTAGACAATATTTGCCGACTTGGCATTCTATTAATGTAACAATTCAAAACTGCATTCTATAATCACTTTTTGATATTTGTACAACCATAATTTAAATGAAAGTTTACATTAGTTTAGAATGAAAAATGCTCCAAATTAATCTAATAGCATAGATGCAGGGTCATTTAGGGGCTGCCTCCCTAGTTGACATGTGTGAGCAGCAGTTCTTTATTATAATTTTTAAGAAACAATGGAATATTTCAATGTAAATCTTTTTTCAGGATAGAAATGAAGGTCAATATTTTGTTTCCAATTCATACATTTGGTTACTGAAACATAAATCTAGTTGTTGAAAAGTGCCAAAGTCAGCAGCAATGATTGTTGTAAGTAGTGCACCTCCTCTCTTTACTATATTTATTCTTCCTTCTGTAAAACAGTTCCTTAAACTATACCAACAATGGTGTATCTTTTGTGAACAGATTGCTGTGTTCAAACCCTATAATCACAGCTTAAAATTCTGAGGAAACACAATACATGCAAGGCTTGTTTATGCTTTTTTTCTATTGTCATCACAGTGCTTCCTTACAGCTGGATGTGACCTTGGGGCTTTTAAAATTTGTTTGCTAGGGAGACTTAAAAAGCCAAAGCAAATTATTCATGGAAATATTGAATTTATGCTGGAATACTTATGTATGTGTTTACTGTTTAGTTCCACAAAGTATGCACATTCAGATGAAAGTGCAAAACATTATAATTATGTGAAGTTATAGTAAATTATCTGTTGACATCACTAAGTTTTGACAATGTAAGTGTCCAACAATTACATAACTTTGATATCACCATATTTTTGGAGGTGTAGAACTTTGGTAAGTGATGGTGTGACTATGCTCGCAGGTAACCAAGTTTCTGCAGCACCTGCGAGCAAGAATTGACTCAACACCAGCACCTCCTCCCCCTCCAGCACCCCCACCACCCACAACCCACAAGCAGGAGCCTGGTGGAGGAGGTAACAAGCGCTACTGCTGTGGGTTCTGCCCATATGCAACCGACCGCCGGGACCTGTTCACACGTCACGAGAACATCCACCGCGAGGAGAAACCCTTCCAGTGCTATGTGTGCCAAAAGCAGTTCAACCGTGCTGATCATGTCAAGAAGCATTTCCTGCGAATGCATCGGGACTACCCGTACGACCTGAATCGCATTCGGCGGCAGCCGCCCAAGAACGCGAGCGGCATGTCCTACTACCACAAGTATGGCAGTAATGGTAACTCTCCATCACCTGGTGGCAGCAGCAACAGCAATCAGCAGAACCACCAGATGTTGGTCCCCCCACCACATGCGATCCACCAACCCCACCTCCATCCCAGCCTCAACATCCCTGGAGGCTTTGGGACCATGGACATTCGTGCCGGGGCCAATGGCAAGCCAAAGTCCCCGATCATGGGCTGCAATGCCAAGTCGCACGGCAGCAAGACCAAGAAGAAAGGGGAGAAGCGCTACTCGTGCTGCTACTGCTCGTGGTCGGGCGTGGACAACTGGTGCCTCAAGCGGCACCTCAACACGCACCTCAAGCCATTTGTGTGCGTGCTGTGCGACTACAAAGCTGCACGCTCGGAGCGACTGGCAACACACGTCCTCAAGGTGCACAACAAGCGGGCTTGCAGCAGGTGCTCCTTCCTTGCAGACGACCAGGCACAGCTCACCATCCATCTGCAAGAACACCAGTATGTAGTTGCATGCCACACTTTCCTATCATTACTACTATTTTCCAGAGGATCACGTGCCACCCAACTAAAAGGGTTGTGAACTTGTCTGTTTTTAAGTGTACAGAATAAAATAAAATTTTTGCATGCAGTTTATCTCGACAGTTCTTTAGTGACAAGCTACTTAAGACAGAAGCTAGACATGTGCATGCTATTTAATTTGAAAAAATTTTAAGTCATCAGCAGTGTGGCTTTCCTGTGTATGAAATGTCAATGATAAATCAAATGAAATCTCTAACTACATATAACAGTCCGTATGTAATAATATGATGGCAAGGAACGTCTGGTTTCTTTTCCCCCAAAAATATTTACACACAGGCCAGTCTTCAATATGCTATGTGCATACATGCAGCTAACCTTTGGTTCCTGGGAGTGTGTCTTCAAGAAAAGACATCTTCTTGCTTGACTGGGTCAGTCAAAACTTAGTCCCTCTCATTCCAACACATAAAAATTAAAATTATTAAATCGTGAAAGTGCATCTGCCCTAAAATGTTTTGAAATTAAATAAATAATGGAATCTTTTCAGGCAAATGTAATGGCCAGCAGCAAGGGTAAAATAAAAGGTTCTCAGAATGAATTGATGCAAGACAACTACACTAGGTGCTAGTGGGGGGTGTGCAAGCTTTTTTACTTACTGTGCCAAAGGTAGCCTCGTCAGTTTTTGGCCAAGAACTAGACCAAGCGCTCTAATGTGGTTTCCAGGGTTTGATTCTTCTGGGCTGCTGGGCCGTTATAAAGAATAGGTCTGGTTGGCTGTCGGCAGGCTTGAAGTCTGCTGCCTTCAACACAATTGGGTACTTAGCAGCTGCCACTGGTTTCTGTATACCTGGGCAACAGATCACTGGGAATAATCTTGCAACAATGGGTAGTAGAGTCAATGGTTTCTGTGTCCTAGGATGTTGTGGTGTAGGTGCAGGATGAAGGACGACGGGAATCCTGTACACTATAATAGAAGGTTGTGGAGTCAAGGAGAGGTGGACCAGTTCCACAATCCACTGAGGCAGCTCCGACAGTCCTGTGCGTATGGGGTTGCTGAAGAGATGCTTTGGTATCTCCGGCGTCACTGGGTCCTGCAGGTGCCTGAGTGTCTGGGCTGGAGACTGGTGATGTAGATTACCAAGGCCGGGCAGTACTCGTGTTGGCATCCAGAGGCAAGTAGGGTCAACCTCACCTTTTCCTTGAGACCACGTCTCTTGGAATAGGGCATGAGGAAATACAGTACAGCACCCTTGTCAAGGAATGGAAGGCAGGCTGCTTGTTTTCACCCCCAATTACATGTCAAGCCACGAACGGACAATAACTCAGTGGACACCCTATTCAGGCACCTGGCGGAGTCCATGGTGGGTGCTGGAAGTCGAGCCGCACTGGTTAAGGTCAGATACGTGGGTGATGCTTCATGGGCAGTCACCCCAACTTAGTGAATGTCTGTCTCTCTTGGCGGAGCCCGCTGTAGAGAGACTTATGGACACCAAGCTGACAAGCTACACCGAAGACAGAGTACCTGTGTGGCACCCCCCTTCCATCCACAGGATGGAAAGGTTGGTCTAACTATGTGTGTGTGTGTGTGTGTGTGTGGGTGGGTGTAAAAGTTGTGATGGTTCACTTGAGAAAACTTCCCCGGCATTATCTGAGTTCCTTTCCCTTTGAGGAGACAACTAGGAGCTAGGTAAATCTCAAGGTTTCAGGTAAGTTCACGTTTATTTCCAACAATGGAAATAACGTGGCGACGTACTCGTTAATGCATGTCAACACGAGTAATCAGCCGAGATACTGGACATTTAGTTGAAGTGGCCGGTACAGGCAACAGGTGCTGCACTGGGATGTAGTGTATGCGAAGCATGGTGTGGCCTGGCTGAGCAACTGTCTCACCTATTGTTGCCATAGTTCCCTATGTAGACAACAGTATGCTGTGATGTGTACAACGCAGGGTGAGGAAAGGATAGTCCTGAGAAGGACTGAAGGAAATGTTTCCCTGTCTCGAACATGTCCGTGTTGAGGAGGGTGTGGGATTTAGTAGGGAGCTTCATGGAGAGTTGCCTAATGTCGCAGAGTGGGCAGACCACTATGCTGCAGGGGCTTGATTGATTCCGAGCGATGGGTGCTGGAATAACGGCGAAGAAGTAGGGGTTGTCTGGGTAACGAGTGCTAGATTGGCGGGAGACTTGCTCTGAGCAGTGGGTGCTAGAGACAAAATGAAACTGCTCTCCGACTTGTCCTGAGCAGCAAGTGCTAGAGATAATATCAGACTGCTCCTGGATGTGCACAAATGAGACCTAATTTTATACTCATTCAGATCGCTGTCCGATGCTGATTGGCTGGCATCATGAGGGCGAGGGAATGGCCGTAGAGTGGGGGGTAGCGATGGCATGACTTGCAGCTGTGACGCCACTGGCCAGCTGGAAGACGGGAAGCAATGATGAACAATAATACAACTAGTACTATCTAGCGGTGGAGAACTGAACTTGTTGTCCTATGTGCATAATTACGGTGAGCCGGTGAATAAAACAAGCCAATAGTTGCCAGAACAATCTCAGGTTACGTGGGGAGAAAACTGTAAAAATAAATTCCTATTTCAACAATGCCAAACATCGGGATGGAGATGAGGTCGTCTGAATACCAATACACAGGACGTGTCATGCGTTAGAACTAACAGACAGAACTAATTGATCAGTGGAAACAAAGTTGAGATCCCTGCAGGCCACACGGCACGCATCCATCCAGCTTGAGCTCCAACATGAGACTGCTCAATGGCTGTCGGAAGTGAGAACACAAGCCTGCATGACCCCATGCATAACATGTGCATGGAGAACAAAGCATGATCGAAATGGAAGGAAAACATACTACACTAATTTTTTTTAATGTGCACAGTATTGCACAGCAAAATAAATACATGAAAACCTTGCATACTAATGTGAACCTTTTTTCTCACTGCTGTCTTTGGCCATCGGTCAATCTTAGTGCACTTTACACATGTGTTGACACACCAAACACACAACACACTCATCACACGACACTGCGCCTCATGCACGTGCAATCTACGATGGACTTAGGCTGGCAGAAGAACAGGGTTGGATGACAAAATAAAATTTAAATTTAGTAAAGAAAAAATAAATCACAACATTTATTACATTTCTTCCTGTAATTGACTGTGTGACAAAACAACAGCAGTATGTCACTATGAAAATTATGTTCAAATAAAAATTCAGACTAGATCCAGTAAAAAAATTTGACAGTGTGACACATTTTCAAATGCATGCAAGATTATTTGATAAAATTTGTTGAACGGAAAAATTTGACAGCAGTATTTCATCTTCCAATTGTGTTGTCAAATATATTTGAAGGCGAAAGCAAAGCAAAGTTACTTACTTATCTGTAGAGCTGTGTGAATCAGGCACAGACCTAGAAGGAGCAATAGGGGTGATCTCCCCATATTTCTTCTTTTCCCATTCCTCATTCACGAGTATTGCAATCGTAAAGGTAATAATAAAAAGAGTAAGTGCAGGTAACCATCATACTGTAGGCAAACAGCAGCAAGTAAAGTACAATACAGCATAGCGCTAATCATATTTTAATAAACAGGTTCCATTTTTTTTAAACTACCTTGTAGGCCAAACCTAAGCAAAATTTGCACAAGTTTCTTGGCATGTAGTTGATGCCACATTAAAGCAAGAAACATCAGACAGTACCAAGCAAGCATACAGAGTATGCTTGCTTGGTAGCATACAGAGTAAAGAAGATGCTGGGAAAACACAAAAATGCCGCATTACACAATTGATGGAATTTGAGAGAGGACTTGTAATCAGGCTTATAACCACAGGGTGGTGATATCACAGTAGATACATGAAGGCACCAACACATGGAGGACCAGCTCAGAACAGACAAGGTTGACTACCAGTCGAGAGGATCAAGGAATCCTGTACCATGTGCAGAGGGATCCCATTGTGGCCCGGTCCACATAATTGACCAGTGTTTGGGGTTCTTGTGTGCTCACGAACCATTTTTTGATACCTTGTGGAAGTGAATCTGCGATCCCAGCACCCATGATGTCTGCTACCAGGTTAGAACAATGTGGAATGCCACAGACTGGCAATTTGTGGTGTTTAATGATTAGTGCTGCTGGGCAGTGACAGTTGCACCGTCCAGGTGGAGGAGCTCGAAGAGGCCCCATTCTAGGGCTTCCCCCGGGGGAAGCAGCAACACAGAGAACCCTGGGACAGCCGCCCCTGAATGAGCTCGAGGCAGGGCTGACCCCGGTGAGGTGGAGGAGGAGCCAGGGCAGCCGATGGAGCAGGGCTGGGGACACTATGTCCCCCTGGCTGACAGCGCCTCATTGACTGAGTGGTGGAGCCGGAGCTAGTACGACGCCGGGGTCCAGAAGCCATCACCGGAACCAATGGAGAAACACATGTTTGGCATGCAATGAACCACGAGAACCCAGGAGGATGACGCGACCAGTCACAGAGATGGGGAACCGACAGCCCGGCCAAGCAGCAACATGAAGTACAGAGTGCCCCACTAACACTGGTCTGCAGGTAAGCACCTTGGTGGGGATTGCTTGTAGGCTACTCAGAGGGTAGTCTGGTTCCGCACCCACGACACCGCAGACCACCACCAGATGGTCAGGATTGGGCTAAGCAAGGGTGGGGGGGGGGTGTAGTCGGACCCTTCCAAGGCCTCTTATTCCTAGCCCAGTCTCGTCCAGTCCAGCAAAACTCCGAGAACACCCAGCAGTAGTGTGTGTTTGTGTGTGTGTGTCTGGCAGCATGACTGTTGCCCGGCCGGAGGCATGGCAGTCGTCACTGGAGAACCACACTCAAGAACCCCTCAGGTTCAGTGAGGAAAACTAAATGTCACGTAAACTTAACTGGCAGGGAAATTATGTAAGAATAATTATTATAAAGGGATTGCTGTGTCTTGTTTTATCTTTTGTACGCTGTGATTGGGTATTAGTAATTATCGGACGTCAGGAAGTTCGCTCCTGGCGGCCATGTTGTGGCAGTCCTGATCGGGTCGTGATGAAGGACAGGCATTGTGATGGTTCCTCACCATCACAACTTCCCTCCCAAACCTCCACGTAATCCTAACCCTAACAGGAAGAGGAAGGAAAGGAAGTGCATTACCAAAAACCCTTAAAACCTATAATCAACATCATCCTTAATAAGTAGAGTAGGTATTGCAGTGTCTATACGATACTGTTCAGAATGGATGTGTGCAAATTACACACACTCAAACAACTCACTTTCTGATACACACTTTAATTTGAGCAACAAACTGTTCCTTGTAGTACACAGTTCCTTTCTCTAATTTGATGAAGACACAATATATCCATACAACCATACTTCTTAAAACACCTATTGTTACATAAAACGCCACTAAAACATAACTGTTACAAAAATGACTATTTTATTTCACAGTCTTCTAGAATATACTTTCTGCTTTCACGTTTAAACCCATACAACTACATTACAATCTCTCTTATATCTTTTCAGAAAAGTTTACAAATTGGTTTTACATGTACAATCTTTTCCTGCATATGAAAACACACTTATGAAGCTGAAATGGTCTCAGGAGAGAGACCTACATGCATTACCAACCAATGCACAGTCAACACAAAACAATATCCACACACACAAGTGTGAACCTGAGTGTATTGCCCCCACCAGTACACCAGACGTGAAGGTATTGCTCTTACCTCGTACCACACTATAGTCCATTCCCGATTGGAAGTGACTTATGAAAATCAACCTTTGAAAAAACACTAGGCAAAACATGTCAACCTGTTTTTTCAATAACCTGTATTCCAGAAATATATAACACTGTGGTTAACTTTAGAGTACTGTATTATTGAACAAATGAAACTTTACCTTAATATATTCTATAACTTGTAATATTTATTTCTTTTTAAATATGAATTAACAACAGCGAGAGCAGCGACATGTTGGCAACGGCCGGTAAGAAATAGTTTACAGTTAAAATATTATTTTAACCTAGTTTTTTAGTAGACTATTTGTAAATTAGAGGGTGCCTATTGAAATGTTTAAATATTTAGGTAATCCCGATGGCAACATATCTCATTTTCACAGTTTAAAATAACAGCGGAAAATATTGTGAGTAGGCCGTAATGGTACAGTGTTGTTTTATCGAGCGAAATCAATTTTTGAAGCAACTGTCTGCTGGGCGAGCTTTGTCGCTCTCTCTCTGTCTTTGTTTCTTTCACACTCGGGAAGTTTCATTTCGCTAGTATGCGACAAAATTGTACCTGTTTTCCATTGTAGCAAATTTCATACTTATTACAGCAAAATAATGATTTTTGAATTTGTAATTTACAACTGAAAAGAGATTTTAATGTTTGAATACTTATTTTAACATATTTAGATATGATGGCGGGGCAGAAACAAAGTGAAGTTGGCAGACGTGGCGAGCCATGATGTAATGGCGTATTGCTGTTTTACCAAACGAAGTGTAAATTATACTCACTCCGAAAAATACTTCAAATTACCGCATCACGTTTGTAGATGTTGTGTTTTTTAAACGTACCTAAGCAAGTTAGTTGTGATAAATCTGTGTTTCCGCGGCAGTAATAAATATACTGTGTTTCGTTAACCACTGCGTGTGAAATAGCGTGGTGTGACTGTTTGGTGATAGTTAACGCTGGATCTGTGTGTGCGTTATTTCAAATATCTGATATGAACTATTTAAACGTTGTAAATGTAAACTGTTTTTATGATGAAGTTATTTATTTACATCCACGTATGTGTATTTATCACAACGTTGTACCTTTGCCCTGGGTGTTTGAAACACAGCTGTGTAACGTGATTTACCACCAATCCCAACAAAATAACCAAGCCCAGCCCTAATTAATTTCAATAAACCTAATATACAGTAAGTAACAATACATCTAAATATGAGTGGAATAAAAGTTACGGTAGGCTTATTTGAGTGCATGTTCGCTGCTATATTTTAAGTTTCTATAACAAAAAATGAGCGGCACGAGTTGCATGCTTGATTTTAATGTCGCTTTTTCGTTTTACTGTCTATTCCTTCGTTATTCAAACTGAGGCCATCCTTTTAAAGAAATAACCCAACACATATCAATAACAAAAAGTTAAATACTACAGTTCATTACCCCGCAGTTGTAACAGTGTGTAACACAGTCGTGGCGAAATATTATTGTGCATTACGTATAATGTGCTATGTCGTGGAAAACAAATATGTTAATGTAACATAACCGTAAGAACTATCGTTAATTCAGGCATTTTTTAAATGTCATAAAGCTGACCTAAATAATGTTATAGGCCAAAACTGAATATTCGTATGAAATGGTTTTTGAAAAAGACCTAAGACAGAATTCTTTGAAAACCTGTAAACAGTAAGCAACACATTTGACAGGTATAAAAGTAGAAGTCACATGTCAATGTTTGTTTTTAGGTGTAGCGGAAGTATACGAATATATGTACACACACAATGGCATGTAAACATTGATTTTGACAGATGCTACATGGCAGTCACATGGCAATGTTTGTTTACGATTTGGTGAAAGGATACGAAACAAGCCTGCAAGTAGATATTTAGCAGGGCTCCGAGAAAGTAGCTTCCAATGGGGAATGAACACATACACTCAACATCCACATGGTCTAGGATCCCATCTCCTGGTCCAACTCCTGCCGTTGATGAATCTCCAGACCCTTGCTGGACTCCGGCCCTGGCTGGCGATGATCTCCCTGAAACACCCACTTACACCGGTGTATATACCCGACATGATCCTCACCACGTGTGCCCCCTCTCCAGAGAATATCCATCGCGCCTGTCCGCTTTCACTGTTTCTTCAATCTTCCCCTCTGCTTCTCAAACCGTCAATCATTAGCTCTTGATATCTCTTCTTTGATCATACTAATGGCCTTCTTACATTGTACTTTAATTCAGCATTCTCTTTAAAGGCTCATACCACCTCATTCTCGTTTCCTTTATGACATCTACCAGTCCCTCTATCTGTACGCTTTCTTATGCCACTTTAATTTGAATCCTAGTCCTTCCTGTTAATACAACAGGCTTAAGTAATAAAAACCCAAAAGTAGCAATGTTCATAACAAACTTTTTTGTTACATATTGTTATATACCATTATCTGCATGTTTGGTCCTATGATTTTCTGTGTGCTTAGATTCTAACCTCTCACTTTTGAGGTCCAAGGTCTGATGGATAAGACATTGCATGCTTAGGATCCCCTATTCAAGAAATACAGTAACAAACATCTTGCAATGTAAGAATTAACTTGCGGTGCTTCCACTGTATAATTCTGTCAGTTATCCATTCCCAGCTCATCTTACCTTGTGCATTCTTTGAACTATCGAGAATGACCATTGTCCCACTTTATGATCAGCTCCAGTTAGCACTAGTCTCATCTCAATATGTACTGTTTGCCCTCAGGTGGTGAATAACATATTGTAATCAATACCGTAGTGTTGTGTTCTTTGCAATACAAAGGTATCTGGTCTGTAACATGTTTATATACCTCTCATGGCAAGCTTCCATCTTTATGACTGGTGGCTGCAGGGCCACCAACCTGACGAAATCAAATGTACAATGTTAACGCAATATATCACACTCCTCCCCACTTGTTACGAATATCACACAGGATACGTAAAATCAGTTAACAGTTATAAATCAAATACTATCTTGGGGGCCCTTTTACGTTTGGGATATCTTGGCTCGTTTTTATCCCCTGCCAGTGAGTCACATTCAGAACCACGTATACCCTCTTCGGGACTTGCCTCCTCACATGCAAAACCTATGAAACCTTCTTCCATCTCCTCGCTTGGTCTATTCTTGTTCTGAGTGTTGCTGCTGAGGTTCTCAGCAACATAGGCCTCTGCATCCTCTTTCACCCCTAATACGCTGGTCGTCTATCCCAGAGTCTCCTAGATGCTAAACCGCTTTTCCCTTGCTGACCTGGGCACTGCTGGCTTCTACTGCATCTGGATCACATTTCTAAAGGGCAGGACGAAGCTGATCCAGGTGATGGTGGTAGGTGCTGCCATCAGCTGCCTGCACCCAATAAGTGAGGGGGCCCAACTTTGGAATGACCATTTCTTTCTCCAATTTCTTCCCTCCATGTGTGTACACTGCGAATCCCACTGTATCATTTACAGCAAAAGATTTAACTCAGCGATGAGAGTGGGAAATAACAGGACCCACTTGATGGGCGGCTACAGTTGCAGACACTGATGGTGAAACCAATGAAATATATTGCCAAAAAGAACTGGTCAAATTCTTGATATGAAAACTGAACCCCATTGTCAGAAAAAAGTTGTTCAGTAAAACAATAAATTGAAAACCACCAACGTAGTTTGGTTATTGGTTATGACAGCAATGGAAGTAACAATGGAAAGCACACACACTTCAGGCTATTTTAAGTGGCTGTCCACGAGCACAAGAACATTTGTCCCTATGAATGGTCCAGCTATATCTATGTGAACTCTCTGCCATGGCCTATCCGGCCTTGCCCAGGGCACCAGAATTGACTTGTCCTGCAACGACTTATTTCCAAAACATGGAAGACAGGCAGATATGACACCTTCAAGGTCCATATCTATTTGGGGCCACCACACATATGAACGAGCCAGTGTTTTCATCTTACAAATTCCAAAATGGCTCGTGTGAAGCTCTTGTAGGACTGTCTCCTGCAGGGCAGCTAGAATGATGACTCAGTGCCCCCAGAGTAAACAACGTTCTTTTGGTGTTACTTAATTCCTTTTTTGCATTAAATAGCTGGAGTGGGACTGTCGGTAGCATGGGCGATTTCTCATGCACAGAATCACTTTGCTTAAAACTGCATCTCTTTCAGATGCAATCCTTATTGCGTTTGGGGTTAGTGGCAGAAACTCAGATACCCGAATACGCAAATAAGAAAACTGAGCCACTGCGTTTTCCGAACCTGAAGGAGGTAGCCTGGACAGTCGGTCAGCATTACTGTTCTCAGCATTTGTAATATGTTACACTGTATAATCAAAATCCTGAATGAACACTGCCCACCATTGTAGCATGTTGGCTGTAAGCTGCAGGATGTCACAATGGTTTCCAAAAATATGTGTTAGAGGTTGATGATCTGTCAATAAGGTGAATTTGCGACCCGTGTATGTATTGGATGAACTTAGTGACCCCAAAGATGATGGCCAAGACCTCTCTGTCAAGCTGTGAATTGTTCCTTCTGCAGATGACAAGGTACGAGATGCACATGCAGTTGGTTTTTCTATACCATTTGGAAACATTTTCAGAACAGCCCCTACACCATAAGCAGATGCAACACATGCCAGCCTGACAGGCAAATCTAGGTTGTAATGCGTGATTACTGTGAAGATGTGACCAACTGCGTGAGCCTTTCAAAAGCTTAATTACATTTATGTAAGCCATGCCACTTGCAATCATTTCTTAATAGTTCATGTAATGAAGCCAAGATTTTTGCAAGATCTGGCAAAAATTTAGCATAGTAATTGACAAGACCCAACCATGATCATGACTGCCTCATATCCTGGGGGCATGGAGCCCCTACTACGGCTTCAACCTTGTCATCACACGTGTCGTTGTCTATCATGTGTCCCAGGAACTTTGCAGATGAACTAAAGAATACACATTTATTTTCATTCAGCGTAAATCCATAGTCTTGTAGTTGCCGTAGTAAATTGTGCAAGTTTCTCCAATGTTGCTCCTTGGAAGCTCGCGTTACTAAGATGTCATCCTGAAAACATACCAATCCATCTAGCTCCTGAAGGTCCTGCTCCATGGTCCTCTGAAAATTGGATGAGCAAGATATGATGCCAGAGGGAAGTCTTGTGTACCTAAAAAGTCCTCTATGGGTATTTATGGTGCATAGCTCCTGCGACATTTCGTCAACCTGCAACTGTTGGAATGCGTGAGACAAGTTAATCTTAGAAAATTCTTTACCACTTTATAATTTGGAGAATAACTTGCCTGCCTGAGGAAATGAATAGTGTTCTACTACCAGCTTAGGGTTGACTGTAATTTTGAAGTCTGCGCAAATACGAACTGTACCATCCCGTTTAACCATTGGCACAATGGGAGTGGCCTACTCACTGAAAGAAACAGGACAAACAATGTCCAACTTCAAAACCCCACAGAGCTCTGCATTTACCTTGCCTTTTAGTGCCAAAGTCAGTTTTCTGGCAGGGACTGGTGTTGTATTTTCTGTATATGCAATGAGACCTTACTACCCGTGAATGTTCCGGTTCCTCCACAAAACAAAGTAGGGTACTTCTGTACTATGATGCCGTTCACTGACCTGTGATCTCCTCCTGGAGAAGCGCTGATGTGATTGAGGACAGGTCGTGGCAATGCCAAAGCATTATACCAGTCGCTGCCGAGTAGCGGAAGACCACCATTTGGCACTACAAACAAATTTAGTTCCTTTGACTCTTGGTGGCCCTTCATCTACACTTGCACTGTAATTGTATCACAGGGATGTATAGTGTAGGACTTAAGGCAGATCGTAGTTGGTGTCAATTGGTAGTTGGCAAAAAGTTTGGTGTATATCCTTTCCGATATTGTAGATATGGAAGCTCCACTGTGTATTTCCATATCTAAACGCACACCGCCCACAGAGACTGGCATGACTCTTGGTTGTGGTCTTGTGGTAGGCTTCAGTAGCTGGTACGATGAAGCAAATTCTTCTTCCAATGTTTCTGTGATTGAGTTTTCTGGATTGGAGAGTCTCTCTTGCCACCTGACTGCATGTTTGGACACATTCTCATTAAGTGTCCCAGCTGCTTGCAATTGTTGCACTTACTTGTGAACCCTGCAATCCTGTACAAAATGGCCTGAGTTACCACAACACAAAACACCGACTGACTAATTCTTTTTGTCTCTCTCTCTTTCCGTGGGCATACTATCATAACATTGACAGATTCATCTTTGACCAGGGGCAAAGATAACGGTGCCAGTCTTCCTGTTCTTGGCCCTCCTGCTTCCATAGATGCATTGCCAGTGGCCACCTCATACAATACCGCTAAATTTACCGCTTTCTCAGAAGTAAGGTCATCAGACTCTAGGTACAGTCTTTGTGTGGTGTTTTTATCTTTCAAATGCAAAGTCTACAAAGGTCCCAAAATTGCAAAAGCAAGAAAATTTTCATAAGCCAACTACAAAATAAAAAACCATTTCCTGATTTTGCTGAAACCTTTTGTGGAAATGATGCCACTTCGCAATGACAGATGGCCTTGGAGAAAAATGGCGGGTCAGCAATTCCACCAACTCGTGATAACTGCATTCAGGAGACTTTTTAGGTTTTATTCAGATTGCGTAGTATTTCATACGTTTCTTTCTCTACTTATGCAATAAGTATTGCATGGCACCTATTTTGATCTTCTGCTTTAGCTCCCATGCCGTTTGCAATGACGAGTTGCTCAAGTCTTTCCAGATATGAGTCCCACGAGTCTTCTTCTGGTAAAAACTTCTCGACCTTAAACCGACATTCTTGATACAAAGAAGTCGGAAACAAAAATGAAAGTCTCTGAAAATAACAGAACTAACACACCGATCCCATCCTCGTTGCCAATGTTGTGTTCCTTGCAATAGGAACGTATCTGGACTGTAACATGTTTATTTACTTCTCATGGCAAGCTTCCAATTTTACAACTGGTGGCTGCAGGGCTGCCAACCTGACAATATCAAATGTACCAAGTTAACACAATATACCACATGTAGCTCATTAAGGCAATTATAGCAATGCATGTGAATGTTGTGTGCATAATGTAAACTAGGTAACGTCATATTCTGATTCTTTCAGCCCGCTGGAGCACAGAAATAACCGCTCTTCAAACAACATCTTGAGGAATGTTGGTTTCCCAGGTCACGCACCAGCTGTATCTGCTCCTTTTGGGTAAGAGAAAGATTGCTTCCGTTTTAAAACCTCTGTTCTTAAGCAGCCTTCCACTTGTAGCTTGCATTAAATATTTTATAAACAATGGGATGGTGATGATTAGGTAGAAAGGCTTTTTTTTTATGTCGTTTTCCATCTATCATGCTTCTGTGCCGGAAATGTGAAAAAAGCTTCAGGTAGAAAACTGCCATAAGTTTTTTTTTTTTTTTTGGAACTGTGAAACTGATATTTTAGGTGGCATCAGGTTTCGTATATGCTGTTAAAATCTTTTGTTAGCTCCTCTTCTCTTTAATATTAAACTTTCAATTGTAACTTTGCTCTTTGTGTGTAACATTCATTTCACCACCTACCTTCTTTCTAATAATAAAAATTATACATGTTCGGTTACTCACTCGTGTAGTTTTTCCACAGCATTATGATGTGCTTAGAACTTCTTTCCACTGCTCTCTGTTCATGTAGTTCAGTTACTTTGACACAGTTGGGATTCCCTCTAGTGCTGTTACTGGTTCATTACCTGTTATCCACATACACAGTTACTGTATATGGATTGCAACCTAACATGTCCTCTCCGCAGATGGTTCATGTGCTTGTTATGGCTTGTTTGTCAATTAATGTTCGCAACACACACTTCTAAAAACACTAACATTGTACTGGTGGTTACGTTAGCTGGTTGGCCACATTACCATACATATTACTGCAATATTTTTTTCCACAAGGAAATTTGTAAAAGACTGCTTGTATGCAACTCTGATTAGTAAACATTACAGCACCATTAATAATTTTGAAAATAGAATTTGAGATTACAGGAAAAGTTGGTAAAAATATTCTGTACTATATTTAGCAGAAAATTAAATAAAGTTTGGACATTCTAATACATTGTGAACTGATTTAAATGAATGTACTAAGCAATGGCGAGCGAGTTTTGTTGTGTATTATAATTGCTTATTCATTGGTAAGCTACAAATTGTGTTTTGCATTTTATTTCCACATATCTCTTAGACCATAACCAAAATAAAAATAAAACCATTTTTTTTTAATGTAATCACATGTTTAATGGCGTAGTTATCTACTGCAAAGAAATAAACATAAAATAAATACTTTTTCAGTCAGCGTTCAGTAACATTACTACAAAATGTCTCAGAGTAGAATGATAACTTCAGCAGTTGCAAGACATATTACTTCATGAATTACTCCAGCTGACTTGTGAAGATTATTCTCGATCAAGCACAGGCTCCCTATAATTAGCACTGCACCCAGGAAGGTTTGCAGTCTGTGGTAGCTACGTGGCAAAGTGCGATGAGCAATGAATGAAGAATAGGACCAATGGTGAAAGTGAAAGAGACTGTGGCGGAAGCTACCACCAGATCGTTGTTTGGTGGCAGAAAACAACTTTTGTACAGAGGGACAGTGATAATCATCACTCTTTATTTCACAAACTGCAGTAACTTGTCTGGGGCATTTCAGCTGAATGCTGACTGGAGAAGTACATAACTATTTAGTGGACCACCTATACTGTTCTGATACAATCTTGGCTTTGGTAGCTTCTCCTTGGTTTTGCAAGCCTTCTAATTATGGTTTAACAGTCTACATATGGTGCAGTCATGTAACCCAAGTACACTGTCAAATGGCATTGTGATTCTGCTAGAGATATTTTGTTCATGTTCATGTTCTGTCTATTGTGGTATAACTGGAAATTTCTTACGTCTTCAAACATGTAAGGTAGTACAGCTATCAATTCTTATAGCCATGCATCTTCTGTTGTATAGTTAATCTGTATGCGTTAGTATGTGAGTATTTTCAAACTCTGAAAATGATTTTATGCTCCCAAGTCATGTGATGAGCTGAAACATAAATTTAACAGTAAACTCTCACTGCCTCATCATATGTATGAAAACTGTATAACCGTACTTAAGGAAGTATTTTTCCAAACATGTAGCATCAGTGTATTAGTATTCAAAACCAAATGTCACTTGTATTATAAGTAAATAGCTAAACAGGGAGAAAAATTATTATTGGTTAGTAGCTGAAGTGGCAAGGTGGTGCTAGTGAGCGAACCAGTGCTCTTTGGATGAACATCGTATTAATAGGTTGATGTAGTCCCCTGCCTGTTGCAGGTACCAGGCCCCCTCCATGGTAAAGCGGGAGCAGTACGAGTCACCGTACCATCAGGAGGGGCGGGCAAGCCGGCAGCACTGGGGGGCTGCACGGCTCTTCCACTACATGGAAGCCTCGGACACATCAGACCAGGAAGACGATGAGGATGGAGGGGGCACGGATGAGGCAGAACTACCAGAATTTGTCTGCCGTGAGTGTGGCTGTGAGTTTGTGGACGACACTTCGTTGGAGACTCATGCTGCTACGCACCGACGCTTGTCTTTGGGAACAGACATGCTGTACGTGTGCAGTGTTTGTGGTTGGGGAATGGCCTCCCAGACAGCCATGATGGACCACATGCGTAACCACTCCGGGACAGCAGTTCATTGCCACATCGACGACTGTGCATTCTCTACGACGTTAGGTGAGGATGCACTTAGGGACCACATCGTGGCTGCACATGAGCGGGGACTAGACAGTGCTGTGCGTCATCTCACTGATTCCAACATGAACCACTCTTTGACGTACCACAAGGGGCAGGGGCTGGACCACAACGGATCCAAGCGACCTCGGAAGCAGAGCCAGCCACGCAGGGTCGTGCCGGACTCTGCAGAGATCCAAGTTCTGCATGTGGCACGTAGCCGCAGGTCTGGGCTCGCAAAAAAGTATGCAGAGCAGCTACTGACCCGTAAACGTCTCTGTTGCGAGTGGTGTCGGCAGGATGCCTTCCCCTACCACACAGTCTCTAGCCTGGCATTCCACAGACTCTGGCGACATTGCAGGGCCAGGTTCCATTGCGAGCATTGCGGTGATGGTTTCCAGCATCGCTACCAGGTGGTGCTCCACTCCAGCCGGCAACACGTCCGGCAGCCGCTAACTACAGTGCCTGAACGTGAGGAAGAACTGACTATCACTACAGTACCTGCATCAACAGAATCTTCACTGTCGAAAATAAACGTACCTGATTTACTACTTCACACCCCCGAGCATGTACATACATCTCCTTTGCACCTCAATGTGCCGAGTCTCTGCGACACGACCACAAACCACCACTCATCCTTGCCCAACACAGCTTTGCCTTCTTCTCTTTCCTCCGCAGCCCCTTCGTGAAGAACTACTCAACTTATTTTTATTCCTACAATTTGTACTGTGCTGTGTTTTCTATTGATAGTAGATGTTCAGAAAAACTTTGTAGCATATGTTGTGTTCTGTAAAATAACCATGTTTTATACATCATGTTTACCAAAGCTAACATCAGTGAATGGCAGCCACCCTGTTTTTCTCCATATCACTGTGTGATTATCTTTGCAATGCACATTATGACTATAAGAACTTTTATGAGGTGCATCAGATTCAGTTTTAAAGAGCCAATTACCTACTACCAAAATAATGTTATCTGTCAGTGTTTCAAGAATAATTTGATTTAATAAGCTGTCATTTGTAAAAGCAAAACCAACTGACAATCACCAGTTCTTTTATAATACATTTATGACGATGGCAGTAAAGTAGCGATAACTTTAAACACTTTGTAGATGTGTTATATTATAATATGATTCATTAATAGTCTCAGTACCTACTTCTGTGTTAGCCAGTTGACTTATATATAACTTCTGGATAACTCTCTTGTATGTTAACCTCTCATTCACCATTGTACCAACAGTAGCTGTTAGTGCCTATAATTATACGGGTATGAACATCACTATTGTTTGTTCCTATAGTCTCCTACCATAGGGGAGCAGATTTATCCATCAGAAAAGAGCAGTTCCACATATAGACTTGCACAGTTTCTGTGTACTTCCTAGAGTCCAGGTTTTATGTAACTACATGTTTCTGTTTAATGTACAATATCAGTGACTTACAGCAATAATAACCGACAATCAGCCTGTATGTGAAATTCTGCAAGACAGCTGCAAGTACTTGGCATATTACAAGTGTCACATTTATTTAGAAGTAAAATAGCAAATGAGAAACATGCAAACTTCTTCAATGCTATTCACATTATAAATAGGAGCTTGTTATAAATTCTTATGATGCTGGAAATTGTTATCAGTCAAGTGAAGTTAATTTATCAAAATCTAAACTTAAAATAGTTGAGCTTTGTGAGATTGCAGAAGCATTAGCTGGTAATATTGCTAGAAACCTTATTCTTTAACTTTCTGGCAGCTGTATATAAAATCAGTTGTTAATTTTTCTGTTATAATACTTAAACGTGTTTCGTTTGTTACCATCAATGTCATCAAAACTGTGCACATCAAGGTTTTTGATAAAAGGATGCAAGGAAAAATTTAGTTTATTGTTACCTATAGGACATTTTGCAGCATTCACAATTATTTAATGTAAAACATGTTCCTTTGCAAGCTGTAAAACATTAAGTGCTATTACTATACTGTATTTCGGTGTGTATAGGCTGCACATAATAAAAAAAAACTACAAAACGTGGGGTGCGGCTTATATACGAGAGGTTGTCAGGAAAAATTTTTTCCCAAATTTTCTTCCCCAAAACATGTTCATACAGTACTTTTTAATGTTTTATCTCTTAAAGAAAGTAAGGAAGGGATGGAAATGAAAGAGTTTTAAAAAACAAACCTTCACTCTTGCAGTTATTTGTTCACTCACATTCATAAACAAAATAACCTTCATTCTGCATGTGTAAAATGTTAACATGTTGCGGAGCTCGGCCATATATGTCGTACATGAGAATAATTTCTCTTTTTTACAAGATAAATATAGCTTACGTAGGTTGCGCGCCTGCCATGGCTCTACAAGTGCACATTGATAAAACACCATTTTTTGTAACATGTTGCCAGAATTTGGCGTTCTCAAGTTACGTTACCATCTGTGGAATAGTAATTGCGCTATGTATATTCATAAACATTGCAACATAACAAAAATTTTCTGTCACAAATGTTTTGTAAGGGAGAAATTAAGTCTGAATTTACTATGTTTGTATGGAATCGTGACTTAACAATATTTACAGTCCTATACTTTAAATATTAGTTAGCCCTAATTTTTCATCAAAAACTTCTGGTGCGACCTATACACTAAAAAATATGATAATTCACACACGTGTTTACACAAGTGCTCGCTGAATTTTTACGACCCCTTCAAACTGCAATGGACAGCTTGCTCAACTCACCTTATCAATTCCCCACTTCAATTAGAGACAGCCGTAGTGAGCGAAAACAAGAGAAAAGACTGTTAGTCAAACAGTGTTAGTCGAAGTAGGAAGTGGTAAGGATTAAAGTGCCTTCCAAAAGGACATGATTTAGGTGCGCTAGCATCAAACGTATCAGTAACCCTGACAGAAACATTGGTCAGATGCACCAGTTTCAGTGTAGTGAATGTGTATATGGAACAGTAAGAAAATGGGGCAATGAAGACTGTTACTGCCACTACGGTAAAAAATGGACTATATTCGAAAATTACTTAGGATGCAAAATTAAACCACAACAGAAAGTAAGGCTGCCCGAATAGCACTACTCACAACCATGATGCTTCACGAACAACTGACTGCCTCCTCTCGGCAGTCCTGGGTTGTCAACTCTGGTCCAGCGCTGGATGCAGGTCTGCCAATTTTGAAAACCACGAGAGGTTGCATAGCAGGAAATTCAAAACTCGAATGTGTCCAGCACACACAAACAGTCACTAACACACGAAAAATGAAGTATTCACATATTTACAGGTCCAAACATTCCACCCACCTTGAAATGTTCCATTTCAACAATTAAATGGCAATGGGTAAAGTTTCGCCACAGGACGCTCATGTTGTCCAGTGGAGATGCACACAGTTGCCACTCTTGTCACACCTTTTTTTCTTGGGTGAAGCTCCAGGACTTCTCCCAAGCGCCACAGCAGGGGAGGAAGCCTTTCTTCCGTGAGTAGCACGAGTTGAGGTCCTCTATCCTGCCACTTCTGCCGCTGTTGGAGAGTATGCAGGTAATTGTGGTGCAAGCAATTCCAAAAATTCTGTTGCAGCCACTCTACAAGCTGCCATCGGTACAGGTGATTGAGGAGGATGTACCTGAGGCCAGGTTCAGGCAGAGGTCAGTCAGGGAATACAACTTAGGCAACAACACAGGGTGCTTATGCTCAAAAGGAACTGCAGATTTCAAAAGTCTACCGCCCACCCTGATCAAACCATGCTCGTGAAGAAACAGCACAAATTTCTTAATTTGAGGTGCAGTGTGTAAATTACTCTTAAGGACAACATCATTACTGAATGCCTTCAGCTGAGCTCGCAGAAGCCAAAACTTGAGGGCCTGATCCATTTCAGAAGGGGTAAAGCATCCACTCCGACGTAGAGCAGGCAAACTGCGACAATTATGTACAAATCGTAGTAGGAAACTGGTGACTCTCAAGAGCTTAGTAAGACGACTGAACTGGGTCACCAAGTTATCCAGATCCTGGTGCTAGGTTAGTGTGTTCAGTGTCACAGTTTTGTGTTCAAGCAATGCAGGGTTCACATCAGCTGCAACAATATGAGATGTATACTGAGGCCATTGCTCCAAGGGGTCTCTGAGCCATGATGGGCCTGTCCACCACAAATGATGATTCAGCAGCTGAGCCGGCAAAAGACCACGTGAAGCACAATCTGCAGGATTGTCTTCGGAGCGTACATGCTTCCACCAGGATGGTTGGGTAAGGTCTTGGCGTTCACTCACCCTGTTAGCCACAAACGTTTTTAACTGGTGTGGAGACAAGTTCATCCATGCCAGGACAACTTGGCAATCAGTCCACGCAATGATGGAGGGCAAAGTTCATCTTTAAATGTCACACTAACATGGTTGAGCAGATGGGCCAACAAGAGCGCACCACATAGCTCAAAACGCTGCAGTGATTGCAGCTTGACAGGTACCACCTTGGACTTGCCCACTAACAGTTGAATGTAGATTTTACCATGATGGACCACAATACACAAGTAAACCTATCTCAGAACTGTCTGAGAACCCATAGATATCATAAACACAGCCTTCTGAACCCTTGATACACCCAGGAATTGTGATTGATGACATGTGAGGAAGTTCTTGATTAAAAAGCCTCCAGCGTGCTGCAAGGTCAGATGGGAGAGTAGAATCACAATTGATAGTTTTTAACCACAAAATTTGCAAAAGATGTTTCGCAAACACAAGGAGAGGACTCGGCCATCAAAGAGGGTCAAAGATGTGTACTATGGTGGACAAAATGGTGCGCTTGCTGGCATGACTTGGGCTGCTTTGAATTTTGTATGCAAAGGTGTCCGAGACTGGGTTACACTGCAGCCCTAACACCTTGACAACAACATGACTATCCGTATCCAAGCTGAATGATCGTGGCATCTCAACATCATTCACAGGAAGCCAGTCAAGTAGGGAAAGGTGATAGCTCATGAACTTTCGCAGCTTGCATCCGCCTTTAGCAGACAAGAAATTAGCTCCCCTTGAAGGGCCAGTGCTGACTCAACTGAATGAGAACTGTGACAATAACAGCATGGACGCATTAGGGAAATTGGATGATTCATCCTTAGCAAACTGCTGCAGTGTGCTGCAGTTTTCAGGTCCATATCTGAATGTTTTCAGATGAAAATCCTCGACTGACTCAGTTTCCCAAAACAGCCATAAAATGCTTTGATAATCTTGATGATCAGGGTGAACCACAATTTGTCGATACATCTGCTTGATATCAGTAGTAAACATGACAGTATGCAATCGGAAGTGTGACACAACATCCACAATCTCTCGCTGCAACTTGGGACCTGTAAGCAAGAGGTCATTGTGTGAACTTCCCTTAGAATCTTTGGCTGAGGCATCGAACACTACACGAAGCTGATCTCACAGTGGTACGGGATATAGTAGGCTGAGGATGACTGAACCTGATCTGGAAGAATACTCTCCATATGCCCGGAGTTGAGGTAATCTGTTATGAATTCGGTGTACATACCCTTTAATTCACTATTCCCCTTGAGACTCCTTTCAAGACCACTCAGGCGATTTACAGCTTGGGGCCGGGTGGCGCCAATGTCAGGTTGAGAAGTGCAAAATGGCAAACACACACTATAACGGCCATCGCCATTTCGAGTTAGTGTATTGACAAATATTCTTTCACAAAGGACCTCCTCAGGTGACTTATGTGGTGCTCGGAAACTCTTCAACTTCGCAGTATTTTCTTATGACATCCTCCAGAGGAGAGACAGAATTGAGGAGAGATACATAGAATGACTTGGAAGGAGGAGAAATGGGTTCAGATGTCACCTTCCCCATCAAAACCCACCCAAACACAGATACTAGAGCAACTGGTGGGTCCTCAATCCTCCCTCCGGTCATCAACTAAGGAAGGCGATCCACGCCGATAAGAAGGTCAATGGGGTCAGGCATGTCGAAGGAGGGATCTGCTAGTTTCAAGCGAGACACAGCACTACAAACTTCAGAGGACAGCTTAACACTACGCAAATTACCAGTAATACGTGGTAAGACAAACACTTCAAGAGCAAATTGGGGTCCTGCACAGCCTGCTGGTAGAACAATGATAGATGTATTGGCTCTTGCCACATTGACCGGAGTGTTAGTCCATAAATTGGCAAATGAGCCTTGTTGCATCTCAAATGCAATTATTGCATACATCTCTGTGATTAAACAGGCTTGGCTCGCTGTGTCCACCAGCACCCGAACTACACGCAGACTACCCGTCAAATCGAGAACCTCTACTTGGGCAGTTGACAATAGCACAGTTTTATCAGAATTAACCACAGCAGACATGACCGCTGAAAGTGTAGATGCAATCTCCCCAGATGGTGGCATAGAATCAGATTCCGAACCTTGATCCTTAGATTTAGGTTCAAAGTGCAGTAGAGTGTATGTTTACTACTGCAGGTGTGACATGACAAGGTCGAGGGACAATTCTTTGCTTGATGAGACTGGTTCAGACAATTTAAACAGAGTTTCTGCTTTTTCACAATGGCATACCGATCGTGGGGTGACACCTGATGGAACTCAGGACACTTATACGAGGGGTGTGATGCATTACAGACACAACATGACTGTGTGGAACTTATACAAGAGACCTTGATTCATAGGACTGATGCTTGCCAGGAATGGGAGGTTTTTGTTTAGTCAGCTGCATTGGAGGCACCTTATAGCGCGAGGTACAAGACTGCAACCCAGAACCCTCTAGTTGATACAAACCAACCATCTCTTGGGTTCTACAATGGTTCTCAAGAAAGGAAAGGAAGTCGTCCAGTTTGGGAAGTTCGGAACCACCTGCAGTTTGGGGTCCAGTTGTTTACACAAGATGTGAAGTAGAATCAGGTCCCATTGCCCCACAGGAGCCCCCAAAGCATCCAATGCCGATATTCTTTCAGAAAAAAGGTTCAACAGGCTACATAACGGAATTGGCGAATCTGCACAAGCTGAGGGTGCTTGTAACAAGGCCTCAACGTGAGCCGACACAATCGACCGCATATTCTCATAGCGATTCTGTAGCAATCCCCATGCTACCTCAAAGATAAGTACTGAATCATCTTAAGGGATTCACTACTAATAGCACCCTTCAGATAGGCTAGCTTTTCTACTGCAGACAAGCTTGGATTATTGGAGACTAAGGTGATGAACAAGTTGAAAAAGTTTGGCCATTGCTGCGGGGTGCCATCAAAGTTCGGGAGTGGTATTTTAGGCAAAGCAATATTCACCTTACGTCTATTAGCTGTATCAATACCAACCCCTGCCTGCACCTCTGGCTAGCTTTCCAGAGCTTCTGCAGTGACCATCACACTTTAGTACTGCTCCTCAAAGGTAGTAATCTGCTGAAGGTGATGTTAACGATCAAAATCATTGATAGTGTCCAACGAAGTTTCCACCATGATGTCGACATTGTAAGCTTGCTTCAAGCTGGGAAGGTCTCTGACGCTTGCAAGAAAGAGCTTCACCTTAGCCTGGTCACTGGTAACTAGTTTTGTGAGATCACGCAGAGCTTAACTTGCCCTTCTGCCAACCTCAGCCGCAAGGATGCGGCTAGAACATCAGCCATGGCTGGATAAAATAAGGCACAGACACAGGAAGAAAATTCACGGGACACAAAGTCACAGTCTTGCACTCACAAAGTCAAGGAGAGCGAAGCTAAATCACAAGAAGAACCAAATCTTCCAACTTATTCATTCAGTGACCCAAACGGGTCACAGGTGACGGATCTTACTAGATGATCCGGATCACTAAAATGGGTCTCACGGGTCATGAAGACAGTTACACAGAAGGAAGGGGAAGACTGGGTCGCCGCCAATAACAAAGGCGTAACACACACAAAGTAAAAATTTTCAGTAACTGAAAAATAATGTTGTGTGTAATCCAGCCACGATGATGCAAAATCACAACAGGAGGTGCGAAAAATACCACCACGAACATGCTCACCGCAAACATGGATGATGGTAACCTTAAACACGAGGTGCGAGATAAATTGCAAAATCATAAAGACGATGCACAAATACCGGAATAATCCGGCCTGGAGGACCAAAAATGTTATTGCCACGACTGCAAAAAATGGACTGTATTAAAAAATTACTTAGAATACAAAATTAAAACATCTATAGGAACAGAGGCTGCCCGAATGGTGCTACTCACCATCATGATGCTTCATGAACAACTGACTGCCTCCTCTCAGTAGTCCAGGGTTGCCAACTCTGGTCCAGTGCTGGATACAGGTGTGCCAACTTCAAAAACCACGAGAGGTTGCATAGCGGGAAATTCAAAACTCAAATGTGTCCAGCATACACAGACAGTCACTAACACATGAAAAATGAAGTATTCATATATTTACAGGTTCAAACAACAACCAAGCAGCAAAACTGCAGGAATGTAGGAAAGGTGACACCTTGGGGTGAGCATCAAGTAAAATGGCTTGTACATATCAGCATCCACAAACTACGGGACCTATAAAATTCTTAAGGCACACACACCTATATTCTACTCAACAGCATAATGTACATTGGCATGCATGAAGTTCCAAGCATGTCACCAACTCTTTAACAAAATATCACCACCAACTATCTTGCTTGTGCCCACAAGCATGTTGATTGGGCCATCAAGGATTGAAAAAGTATGTATTGGTCGATGAATAAAAGTTTTTCTTTACATCAAGCCAATGGGTATGTTTGTGTGTGGCATAAAACTGACTTCCTGTATGCTAAGTGCTGTGTAGGCTAGTGGGGGTAGCTTTATGGTGTGGGGATGCTTCTGTTTGCATGGAATGGGAGTAATAGTATGTCTGAACCATTGTGCAACATTGTGTACTGTTAGGTGTTGCGGACAATGTACACCACATAATGCAACACTTCTATCCATATGGGGACAGCAGCTCCCAAGATGACAGTGTGCAATGCTACCAAGGCAGAAATGTGCTTGGATGGTAAGAGGGGCATTCTAAAATGATGCACCATTTGGATTTGTCCCATAACTCCTTTGATCTTACTTCCTTAGAGCATCTTTTGGGAAGTTGAGGTATGGGCCCTTCACATAATGCATTCTGTACTAGGGGTGGGATCCTTGATGCAACGATACCTTCATACCATTGATACTTTATAGTACAGAGTATCGCATGAGAATATACATAAGTACTGAATTTTAACAATTGTGCTAATGGTATTTACCATGCATGTTTTTTCATAAAGCACAAAAATTACAAAATTCCCATAATATTTGCATACTGTGTTTATCGCATAATCATTGCTGCTGCATAACAGTCCCACAATAATTTCTAAATACTGAAAAAAGGAATACCGTCTACAAGTTGTTTCTAATGCCAGTTGCATCACAACTCAAGGTAGAGATGGGACCAGTGGGAGGGGGGATAACAGAAGCTGGAACCATTTCCCCTCTTGCCAGGCATGTAAGGGGAAGGAAACTACACTTGAGTCTGGCTGTTACGAACTACAGCAGAGGGTAGCCGACATCTGCCAACCGAGAGAGAGAGAGAGAATATGAGGACAGTGCTCTAATTGAAACAACCACTTCCCTTCTCGCCAGGAATGTAAGGGGAGGAAGCAAAGCGAAGCCACACGTTGCGCTGAGCGCTGGACTGGAAGGACGAAAAGTTTCCGCGCTTGTCACTCACTTAATTCACTTTTAGTTATACAATGTTTTAATAAACAAACGTTTCAGTTATTTCTTTGAAGATGCAAAATAAAGTGTAAAAAACTGTAGAATCACGAAATAAGTGTGTATTGAGCAATCAGTTTCCTCAAAGTTTGATTACAGCATTCACTTTGTAAATGAGATGTTATAAAATCAAAGCAGATGGTGCTGTTGGTTTATCATTAGTTAAGGACGTTTGAGTTACAGGCCGTTAAAGTGTGATGCAGGTTTTTATATAGTTTCAGTGTGTGTCAACACTAGTAAAATTAGCAATTTTCTTGGCCAAATTGTTTTGTGTTCATTTGGTATTAAGAGAAGTATAGGTATTGAGTATCGTGAGAATGTTTTGGTATCGTAAATGGAATCTAATATCGAGAAAATTTGGTATTGACCCATCCTTATTCTGTACTGACCTCAAAAAGCTTACAATGAGCTGCCATTACGGATTTATAATATCAATTCTATGTTAGTTGCCAGGGTACAATAATTTTCTTAAAATAGAGTTGAGTGATTTAGGCAGCTCTTAATGAGAGTGAATGAGATGAGAATGGAGCAGTACTGGGATGCAGGGGCAGGGGAAACTGGAAATCCTCGAGAAAATCCGCTGACCAGCGGCATCGTCCGGCACAATTCCCACTTGCAAAAATCCAGGAGTGGCCCGGCCGAGGATCAAACCTGGTTCGACTTGGTGATTTCTCTTAAAAATAATTAAAATTTGTGACCAAAACAGTTTTGAACACATCCTTTAGAAACATTCTGAAAACTTTCAAGTGGGAGTGTGAAGAAGAAAAAAATTTCACATTTGGAGGATCAGTCTTTCCAATTACATTCTTATTTGAGTAGTAGGTGCAATCAGGAGGTATTGGCCATTTGTAATTACTTTTTCTGCAGAAACCATTACATTCACTTTCGCTTCACTTTGACATATTTGTACATGTTGCTGTGGTGTAGATGACTAAGTACCAGTCCCTCTTTCATAAGATGTAAATCTAGATCACATGGTGGCAGTGGAATATCACCTTCCCATGGATTTTCTTTTTATAACAAATTTGCTTCAAGGTGTTTGATACTGCAGTGCTCAATGTATTCATTATGGCTAGATGCACAGTTTATGGCACAACAATGTATTGTAACAAAAATACGAAACAATAAATTAACTAAAAAAAATGTTGCTAAATTTGTAATGGTAGCAAAAAGTTACCAGATACAGTCAACTATATATGAACTAAATTACGTTTGTGACCATTAAATCAGTTTTCATTAATGGAATAGGTAACTTACATGCTAACTTTAAAATTACTGAAACATTACTGTGCTTATTATATCACGTGAATAATTGGAAGGTGGTATATTCCTATCGATAATGAATATGAAGGTACATAACTAACAAAAAAGTCTGTCAGTGGAGATATTATTTTTATTTTTCACAAATATCTTCCTTATAAAGTTATAATTCTTGGAGCCCCTGAAAAATGTAACAAGGTTACCTAAACTTGTGTAACTATAATTTGATTATAACAGTGTATAATGCAACACTTTGCACAAATTTACACATACAAATCTTGTCACACTATTATTATGAAGTAAATTAAAGAGTGCTAGATAGTTTGAAACCAAGGTTAATTGATTAAAATTAATTGCCACTCATGTGACAAAACTATTTTTATTACCTATCCCCATGTTGTCAATATGATGGAGGTCTGGAAAGAACATTTATGATTTTTAATAAACGCATAATTAACGAAACTTCAAAGACATTATTGTTAGATGTAATAAAACTATGTTGTAGCATTTTAGGAATCATGGCAACAATTGAAAATGGTGATCAAGCGTATACTTAGTACTTAAATGTCATATGCTAATAGTATTATAATAATTTTCAGCTCCTCATTTTTAGTTTAATCAATTCTATTTGTGAAATTAATATTTCAATCAACAATGTAAAAATGTTACATCACAAAACTGTATTTTTCAAAGAAACTGTTAGAAGTTGACAAAAAATATAATATTCTGAAGTACTGATAATACTTTGTCAAAGTAAAAAGGTTGTTTACTGCTTCAATAAACACCTATATTCTGACCAACTGTAATTTTGACAAAGCTTTGTGCAATATTTTACAATTTTTGATGTATCAGAAGAGCAAAAAAATTCTTCTCCATAATATTTTACATTAACATGATGTTTGTATTTAAATACATTTTACATGTAAAAATTGCACTGCTTTTCCATTTTATATAATACCATTATATAAAAAGGGTAAAACGTTTTTGCATACATGGAGCATTTTTGTTTTTATTGCATTTTCATTTTCAAGCAAATGTCACATTTTCACCTAGCATAAATATTTTTGCACATTTTGAAAATTGCTACACATTCAGATTTTCCATTTGCAGTAAATTAATACGCTTCATTTGCCATCTGCATATTGATCACGACCACACAGTACCTATTTAAAACCTGATATGTAAATATGTAGGGTTTGCTTTTGTTCCTAAACAGGTTGTCTAGAACATTTAATTTCAAAACACCAATTCTAAGACACAAAAAAAGTGTTACTTCTAATTACTGATCCTACATTAATCAAACCTAGATATATTATGATACTGTATCAACAAGCCCTATATGTAGTGTCACAATTTGTCATAGTGCAGAGTTCCTGATAAACTTATTAAAGTGTATTGGTTTTGGTAAACACGCCATTATGTAGGTACTCGAATATTCTCTTGATGAAATGGATGCATATGGTATATCAGTTTTATCTTTGCCACTTAACCCAAGTTACTAAGATAGCATTTAAAGAACACAAGGCAGTACGTCAACTAGTGCAATACACTAGATAGCAGTCACTTATATATGTGTTCAATACTCCACCAGTTTCTTACTGTCCAAAATATTTTTGGCTACGAAGTATAGCTCATATTAATATACTATTAAGTACCCTTTGCAATATCTTTGTTTCCAAAGACAAATAGTTAAAATAGCAATTAAGTGGTTTTGCAACTTTCATACATAAAATGTACTACTGAAAACAATTTTTAGCTTGTGGTATATCATTGTCATCAAATTTTACTGACTGTTCCATTATTTTTGTGGGTGAATTATTTTGTGTGAAACTGTAAGCATGAGAACATTTAGTATGTGTTAAATGCAAATGTATGTTTTTTGTGGCTCTGAATTAAATAAACACACAGCATAAACAAAAAATGAGATCTTTTTAGGTAAACATTATATAAATTACCTGAATTTCTGCACCACTGGAAGCTGTAAAAAAATCATTACAGCATACAAAATGAAACATTTTACTTTTTTAAATGTAAAAATAAGAGACTGTAAAACACTAAGATGTGGCCACAAATATGTATGTAGTACTTGTACAGTCAGTTCATAATACATAGTACTTGTACAGTCAGTTCATAGTGTGCATTGCAAGTGTGAATCTGTTGGTGAAAACGACAGGAATTTATTTTTAATTATGTAACATTCCAATTCTGGGTTCTTGAATTTATTAAGTGCTATTTGTTGTTTGGTTCGACCATCACCAGTTTTCATACTTCATTTGAAGCAGATATAGAAATTACCAATTATTAATATAGTATTTTTGAATGTAACTGAAGATAGTTGATTACAAGATTTTTAATAAGTATATTGTTGTGAAAACTTTTCATTGCAACACATCCAGCTGACTTGAGATTCTTTCATTGTAACATTCATTTTGACTTCTTCAGAATTTGTAACAACACCAAAGAATTTAGACATAGTATGTTGGTAGCCTTTGTTTGCAACTTGTGTTCTGTTACATGAATTGTGTAGTAGTTAGTTGTTTTAGACTGTTGCATTTATCAAAGCATTAAGTATTCCAAGAACCAAGTTTTTCTTGTGAATTCATGTTACATTTACAAACACTGTTTTGTTTATGTTTTGTAACCAATTCCATTAAGTTTTATTATACATTAAATGGTATATCCACAACTGTTTCATTTGTGTAGAATAAAATTACGTAATCAATAGAGTTAATCTTTATTTACGTATTTATGCTGTGATTTACGTTGGTGATAGGCCCTACATTATCAGATAGCACGAGTCTGACTAAAAAACATGCCGCAGTGAGAATTACATCAATCATTTGTGAACCTTCAGTACAGGTACGTGCAAATGGCTCTAGGGGTTTCACATTTAATAGCACTTTTTTAAGGACAAGTCATAATTAATGTAAATTGGGAGGAAGTTTAAATGGAAGGAAGTAGCCAAACTTGACCTGTAATAGTTTGAGTTAATGTAGGTTATCAGGTAATTTTTTTCAATATTCTTAATTGAAAATGTGATTATTTGAAACTTCCAAGTACTATTATTCTCCAAAAGCCAATTTTTTATAGTAATGCTGTTCAAAGATTTGTGTTTAAATATATTTGAACAAGTGTAAGGGTAGCTTTTTTTGGAATTTAATTGCATAAAATCCATTTTCATGTCAATTTTAGATACCATTCAGTTTATAATCTTCAAAGAGATACAATAACTTTTATCCCCAGTGCTAAACGATTTCAAGTTTGACATTTTAACTTTCCCTTGAAACTGTGTTGTACCAACATTGAATTGTTTCTTGAATCAATCACTCCACTCATTAGACACAAAAATCTTCTATACCCTGAGTGTTACTGTCCACAGTATTTTCTCTCATTAATTTTGTGATAAATTAAATTTCTAAGGTATGCAGTAATAAATAGTGTTTTGACAAAGGTACCCATCTTTGTATTCTTTTTGGTCCTACATTTATCATCATTGTAGTGCTTATGTTAGTTTTCTATTTCATACCTTATGTCATCGTGGTTTGCACTGTCTTGTCAACCGTCTCACCTGTATGTTTCATCAATCACTATACACTACATTAGCCCATCCTAACAATGTTTGATTAATCTCTAAATTAATTACATTTAAACAAAGCATGACCCTAAACATTGTATGTTAGGTTTCTACATTACTGTTAAAACTTTTACGTTATACCTGATGCACAGTTTGATTCCTAATTGCCCTTCTACAAATTCAATCGCCTGGGAGGCTACCTCCATCTTTCACTCCATCTGACCCCCATTTACTTTCCTTCCTCTCTACTAAACCTTCGGTCAACACTTATTTCTGGTGTGCCACGCAAACTTATAAAGTCTGTTTTAGGGGATGCCCAACCAACGTCTGTTTTAGGGGATGCTGCAACCCTTCGAACACCATCCTGCACAAAGTCTGTTTTTGGAGACAATGGACAACCTCAGAAATAACCCTTACCATCAAATTCTTCTCACACTGCCCTTCAGTACATGCTACCCTGGACTTGTCTAGCTGCAGTTGTTTCCGTGATGACTTTGTTCCCGTATCTCTGGTTGTATGTGCTTCCTTATTTCCTTGTGACAACTGGTTTGCCTACGGGCTTTCTTATCTGACGTCAACACACCTCAGTGAACGGAGATGTACCCACACCTTGACTGACCGTACTGTGACTTCCCAAGTGACCTTGTTGCAAATGGCTGGCATGGCAAAATCAAATGTGTGTCCCCACTTTTACCTTATAAGTATTCTGTCCTATGATCTGAAGTATCTGTCCCAGCATCCACCAACTCCTCTCTCAGACATTTTGCACCAAAACTTGCTCCCCTGCATCAAAAAAATTGTCCTCACTGACCCAACTAGGATTCTGCCTGCTTCTTAGCATACTGGTATTCCAGCAATGTAGGTTTTATTAACTAGTTTAGTGCAAGGCAACAGTTTCAGAAACATTTCAGCCAGTGTCCGGCCTGTACTTGAGTGTGGTTTGTTGCAGTACCTGAACAACCTGATCGATTGTGCTTCTAATGGACTGTGCTGTACCCTTCAGAAAGTCTTCAATGCTTTGTTTTCCTGTTGCATCCTTAACTGACTAAACTGTTTTTTTCTGCTGCTCTTGAATTTTTCAGATCTGAACTGAGGCCCATCATCCACCACCAGTATCTCCGGTATCTTTACCTTCTTCTCTGCAAAATCAATGTGAACTCATTCCCATACTCTACTGGTGGCTAGTCATGCCAAAATATTTCTTTCAAGTTTTTGGGTTGAGACATTGGTATGGAGCACACTGCTTCACTATGGTCTCAATTGCCAGATCTATCCTTGGCCGCTGCCACAAGTTACTTTGTGCCAACATCTTCATTCATACCACTCCAGTATGTCCCTCATATAACATTTGGAGCACCTCTAGACCTACCACCTTCTAAAAATGAAAGACCAGAAAATTTTCTTCAGCTACCAAGCTGTTTTCTTTGCTACCAAGCTGGTTCTTGAACTTAATTTTCACAACATATTACAAACTATATGTAACCACAACAAATTAAATTGACATTCCTTCAATACATATTATGTACTTACCAAAAGTCTATGAAGTGTTTGCGGCTTCTTCATTATTGTTGTTGCAGATTTAAATCTGTCTAGAGAGGAGAAATCAAATTTTTGCTCAAAACAGTTCCCCTATTCTGTGGACGTTATTGTTAGAAGTTTATCCACACAGTGCTAAGCTTTCTTTGCAACAAAATATTCCAGGCACCATTCATCATTGAAGATACTATATTCACTATCCACTTTTCTCTTTTTACTCATTCAAACAAAAGCAGTTAGTCTTGAACAATATGATATAAAGGGACACGAGTATGACTGTATGGTTTATGAAGTCACAACAGAAACACAAATATAATGTGCCGAAGTGAAGCAACAGTGACCTCTGTTTTGTTTACGAACAAGGAAATATTGGATATAGAGTATGTACATGTTTCAGTAATGTAAGAAACCCTATTCCTGAAGATCAAATGATGTGTGTTATCAGCATTACCACAACAGAAAGCAAAAGCTTGACTTGGACGATGTTATGAGATTGGGGTGCGGCGTTGAGTAGAGTGAATTTTATATGGTGATAAAAGGTTCCCTGACGTGCTGGTACTCCTTGTTGAACAATACTTATTAATGACGATAATTAAGTGGTTTGCATGCTATGCAGTGGCCTATTTGGGCTAGCCGCATGGCCACAGTACACTTGAAAACAGTACGACAAATTTAATATATGCAAGAGCAAACATGCTTGGTATGATAGATGAAGGTTACACACGTTGTTACTTAAATGTAAGATTTATTCAGGTTATACTTTACATGTCCCTCTAGGAGACAACTTACTATGACATGCGCCAGGCTTAAGCCTGCCTGTAGGGGGACACTGAAAAACGGCACGTGGCCAACAATAATTAATGTGAAGTGAAAGCTTACCCAGGCGATGCAAGTACTGGGGAAGAGGGGTCCCAAGCAGCTATAATGAAACGGTTCCAGTATTTTAAGTCTGTTGCTGGTTAATCATCAGTTCACAAAGATGAAGTGCCACTCAGGCGTGAAAACGCAAGACACACCACATACGCGACATGCTCCTCCAGATGCTGGTATCTTACTTACTACATAACGTGACACGCTGGCCAGGTTGCCGTGCTGACGAGTCACGTGGAACTACTTTCTAGTAGAAGTAGCGATATGCTAAACTTACCACACTTATTGCGCACTAACAAGACACACAATATACCTCCTTCACAACATGCTTAAAAGTAACATAAAACGAAAATGGTAAGTAAGATGTGGATGGTAAACATGTGGAATGAACAAAACAGAAAATAACGAGTCACATTACACTGTGATTAATAAAGAATGGGCGGCTTTATTGAACATCTGTTCATGTCTAATACCTGTGTATTGAATGACGCCTGCCTTAAAGCCTTATTGCCCTTACGAAAATTAAAGTATATCGTGAGGGTTTATATTCCTCTGTGCCATGTGACTCATGGCTTCTGTAGCTAGACGCTACACTGCCTGTGTAACATCTCACACACCCATGTGCACTGGCTGCACGAGTAGAGTGTGGATGAACGCTGCGGTGCTGGAATGCTGAGCAAACTGTCTTAAGAGGGAGCGCAGCACGCGTCAAGCTTTTAGAATATGTGGTTACTGAACTCAAGAAGGAAAAATGTTTTCTGAGAATAAGAATTCCCATGAATATTGAATAAGCATGCAGGAGATGAGGATTCTCAGATTCCATGAATCTGAGTGAAGTGGAAGGATTTGGGTAGCTCTTAACATCGAGATCTTGAGAACCAATGAGAGCAAAGTGAGATAAGTATGGTGCAGCATCAAAATGCAAGGGTGGGCGAAACTAGAGATTGCAGAGAAAACCAGCCAACCAGCGGCATCGTCCAACACAATTTCCACATGCAAAAATCTGGGAGCTACCCCACCAAGAATCAAACCCAGTTCGCCTTGGTGGAAGGCGAGCAATCTAACCACTACACCAAGCACCATTCCCAGACAGTCATTTAACTCTAGTCCAATTATCGTGATGTTCCAGTATCAACAATTCCCTACTTTCAACTGGACAAACCACAATTCTACAGACTTCAATTGCTGCCACTTCACCCGTGTCATACACAGTTCATCATTATTTGTGCCCATTTCTTGCACTTTCATAGCAGCTGTTTTTTTTTTCTTCTTTCCAGAGGTGTGACAGTCTCATGCGGCATTTGCTAGTTGTGATTCATTATTTGGCTGATGGGTCTCATTTGTATTTCGTGCTAACTGTGGGCGGTGATACTTTCCTACATTTTCTATTATTGGTGGCTGTAGAGTACATGCCTCACTATTGCAAACTGCATCAACAGAAATTTCTGATGATAGGCTGCACTGTGCACTGTTTACTGCTGCTACTTTTCTGTTTCAACCTGTTATAAGTTTGTCATATACATTTATTTAATATTTCAGACACATTATAAATTTCTCTAGTCTACCATCTTAACTACGTGCCTGCAAGTTGACCTTTGCAGGGGTGACACCTGCTACCCTAACATTTATCTTAGATAATACATATCTTTGTTACACCTGCGCCTTTACAGGGATTTTCCTTTTAACATTCTTTTGGATTGTAAGGTTTTTTTCTCAATAACGCGTCTGCCACTTTTAATGACATAGCATTCTGTAGCTGTGACACAAGCATTTGTTTTTGTGGTCTGCTAAACCTGTTGGCACTCTGGTGACTATCCTCTTAGGGTCAGTGTCTACAAGAGTTTTCAAACCCTTTAAAACCCTCTACTAATATGGTTTCAATTACATTAAACCCCTCTAACCCTTCACTGCTGTTATTATGTTCCTCTTTAACCTCACAATCAGGAATGATTCAACATCTCTTTCCTCACGTTTCTGCATTAGATAGCCTCATCTGACTAGTATTTTGCCTTACCATTCTGTTATCTTTGTGTTTATTTACCCAGTATGAGCTTGGCTCTGCGCACCTTGATATCACTACTCCTGACTCCCAATGGTCATCCTGTCTGTCTGCATTACAATTCTGTCCTCTTACTTGAAACTAACCCCCATCCTAGTGGTTTTGTCATGCAACTCTTTTGTTTTTCCAGTAATGCTTCTTAATCCGTTCTTGTACAACTGGTTGGAGAGATGCTAGACTCATTGCTGCTGGTGTTGTCACCTGCCTACTGAATAATATCTGCGCTGGAGAGACATTTAACCCAGTTACAGGTGCACTGTTATGTTCCTCGAGTTGCTCCCTATAATCTGACTGTTCTGCCTGACATTTCCGCATAATCTCCCTGAAAATTTTCTATGGCCTTCTCTGCCATGCCATTGCTCCTTGGGTCGTGGGGGCTGCTGGTACTAAGCATTATTTCTTTTTTGTTGAAATAAGTTCTGCCTTCATGTGAGTTGAATGGCAATTTCCCTCTGCCATTAGGATATTTGGGAAACAAGGAATGTTCAACAGTCCGCATCACATTTATGACCCAGTCCGCTGTCTGACCGGCTAACAGACGTATGTCCACACATTGAGAACAGTAGCAATAAGGATGAGGTAGTTTCTGCTAGCATCTTGCATGTCTGCTCCTACCTTAACATACCTTAGTTTTGGTACCTCATGAGGAAGTAGGTTCTCTCTATCGTTCTTGAACTTGAATTTTTCAAAAGTCGTACAACTTGCAAGTTTGGCTTCAATGTCTGTGGACATTTCCTGGCCAGTAGAATAATTGACAAGCCCTACTTAGTGATTTTTAGGACTCCAAGATGCCCTTCATGTACCAGCCCTAGCACACATTGTCTCAGTGAACTTGGGACCACCATTTTATTATCTATAAATAATATTTCATCTTCTACATGAGAATCATCCCGTACTTTATATTATAACCTGCATTTGTGAGGGATCTTGTTTGGGTGAAGCCAGCCCTTGTAATCTAGTTCAATCACTTGCTTTAGCAGGGGATCCTTGACTGTTCCTGCTTGAAACACTACTTTTCAGCTCTCGCTCATTGGCAAATGAGCACTTACCGAGTGTACAATTTCCCTCATTTCTGGGTTATCACCAGTTTCCTCACAATTTGATCATAGCAGGTCTGCAAAATGAAGGTCTTTACCTGGAACATAGTACACATTGAGAGAATACTTGAGAAGTTCCATCCTTAAGCATTGAAGCCTAACTGACCCAATTTTGCCTATTTTCTTTATCATAATAGGAACCAGTGGCTTATGATCTGTCTGAACGCTCACTTGATGGCCACATATGAAATTGTGAAACTTGGTTGTGGCAAAGGAAATGCCCACAAGTCCCTTCTCAAACTGAGAGTGATTACATTCACTGTCACAACGACTCTGTGTCCTTGTAGCAACTAGCTGGAAGTTACCCTTTGATGAGGCCCCTTCCTGAAGTAAGCAACACCCTAGTCCATTTTGTGATGCATTACATTGCAATGTAATGTCTTTGTTGGGGGTCAAATGCTGCCAATACAGGAGTAGAAGCAACTTTTTTTCTTTAGGGACTCAAATGATGTTTGATGAGTAGGTAACCAGTGCCATATACTCCTGCCTTCAACAACTCACACAATGGATCCGTAATGTTTGCCATTTATGGGATAAATCCTCTTACGTAAATAAACATGCCAAGTAAATGTAGCAGCGGTTTCTTGTTGGAGGTAGGTTTTAGTTCTACTGCCTTAATCTTGCCAGGCTCTACCATCATACACTCGGATGAGAACACGTGCCCTACATATTTTACCTCTTGCAGCTTGTATTGCATTTCATCTTTGTTAAATTTAATGTTCCTAGCCCTGGCTCATTCAACTACCTGGCTGACTATGGCATCATGACTTCAGGCTCGACAGTGGGCCACTGCCTTACTCAAAGTTAGGTTATCTATGCATAGCAAAGCCTTTTATACATCTGCATCCCGTATCCCATGGATGATTCGGTCGCGAAGCATTTTCTCCGCAGTTTCTTCTCGTTGACCTTGGTTACTTGCATTTGTACTAGTTGTTCCGGAAGACATGTTGTAGTTACAGATTGTGACCAGTAGATATAATGCTGTTACATAGTGACTGAAACTCGCCTTACACTTCAACCCATTTGTTGAACAGAAAACATTCAAACACTTCATTGACACGGCGTGGGTTAACATATTATTCAATAGCCACCTTTGGGAATGTTTAGCGATGCTGAAATTCAAGCAGATGCATGTTCTGAAGAACAGTGATTTTCACTTCATCATGAGCATTGTCCTGCCCTGTTCCTACCAGATAATCCTCAAATTCTGTTTCTGAGAATTTCCATTCGTGGTATGCTGTTTTACTTTGAAGGTTCAAACCCGAGGGTAGTTTCACATTCGCTCCCATTGCCATGGCCATTATTTGGAAGGCGTTCCGCACATCTCACCAATTCAAGACTCTTTTAACCTGTATTACAACTCCACTCAACTATGCCATGTTATAAGTTTGCCAAGTACATTTATTTATTACTTCTGATACATGATACATTTCTCTAGTATACCATATTAACCATGTGCCCGCAAGTTGGCCTCTGCAGAAGTGCCAACCTCCCTACGTTTATCTTAGACAATACTTATCTTTGTTACACCTGTTGGGTATTTTTTACTGCCTCCTCTGTTGTAAATCCACTATGCATTTTTAGTATCTCTGATAACTGGTCATCAGATGCTCCAATAACCAGCACTGTTTAGTGTGTGTCCTTCAGGTTTTGTTCACAAGTTTGTGTCAATTTAAAGACTTAAATAAATTTATCGCTAGCTTACCCTTTTTGTTACTGGCATTTGAAAAATTTAGCTCTTTTGTAAATAACATTTTTGTTCACTCTAATGACTGAAACCAATCTTTTACCATAGCATACTTTTTAACTTGATCTTCTTCCAACACAAACTAACCCAACATGTATTCTGCCTCAGGTCTTAAGCAGTAGAGTAGCATGTTTACTTGCACTGCCTCTGATTTTTTGTAGATTCCTGGTGCAATCCAAAACCCTTCAAATTGTTTTACACATTTAATCCATTCGGATGGTCCTAGACAACTGAAGTTTGATGGGGTGCCTTAGTGCGACGGTGGGTAGAGGAGTCATTCTAGTTACGGTGACATCAGGTTTCAGGGAAATCTGAGTAAGTTTGGATATATTTACCCGGGCACCAGGCATATCTAGGATGATGCCATACTCTGGAGGAGCATTCTCTTGTAGTCTCGGAGTCGTTCGTCTGACGACCAAGGCAGCATCCTTCCGACGTGTTGTCACTCCTCATAGAATAATAATGATGATGATGATATTGGTTTGCGTGCTATGCAGTGGCCTATTTGGGTTAGCCACGTGCCCCAGTTACACTTGAAAAGCAGTACTATGAATTAAGAACATAAAGCAAACACAAATTATAAAACAGACAAAGGTTACATTTAGCAGGAAGTATACTGACCTGATAAAATGCACACAGATTCCTTGACGTAAGATTTATTTCAGGTTATCTTACACGTTCCTCTAGGAGATCACTTTATGCATAAGAGCCGGGCGTTGGCTGCCGGTAAGACTGCACTGACAAAAGGCATGTGGCCAATAAAACTTAGGTGATAAAGTAAAGCTTCCCCCATACGATGCAAGCACTGGGGAAGTGGGGGGAGAGGTGTAATTAAAGTCTATTGCAGATTAATGGTTGGTTCACAAAAGTTGAAGTGCCACTTGGGCGCGAGACACGCCATGCACACAACCTACTCCTCCGGACACAAAGCTACGACTAATGTAGCAGACGTGACGCGCTGGCCGGCTTGGTGCGCTGGAGAGTCACATGGAACTACATTCCGGTGCAAGTAACACTATGCTGGACTTACCATGCTTGCTGTATGCTAAAAGTACATAAATAAAACCTCCATGTGAGATTAATAAAACACAAAATAACATATTACACTGTGTTTAGTAATAGAATGGGCACTTCATTTAACGTCTGTCCCAATCTACTGGCTGTGTATTAATTGGTGTCAGCCTTAAGTTGCCCTTAGAAAATAAAAGTAGATCGGGAAGATTCAGATCCCTCTGCGCCATGCGGCTCGTGGCCAGACACTGCACTGAATGGCACTGTAGCACTTACTTCATGCTGCACTACCTGCGTGACGTCTCGTACACCCACACGCACTGGTTGCATGGGTAGAGTGTGGATGATACAATTTGGAATTATGTCGCACTCACCAATGGGACATGCACCACTCCGCTTCCTGTTGTTAGTTACCGCAGTTCCGACCAAGAACTGGCAATTCCAAGACATAGAAGTTACTAGAAATGGCTCTACAATACACAATTCACAAGTTGACCCAAGGGACAGGATTAGTGCATACGACTTTCATATTTCGAAGGAATGCTTCAGCATTAGAAAAATTGCATCAATACAGTTCTGTATGAACTGATGCAAATGCAGAAATGGCTATGATACCACACTGCTCATACCTACTTAAAGTACTACAAATGCAATGGTGAAGTTTACTTATACTGTATCATTATGCTGGATGACATGTGCCTTGTATCATTACGAGTTTCCAGAAAGTTCATCGGGCCCCCAGCAGTGCCAAATTAATTGTGATTCTTGTTCATGATTGTGGTGATCTCCTGATTGTCGCTCCTGATTGGCGACAGGTAGTCTTCTCTGATGAGTCACGTTTTCAGCTGCATAGATGGATGGGCGTCATTGTGTCCGGATAGAAACGTCGGAGAACCTACACCCTGCATCCATTGACAAACACAAGGTGGTGGGGGCAGAAAGATTTTCTGGGGAATGTTCTCGTAGAATTCTCTAGGGTCCATCATCCGTGTGGAAGGTACTCTTGATCAATTTGGTTATGAATCCATCCTCTGTAATCATGTCCACCGGTACATGATTGTCTTTCCTCACGACGATGGGATCTTCCAGCACAATAATGCACCTTACCACATGGCTAGAAGTGTCTGCACATGGCTAGATGAGCACAATCAAGTCTTCAAAGTTATTCCCTGGCCCCCTAACATTCCCAATCTCAATTCAATTGAACATCTGAGGGACCACCTTGATCATAGTGTTGGCTGTCTGTCTCCTCCACCATGCACCCGTCAACAGTTGTAGGACACACTGCAGACAGCATGGCTCCAAGTACCGGTGGAGACCTATCAGCACCTGACTGAGTCACTGCCAGCTCGTCTAGCCACTGTCCGTGCTGTGGAGGGCAGTTACTTTGGATACAGCAGGTGGTCATAATAATGTGATTCGACTGTGTAAATATGTCCAAAACATTCAGTAGGGTTCCCATATAAAATAAACATATTAAAACAGCATTTTCATTATAGTGAAATAAAATTTTAGGGGGGAAAAAAGGTGTTTTGTAAATGAAAACAACAGGCACTCCTGCACATTTTACTTTTTAATGAATTTCATTATATATATATATATAATGGGATAGTCAATAAAACTGTGCTGTAAATATGCATAAGAAACATATTATTCATTTATAGTTAGTAAACACACGTACAGATAGATTAAAGACAATAACAACATTAAAAAATAAAGTTTAGAAAAAAAAAGGTTTTCAATTTCTGGCAATTTGTCAACTACTCTGATATAGTACTTAATAAATTGTGGTGTTAAGAAATCACCTTTGATGTCAGTAATACATACACAGATTTTCCTACCTGCACATATGCACACACATGAATGCACATGGGCACACATGCATGCACATGTACACAAACCAATTAAAAATATATCTTTCCCAGATGAAATAAAAATAAAAATTTAAAGGAACTCAAAAATGTTTGTCAAAAGACGGCTAGGAATGGAGAGTAAACTGTTGTTGATTCTATATTACTGTAAATGCTCAATTTCAGAGAATATGCAGAAAGTCATAAATGCACATGCTACTAGGACATTCATGATAAATAAGCACATAGTTACATATCCTTTTCGTGACAAACACCACACATACACAAAAGGTTAGAACCAAATATCAGTAGCTGCAAACATATATGGATGGGTGGTGATTCAGTTACAAGTTATGTGAAAAAGCACGATAATATATAGCACAAAAATTTATAATCGTAAAGAACAAGAAATACACACAACATACAATAAAATTACTGTTACGTTTAATAACAAAATGCTACAGTACCAAGAGTACTAATATTATATATATGCTATTATTCTTAGGAATGATCTTTTTCACTTTTTGGCTATCAATAAATTATGATTGTTGCATTGGAAACAATCTAATAGATTTAGATTATAATTACAAAAATAAATGCAGATTTCCATCTCTCATAAATTACTTTCACAAAATTCACAATATACACAAAACTTACAGTCACCAGTACCAAGTGACTGGGCTGTGGTTGCTGGTTAGGTTGGGTAGTGATGAATTGCAAAACTTGGAACACCCTTACAAGAAAATGAAACAAGATTTATTTTAAAAAGTAATACATTTGTAAATAACAAAAAATCTTAATGTAATTTGCTGAACGTTTCACTGTATGTACAGTCGTTCTAAGTTTTTTTTAGGAAATTATCAAATATTCAGCTATGTAAAATAAAAATTTACAATATCTGAAAAAGGGTTGCAAGTTCATTGTTTGGCTGAAGCAAGCTGATTTAGAAAGAAATTCACTTTCTCTGATATTAATTTATAGTAAACTGCCAATGTAAAATGCTACATTTTTTTAATGTAATGTGTAACACTAAGTGATACAAGGAACAGAACATAGCATAAACTTAGGCAGAGCTGATATTTTTAAAAGAAAAGGTTCAAAAAGAAATCAATAACTAACTTTCAACCAAGCAACAGCAGCACATATGCTTCCCCATCATACATACAGTTTTGCATCATCTTCATAACACTGCAGTCTCTAAATGCACAAATCAGAATATTTCAATGCCATATTTTATAATTAACATATTTTTACATGATTACAATGTGAAAGTTAACTAAATTCTATGGAACTTGCTAGTTTTACAAATGGAAAATGTAGCACTTAAAGACTTCAAATGCTTTGACTGAATACAGCAACTATCAAACAGTACCACTGAAAGTTGTTAATGTCTCCGTTGTCAATGTTAATGAATGTCTCCGTCATCTAGGGTGATTTAATGTCTCTGTCATGTAGGGTGATGTTCTTGTTTACACTGATAGTGGCTCAACAAACATTAAGATGCCTGCTTATGTAGCTGGCCATTGCTTTCACAGATGTAGAATTCTCAACTGACCAAGATAGTTAGCAGCCCACTATATTACTTTATGCAATCGCGAAGATTGTGTCAAGCCACAGTTACTATTTGTTAAACATAAGGTCCACTAATTTAACAATTTATGTACACCACAACACAAAAGTAATTACAGATACTTTTAATGTACCTGATAGGTTGAGACTGCATCAGTCTGAATTTTAATTCAGCATTAATATGGGAGACATACAAGTGCATGTTAGCTTCACTCAACATTCACCTGACATTCAGCTCACTGTCTTCAATATGCATGGCTGGGTAAAACAGAAAAATCAGCTAAGACACTTGCAGCAGCCAATGAACAAATGACAGCTGCTCGAGTATGCAAGAGGACTGTGGAGCCTAGCTTAGTCCACAACTGTTCCGGGAGCTTAAAAGGAAAGCCAAGCATCCAATTGCACATAACCAACCAGCAAAGAGATCAAGCTAAATCTTGAAAATTGGTGACAAACTGCAGGCTGAAAATACTGAATGCTGCTACAGGTGCTGAACTATGCTGATGTATTTGGGCCCATGATGAACCAGAATCACTATGCTCTGAGGTTGAGAATACAAAGTAATCACAATCCATAATTTATTAACAACCTAATCACAAGTGTCATGCACAATGCTGCTTGTGCGACCAGCATAAACTAGTACACGACAAATTATGTAAATTATAAACCATACTGCACATAGTATTTATTGTTTCTGTTGCAGAGCATGGCATGTCATTTGCATTTTACTGCAACAAAGCCATCATAAGCCATAAAATTGAACCTCATTTTGATGCGTGCCACTTTCACCATTATATTATAAACGACTACAGCTCATCCATGTGCAACTACCAACCACAGGAGCTAACTACCAGATGTCTAACAGGAAGTGTTCTCACCAGAGAAATGGACGATACTTGGTTTCCCACACTGTTCCTAAACTGCCCTTCTCCATCTACTAGAGTGTTTACACACATGAAGGAGCAAACCATGCACAATGTATTACGTATGCGTAGAGAGTGGGTTTAACTCAAAACAAACTTTGGAATCCTGGAAACGAAAGATATTTGAAGCGACCGTACAACACACCAGTGTTGTAAAATGTTTTCTACTGCACACTTACGATCAGTCACGTCTGCCGAACTTGACTGAACATCACCCGAACTGTTCATTTTGTGCAGTAAACAATAACCTTAATATAAAGAAAATATAATTTCATGTATCACACACTTATTTTTCTCAATTTTCACAGCCATGCCAGTTTAACTTTATGACTAGCCAGTAGAGGCGAAAATGCTAACGATCCGCTCCTCTCATTGGTTATGATTAAAGGGCTATTGGCACTTTTCAGGTTAATGAAAACTTTCACTCATAACAATGAGTCAAAAGTAATAGATTATTAGTATTATTTTCAATTTTAAAGAAATGTGAACTCATACAAGAGGACATTTTATAACTTGCATAATAATTTAAATTAGAGTACAATTAACTTATTGATCCATCAATTAAAAAATACCCCGCCTCGCCCTGGCTAAACTTTTTGTTTTGACATTGTGAATGACGTAATTACCAAAAACAAACTGTTTCAAAGAGTATTTAAAAGTCACGAGACAACAAACTGTATGACTGTCGATCACGATATAATACAAACAAATTTAAAGTACACGTCCTAACAAAATTCAAAACAATCGTATTTTACTATGCCATGGGTTTGAGGATTCAACTTTTGTTTGTATGTTTTATCCCAAGAATCTAATATACTTTTGGAGTATAATCCATTCACAATTACTTCAGCTTTGTCTGAAGCCCTGCAAAAGTTATACTTCTAGGATATTCCTCCACTTTGAACAAACAAGCTTGGATAATTACACCAGAGGACAACGCACCGCATTTGTGTGCACCAAGTGGAACTGTATTTTGTATAAGGACTATTTATCACTAGGTGCTACCAACATTCCTATTTTCTACCTGTTTTTATTCAAATTATTTATAAATGAAGCATTATAATTTATAGATAAAATATGAATAACATTTCTATTTTACAGGAAAGAAAGTAACTTTTATAAACAAAAGTATAAGAGATTTGTAATACAGGCCATATTTAGGAACACGTCATACATGGGGATATTTTTCAATGGTTTGATTAAAAAGACAGAAGAAAACATGAATGGACTATAGTGATTATTTGAGACACTTTTTTTTACGCAGACACGGGAATGGCAGCGAACCAAAATTTATTTAACTAATGTACAAGCACATCCTGTGCTTACCTTAAATATGTCCCAATAAAAATATAATAAGGCATTTTCTTAATTATTGACGAATAACAGCTGGTAGTTAAATGTTGCAGTCACGCATGTTCCTGTAAATAACCACTCAAATATTCAGTTGTATCACAGGTATTTTCAGTTAAAGGAAAGCCAAGAAGCTATGTTTCAGATAAAAAGGAACAAAATCAAAATACAATTTCACATACAGTTCACCAGACATGCCTTAGTTAACACATTTTAAGTATAAGTATCCAATATGTGCATGTGAACAAACGTTGTTGGTTGTTGTACAAACCAGATAAAAGATGTTTGATGACTGTTTGTACAAGTCGGTCACCACTCGGCTAACATAAAATTGAACGCAAGTTGCATTGTTGCTTTCACAGCTCCCTAATTCCCCCACCCCGAGACAGATGGCACCCTGGGTTCTATCACAGCACTGGCCTTTAACAGTCATAGCATTAGAAACACACAACAGAATTGCCTCTACACAGAGAATGTCATGAGACATGAACCACCATTTACTGCACAACAATTAGAAATGATTTCGTGCTCGATGGCGAGACAGCCCAGCCCTGCTCAAAGAAAAACTAAAGATATTCTGCTGCAAATTTTCAAAGTAATTATTATTTGACAGACTGAAATTAAAGGGGAAGCAATGCTTCCACATGAATGCTTCGCCCCTACAAGCAACTCTCTTTATTTTTTTGTTTCCTCATTAAATATCTCCCACAGCAATACAGTACGAACTAAAAAGTTAATACGCAGTAAACATAGCAAATTGTGGAATTTTACATTCCTACTTGACTAGCAAAGTTTCTTTTCAGGTCTTTTAGTATAAAGCATTTTACTCAGATTTTATTAACAAACATCCTATGCAAAACTAAATTAAAATCACATTTTCTTTTTCTAAAAAAATTACTTTTGTATTGATCAACACTAACAGCAACACAACAAAATTAATCAAAATAAATAACATAACCGGTTTCAGAATGAGATCTAATTTACAAAATACTAATCACAAAAATTAGATACAAATTAAAACACACAAAAAATATGCAGAAAACATAGAAAAGACTGTTTACACACATTTCATGCTTAAATTAAACAATGATACAACACCAACCCTACCAACACTTGCAATCACAGCCAACACTAACGCTAAATGCACAGCCACTCTTCTGAGAAAATAAACACCAAAAAAAAAAACCTTTGGTGTTACTTCTGTGGTTTCAAACCATCTACTTCTCTCTGGATGTTCATCCGTGCTTGCTCTTCAAACTTCTCACGAAATATTCTTGTTGCAAATATGTTTGGAATTTGTAAAAAATTCTGAAGCACCTATGGGAAAGATGCAAGTCATGTAATATTTTCTTCCTGTAATAACTAAACATTACTTAACTTGAAGTAACAACTAACCATCTACTAACTTGTATAACAAATTAACAGTATGCTTTTTAAAATGAGATTACCTATTACTATTAGTAATACAGCATTAACAACAAAAATATTACAGACATATTAAATTTACAACTGGAAAAATTAAGAAAACAATTTATTGTATATTTAATTAGCTTTGACCAGGTCACCTTCACCTGGATTCCAGATAGGAGTGAGCTTCCTATAGATTTCGTAATTCATAATAATTATTTAATAAACTTTTTAATAGCGAATACAGATCCACCAGTTGCATTTTCCTTACACGCTCAATAAAACGTATTATGCTATCTACTTTGGAGAGTAACTTAATTGTGTATGTCTGATGTCCTGCTTTTTACTGGAAAAGAGAATAATTTAGTTTGTCTCTCCTTTCACTGGTATACAATATTTCTATTGGAATAAATAAATTCTTTTATTAATTAATCAAGGTAAATCAAGTAATGTGATAGAATAAGGTAAATTACCCACACTACATAGAATGGCAAACCGAGGCCTGTCTTACAGGTAGATCATCAGAAGCATGGCACTTTAGGAACACAAATCCATATCGTAGTTGGTCAGACCAGGTGTTGTACTTCTCCTTCGCAGTCTGAAAAGACCAGAAGGAACACTGAATACCTCTGCCACTGACTGACTTGACTCCGTGTGGGTGCCTCACTCAGGTTTCAGGCGAATCTACGTCTCTCTCAGTCAGTCCCAGTCTGAAAAAGTCTGGACACTGAGAACTAAGATTGGTGCTTGCTTCTCCTCTAGTTGATTTTGGTATAGACCAAATGCATTACGCTGACCATGGTCAGCAGAGTACATAACCTAGACGAGCACTTATAGAAACTTTAAGAGATTTGAGCAATTTAAACCAAGTTAATACTGAGAGTAACAATCAATCTAATACAGATAATTCACCTCAACTACCACTACTTTTGTTTGGACTATTAATTAAACTTCCTGGTAAGGTCCAACATAGCTTGGATCATAAAAGAAGGAAACAATCTATTGGGAATCTACGAACCTCAACCTTACATTAGCCCACTTGCACCACAAAACCAGAACGGCTGTCCTACTTCACCGCAACTGACATCAGCCGCTGTCCTGGACCACACCCGACAGGCGAGCCAGCCTGCGAGGTGGAGTGCGCCTACTCCCGCAGCAAACAAGGTAAAGTGCCCGGCAAAATGCAGTGTTGACAGTATAGTAGGTAACTTGGTCCCTAGTCGCCAACCCACACGACCTACCATGTATACCGATCATCCCCTGTAGAGGGACTAAATTGTAGCCAACCGGCAGATTCAGGGTGTATACCACCTATGGCCCCATTAAATCTGACACCTCTCATAATATTGAAGAATCTGAGTGCGTACTGATCAAAGGATTTCCGTGTGGAAGAGTGCTGGATCCAATTCATTTTAGGGTCTACCCACCTTTCCCCTTGGTCTAGACCTAATTTAAAGAACGTTAAATTACATAAATCTTCTCGTTGTGGAGGACCTTCGACCTAGCTGGCATTTATTAAATCTGGTACCCCAGGTACCACATCCTGTCAACCCGACTTGTCCAAGTAACCAAGGTGGTAGAGGCATAGATACCCCTAAAGGGGGGACTTAAAGGAAGGAAAGGGGGGAAACTATGTTATTTTATTTTGTTCGTATCCTTAGCCATCCTGCCATGTTCAGTCTTCAAATTAGTGCCCAACAGGTGGAACATGCCCTTGAGGCTGGTGGAATTATTTAGTCATAGCTCTCTTTTATTTGTCTTATTCGAAACCCTCAAGTTTCCCCTTCCAAGGAGACTTCACGGCCGCTTCAACCGTGAGTTATCGCTCCAAATTACGTACCACCAGTCATCCACATTCCAGTGGTGGTGCTCTTTACAACGTCAAACACGGCTATTCATGTTTACAGGAAATATGGGCAATTTATGGGCGAGGTCCCAGACCTATGAATCCCAGTGCAGAGTCATGGTGCTAGCTGCACAATTAGTGGCACCGCGGAGTTCATGTCATGACATACAATGTTCCCGTACCACCTTCTTCAATGCTCAACTGTTCCTGTCTGTCAACACACAAGACCCAGGCATGGTTTTGTTGTGATTGTGCCTCTCCGTTTCCACTTCACAACCAGATTCCCAATGCTTGATTCAGGCAAATTGAAAAGGGCAGAAATAATTCTGATAGATTGTTTACTGATTACAACCAATAACTACACCATGTTTGAAGTCACTGAGCTCCCTTACTCCACACATTCTGCTAGTATCACATACCACTGACTAACATCGAACCCTCTGCCTCCTTTTATAGTGGCAGCAGCGGTCCTAGTAACATCTAGGAGCGAGTTTACACTTTACAGAGAAGTGTTCAGCTATTTTTATCAGGTGGTGTACATTAGCATTTTGAATATTTATATGGCCAATACAAAAAACATTTACCAAATAATATAATACTGTTAACATATTTACAATATGCATGCTTGGTAAGCATGATAAAGGTAGTAATTAAATTATTTACCATTTCCTTATTATTCTTGCCTACAGAGCAGCACATAGAAATTGTGCCCTTCCCCCACCCATATTGTAATGAATGTTCAAGATGTCCAATAGCAACTTACTTCTTAAAACTTGTATAGATGGGTTAATTCTAATTCATTTCAATTATATAAAACTTTGATGAATTATTTTTTGTAAAAATTTTATTACTAATATTTTGGGTTTTGTATTCTGTAAAGTGGCTCCCACCCCCCTCCCTTCCTAATTCACGTTGTGGAACCCTCTCCCCCCTCGGCCCTTCTGCTGCCATGCCATAATGCAACGACACTGGTAACAAAGCCAAGGACAAATGCTTCCAATCTGCTTAGCGGCTTCATGGAATGATGCGCTTGTGGCTGTCTGCCCCCTTCTGGGAATCCAGTGAATGCCGACAGCAGCGAGACTTGCTGGTGTCACAGACCTCCACTCGCCTGCTAGAGTTTCCGATACGTTTAGTGACGATGCAAGAATGTTCTGGTGAGACTGGCTGGCACCTCAGCCCTCTGCGACGCATCACACAAGTTGGGGAAGATTCTAGGTGGCAGCCTAACACACTATATATACTGTCGCAACCCAGCGGTCGGGAGTCTTTGATGCAGGCCGCCTGGCGAGTGTATGCGAGCAAAGTGAAGTGTGGATGACGACTGGAGATTGCGGGACGACGGCAAGTGAGGTGTTCGTGGCTTGAATGGATGATAGGGTGTGAAATCGACGAGTGAGGCCTACTGTGCATGAGGGCGCTTTGAGGACTTTAGAGCATTGCGACTGGCAGGACATGGACTGAACTGAGGTGGTACTGAATGGAAGTGTAATACTGATTTTATTGTAAATATTTGAACTGTCAAATATGGACGCATAAATTATAAAATAATTGAATAGGTTGATGCACTGTCTATTGGGACTGATCTTTTATTATTTAATTTCATTGATTTCTTTGTCGTAATTATAAATTTTATTAATTGGTGTCAATTGTGAACAGTAAGTGATTTCAATTGATTGTGAAAATTTGAGTTCACAGAATTTTGCTGTAGTTATTGTAAATAAAATAAGGAAATTATAATTCATTCTTTTATTTGATTAAGACCTCCATCCCTTAACGAACTTGGTATAGCCCACTTAATTTCTAGAGAGAGAAATTGTAACAATATTTTGGATAGCATGTAGCATAGGCACAACCAGAAGAATAGGGATTGTATTTGTTACCTTAACTGTAACTATTTTAGAAACCAATAGTAACTGGAAATGAATGCACCAATGTGTATCTTACCTTCACTCTCAGATGATTGTACACAGAGTCATTGAGAAAGGTATACTCCTGGCGCACTTTGTCAGCGTACTCCTTGTATCTGTCTGCCAGGGAGCCTAGGATGGCCATGTCAATATCCAGCAAGTAGTGCAGGTCATCAGTACCGTACAAGCCTTCTATCTTGTGTTCTTCGGTACTGCTAGTCGCAGCTCCACGCAGCAGCGCCACCACTTCACAGTACAGGGGAGAATCCTTGTGAAACATACATGTCAAAGTTACTGCTTATCTGTACGTTAAGTGCATATCTGGGCATTAGCCCAGTTGCACCAACATCTACACTGATCCGAGATTGAATGATACTAGTTCCGAACAAGGGTTCGGTTTGATCTTGGTTACATTGTAAAAGTGTTGCACCAATGCAATTGCATGATTATGGATCTCTAATTCGTCAATCTTGGTTGCAAAGTAAGAGATCGCAATTAAGTATGAGACAAATTTTTCTTTTGGTTCATAATATATGATGTCATGATGAATGTAGGCGTAGTATGCACACAATTTTATCGTTATTTTTAATATCAATGTTATTGAAGAAGGTAGCATACATAGAACTAGGTGTGCAATGTTTTATCTGTTTTAAGTGAATAATTGTTGTACGAATTTTACTGAATAATATTCAAAGTGCGTATAATGTTGTTTTAATTTACCATGAAAATAATTGTAATTAGTCCTATCCATAGGCATATTTTCAAACTACATTTGTCGCTGTTCTTTCGTGATCAAAAAATTTGACATGATGGATAGTTTGTGTGGAAAAGTAGTACACTTTATGATATTCTGAATGGCTTTTCCAGTTTTACGTTGTGTTTGTTTGGAGGGATAAGCATGAATTTCATTCTCTATTTATAAAACATCAATACATCTTCAATTAAATAAATGCATTTGAACTTAAACCTTTATAAAATGTTTGAATTTACATTTTACAACAGTAAACAACAACTGAATCCATTTAAATATTTAAATTTAAATATTACTAAGTTTATTTCTAGTAAATAAATTACATTTAAAAGTGCTTTTAAATTCACATAACTTATATTCAACAGACTTGTATTCTTCTCTGATCTTGGATCAAGATTTCGAACCAACAAATTCAGTGGATCAAAATAAAGTCCATTTCAATCTTCAGTCAAGCTCTGAACTCAAACCGTGCAACAGTTTTCTGTGTCGATCTCGGATCGAGTTTAGAACCATGATGGTGCAACTGGCCATAAGTGGGTTTTATGTTACCAAAGGCAACCAAAGCCCTCAATTACAATGACCTTCTAAAACTAATGATTTGTGCATCAAGGTCAAGGTATATCACATATACCTATACTGATGCGTGACGTTGCATCACTGACAACGAAGTTGCGTCACTGACGACGACGTCACGGTCAGACAAGATTTTTGTGTCTTGGTCAGAGACATGAGTAATATAACTGGGCTGACCTTATTCACTGTTGGCCGGACCTCGGCCAGTACATAAGCTAGGGCGCATGGCTCGATGGCATGGCACAAAATCTGGTGTAGGCTTAACTGTCCTGCGTACTGGTTGGCACCCAGCCACTTGTTTATCTGTATTAGATGTGACCCAGGGTAGCTCCTGACTCAGCCGCTGTTGCTGCTGAGATCAGTTGGAATTTGCGCCCCGTCCTTGAACAGAGGTGGTGCTGCGGCTGGCGGCACTGAAGGAAGCCGGCGAAGGGTTGCTGGTCCTGCTGTTCTGGAACCACGGGTTCGCTATCCCCAGTGGGACGCGACGTCCTTGACAGAAGTCGTCGACTACTTGATGCGCCTTGCCGGCGATATTGTAAAGTGGCTGAAAGAGGGAGTGTGGTAGAACTGGGAGATGGGGCATCGCCAGTTGTCGAGCTGCTTGAGCTTGTTCCCGGGGGATTACATTGCAAAGTGCAGTTGGGACTGGGTTACAGCTCCCACTGGATTCTGAGGCAGTAGCTACCTTCCTAGTTTGCCACTTCACACCACTACTATGGATGTATGGCATATAGGCTGGTACTAAAGTCAGCCCCATGAAGGAAAAGCAAGCGATGATGATCACTAGCTAGGTACATATATAACCAAACCAAGGCAGAACCCACCAGAGTCAACTCCAACCAGCAACAGTTCAGCGCAGTGGTTAGAACGGTGGGTTTACATCTGCCTGCAGGCCCTCTGAAATGCAGGGGTAGTGGGAGTAAGCTCCTCCTCCCGTGGATGGAGCTGCACTCTCTGGTGGCATCTCCCAGTCCGTGAACGAAAATCCTGCTGATTGCGAATCCCATGGATTGATGCCATGCAAACTTATTGATCACCACTTATGGTGGCCAGGGCCACCTTGGCTGACTCAGCATTCAACATTCGAGAGGGACAGCTGCAATAGTGACCCTGGCTTGAACTTGGAAGCCATGGAGTCTAAAAGACAGCAGCGAGTATTTTCTGCAACATTAAAGGAAGTGGATGACTTTCCTATTGTCAAGTATTCCTCACTTACTCAATTGCAGAGGATTGTAATGTATTGTTTTTGGTTTGGGCACAATTGTCGATTAGGCCTCGACGTGCAGAATCACTTACTACAGTAGAATTGCAGCATGCCCTCCTCTCTCTGATTAAAATTGTTCAGGCCTCCAGCTTCACAAGAGAAATTAAGATTCTGCAGACAGGGAAAACACAGATAAGTTATGTGGATTAAATCAATTTGTTGATGATGGAAATTTGCATGTTGGAGGGTGTCTGCAACATTCAGGCCAAAGTTACTATCTAAAACATTTACTGTTACTTCCAGCCAAGCATCATTTCACATTATTGCTGATTGACTATGTGCATAAAAGACATCTCCATACAGGTCCTCTTTTCATTCATTCAGTACTGAGACAGAAGTACTGGATAGTGAGTGCTTTTCGTACCATCCGTCACAGACTGAGGCAGTGTAATTGGTGTTTCCACAATTCACCTCAATCGTGTGCTCCTCTCCTGGGTGAATTACCTAGTCGCTGAGTTCAACAGACTATGGCCTTTCTTCACGTCTGTGTGGATTATGCGGGCCCATTCCTTGTTATGATGGGAAGGCTAAGATGTGCTAAATCGTATAATTTTCACCTCTGTTTGTCTGTGTGCATGAGCACCAACACACTACACTTAGAACTAGTGACAGGACTGTCTACAGAACACTTTCTGGTAGCATTAAAGAAGATGGGTGTTCATCAAGGTGTCTGTGCTCATGTTCATTCTGACCAAGGAACTAATTTTGTTGGAGCAAAGGCAGTTCTTGGAGAACTGTACAGTTTTGTGGATTTGCCTACCTTCTGTCAACAAATGTCAGCTCCGCTATCTGCTGAAGGGGTCCAGTGGCACATGAACCCAGCAGCAGCACCTCACTTTGGTGTGTTATGGGAAGCAGACGTGAAGTCGGTGAAGAAGCACCTGACCCCTGCTGTGGGAAGCCAAATTCTGACTTATGAAGAGCTGAATACAGTACTTGTTCAGATAGAGACAATATTGAATTCTCACCCCCTTTGTGCTATCAGTGAGGATTCTCATGATCTTACGGCCTTGACACCATCACATTTTTTGATAATGGAACCTTTACCCCTATTCCAGAACCTGATAAGCTGAACATTCTTACTTCACTATTGAACCGGTGACAACTGATCCAGAAAATCCATCAGACATAATAGAAACATTGGAGTCAGGATTACCTGCACACGCTGAAGCAAAGATCCAAGTGGACAGACCCCTCAGTCTCTCTGAGTGTAGATACTCTTGTGCTGATCAACGAAGATCAAACCCCACCACTGAAGTGGAAGTTGGGGTGAGTGACCCAAATAAATCCAGGACCAGATGGTGTTGTTAGAGTGGCCTCTGTCAAGACAGGGCAAGACATTCTCCAGCATCACACACTGAAGTTGTGTCCTCTTCCCTCCCAATAAGGAAAACTTTGTTTTCGTGGGGGAGGAAGTTGCGTATATTTGTAAATAGTACATTATTGTGAACTTAAAACAAACTTGTATTTGAATGAACTGATTTCCCACCTTAGAAGACAGTGTTTGGTGTTGCCTTTATTGGCAACAGTGCTTCAGGTTGCAACAGCCAGTTATTCCAAGATGGCAATTGGGAAGTATTTTGGCATTGTATCATGAGAAAGATCTTTCGCCTTCTTGGGTCCTCCGGAACTCTCAGTTTAGTCCCATACCTGGTCTTCATCCTGTCACTATATGGTCGTTTGTACCTTACAGGGCTAATCCTTTCATTAAAATTTTGAAAGAAGAAGTAACTCCAGAATTTCCCTTTATATTTTCCTTTAGACCATGTCTACCAATCTGAAAAATGCTGGCACTTGCAGTGCATGCTGCACGCTGTGGCTGGAACCTTGTTCAACGTACACTGAAGCACTGGTAGATTTGTTATTCACCACACTGTCGCTTTACTGGTTGCTGCTTCTGTTGTGAACAATAAGCTCTCAGGTGCCCCAGCTTTCCACATGACCAACACTCTGTCCGTTTGGTTGGGGGGTGTAGAAGCTCTGTAGCATGAATCCTCAACAAAGCGATGTCCTTCAAAGCCAACTGCAACTCTTTCATTGTCTTCGTTATCCTTTTTAGTCTTTGTTCAGCATCACTGCGTGTACTGGACGTCGGGGTGCGGGCTGCTGTCTTGCTGACTCCACCTTCAAAGCTCGGACCAGGGCAACCTGTATTTTGTGAGGGGCAGCCAGATGTATTACTTGCCGGACCTCTGTGTCGGTGATGGCACTGATGAAGAAGTTAACTGCAATGATTTTGCGCATCTCGTTGGGGCACCCTTCCACAGATAGGTGGGAGAGCCGCACAATATCTTGCCATAGCTCCTGCAGTGTCTCCCCTGGTTGCTGGGTGCATCTTCGCAGTTGGGCATGGTGGGCATATTGTAGGTATCTGTTGCTGAAATGTAGCTCCAAGCCTGACACCAGTTTTTGGGTACGCTAGTCGATATTGCTCTGATAGAGATTGTAGTATGCTTAGTGCGGGGCCTCTCAGTACAGCGGCGAGGAGTAAACCAGCTATTCGTTGTTCCAGCCATTTAGAGTAGCGACAATTTCAAACTGGTGTTGGTACTCCCGCCATGAAGTCTGGCCATCATAAGGGGCAGGCTTAATTGAGACCCCCTTCCCCATTCTTGGTTGAGCGACACCAATTCCTCATATCTTCGTGGTATCCTCAGAGGTTGCTGCAATGGTTTCATCTTGCACTGCTTCTTCACCTTTGTTGGCTGCAGTGGTGGTACTGACTCCATTGTTGAAGAAATTCCTGCACATTCCTTCTTCATCACACTTATTTCCTGTTTAACTTCATTCTCGAACCTGTCCATCCTTTCAACTGACACTGTCCACCCTGTTGTTTACAACATTCACTACTTAATTTACAGTGTCCATCCTGTTGTTTACACTGTTCACTATTTCATTTACAATGTTCATTCTTTCATAGACACTGTCTATGTTATTGTTCATGCAGTCAATTCTCATGTTCACTAACTCACTAATGCATTCCATTTTACTGTCTTCATTTTCATTTACAGTGTCTATTTTGCTATTTACATTCTCATTCAGACTTACAATTACTGAACTAGTTTGGTTATTTACAGTTTCATTCACACTTTCTTCCCCAATACTAACTTGGGTATTTATAATGTGATGTACACTATCTTTCACACTACTAACTTGGTTATTTACATCTTCTTTCATGCTATTAACACTTGCGCTCACTTCACTACTCAACCTCTCCGTCAGTGCTCGCAGTTCTTCCAGTTCTGCAGACATTTGCCTTGTTAACATTCACTATGCCAGTTGTACAAATCAGTATTTATTTTCACACACAACTATGACAATTAAATTACTATAAAATCTGTAACTAATTGCCTATAGTCTAACTTTATTTACAACAGATTATTCAATAATTTGCCTTCCTCCCACTTCAGACAGCAGTGTTACATGTGAGTGCGCCTGAGGGGCATATCTGAGTTCGTGAGGGATGGAGGTCTTAATAAAAAAATAAAAGAAACTAAATTTTATTTCTACTTTATTCACACACCTATTATTTACAGCAATAAATTATCTGTCTCCACTTTTACTCTTTCTATTTAACAGTGAGTGCAATATTTGATGTCTATTACAACTTTAATAAACACCCTTCATAATTGTCTCTGTTGGTTACAGTCAATTAACTCATACTCAGACTATCTGTTGCCATCATTTATGTCTTTCAATCAAGCATCTAGTCCAAGAGTCCAGCCTGCCAGTCGCACACTTCGCTGCTTGATACCCGCAGTCGCAGACTTCCCTTTCGCTGGTCACTCGGGCACTGCTAGTCTTCTATCGCTTGGAACGCAGCCACTCATTCAATCATCAACTCCAACTCAACTCAATTCAATTCACGGCCCAGAGGCCAGCTGCAATATTTATAGTGTTCTCCCGACCATCACGAAGGTTCAACGCACCCCGAGTCTCACTGAAAGAACAAGGTCAGTAATCCAGAGTACTGATTCAGATAAATGCAAAAATAAATACTACCCAGGTAAGAGTGCATGAAAAAGACATTAAAGTGTCAGCTCACTTTCTGTACCTGATATGTGGCCGCCGCTATCACATAATGACTCTGTCCTCTTTGCTTGCTCATGCAGAAGGTGAAGAAACGAGCGCGTAATAATAGATTTATTTTTCCCATTAAGTTACCATAAAACAGCTAAGAAATTAAATATAATGTTAACATAAGTAGATAATGGGAGACAAAACATACTTTATGACAATTATACTGTAATAAATAGACATTAACCATCAATATTTTACAATACACAAAATATTGTGCTCAAAGAACACAAAACATAACTTATCCTTTACACTAAAATATGAACTACTGTATTAATAGGTTCCGAAAGCAGGCTTTTTTTACACACAAAACTTACTTCTGTATACACGTCTTAAATATTATCACATAAAACACTAACATTTAAATAAAAAACTGTTATATTAATATTGTTAAATTTCCAACCAAATTTATCTCACTTGGTGCAAATTTTGCAAACAGAACTGTTCTGATTCTGCAGAGGCTTAGGATATTTTTCTCAATTCTAAACTATAGTTCAATGAAAAACATTTATGACTGCTTAAACAAAATTATTTTTACATACCTGTGGAATGTCACAGTCATCTGCAAACTGCTTGAAGAATTCAATGTTGTTCTCTTCACAGTCAACTTCCTTTGGATCATAGTAAAAACTGCAAACAAAAAAAAAACCATTCATAAAAACTGGACATAACAACATATCAGGAATTGGCACAGCCAACAAAGGGATCAGTGATCATTCTGTATGATGAGGCAAACATAGTTGAGCGCAAATACTCCAAAATGTAATAATGTTTTCAAAACAAAACTTGTTACAAGGATGCCATAAAATCACTAATTCAGACATTTCAGGATTAGCCTTAATTTTTTCTACATTATAAATCTATTACCACTTGGTGGCTTGGAGCTGTATCTAAAAAACAAGTTAATTTGAACGGATAGATTTTTCAGATCGCACAGCTCAGGTGCAGGGTTCAAACCATGGTATGGAGATGGGAACTGACGTAGGTAAAAGTAAGCTGTTATAACGTTCTCCCTATTATGTTAAGCTTAAACTTGTATTTATACACTTAACTTTAAAATGGAGTTCACTCTGAATTATGTAAGGTTCCACATAATTACTATTAAGCATAGGTAGTATTATTAAAGACAGTTACACAAAATTCCAAAAGAATGGTGTTACTCAAAATGTATTTGAAATTGTGTATTTTGTATTTCAAACTGATGCCGGCTAAGAGCCAGCGGCAGTCAGACCATGACGGAACTAACAGCTAACGTGACACGTGGGTAAGCACGTGTGCACAGACGACAACCACGGACTTTCCCGTAATAGGATTATTGTTTGCAGTGTACCATGTATGTTTATTTTCGAGTTACAAGTGTTATAAAAGTGTAAAAATGTCTTTAATAAAATATTGTGCAATATGTATTTCAAATTCAAAATGTGCGCTGCGCCGAAGAACCAAACATTAATATTCTGGCGTAAACGCCTATAAACAACAGTGATCAAACACCAACATTAAACTATTTAAATTGTTCCTGTTATTATGTATTTCAATCTATGTGCCTTTTCATTTTAAAGATAATAATTTTACTCGACATGTATAGCACTTCCGCTTGTGTGAACCCCTTAGGCAGCCATGCTAGCTTCTGGGCAGTCATTCGAGGAGAGCTGGCGAGGTAAGATGCTGTCACGTACGCACTTCATATTATTGCACTGAGTTAGATTTCCATAGTTTCATTTAGTTTACAGGTTAACCTTTGCTTTGCGTACGTTTTACCAGACATTCCCAGCATTATGCTTCCGCTTAAATAATTAATTTGCAGCCCTTATGGCTTTTTCATCTTAAATCGAGGGAAGAAGGAAAGATGTCGGAGAGGCCATGCGGCCCGTGCAACTTATGAATCAGGCGCCATCTGCCTACGTTAAAGGCTTTTGATTGTAATTTCTGCTTCATTGCTGTGAGCAATATTAAGGTTAATCATTCTATGTATGTATTTTCCGGGTTTTCTTATGTTTAATAGTGTTACGGCCACATCACCCACAGCCACGCGGTCAGCTACCGCCAAGTCTGTATCTGCACCATCCACGGGCTTAGAGGGTTTATTCTTGTAATATCTTGTGCGCCTTATTTAATCTCTGGGTAATATGTATTGTTCTACTCAGTGTTCCATGTAAATTTGATGACTGATACTTTTTATGTATGACCACACTGTCTTTTTACATGTTTGATTTTCCCGCCATCAGGTGCGCTATAAACTTTTATATGCTTGATTATTGAAGGGAATAATTTTCCAACATTGCTACCACTTTGTCCGGTAATGATCTACCATTTTTCATGTAAAACACTATTGCAATTCCATCTGCACCACGTGGTCTGCTACAAACTTTATCCAGCAGTATCTGTGCCATTTAAGAATACTTTCACGCATTTGTGTGTTTATTGTGCGTATTCATGTCGCGCCCCATGTTTTGTAATTTATATTTATGTATTTTGTAAGGCTGTATTATTTTCCATCCTAGTCCTCTAAGTGTATAGACCATTGCCACACATCACGTGGTTCGGTGACATGTCCCGACAAGTAGGCATTAGTGATGAGAAAAGCGCACATGTAGTGTTCATGTTCATACTCCGTGTCCCGTCTCCAGGTGAAATCTGCAATCCATCACAGTGGCTGTAGACCCCTTACCCTGTGGAGATTGTGCTCTCATGCACCACGGAGAAATCATCCATCTAGGAGTGCGCTAGTTAAATTACAAGCTGGGGGAATCACCCACCGGAGTTAGCTTGTCACGCCCGAGGTTAACCATAATTAATTCTGGCACAATGTGTAATCATTGGCAAATAAAAGCTATAATCTCAGTGTAATCATATGTTTCCTTGTAGCATTGTCACCCAGCATAACTCCTGAGTACAGTGTTTTTCACACATGTTTAGTAATGCAAAGTGTTTTGTAAAGACTCTCGGGTGAGACAGACACACAAAACCCACAGCATCCCTGAGAACACTGAGTCTTACAGTGCGGTGTCTGGGAAACACTGCTGGCACCCACCAACCAATGTCATAGTATCATAGTTTGTCTCGTGTCTCACCCGATGGTGCCAAAACACATTGTTCAATGTATTTCAAATACAATTTTTTAAGTATTTTGCCAAGCCCTGTAGTTCCTTCCCCTAAATTTACACCTTGTGACACTTTGTTATCAATGCTGGTTCACTTCTGCTGCGTAACTACTATCCTGCATGTTTACCGCTAAATAAAACCACTTTGTCAAACATTTTCTACTATGTTCTGATTGGCTGTTACTCCACGTATCTTCAAAAGAAATATGATATAGCCACTCCATTTATGCACTGTGTCATGACCTGTCATGCACACAGCCGGTCATGAGCAGTTGTAGATTAATAGGTTCAAAATAACAGCTGTCAATATTCTTGTGTACATAACCTATGTTCTATAGATACTGTTAATCTTTCAATTGTAAACCCAAGTTAACAACAAATACATCTTTGCCATGAGCCAGGCTTATTTCTTAGGTTTGAAACTTATAATGTATCAATTTGTATTCCATATGGGGATATCTGTGATGCCATCAATCACAGTTATGATTCTGTGGCAGAGGAAGCTGATGTGACCTAGCAAATGACAAGCATGGAGAAAGATGGGGCAAGAGAGAGATAGACAGAAGAAGATACCATGCTCTAGGTCAACAGACACCGACCACTGGACCGAATCCAAGCAATGAACCTTGCCCGTTCCATAGGGTCTCTCTGTTGGTGGTTGTCCTGGACCTCAACTGCAGTCTGTACGACATACGCACTGTCTGTTTAGCATTCCTAGAACAAACCATGGCTTGCAGGAATAAAGGGAAAGGTGTTAAATGTTTTTATTCTTTCAGCAGGTGACCTTAAAAGCCCTGCCACAATTGTGCAGGTGCATCTCACCAAACTGTTTGACAATGCTGTCAGTCCACTCAGATTTCCAATCAGAAGCCTTGCGTGCTAGAATGAGGTTGCCTGATGGATGCAGTTGAAAAAACAGGTCGCCATTTTTGTTTACATTTCTATGTTACCGTTGACACCATCTATGGCTTCCCCCAGAGCCCTTGTCTATCCACATACACCATTTACCAGAGCAGGTAGTAACCATCAGCACCGAACACCGGCCGTACGCAGCTCGACCGGACGCCACACATTCGAGTCATGACGCATGAATCAGTGCAAAGACTAACTAAGCTTGCATAATTACATGGACTAACCGTAATGTCATAATTAACTCCATTAATTATTGTGATTCACAAATGAATGTGAAGTTTCTTACACAAACACAAAAACCTTACATGTGCAAAGTGCAGACCGCGTGGTCAATGACAACCAAGTAATCACACATTTTGCAAATTAAAATAGTGGATTGTTTAACTCTCATTAAACTAACATTCCAGCTGCCACTGACATCTTTAATATTAAGTGTTTTGCATAATTAATTAAAAGAATATGTTTTGACTCCAGCAGTGGGATACCCAAACTGTTCCACAATAAAATTCTTTGTGAAATATAATGTAATTTACTTATTAATTAAAATGAAATTTTAATTAATGCAGGGTCAATTGTTCATTATGTAAAATGGTTGGGTAAATATCATTATGTAAAAGTGTTGTGTACATATATTTTCTTTTCAGGTGATGGAAAGACTTATTTTAAACAAATTTAATTTCTTATAAAAATTATTGTAACGTGATTTTATCACTTTTTCTTACGTTCACATCAAAAGTAGCTGACACAGTACAAAATGTTATGTATTGAACATTGCTACCTATATGTTGCATATCACTCATTAAATTTATTTTGAGGGCATTTGTGTTTTAGCAGGTGGTCATGTCATTATCATAGAAAGAAACTTTACTTTATTAATTTGTAATTTTAATTCATATAAGTGAGTTTATTTGAACTGGAAAGACTTTTTAAATTAAGACCCAGCTAATTTATATTTTAAGTCTCGCATTCACATTTTTTTTAAGAAAGATTAATTAATTTTTCAGCTTTTATAATTCAATTATGTTACTGCATTGTCATTTTAAAACATAACTATATTTGTCTGTTTGGTGCATAGATATGTAAAATGTAGTTTAATTTATTTTACATAGCAAAATGTTATAGCTGAAAGGCTTCTTATATGAGAGCAACTGTAGCATATTTTAATATCCTTGTACATTTTATTTTCACTGTAGAAAATTTTGTATGTCTTTGACAATTCTGAATGAGTTTTCAGCTATCTTTTCATCACAGCATGACATATTTTAGGGTTCCAAGAGTTGAGATTTGGAAATGCTGCACCATCGTAAATTTAAAATTAGCGACAGCCGCAGTCAGACCATGACGGCACTCACAACTCACGTAACACGTGGGTAAGCACATGCGCAAAGAGGCCATGAACACGGACTTTCCCGTAACAGGATTATTATTGTTTGCAGTGTGATATATGTTTCTCTATTTTCTTTCAAGGCTAAAAAGTGTAATAAAAGGTAAGAATTTCTTTTCATAAAATGTTGCACAATGTTATTTTCAAATTCAAAATGTGCGCTGCGCGAAGAAACAGACATTAATATTCCAGCATAAAATGCCCATAAAATGAACAATTACCAAACACCAATATTTAACTATTTAAATTGTTCTTGTTATTATGTATTTAAATCTCTTTTGTGCCTTTTAATTTTAAAGATAAAAGTTTTGCTCGGCATGCATAGCACTTCTGCGTGTGTGAACCCCGTAGGCAGCCATAGTAGATCCGCATGACCCCTGCCACTGGGCAGTCATTCAAAGAGAGCTGGCAAGATAAGACGCTGTTACGTACGCACTTCATATTTTTGCACTGAGTTAGATTTCCATAGTTTACTTTAGTTTACCGGTTAACCTTTGCTTCGCATTCATTTTGCCAGATATCCCCAGCATAATGCTACCGCTTAAATAAATCTTTTGCAGCCCTTGGGGCTTTTTGAACTTAATATGACAGCAGGAGGAAAGATGTCGGAGAGGCCATACGGTCCACGCAACTTGTAAATCAAGCGCCATCCACCTATGTTAAAGGCTTTTGATTGTAATTTCTGCATAATTGCTGTGTGCAATATTTACGGTAATAATTCTATGTATGTATTTCAAGGTAATTTTTCATGTTTAATTGTGTTACGGCCACATTGCCCACAGCCACGCGGTCAGCTACCACCAAGTCCGTATCTGCGCCATCCACGCACTGAGAGGGTTCATCCTTGTAATATTGTGTGCGCCTTAATTAATCTCAGGGTAATAGGTATTATTTTATTCCGGGTTCCGTGTAATTTTGATGACTGATGCTTTTTATGTATGACCATGCTGTTGTTTGCACATGTTTTATTTTTCCGCCATAAGGTGCGCTACAAGCTTTTGTAAGCTTGAATCACAAGGGGAATAATTTCCCAATACCGCTACCACTTTGTCCAGTAATTATCTGCCATTCCCACGGAAAACTATTGCAATTTCACCTGCACTACGTGATCCGCTACGCACTTCATCCAGCGGAATCACGTCATTTAAGAATGCTTTCACGCATCTGCGTGTTTATTGTGCCTGTCGATATCGTGTCCCATGTTGTTCATCAATATTTGTGTAATTTGTACGGTGACATTATTTTCGTCCCAGCCTGCTTAAGTGTAAAGACAGTCACCACACACACCACGTGGTTGGGAGACGTGTCCCGACGAGTATGTGTTCGTGATGTAGGTAATCACATAGTGTTCAGTTGTAATTCTCCACGTCCTGTTTCCAGGGCAAATCTACAGTCCACCCTAGCAGCTCTAGACCCCTTTCCTTGTGGAAACTGTGTTTTCCAACACCACGGAGAAGTCATCCACCTAGGAGTGAGCTAGTTAAATTACGAAATGGGGGAATCGCCTAACGAAGTTAGCTAGTCATGTCCGAGGTTAACCATTAATTCATATTCTGGCACGGTACGTACTTGGAACTCAATAAAATGCAACTCTCAATGTAAAATTAATATCCTTCTCTTTAGCACTGAACCAGCCAACTCCCACCTTTTTCAGTGTTTAATGTTTAGTAATGCAAAGTGCTTTGTAAAGATGCTCGGGTGAGATGAACACACAGAACCCACAGCAACCCTGAGAACCCTGAGACTCGAAGTGCAATGTCTGGGAAACACCGCTGGCGCCCACCTGCAGTTAGTAAATTGCGTCATTGTTTGTCTCGTGTCTCAACCGATGGTGTCACTACCTAGATTTTTTTGTGTTTCTACGGCAAGCTTTGGCAACAATGGCAGCAGCATGGCAAAGGGACGTTATCCATCTTCGTGGTTTGACTTGACAAGTGAGATGTACATTGGCCTAAATCTCATAATCCAAAACATGTGAACTTGTGAGTCCAAAATTTAAGTTTGGAGATTCTTACACATTTGGACGAAAATGTACAGTTTTTCTATCGTAACCACTACCTAGTGGAAACTAAGGTAACTATCATGCTTTTTGCTAGCCAAATTTGAATTAGATATTTTGTGTTTCTGTTTTGCCATGTTATACTAAAGTATATTTAATTTAGTTTTTTCGGCACCCAGCTTAAATCAGTTAATTTTAATGGAGATAACTTCCCCCAGTAGGTAATTACGTGTTGTACCAGGTGGATAACTTAATCAAGGGCAGCATCAGTTTTTTTTCTCTCTCAAGTATTTCCTTGGGCTTTTGTAATGTGTTTAAATGTTAATGCTTTTCTCTGTTTTGTGTGTTTGATGATGTGTCTGTCTCTTGGTGATATACTCGTAACATTTAACGTCACACACGCCTAATATGTAACATCAAGTTATCACAATGTGTAATTCAGAGACAGAATAGACGGTGGACAACTACCGTCAATATCGCCTCATCAACCCCTCCTCAATCTGGCAACAGCGGGCATCAGGACAGGTCACACCACAGGGCTTGAGGGTGGAGCAACTTTCCCACACCAATCACTTCAGGTTCATAAACTTTAATTTACCAAAACCTTTTTCCTTATACTTTGTGTACCTCCGATTTTGCCTCCCTCCCAGAGCAGACTAACGCCTCTCTGGCATAATCTCTACTTTAATTTTGTTCAGCATCTGCATGACATCTTTTTGCAGGACAGCTTAGGCCAATGTGAGGCCTCGTGCCGCACAGCCGCTTAACTTTGTGTGTATCATCTCATTTGGATTTCTTTAATACAACACGTATTCAGAAGCCAATGTGTATGTGTAGTTTATTCCCGCATCACGGGGAGCTTGAGGGAGATGGAACCTCATAACCGTCAACTACCTGCCATGTTACCTACGTCACATAAGTTCAGTGTGTATTTTGCATCTATGCATTGGAACGGCATGCTGGGGAGCCATAATATCCCAGTTCAGGAATGTGTATATGTTTCTACATTTACATAGCTGACGGCATCAGTTATTGTGCACGATACAGGATTCTTTAGTCCGGGCTTTTCAACCACGGCCCACCTCAAAGAGTCTTGTGCTAATCCGAGGGAATTCCCTTAACTGGTTAGCTGGTGCTCTTTGGACATTAACCTCCTCTGTTGGACCCTGTGACCACCCCAAAACATGTCATTATTTGCTGTCTGTTTTGACATTTCTTCACCCTATATTATACTACTTATTGATAATATATAAAAATGACATCCACATTCCACACTGCATCACTTGGCAAACAGTCCAACTCTTCATATTACAATTAAACTAATCTATTTGACATTAAATAGGTTATGCATACATACTGTACTTTTTGCGCACTTTCACTTTTCTGTGTATAAACAAAGCATAAATTTGGTCTCGGTGCCGATGATGTCAGACCCTGATGGTGTAGTCTATCCTGCCTGATCTCGAAAGATAAAGTTTTGCCATCTCCAGTCAGTTTATACCTCACCTCACATCTGCATCATCGGCATCCTATATAACAGGCCGTGTAAACAAATCAAATGCCATATCGGTGATAGCACGGTCAGCTCAGACAGATGCAACTGCTCAATTGTGGAAGGCCCTTAAGATAACACCAAAATTCCATACAATTTGAACTGAGTTGAATCCTAATTATCTAAGACAGAGCTTCACCAGAAGTTTACTGGAGCTCCAAGACTGAACTAGTGAAACCTTCCAGCAGACATATAATCCACATGTCTGTCTCACAACCAGCATTTTGCCTCCCTCAAACTCTTGAGCACCAGGAAAAGGGGTCAAGGGAAAAGATATATACAACCAGGCAGGCAAATAAGGCTTGGAGGGATGAAGGTAGAACAAGCTAAGGGTAAAGCTAAGGGTAGGGTGGTCCGGCAGTATGGGCGAGGAAACAAGAAGGGACGAGGAAACACAGGCATGTTTCTGAAGTGAGCTCAAGGGGGGAAAGGGGGAGAATTTAGAACAATAATGGAGGTAATATTGGAGAATTTTGTACCAAAGAGAAATTGGGGGGGGGGGGGGGGGGGGGGGGAAGACCCAACAATATAATGGATGATAGATTAAAAGAATTAAAGAATACGTAGGTAAATATATGCAAGTGGCATAACAGGGGATGGAGAGTGCTAAGGAATGGATGAAGCAGATGGATAGAGAGTTAGAGAGAAAGACCAAACATGCAAGGAATGAATACTTGGGGAACATATTGGAGGAAAGAAAAAGTAAGGAACAGCACAATTTGTTTGGGTATATTAAGAAAGTAAGATATATAGATTCTGGGTGGCTTTAATGCAACAGATGAGAAAGAAAAAGTGGAGATGCTACAAACTCAGCACTTGTTTGTATTGGAGGTACAGAATGATTGGAATAGGGAAGATAACGGGGACCAGGGGTTATATGGTGAGCTTAGGATGAGTCAGTGAGAGATAGTTATGGTAATTAGAGGATTGAAGAGTAATAAGGTGATGGGACCAGATGGAATAGGGACTGGAGTCCTTTAGTTTGGTGGGAGAATGTGGTTAGATATCTGGCCAGTGACGTTTCGCAGGTTGCTGTAATTTTCTAGAATAGGGACTTTCTTGAAAATCGGGAAAATAATATCTAGATATGTTAGATATGATTACTAGTAATCATAATTACAAGGAATTTTGGAAGGGCTTAAAGTAGTTTTCTGTAAAAAAAAATAAATGTGATAGTGAGTAGGGTTATCAAGATTGCTGTGTTTATGCTATAAAACACGTATAATTTACGTTGAATAGTGTCAAACAGCATCGGAAGATTATGTAATTCTGGTGAATAACTCACAGCTTACCTTGTATATATTCATGAGAGGAGTGTACTACGTAATGTATAACTAGTAGAATGAAATAAATACCTACATATAGTTCAACACACGCAATAATTTCCGAGACGGTGTTTATACACAATGTGCATCGCCATTACACATTACAGTGTATTCGGTGACCAATGGTTGAAGAGTAGTAGCATTTGTGACTCATTGACAACAAAGTGCATTGTAGGAATTGTCAGAATTAACAGCGGATGTTAATGGTCATATGTTTTTCGAACAGTGCGTGAAAACGGGTTTTTAATGCAATTCATTCAGGTAGAATTGTTAAATCAAATAACTGTGTGAAAATACGAGTGTTTGTGTGCTAATATATACACGGAGTCATTTAAAGTACAATATTTGTTTGGTAATGTGAGTGTGACTGGAATGTCGTCAAATAAGGTACACACTGTGTTATGAATACAACGTGGTACTATGTATTGGAAGAGTAACGTAATTATTTCGGTAATTCTTAAGAATAGGGACTTCTTAAAAAATAAAAAATAAATCTCGGAAAGTGGCGTATTTCCACTCTACTAATTACATAATACAAGAATTTACTACGGACATCAACATTTTACCAATAGAAACCCCAAAAACAATAGTGAAGAGGGCTGTGAAGATCAGGGAAATGCTGGGGTAAACGAGTGAAACATATGTATATAATATTTATTCACCAATATATGTTAATTTGCAAAAAGATGTACAAGCGTAGCCAAACATTATGCACCAAGCCAGAGTCCTAGTACCAGGAGGGGAGTAAAACCCCAAAACAGTGATTCAAGGTGTGCCGGCAATTTTTTTTAAAATGGTGACGCGAGGCATCACCCATCAGCGAAGCTTGGAGTTTCCCTACAAATGATTTTCAAGTGTACCCCATTTGCACTGGAAAATAATGTGTGTGCATTTTGCAATTTAACATATTGTTACGTGCTGCAGCTGGCGTCAACTCAGTTGGCCCGCACCGTAATCGGAGACCCAACTCGCCCTACCCTCGTCCTGGAACGATGCACTCGCGGCCTCCTGATCTCCCCCTACTGGGAATCCCTTGAATACCGACAGCGGCGAGTCTTGCTGGCGTCACAGACCTCCACTCGCCTGCTAGAGTTTCCGATACGTTTAGTGACGATGCAAGAATGTTCTGGTGAGACTGGCTGGCACCTCAGCCCTCTGCGACGCATCACACAAGTTGGGGAAGATTCTAGGTGGCAGCCTAACACACTATATATACTGTCGCAACCCAGCGGTCGGGAGTCTTTGATGCAGGCCGCCTGGCGAGTGTATGCGAGCAAAGTGAAGTGTGGATGACGACTGGAGATTGCGGGACGATGGCAAGTGAGGTGTTCGTGGCTTGAATGGACGATAGGGTGTGAAATCGACGAGTGAGGCCTACTGTGAGTGAGGGCGCTTGGAGGACTCTAGAACATTGTGACTGGCGGGACATGGACTGAACTGAGGTGGGACTGAATGGAAGTGTAATACTGATTTTATTGTAAATATTTGAACTGGAAAAAAATGGATTCATAAATTATTAAATAATTGAATAGGTTGATACACTGCCTATTGGGACTGATCTTTAATTATTTAATTTCATTGATTTTTTGTCATTATTATAAATTTTATTAATTGGTGTCAATTGTTAACAGCATGCGATTTCAATTAATTGTGAGAATTTGATTTCAAAGAATTTTGCTATAGTTATTGTAAATAAAATAAGGAAATTATAATTAATTATTTTATTTGATTAAGACCTCCATCCCTTAATGAACTTTGTTTAGTCCACTTAATTTCTAGAGAGAGAAATTGTAACAATATTTTAGTGCTATTTGTAATATTATTGTAATATTGTTTCATGAAAATACGTTTAATTGCAAAAAGAGTAACTGAACATAACTTAAATTGACAATGTTACCAATACAATTTAGAAATACGATAGTGGGGTGGGCTATGAACTGGAGGGAAATTTTGGGGTAAAATTTTATAATGAAAACGTACATATTTTTTATTCCTTTTACCCCACAATTTCCCTGATCTTCATAGCACTCCTCACTATCATATTTGCAGTTTGAATTAGTAATATTGTTAGTAATTTAGATATTGTTTGGTCAGGTCTTTTTTGGAATTTATGTATTTTCGTGAATAAATATTACGATTATGAACATATTTTTCACTCATTTTACCCTACATTTTCCCTGATCTTCATAGCCCTACCCACCATCATTTTTGGGATTTCTATTTGACATATCTTAATGCTCCTCGTAAATTAGTGTTGTGTAATTAATAGAGTGAGATTATACCACTTTCAAGATTTTTCCCTTCAAAAAGCACTTATTCTAGAATTTTACAGGACAGAGAGAGGCTGGGCAGCTACAGTCCTGTGAGTCTCACATAAAACAAATGCAGGGAAGTAATGGAGAGACGAGTTGTACAGTTTGTAGTAGATGCCATGAATGAGAGGAATTGGCTGCAGGAGTACCAATATGGATTTAGGAAGGGATATTCGTGTAAGATGCAAATGGCAGGGCTACTGTAGGATCTGGTGCAGGCAGTAGATGAAGGGAAGCAGATTGACGCCTGCTTCATTGTCTTAGAATATGCCTTTGACAAGGTTCCTCAAGGGATTTTGATGAGAAAGGTGGATGAGCTCCTTGCGAACAAGTGGACAGTAGAATGGATTGGTGATGTTCTCAAAGGATGGAGCCAAAGGATAACAGTGGGCGAGACGTCTGATGTCGAAGGGGTGCCACAGAGAAGTATACTTGGCCCCTTGTTGTTTAACATTATGGTAAATGACATGGGAATGGGGGTGGGAAGGAAAATAAGTTTGTTTGCTGATGATTGTGTGTTGTATACAGAGGAGGGTGAGGAGAGCAACTTGTAGTATGACACTGATTGCATACGGTCATGGACTGAGAGGAATATGATGATCAATGCCCAAAAGACTAAGATGGTGAGGTTTACGAGAGAGGGCAAATAGCATTTACCATTTACAAATGGTAGGGACGGGAAATAGTAGAAGTACCAGTAAACAGGATGTCAAGTAAATGTGGATATGGACTGCACCACACAAATATATGGTAACAAAATTGTAGAAAATGCTATTACGTAAAAATACGTTAGGCACTTCGTTTATAAGAGACCCATCATCAAAGTTCCAAAAACCATTGTAGCAAACATGTGGTATTCCAATTATATAAGGGTGAGGTGATGTGGCGATGCTGCAACTAATGTGTTGTTGTAAGACACACTGCAAGGAAAAAGAGCAGAACTCAGTAGTGCCAATAGTCCATGGAGTTAACATGCAGTGAGTACTGGCACATGGCAACATCCATGGGTACATCATGCAGCCAAGCTCCATGCATGCTGCATGCATCCAACACGTGAAAAAGTGCATTGCTATAGACAGAGCAAACTTCAAACACCTGGTATGACGTTTCTACGTTTTGTATGCAGAAGATGTATGCTGTGCTTAATGTGGAGTAAGCCATTTTATCTACGTTAATGTTGTATTTCTCATAAACTAAGGCCCTTACACATTTTTACCAAATAATATATTCTATTTAGTTGACCATAGATTTGTGTGGTGCAGTCCATATCTGTGAATTACCTGACATTTTATAAATACCTAGGAGTATTGTAGAGAGATCATTGGTGGAAAAAGCACGTAGAATGTGTATTTACAAAGGACAGAAGAGCTTTGGGAATGCTGGGGAAGGTACTGAAGGGCGTAGGTAGTGAGGTTAAAGAAAAGGCTTGTGACACAATGGTGTGGCCTATATCGGAGTATGCAACATTGGAATGGGATCCGTATTTGAAAATGGAGGTGCGGCACTGGAGAAGGTGCAAAAAAGGGCAGCTAGATAGGTGAAGGGCAGGTGGAGAAAGAAGAGGCAGGATAGGGAACTTTCGGCCGTTAGTGATGATGAAGGAAATGGGCTGGAGTTCATTGAAGGACGGGAGAAGTGTGGAGAGGCTAGTCAGATTATACAGCATGGTGAATGGAGAGGGAGAGGTAAGAACAGTGTTAAGATAAAGATGGTATGGAATGTATTGCAGGAGGAGGTAGGTAGTGACAGTAAAATGTGCAAGGAAGTTTAGGGAAAGCATTGAAAGCAAGAAAGAAAGACAGGTGGAGGGGAGGATGAACTCCCACCAGGTGGCCGCCCAAGAGCAAGTTTAGCATTACTATTGTTATTATTAAGAGTCCTTTCTGTGGAAGAAAAAATGTCAAAATTTCAATTTTTATATTAAGAAAATATACTGGAAGGATATTAATTTTTTTAAATCACTACTACTATAAATAGTTTACAGCTCAAGAAATATACCTTGACGCTAGCCAAGGGCCAGCCACAGTCAGCCCATGACTGCACTCTCCGCTGAAGATACACGGTGGTGAGCACGTGTTTACCATTGCATGCCACGGACTTTCCCGTAATGGGATATAAATTGTTTCAGTGTAAAATGTATTTGTTTCAAGGGTAAAATTGTTTGTGAAAATATTGTATGTATAGGGTAAAATTATTTTGTGGAAATGTGGTATGTACTTTTTTAGGGTTTTTGTGTATTTATAATCTGAAATTCAAAGTGTGCACGGTGCTGAAAAGAGACAGTGATATTCAGGCGAGAACGCCTTCAAATACCAATTAAAAACCAGCAAAAAATTTAATTTAAAATCCTGTATGTAATACTGTTTCGAAATGCTTTTGGTGCCATTTCAATTTGCCACAGTAATATTTTACTCAGTGGGCATAGCACTTCCGCTTCCGTGAACCCCGTAGGCAGCCATGATCGGTCCACACGACCCTGCCTCTGGGCAGTCGTCCTAGGAGAGCTGGCGAGGTAAGACACTATCACGTACGCACTTCATCTTTTTGCACTGAAGTAGGTTTCCATAGTTCACTTTAGTATACTGGTTAACCTTTGCCTTGCGTACGTTTTGCCAGATATCCCCAGCATAATGCTATCCTTGTAACTTAATAATTTACAGCCTTTCAGGCTTTTTGAGATATAAACAATATGAGAGATTGTTGTACCGGAGAGGCCACAAGGCCCATGCTACTTGTGTATCAGATGCCATCTGCCCATGTCTAGGGATTTTCAACTGTAATTTCTGCTTCATTGCGGCGTGCAATATTAAGGGTAATACTATTGTATAATAATTTGAGGGTTTTTGTAGTGTTATCATGTTTTACAGCCACATCGCCGACGACCACGTGGTCAGATACCACTAAGTCTGTATCCGCGCAAATCACAGCATTATGAGGGCTAATTGTTTTTCTTTCTTGTGCGCCATAATTTATTTCAGGGTTTTATGTAATGTTTTAATAAGGGTTCATGTATATTTTGTATTTTAAAGCATTTTGTTCCTGACCACGTGGTAGGCTCATGTACATGTGTTTTCCCGCCAACAGGCATTACAAGGGCTTTTGTCCGTTAATTTCTGACAAACAATTTTACAAATTCAGTCACAATTATTCAAGGGAACTATTGACCGGATTCCCGGGTAAATGATGTGTTTTTGCATCAGCACATGTGGTCCACTACGAGTCCTATCCAGCAGCATCCGTGCCATCTAAGAGTAACTTCACACGTTTTGTGTGTTTATGTCATGCCCCACCTTCATCAAGAGTTATTTTGAACGACGCTATTCTTTTACACTAGCCCTCTATGTGTATGACCGTCGCCACACAGCACGTAGTTCAGTGACGAGTCCCGACGAGTAGGCGTTAGCTGCGGAAGAATACATTAGTGTTCATTTCATACCCCATGTCCTGTCTCTGAGCAAACCTGCAGTCCATCCTAGCTGCTGTAGGCCCCTTGCTCTGTAGAGGCTGTGTCTGCAAGCACCGCGAAGCATTAGCCAGTCAGAGTGCGCCAGTTTAGTTACGTGCTTGGGGGAATCACCCACCGGAACTGGCTACACATGCTCGAGACGTACCGTACTTTTCATTCTGGCACAGATTGTAACTTGGATAATAAACATCTACTTTCTCAATGTAAACTGAGAATGTTCTTTAGTAGCATCAGACACCCAGCGAACACACAGAACCCACAGTCTCAAAAAGTGGTGTGTAGGAACCACCGCTGGCGCCCATCCAACCACAGGTAAAATGTATAATTAATTGTCTCAGTGTCTCACCAGACTGCGTCAACCTTAAGCAGCGGGTGCATATCACATTCGGAAATTCACTAATACATTCACGAGTATAGGCCTACACGACACTTGAAACTAGTTTTGGTAGAGTCCAGGGGTCTAGTTTTAAATGACTCATCCATCACTTTAACCAGCTTGAAAATTTGGTGAATCTAGTGGATATGAATCAAAACACCAACCACATGAATTTTTTAATGTGATTGAACTCTAGAATGTGTATGTAATGGCATTAAGTTGCATCATAAAGTAGACACGAATACTGCTGAAAAGCTCAGGCATGGTTAGTATTTAAACATATATTCAAAATAAATTAATAGGCCTATATGGAATGTGTACAATTTTGTTTGCCATTTCAAAATTATTTCGCTTTAGTGTTTTAAGTACTTATTTTTTTCTCTAATGTAGATAACAAATGCTCACATGTAAAATTTAATTACTCAAAGTGTTTCATACACAAGCCAACATCGCTGCTCCCTATTATTTTAAGATTCAGCCATAAATTTCCGAATTCCCCCCAATTTTTTGGGGTGCTTCCCTACTAAAAATTACTCTTTCTTCTGCGACTGTTTATAAAATAACTTACTACTGAAAAAATATTGCTAAAGAGACAGCATCCGGGTTTTTAAGGTGCGTCTTGACGTTTTCAAAATGTTCAAATTTTTCAATCAAGTGCTGAATATTATGGTACATTCTTCCATCTTCCTCGTACTTCTCCAATATTCGCGCCCACCAGTCCTTAGATTTACCAGGTAAATTAGAAGTAACTACTGTCCACGCTTCCTCCACTTTACCTGTCATCTTCAACAAATAGAAAAAAACTCTACCCAAATTACCACAATGTAGCTTTAAAGTACGTTTCTCATGAACACACTGTTTCCGAGAAGAAAAAGTGGCTTCACTTCATTCCAAAATTACAATTGGAACAATATTACGTTCGTAGAAGCCGCGAGCGTAAATAGTCAATTTTCACCACACTCCAATGATAAAAAAAAATTAAACTACACACTTTCTCATTTACTCTCTACTCATTTACAACGCAGCAACAAGACTACAAGAAATTTCTAGGTTATACACAGACTAAACCCCATTTTACTCATCTGGAGTGGGTTGAATGGGGAATTCTCATTTCTGAGGGAAATATATTCGTAAATTGGAATTTCCCATCACTATCATTAAGTTCCTAAATTGATAAATTGTATAATCTAATGCTAATACAATGAAATGGGTTTTTCCAACAGGCAAATTACTTTATTTTATCGTCCCATTTATATTAAAAATGGCATGAGTCCCGGGCTAGATTGTCAACATAATAGTACCTCCAAAATGTACACAGACACCATTCTTCTGACATGAGCAACCCAACGTCAGCCTGTTCACCACAACGCCACGTGGGGGCAGCAAGGACACATTGTGTTCATCGTGCAGTCGTGTTTGCATCAATGCAGTGTCCGCCATTTTACATCACTGGGACGCTACTCCCTCAGCGCGGGGGTAGATCCGCTCCTTGTGAGGAACCTTGGCCACCCAGTTGGTTATCAATTAGTTTGCAGAGGCGAGGAGAAGCTAACCCCCTCCCCACTCCGCAACCATCAAAACTTACTTCAAGCTGCAAAGCAACATTATTGTACAGGATTCCCAGGGTAGCGCCTGGGAGCTGTTTCCATAACTGATTTTTACTCTCTTTTTCCCTGCCTGTACGGGATAAAAGAGAGTGGTGAAGTTAATTGATTTTATCAGCGCGGAATTTTAAAGTTCAGGACTTGTGAAGTACTGTCACGAGCTCCCTGTGAGAGAGCTAGCGACAGTTTGGTATAAAAAGCGGAGGTTAATAGCCAAATGAAGTTAAATATTCGATAAAAGTAGCTTTCCCATGACTGGAGTGGCAAGGGTTTATATAATTAAATTAATTATATGTATATGATGTGGTGAATTTAAGTTTCGCGAAAATTTTAATCAGTGTTATTGGTTCAGTTTTTGTAATTACTTCATATCTCATATGTTATATTCAATTAAATAATCTAATTGGTGTGTGAGTGCATGTCTGAATGTACCGTGACGAGCGGCTAAAAGTTAAGTAAAACATGTTAACTCGGGGAAGTCCGAGAGCGATATGGCTGGCGCGATGCTAGCGCCAACCACTCCTGCCACAAGGTAGATTTTTGTCCCGGACCGATCGGAAAACTCCGGCCAGTTTCGGGACCTTTTTTCTATGAAATCGGGCGGTATAATTGCGTTTAATTTCGCTCGTCATAGTGAGTAATGTAAATGTAAAGTGTTTCGGAGTCGCTCCAGTACAGAGTAGGGGAAATTGGCATATGCGGGTCTAGTTGACGGGCTAGGGGGCCGCTAATGACGCCATGGCTTCGAGAAGTAGCCAGGTTCTCTCATGTTTTTCTGTGATGTTGCGGAGTTTTAGTATGTAGGGGTGGAAATGAGCCATGAGCGAGGCGAAGTCGTATGCTCTAAGGAATTCCATGAGTTCATGGAAATCCTGCATTACGTTTCGCATCTCTCCTGGCGAATTTCGCTGGCGAGGGCGGGATTGAGGTTGTGTAGTTGGCATTGCAGGGGTGTCAAGAGTGGGAGCTGGTTTGTGAATATTCGCAGAGAGTGCCTGCGAATACGTTTTGCCAGGCTGTAATGTCCTGACTGGAAACCTGGACGGGGCAGGAGGTTGTTTTGCGGTTTTTGTCGCGATTTTCGTAGCGGCAGCAGTGGTTCTTTTCTGCACCAAGTCCAGGAACTTGGGGCAGGCTTTTGATAGGGCTGTGTGTTCGCCTGCGCAGTTACTGCATGTAGGCTTGGAGTTGTTTTTGTTTGTGTTGCAAGCACTCTCGGGGTGAGGGCCGGCGCAGTGAGGGCATTTTGTCGGCATGGAACAATGATTTTTTGTGTGTCCTAAAGCGAGACAATTGCGGCATTGTGCCACGTCTGTCGGCCGTTTCTGGTATTGTCGGGGATGAACTATGGTCATATTTATCCTCGTGACAGAGTGCAGAGGAGGGAGAGAAGTGTTCTGCGCCGCCGTGACACAGAAAAAACGTTGCGGTTCCAACGTGAATTTCGTGGGGTCTGTTTCATCTTGGATACGTTTTTTAAATTGATAAATGTGCTGGATTGAGTATCCGGCACATTCCAGGTCCGACTTGATATCCGCAATGTCGGTTGTGGTGTGGAGGTCAAAAACGACTTTCTGTGGGAGCTCGGAAGTTTGACAGAAAGTAAAATAATGTATGTAGTTCGCTTCTAGCATTGTGCGAGCAGCTGTGAAAAAGTTAAAGTTTTTAGTCAGGATTTGTGTTCCGCGAGCTGTGGGGAGAAGGGAGAACCCGTCCCTACTAATGGCTCGCAGTTTCTGGACAAGTAAGTTGTATTTTGTGGCGTCAGGAACCACTAATCTGTACTGGTTTTGTTTTTTCTGACGTGTTTGTGGTGCAGCCGTTTGTGTTTTGTGGGTGGAGATGCTTGAAGAGCCGGGACGATTAACTGCGGTTTTTTCTGTTACCTCCTTAAGCGGGGAAAACCTATTTTGTGTAGGAATGGTGTTTGTATGTGCCTCAGACGACACAGAATGGAGACGCTTGTTCTCCTGCGTGGTTGTTCTGTCACCTTTACGTTTGACTAATTGGAAGTCGGTTTCCATTTGAAATGTGTCATTTCCTGCGGCCGGTGTTGACAATCGGGAGGAAGTTGGTGTGGACATTGTTGGCGTCGTCGGTTCCCCGCCCGCCACCATGACCCGTGAGGGTAATGGGGGAGGGGTAGGCTCTGTGTGGAGCGACTCTCGATGTGTTGTTGTTTGCAAATTGCGAGAAAGTGTTGTTAAAAAAGTACCTAGATCGGTGCTATACACTGTGACCGCTGACCCACTAGGGGCTAGGCTCAAGATGACCTGTTTCCAGGCCGATCACAGAGTACAGGGTGTATGCCACGAGCTAAAATGCTAATAGTCGTATTCAGCCAGAAGAAGCAGAGACGCACCCTCCTTAGTCGAAGGCGAAGTCAACACTGTTGTGAGACGGATTGCTGTGTGAGGACAATGCAGTGTTTAGTGTATATTGTAGTGTTTGTTTATTATTTATTTTCTGATAGCCTTTGTTTATTTATTTTAATGTCAACGCTGCGAGCAATGTTTAATATTTCCCGGTATACCCGGTGATCTATCAATTTGTTTACATGTAGTGCGTTACGTCGAAGCATCATAATAATTAGAGCACTACGTGTATAATGAAGGATATATATTTTGAGGTAATTGACCACATTGACGTCACACCTTTCGCGTCAAATCTATCGCGTGTGTACTATTCTTGAATCACGCTCTCTGGTGAAAGTACTCTGTATTTTTATGTCACACTACGTCTACTTTCCTTATGACCTGCCAGTAACATCAACGCTATCTTTGGTTGTAACAAAATAAACACGGCGTGTATGTATGGAAGTCGGTTAAATTTATTTATACTAGGTAATGTACTCTAATTTTTTGCGTATTTCCATTTTTTCGTGTCGGTAAGTAATGTGAAAAGCATTTTTAAAAATTAGTTGTTGAAATAATATGAAAATTAATTAGGCAAGTTTTGGAAACGCTGTACCACGTGCTTCCGTTTATAGCCTTTGAAAATGATAAACAAAATATTTACGATATATACAACTCGACGAGATGGTGTTCGATAGAATTAAGAGTACACAGGAGTAAAGGCTGTTCACGATAGTGATCACTTTGGAAATCAACCGTCAACCGTAGAAAAAAGTTACTGCACCTGTACCTGCATATTTCAAAAGGTGCCGTGAGTGACATTATAGTATGTACATACACTCGCAATTAGGCTACCGCCCGGTGGCGAGCTCTCTCGCGTCTCCTTCACCCAACCAACTCCTTTTCCACCCCCTTCCTGAATTTACCAACCCCTCTCACAGATACCAGTTCCTCACTCAACACATTCCACTCCCTCACAGACCTCACAAGCATGGACTGCCTTCCCTGCTCCTCCACACCCTCTGAAGCTTTTCACTGTTGTTTCCTCTTCCTGTAAACACCCCCTTACTTAGCTTGCAGTGTATCCCTCCCCATCCTCCCTCTTCATTCACCATCCTGTACATCCTGACTAGCTGTTCAACTTTCCCCCTGTCCCTCAATGAGCTCCACCCCATTTCTTTCATCATCACTGATGGCCTATAGTTCCCTTCTTCCTGATCATCCTGCTCCTGTCTTCTCCATCTACCCTTCACCCATCTTGCTGCCCTTCTCTACACCTCCACATACGGGTCCCATACTGCTGCAGAATATTCTAACATGGGCGTACCATTGTCCCATATGCCTTCTCCTTCACCTCACAGCTGACTCCCTTCAGTATCATTCCCAGCATACCCAGAGCCCTTCTTCCCTTTGCAACCATGTCCCTGCTTATCACCTTCCTTGTAAACCTCACTACCTTAGTTTTTCATTCATTTATCTTCATTTTATTTTTCCTGGTCCACAACCATATCTTGTCAATGTCCACCTGAAAATTTCCGCTTCCCACCCCTCTCCCACTTCAGCATACTCAACACAATTGTCTGCAAACAATCTTATCTTTCCCCATAATCCCCAAATCCATGTCATTTACCATTATAGTAAATAACAAAGGGCCCAGTACGCTTCCCTGTGGTACCCCTGACGTAACCTCCTCTTCCTCCGATATTGCCTTCCCCACTTTCATCCTCTGCCGTCGCCCACTGAGGAAGTCCCCTATCCATTCCACTACCCTCCTGTCTGGTATCAGCCCCTCCACTTTCCTCATCAATGTCCCATGGGGCACCTTATCAAATGCCTTCTCAAAATCTATGAAGCAGGCATCCACCTGCTTCCCCTCATCAACTACCTGCACCAGATCCTCTAATAACCCTGCCAGCTAAGTCTCACATGAGTAACCCCTCCTGAAACCATGCTGGGACTCCTCCAACCAATTCCTATTGTTCATAACCCTCACCACATACTGTACCATCAGCCTCTCCATTACTTTTCCTGTACTTGATGTGAGACTCACCGGTCTGTAGCTGCCGGGCCTCCCCTTATCCTCTTCCTGCTTGTGTATAGGTACCACCATATCCTTCCAATCTTGTATAACTTACCCTCTCCTAAGGACTTTTTGAACAGCACCACTAAATATTTCACCTACTCCCTGCCACCAAACTTTAGTGCTGCGTTTCCTATCCCATCTGGACCCCCTGCCTTACTGCTCTCCAAACCTCTAATTACCTTTTCTATCTCCCACTCCCTCATCTTAAACTTACTAAACACCCCCCAAACCTTGTTTGTCCCCTATCCCAACCCTCCTTTGCCTCAAACACTGACAAGTACTGTCTTTGCAACATCTCCGATTTTTCTTGGTCATTTGTCGCATGCCTACCATCCGTTCCTGTTTACAGAGGGATCCATTCCTCTCCTCCCCTTAACCTCCTAACATACCTAAACAATTTCCCCCATTCCTTGCCTTTTCCTTCTTCCACCATGTTCCCCAGAAATACATTCTTTGCATGTTTGATCCTCCTTTCAAGCTCCCTACCCATTTGTTACATAATTTCTTAGATCTTATCATCCCTTCATTTCTCCACTTGGCATGTAATTTTCTGCACTTCGTCTTCATTTTCAAAATCTCGTGTCTATAATATGGCAGATCTCCCCCAGTCCGTAACCTTTTCATTGGCACAAATTTCTCCAACATAACCTACATAATCCTCTAAACTCCTTCCACAACCTTCTACACCCTCCTCCATAGAACATTTTTTAAACCTGTCTCTCAGGAAGATTTCTGCCCAGTAAAGTTGGTAACGACAGAGGAGAAAGTAGTTCCTCGACTTAACGCTCAATAAAAAGTTCTAGGTTAAACATTGGGAGTACTGAAACTATTTATTTTGCTTTCAGGTTTTTAAACATGTAATAAGTGTAAAAATTAGCAAGTTTGTAAAATATTTACATTCATGATAATTTCACAGTTCCACTTGACCAAAAAATGAATAAAGTAACTAGGCCCATGGCAATTATTACATGTGGTGGAAGAATACACAACGGGCACACAAATAGATTGTAAGCAGGGCTTTCAAAAGTGGTCAGTTTATCGTGAACAGCCTTTAATTAAAAATACTTTACTACAAAATCATCTATTTCGAAGTCGAATCCAAGTCCTAACGTGACTCTAGCATTCAGATTTTGTAATGGCTGCTCACAACTCTACTCCGCTATGGGCCGTTCATGGTAGAGTGAGTAGTTTTGAGGCTTTAATCCTTCCACCACTTTTTAATTGCCATGAAAGTAATCAACGCAGTGAATGACTGATTTGATATGTTGAGTGTGTTGAATTTTACTGAATGCAGAGTTACACATGATCGTTAACTGGTAAGTGTATAGTTTCAGTAGTAAGGCCTCTAGTGAGTTGAAAACCACCAGGTACTTGTCTGGAATTTACGCTAAGATTAATTGTGGACAGTTCGCACATAACAGTCCTTAACCTTACTTTCGTGTAGACTCTGTGATATGGATACAATTATGTGCACTTTTGTGGAATAAAATAATTCTCAATTCAGTAATTCTAGAAATTGAAACCATAGAACATTAATCAAAATGAGTAGCATCTTCAATTATGATCACACACTTGTAATTAAGATAACGCCATCAGGTGAGAGACAAGATGAACAAAGACAGTAATTACTTACTGTTTGATGGGCGCCAGCAGTTTTTCCTAGACACCACACTTTGAGACTCAGGGTTTTCTCAGCGATGCTGTGGGTTCTGTGTGTACGTCTCACCCGAGCACCTTTACAAACACTTTTGCATTACTAAACATTTATGAAAACACTGTATGAAGTAGGAGTTTGCTGGGTTTTGACACTACATATAAACATATTTTGTACACTGAGAGAATGACTTTTATTTTACCACTTATTTTGTGCCAATACTGAGTTATGCTTAACCTCGGGTGTGACTAGCTAACTCTGGTGGGCGATTAACCCAGCTCCTGATTTAACTAGCGCACTCCGTGATTAACAATTTCTCCGTGGTGCGTGAGAGCATAATCTCAACAGGGTAAGAGGTCTACAGCCACTGTGAAGGACTGCAGTTTTCACCTGTAGACGAGACACAGAGTATGTACATGAACACTAACACGTGCAATTACCTACGTCACTAATGCATACTCGCCAGGACACGTCTCCTAACCACGTGTTGTATGGCGACGGTCTATACACTTAGCAGGCTAGGACGAAAATAATGTCACCATGCAAATTACACAAATATAAATTACAAAACATGGGGGACAATATGAACAGTTGCAATAAACACACAGATGCGTGAAAGCATTCTTAGATGGTGCAGATGCCGCTGGATAAAGTTCGTAGCGGATCCCATGGTGTAGATGGAATCGCAATTGTTTTCATGAAAAACAGCAAATCATTACCGGACAAAATGCTAGCGGTGTTAGGGAAATAATTCCCTGTGTGATTCAAGCAGACAAAAGCTTGTAGCGAGCCTGCCTGTGGGAAAATAAGACAGCGTGGTCATTTACAAACAAAGCATCAATCATGGAAAAATTACAAGAACCCTGTAATGAAACAATGCATATTACCCTGAGAAAATTATGGCGCACATGAAATTACAAGAAAGAACACTTTAAGCGCAAGGATGGCACAGATACGGACTTGGCAGCTGTTAACCACGTGGTCGCAAATGATGTGGCCGTATCACAATTCATCATGACAAAACACTAAAAATACATACATATAATATTACCCTTAATATTGCACACAGCAATTATGCAAAAATTACAATCAAAAGCCTTTAACATATGCGGATGGCACCTGATTCAGAAGTTGCGCGTGCCACATGGCCTCTCCGACATCTTTCCTCCTTCCCTCTATTTAAGTTGAAAAAACTCCAAGGGCTGCAAATGAATTATTTAAGCGGAAGCATAATATTGGGGAATATCTAGCAAAACGTACACAAAGCAAAGGTTAACTTGTAAACTAAAGTGAACTATGGAAATCTAACAAAGTGCAAAAATATGATGTGCGTATGTGACAGTGTCTTACCTCGCCAGCTCTCCTAGGAGGACTGCCCAGAGGCAGGGGTCGCGCGGACCGACCGTGGCTGCCTACGGGGTTCACCCAAGCGGAAGTGCTATGCACGCCGAGTAAAACTTGTATCATGGAAAATAAATGGCACACAAGAGATTGAAATACATAATAATAATTTAAATCGTAAAATAATATTGGTGTTCGATAACTGTTCTGTATAGGCATTTACACCGGAATATTATTGTCCTTGTTCTTCGCGCAGTGCACATTTTGAATTTGAAAGTAACATTGCACAATATTTTAAGAAAAGACATATTTCACTTTGAGACACTTTTTGACTTGAAAATAAACATACATGGCACGGAAAATCACTTATCCTCTTTTGGGAAAGTTCGTGGTTGTAGTGTCTGTGCGCACGTGCTTACCCACATGTCACGTGAGCTGTGATGGCCGTCATGGTGTGACTGCTGCTGGCTGTTAGCCGGCATCAAAGAGTATAAGGCCTAGTCCACAATAACTGGTCCGTGGACTCCTAACTGCTGATTGGTGCACGTGACCCTCTGACGTCATAGCTAGCCATCCCAATGTCCCGTGTCCCAAGATAATTCACCAACTTCAACTTTTGTCCACGTCCGTGAAGGTTTTCCAAATTGTTTTTGTTTACATTTTACTGCGCACAAACGGTAAAAGTAAATTGCTGGTGTGTTAATTTTTATTATTATTAAAACTTGCTATTTGTTCAAAGCAATAACCTTCAATCTCGTAACCACAAAAGTGAAACTTTAATAAGTAAAAATACAAAAATTCATTGACTGGAGCAAAAAAACAGTATCCAAGTGAAGTTAAATTAAAGCAAAATCAAAACTTACTCATACGCATAACTCAAATTAGAAAACATATTGAAATAAGCTATAAAGATCAATATTTATGAGTAATAGCATACAATTTATTGATGTGCCGATTACGGTGCACTCTAGTTTCCGTGTCTGAAAGCTTAGCTTCGGCCAGTGTCAAATTTGGTGCACTCTGATACCAGTGTTGGAAAGCTTAGCTTTGGACGTTGTTGTTGTAGATACGTACGTTGGGTCATGCGTCCGTGGACGAAGTAGGTACGCGGACCATTCAACTACAGACCAGCTATTGTGGACTAGACTTAAGAATACCTACTGATTAACTAGGCAGTAGTAATGGACACATGACATACCAAATTCACTGTGATAGAATCCTATTTATTAAAATCACGATAAAATGAAATATGAGGTAAAACACATTTGATTGATGGAAACAACAAACATTCCCTAATCAATTGACAAAACTTATAATTAACATACAAGATACCCTTGAAACGTATTTTGCAACTTTATTGACTCCTTCAGCTTACACATGCATGAGAGTAGCAATTTTTTCAAAATTCAAGTAAGTGGAGGTAGTAGCTATATAACAATAGTAATCAAATGCAGGAGTCTTTAAAAGACTAGCAGTGAACACTATTGCTTTACTCACAATCTCATACCACTGGGAAAATATTATTATTTAGAAATTTAGCAAATTGAAAGAAAAATTTCAATGAACCTGTTGTAAAATAAACTCTTTGTTTATTTGCCCATTTATTTAATGCACTCAAAAACTTGAAACAACTCATTTACCAACAAAGAATACAATCTGAGTTGCACACAACAACAACCAACTTATATCTGGCCGCCATGATACTACCTCTAAAAATTACTGACTGTAAACAAACAACATTAAAACACAAGGCACAATACTGCCAACTGGCGAATGTGCATTACAATAGAATGAAACACAATTAACATAGGTATTATCCCAGGGCATATTTAACATTTAACAAGCTACGTAAGTCACTTTATGTTCTTTCAATTGTTCTCAACAGAATCCAATAAATTCTCAAATGGTCCAGGGCTAGATACGGCTAAAATTGATTACGTTGAAATACATAATGAGCTTACAACACTGGCATATTATATCATCAGTACCAGTTGACGTGTGCCCACACTCCCCGCCTCGTAAGACCGTTAGCCTGGCCACGTAGCAGTTAGTGCAGCATGCACCCGCGCTATACATGGGCACCGATGACGTAGTGCGACAAGAGCAATGTAGTGAAATAAATGCAGGAGCACCAGAGTGCCTGCACGTGCAAAACAGCAACGAGTGTGGAGTGCGGTCAAGCGGCCATGAATGCCTGCGCACATTAATCTTTAAAAAGTACCAAAACATAAAAAGGTGAATTCAAAGAACGTAAACGCAAGGAGAGTGTCGCGCGAGGCCACGCGGACACTAGAAACGACCTCGGCAACCAATAATTAGTGCTTTTAAGCAGTGGGAGAGTTGGTTGTGTTTTTCTTGTACTTTTCATTTCACGTGTGTCACCCTCACATTACCCATCCACCTCAGTTCTGTTTAAATTAATAAAAGGGTTTAATGTTTGATGCCGTTGGGTGAGACATGGGATGAATAATGACACAAATACTTACTGGTAATTTGGGTGCCAGAGGTGCTTCCCAATCACCACGTTATTGAGACTCAGGGTTCTCACGGATGTTGTGGGTTCTGTGTGTCCGTCTCACCCATGCGTACTTACAAACACGTTGGCAATACTAAACTTTTAATAAAATCACTGAAATAAACAATAGATAATACATATGTGGCTAGGACACTGTCACTACTGAATAAAAAATGGAGTTCACTGTAGACTTGTTTTATTGATACTATTTATACACATCAACGTGCCAATGAAATGGTTATCTCGGTTATGACTAGCCAATTCCACTTAGGTGCTCCCCAACCCATAACTAATCTAGCGCACTCCTAAATGGATGATCTCACCGAGGTGCATGAAAGCAAAGCCTTCACAAGGGAAGAGGGCTGACAGCCGCTAGGGTGGACTGACGGTTTTCCCTGAAGACAGAACACAGTGAATTACAATTGAATACCTTTAATACACATTAACACGAGTGATTACTCGGCATCACTAATGCAAACTCGTCCGGCTAGGATAGGAGTAATTGCACCATACACTAATTACACAATTACATAGACCCTTGAATGAGACATGAAATAAGATGGGACACGAGATGAATATTCACAATAAACACACACATGTGTGAAAACAAGCTTAGGTGGCGCGGATGCCACTGGATGAAGTTCGTAGCGGACCATGTGGTGCAGGTGAAATTGAAATATTTCTGCGTGGAAGCGGCAAACTAAATTCAGATAAAATATTGTTCGTGTTTGGCAAATGGTTCTCTTTATGATTAATGTTGTTACAGGCTTGTAACATGCCTCATGGCTGTGAAATCAAACATTACTGTGACAGCATGGTCAAGTACAAAAAGCATCCCTTTACGTGAAAAATACATTGGACCCTGAATAAAACCCTGAAATAAATTATTGCACATACAATGTTATATAAATAAGCTCTTAAAATGCAATGATGGCATATACAATGACTAGGCTTCAGTCGGCCACGTGGTTATACGTGATGTTGCCGTAAAATATTGAAACACGAAAGTTACCCTCAAATACATACATAAAAATAAAGCTCTTAAAAGTGCATATAGCAATTATGCAGAAGTTACACTGAAATGCCTTAAACATAGGCAGTTGGTGTCTGATTCAAATGTGCGGGTCGCGTGGCCTCTCCATTATCTTTCTCCTCCTTCTCCTCGATTAAATTAAAAATTCCACAAGGGCGTAAGAATTAGTAAAGCGGAAACATAATGCTGGAAAAACTGTCTGGCAAAAACGTATGCAAGCAAAGATTAACCAGTAAACTAAATTGACTATGGAAACCCACATCAGTGAACAAAAGTTGTAGTGCGCACGTGACAGTGTCTTACCTCGCCAGCTCTCCTCAACAGACTGTCCAGATACAAGCGTCTCACGTACCTATCATGGCCGCATACGGGGTTCAAATAAGCGGAAGTGCTATGCACGCCGAGTGAAATATTTTATATAGTAAATAAAATAACAAAAATTAATTTAGATATTGTTTTACATTTCTATAATTTTGTTATGAATTTCAATATTATTTTAATGTCTCTTTGTAATGGCGTTCATGCCAGAATATTAAGTGTTCTTAATCTCTGCACCGCTGGCACTTTGAATATTCCTAACCAAACAATTAAAATTAGTACAAACACTTTAAAACATTTTAAGACATATTGAACTCTGTAAAGACAACATAACACATTTTACCCTGAAATTAACATTTATTGGAAAGTTCAAATTATCGGCCTCTTTGCGCACATGCGGAACACGAGACATGTGAGCGCTGTCATGGGATCTAGCGCCGCTGGCTGTTAGCCGGCATCAAACGACCCCTCCCTCGAAGGCCAAGATGGTGCAAACAACACAACATTGGTCTGGCGGTCTCTGCCCGGATAGTTTCCGTTTGAGGGCAAAGAAAACATGGCCTTGGAGGTCGTTGGTTTCTTTGTCGTTTGCAGGGGTTGGGGGTGTAGGCAGGAACTAATATGTGGGTACGTGGTGGTGACTCAGCTTGCCTCTTGCAAGTGCTGTGTTGCGCTTTATTGATACTTGGCGTCACACTCACTGCCCTACTAGTTTCCCCAAACACTTTCAAACTCTCTTGCCCTACTAGGCTCTCCCCTGCAGGAACTGGAAAGCCTCTAAAAGGCGTCTCGCCTTCACATGTGATATCAAGGTTTATGTTTACACCTTGGTTACAACCAAATTCAGCTGTGCCCTGGGGAAACCCCTTAAAACTCTACTCACTGGCACTGGTTGTGTTGAAATTTAAGTGTGCACTGGTGTTACCACTTTCTTCATGTACACTTGGTATCCCCTTAAACTCACTCTGATTCATTGTGTTTTTACCTGTATTAACAGAAAAACCCAGAAACGGTGTTGCGGTACTACTTGTTTCCACCTCCTCACTACAAGATGTTGAGTGTTCATTCGGTGTAAAAAACCGTAAATATCAGTTCACTACTTTGGCTGGGTGTTACCGTGTTAGTATTGTTGTTCTCAGTGTACGTATTGTTCTCCTGTGAACTCCCTAGTGAAATTCTCCGAACTCGCTGCGGTACTGGGCGTAACGTCGTCTCCTTGCCTCTCTTCCCTACATGCGGTCTGGCTATCCGCAGGTTGTAACAGTGCTGTTTTGTGACACGTATGGGTCCCAATTTCACTAAATACAGGGAATTTCCCATCTTTTCCAATACTCTCACTGGCCCTGCCCATCTAGGTGTCAGTCCAGCACAGTATTGCTTCGCCCCGGCCGATAAAGGGTTTTCTCATATATACACGTACATCCCGGGTACAAGTTCGGGTGGCGGCCTCTTGCTATTCGGTACCCACACATTACAATAGCTGAGCTGATACGCCCTGGCTTCTTCATGTACCTGCGCCTGGATGGTGTTCGGCGATTTGTTCAGGTGTTCTGGGCGGGTTTCGCGGGTTGCTCCGGGGGCACGGAGTTTGTGACCTTGTACCATCTCTGCGGTGTTTTGCCAGTTGCAACATTCACTCTATTCCGTAGGCAAAACATTATCTCCGGGATCAATTCGGCCCACCTAATATGATCCTTACCTAACCGGACACGTAATTGGATTTTTACGTCCTAGTTTCATCTCTCGGTTGGGTTAGCCCTGGTGTGGTAGGCTGGGGTAGTACGGTGTTCTGTTCCCCACCTGCTACAGTACTCCCTCCATTTTCGCCCTACAAACTGTGTTCCATTGTCCGTCAACAAATATTTGGGTGGCCCCACTTCGGGAAAAACTCGTTCTGCATTACTTGTGCCAATGTGTGCTCACGAATATTGCTGACTGGAAATGCTTCGGTTAAACGGGTAAACAAATCAACAACAAGAAATCTTTTCCCAGTATTCGTACACGGGTACGTTCCCATGATGTCGATAGCTACTGTTTTGAATGGCTCGGTTGACAGCCTTCGTTGTTGTGGAGCGTCGCCGTCTGCTCTCCGCGGCTTACGGGTGTTACACGTGACACAGTTCTATACATATTTCCTGACATCTCTCTGAATCCCTGGCCAGTGAAAACATTTCTGCACGTTCCTTCGTATCTGCTCGGATCCCAGATGTCCGTGTTCCAAACTGTCGTGTACGTATTTTAACACAAGTTCCCGTTTCTCTCTCGGTACATACGACCGCAATAGTGCACATTTATCAGGTGGTTTGGTTTGTATCTCCCTGTCCACTACCCTCCATTGTTCTGTGTAGCATGTGGCACAGTGTTGTCTGCGTTGCGAGTCATCTGGGGAATTTTTTGTGCTGTGTGTACCTCTTATAACACGTCACGTACATTCAACGAAACAAGTTCGCCAGGTGGTGTGGTAGCAATGTTTTGTACAATGAGGGTTTGTGTTTCTGCAATTGGTATTGCACGGCACGGTGGTAGCGCCTCTTCCCACTCCACATCGTCAGTTACTGTTAGATTCGAGCAAGGATTCCTGGACAAGACGTCTTCAACCTCTTTGGTTTTTCCTGCCACGTGTTCTACCTTGAAATCGTACTCCTGTAGTAACAGCGCCCAGAGGACAAGTTTACTTTTCCCGTTAATGCATTCGCTCTAATCATACAAAGCATCAGTTGTCAGTTTTGAGTGTGAACTGCCTTCCTATCAAGTACGGCCGGTACTGCCGCAGTGCATGTACAATGGCTAATCATTCTTGTTCGTTAACATGATTTTTATGTTCTGCATCTCCGATCTTTGCACTGTGATAACTGATGATATGTTTTTCCTTGTGTGTTCCCTCCTGATACAGCATGGCCCCAATGCCTTCTCGACTGGCATCTGTTTCTACAACAATAGATAATTCTGGGTTGAATCTAGACAGCGGATTAAAGTTCTGAAATGCAATTGTAATGTCTTGAAATTCTCGATCGTCTTGATGTGTCCAGACAAATTTACGTTTCTCACACAACAAAGCAGTTAATGGTGCAGTGATTGCGGAAAAGTTTGGGACAAATTCCATTAACCAATTAATTAAGCCAAAAAACTTCCTGACTCTTTTACGTGATCTGTGTGTGGGTTTGTTTTGAATGTCCTGTATGTATTGTTGTTCTGGTTCTTGTCCGTTTTCTGTTACATAATGCCCTAGAAACTCCATTTTGCTCATACCTAACTTACACTTTTCCACTTTGCACGTCAGTTTATTATGTTTGAGCCGTTCATACACAAGCCTCAAATGGTGCAAATGCTCTTCGCAGCTGTTAGACCAAACAAGTACATCATCCAAATACGCCATCGCAATGTCTCCAATAAATCCATCCAATAATTAACCATTAAGTTCTGAAACGTTGCAGGGGCACACTTTATACCAAATGGCATGGCTGCAAACTGAAATCTACGTCCATCTGGGGTAGTAAAGGCTGGTTTCATTCTGTCCTGCGGGCGGATAGGCACTTGCCAATATCCAGACTTTAAATCAAGTGATGTGAATACTGAAGCTGGTCCTAATGTTGACAAAGTGTCCTTCATGTTTATGACTGGTGGTGGCATGTTGAAGGTTATTTTGTTAAGTGGTCTGAAGTCGACACACAATCACCATTCGCCATCTTTTTTTGGAGCATGGGTAATACCTGAATTATAAAGACTTTGTGTAGGTTCAATAACATTATCGTTGAGCATCTCACATACCTGTTTGTTAATGACACGGCGAAAGAAAATACCTGTGTCTCGTGGTTTGGAGTACACCGGGTCCTCGTGCGTGGTGGCGATCGCGTGCTCTGTGGCGTCGGTGCGCTGCAGCATTCCCTCAGTGTGGAACACACTGGCATGCTGGTCCAGCAGATTTTGCAGATGTTGCTGATGTGTGGCGGACACCTCGTGCTCGAAGTCAGAAAGTGGCACAGCAGTTGTTGTTATTGGTGATGTTGCTCCCACAGCGTAAACAGTCCATCGGCCACGTGTTTGTACGTGCAGACGATTCAGGTGCGGTTCTATCACGGCATGGTAGTCAACAAGTTATGGCAGTCCCTACATCACCTCTTCGTACATGTCCGGCACAATGTAGACGTCACACTTGGTACTCAGTTCTCTAATCCCTACTGTTACGTTCATCGCACTTTTCGCTTCTCCCTGGTGGTGGGTGGTAACGAATAGCAGACGCTTTAATGGCACCCTAGTCGTTATTGCTTGTACTAAACGCTCACGCACAAAGTTATGACTAGCGGCAGTGTCAATAACAGCTGTGACATTTTTCCCTTCAATTTCAACTAATACTCACAGTGCTTTGATGGTACTGTCAGTTACCTGTAACATTCTTGCACGTGTAGCGGGTGGGTTTTCCTGCTGCTGCGGCGATTCTGTAATCTGCCTGATAAGAGGCGGCAGACGCATGCGTAACCAGTGTGGGGGGTACAGGCAGCGGGGGTTCACTTTGTCCCTCCGGCACTTGTTCTCTGCTTTCTGCCTGCTTATCTTATTCATAGGCATGTGCCCCCCTTGCAAACAATTCCACGCTCTTCCAGCTGGCTCCGCGCAACAACAGCCTAATGTCCGGTTTTGACAATGTCACAATGATCTTTAAAACGCCACGTGTCGGCTGACCTGGGTTCAAAAGCTTGAACAAGCCTAGCTTATGTTGTATAAATTCCTCAATGCCTTCACGTTCACGTTGCCGTTCATGGTACAGACGTGCTTGTGCCTGTATAGCATCACTGTCTGTGTATAATCGAACTAGCACTCTCTCATAGAACTCCTCCCACGTGACTCAATAGTCCTTTACCAAGTTCCACCATGTGGCAGTGGTTCCCCTTAACCTGTTGGCAGTTATCTCAGTCCAGTCATCCCTATATACGCTATGCCTATGCAATTTCTCTTCGCACACTGCTAGGAATGTACCCATATCTTCTGAATCGTGTCCCGCAAAGGTTTGCAGTAATACATTGCGATCTGGCCCGGTTAAACCGTGTGGCGTGTACGTAACAACTACTGGTAGCATAGTTTTCACCTCTGGTGTTGGTGGTGGCGCAATCTCAGCACAGTTAGTCTTACGGCACTTGTCACAGTTTATAACACAGTCACGGTACGTGGTAAACTCCGCAGGCCCTATGCATCGTAAATGTGAGTCTTTCCTACATTGTTGGCACTGCACCCACTTGGTTCCCGCCCCATAACATCCGTGCACGCACACAGGCATTGCTCTGATGGCGTAGAGGTGTTGTTGGACGTGCATTGACATCGGGGTTGCTCCCACATACTTCCCTTAAACAAGTTAATTTCACTTAATCTCCCACACTGCATGCATCAATTGATCGGCATGTCCAAGTATCTCACATTCACTGTTGTTGCCAATGCGGATGTAATGAAGGCTTTTCGCGGTCGGTCAGGCGTGGTGTCCACCATGTTCTTGCGGATGACGCGACACGGATTAACACTCTTGGCCGCATTTGGGAATACCAATTGACGCAGTCGTGTGAGACACGAAACAAATGATGAAACAAATACTTACTGGTAATTTGGGCGCCAGTGGTGCTTCCCAATCACCGCACTATTGAGACTTTGGGTTCTCAAGGATGTTGTGGGTTCTGTGTGTCCGTCTCACCTGTGCGTACTTACAGACACGTTGGCAATACTGAACTTTTAATAAAATTTACTGAAATAAACAATAAATAAAACATATGTGGCTAGGACACTGTCACTACTGAATAAAAAATTGTGTTCACTGTAGACTTGTTTTTATTGATATTGTTCGTACACATCAATGTGCTAATGAAATGATTATCTCGGTCATGACAACCCAATTTTGCTTGAGTGCTCCCCAATCCATAATTAACCTAGCACACGCCTAAATGGATGATCTCACCGAGGTTCGTGAAAGCACAGCCTACACAAGGGAAGAAGGCTGACAGCCGCTAGGGTGGACTGATGGTTTTTCCCTGAAGACAGGACACTGTGAATTATAAATTAAAACCCTTAATACACATTAACACGTGTGATTACTCGACATCACTAACGCAAATTCGTCGGTGCTCGCCCTCCAGCATGTGGTTAATGTGGTGACGGCCTATAAACAGAGCCGGCTAGGACGGGAGTAATTGGACCGTACACCAATTACACAATTACATACACCCTTGAATGAGACATGAAATAAGATGGGACACGAGATGAATATTCACAATGAACACACACATGTGTGAAAACAACCTTAGGTGACGCGGATACCGCTGGATGAAATTCGTAGCGGACAACGTGGTGTAGGTGAAATTGCTATATTTTGGCATGGAAACAGCAAACTAAATTCAGATAAAATATTGTTCGTGTTTGGCAAATGGTTCTCGTTACGATTAACATTGTTACAGACTTGTAACATGCTTGATGGTGGTGAAAACAAACATTACTGTGACCGCGTGGTCAAGTACAAAAAGCATCAATTTACATGAAAAATACATTGAACCCTAAACAAAGAAGCTCTTAAAACGCAATGAGGGCGTATACAACGACTTGGCTTCAGTCGGCCACGTGGTTATACGTGTTGTTGCCGTAAAATATTCAAACACGAAAATTACCCTTAAATCATAAAGAATAATAAAGCTCTTAAAATTGTGTGTAGCAATAATGCAGAAGGTACAATGAAATGCCATAAACATAGGCAAATGGCGTCTGATTCAAATGCGCGGTCGCGTGACCTCTTTGACATCTTTCTCCTCCTTCTCCTCGATTAAGTGAAAAATGCCACAAGGGCATAAGAAATTAGTAAAGCGGGAGCATAATGCTGGGGAAAATGTGTGGCAAAAACGTATGCAAGCAAAGATTAACAGGTAAACTGCATGGACTATGGAAACCTACATCAGTGAACATAAGTTGTAGTGCGCACGTGACAGTGTCTTACCTCGCCAGCTCTCCTTGACAGACTGTCCAGATACAAGCGTCGCACGGATCTATTATGGCCGCCTACGAGGTTCACATAAGCGGAAGTACTATGCATGCCAAGTGAAATATTTTATATTGAAAATAAAATGGCACATATTAAATTAGAGATTTTTTTTACATTTCTATAATTTTGTTACGAATTTCAATATTATTTTAATGTCCCTTTTTGATGGTTCATGCCAGAATATTAGGTGTTCTTAATCTCTGCACCACAAGCGCTTTGAATATTCAAATTCAAACAATTAAAATTAGTACAAGCACTTTAAAACATTTTAAGACATATGAAACACTATAAAGACAATATAACACATTTTACCCTGAAATTAACATTTATATGAAAGTTCAAAATTATCTGCCTCTTTGCGCACATGCGGGACATGTGAGCGCCATCATGGGCTCTAGCTCCGCTAGCTGTTAGCCGGTGTCAGTTTTGTTGTGCATGTGTTATAATAGGCCTAATAAGTTTCATTATGTGTTTTATAGTAAGTTTGAAATGGTGTAAGAAAATAGTCTCAGCTCAACGCACCCAACCCTACCCTTGGCATGTTCTGGCACCAAACTGGGAAGTTAGTAGCGTCTGAACCGTACGAAGGCTAGGCCACGGCCGCATCGCACTCTGGGGTCTTGCACGTTTCACACCCACCATCTTCATTGCAATAGTTAAATAGTTTACTGGAACATTTTCTTTTGATATAACCCCTGGAGACGCCTGCCCTCCTTCCGCACAGTTTTGAATTGCTCGGGGAAGCTTTAAGCTCCATAAGTCATTGTCTGGTTTCATACCAGTTTTACTGTTTTTCCTATGCCGGCGGGCTAAGCCAGACACCGCGATGATTGTGTTCCTCTAGTGGGATGTATCAGTAACATTCTAAATATAGCAGTGAAGGAACGCTTGCATTTTATTTAGTAATGTTTGGCCTCACTGCTTTTCAGGGTAGGGCCCATATAATACCATCGTGTTTATTTAAAGTCTTTTATGGGGATGATTCGTGTGTGCTTCCGCTTTATTAATTTATTGCACCTTTGTGGCATTTTTAACTTAATCGAGAAGGAGGAGAAATATGTCGGAGACGTCACATGACCCGCGCAACTTGAATCAGGTGCCATCCACCTATGTTTATGGCGTTTCAATGTAACTTCTGCATTATTGCTCCGCGCAATTTCAAGGGCTTTGTTTTTATGTATGTATATGAGTAAAGCGGAATCATAATGCTGGGGATAATGTGTGGCAAAAACGTACGCAAGCAAAGGTTTACCGGTAAACTAAATTGACTATGAAAATCTAAATCAGTGAACAAAATTTGTAGTGCGTACGTGACAGTGTCTTACCTCGCCAGCTCTCCTCGACAGGCCATCCAGATACAAGCGTCGCACGGACCTACTATGGCTACCTAGGGGGTTCACATAAGCAGAAGTGCGGGCACTCCGAGTAAAATATTTTATTAGTGAAAATAAAATGGCACAAATTAAATTAAATATTGTTTTACATTTTTAATTTCCCTGTGAATTTTCATATTAATTTAGTGTCTCTTTATGATGGTGTTCATGGCGGAATATCAGTTTTTTTAATCTCGGTGCTGCGGGCACTTTGAATTTTATAACCAAACAATTTCAAATTAGCAACAAACACCGTAAAACATCTTAAGACGTATTAAACCCTGCAAATACAGTATAACATTTTACACTGAAAATTAATATTTATGTGGGAGTTCAGACTGATTAGTGGCCTCTCTGTGCACGTGCGGGACATGTGACATGCGTGGTGAGCGCCGTCATGGGCTCTAGCGTTGCTGGCTGTTAGCCGGCATCACAGTTATACACAGAACCTGTATTATAGCAAACAAAACAAAGACAATGTACTGCAATCATAAAAATACAAGCGTGAAAAACAATATCCCTTTGGATTTTTTTACAACCTGTTGGACTGTAGGAGTCCAGTGGTTTAATTAGAAAATGAATATCGGCACGAAACTGTTATTCGGAAACAATTCTGATAGGAATGTTACCCCACTGTCAAAGAGTTCCTGTGCCATTACAAAAGAAGTAGAACTTGGATGAAATTGGGATAGATGTAATGACTATGAGAGAACTGCAGTTTCCTGTAGAGAAATTACAAAAGAAGTAGAACTTGGATGAAATAGGGATAGATGTAACGACTATGAGAGAACTGCAGTTTCCTATAGAGAAATGAAATTCAGGTAGTCAATAAATGGCAATGGGCATGGACAGCCTGTAGACTAAGACTGTAGGAAGAGGCCAGCCTGATATCTGAGGTGGAATGCCATTAGGAGCGGTATGCTCCTTTCAACATCTTTTGATCATACAGTAAAAATGGAACACAAAGTGACTTGCCATATGTTAGTTTATACTGCTTTCACCCTTACTTTCCTCCCAATGTAAACAAACAGAGCTGTATCCCGTCACCACTAATATCAATTCTTCTTCTGCTACATTTCTTCCGCAGGCCTTTGGCAGATTGAATCTTTGAGTTTGTCTGTACGAATGTTTTGGTTAAATGCCCTAGTTTCCGTCAGAGTGACTCAAGGTACGGCAAACATCCTGGATCAGGGCCAGTGAGACTATTTAAGTGTGGCGGCAGAGCCAGGAGTTTTTGAGAGTTGGGAGTTTGGGCAATTGTACAAGCCAGTAGAGCAACGAGTGGCAGTGAAAGGGACCAACCGGAGTGAAATCTGCAGGCAATTGAACTGGACAAGTGAGTGTAGGATATTTCAAATTATGGCAACACACTGACTGAACATGTATTTAATAATGAGTGTGAATTAAGTGTCTATGGTCAGTATAGAGACATTGAGAATAACTTCAATTAGAGTTTAGTTAGACATTAAATATTGTGCTCACTGAGAAATAAAAAGAGTAGTAGTGGGGATAGATAGTTTTATGATGTTGTAGTGTCACGGGCTTGCCAGGGCTGCTAGCTAACATTTTTATGAGTTATTTTTCATGACTTATCACATTCTATGTTTCCGCAACGAAAACTGTATCCGTTCCGATACTGCCTGCTGTGGTTTCTGCACACCACAGGATTGTGATTCAGCCACTTTCTGACGGAAAATCACGCCACTTTTCAATGGAAATTACATCCTGTTTTTCTCAATATTCCCGTCACATGATTTCTGTCTCACACGCCCAGTCATGTGCACACGTTCCCACGTGATGACCAATGCCCTGATTTCTCATTGGTGGAAGACTTTCCCCCACTCATCATGTGGGTATATTATACCTCACCAAGCCTGGAGATGCCCTACTTCTTTGAGTGACGCCAGAGAGTTCACTTTGCCTGCCTGGGACAACTCAGCTGGACAACACCTAGGACGCCACCTCCTCCATCACGGCGACAACATTCATGATGAAATTGTTTCAATGCATGTATTTAGTCTATTTTCTTTTATTTGCCAAACGAGCTGTCTCAGACTTGCACAGTAAGTAATTGCATTATTATAAGTGTATCGCTTGTCTTGCTTATAATTCATTAAATGTGTTAAATTGAATCACTTCATTTTATTAGGTGTTTGTGACTAGCCCTACTGCTCTGGCACCACAATGCACAATGTAAATAATAGCTGGGTGAATAAATTGAAATTGAATTTAGTTCTTTTATTTTTATTATTTCATTAAGACCTCCATCAGTTAGGAACCTGAATATGTCCTGCCCTGCTGGCATATATATATATATATATATATATATATATATATATATATATATATATAGACACACACACACTCTCTCTCTCTCTATATATATATATATATATATATTATATTGTTGGTGAAAATTGCAACACCCAGAAAGAATGGCCCAAATTAATCCAAACTCAGAGGATGTTCCAAACAGTGTACAATTGCGCAGAGAGATGGCGTACACGTAGACCCAGCATCACCCTCTCTTGTGTGACCGGAAAGGTCAGTGTTATGCAAAGTTCAGTTACTGAATAGCCGTCAAACAGAAGCTAAAGCGAGTGCCACTATACCTCGTTGACATCAAAGGGCGCCATATCAGCATGTGAGTGAGTTCGAATGGGGCAAAATGATCGGTCTCCGGGAAATGGGTTTGTCATTCCATGACATTTCGGCTCGTCTAGGGCATACTGCTATGACAGTGATCTGTTTGTTTAACCAGTTGATAGAAGAGGGTCATATGCAGTGACGAGCGGGTACTGGACCACACAATGTGACCACAGCACGGGATGACAGTTTGGCTTGACACTGGAGCACTGCAACAGGTGTGGACCTGTCTGCGTCGATGGTTCAACGCCATCTGCTGCGAGACGAACTGGTGGCACGCATGCCATTGCATCAGCTTCTATTGTCCAGAAACCACAAATGTCTCAGACTGCAAAGGGCACGTGAACACACCTTCACAGGCATGCTGAGTGGCTAAATGTAGTGTTTTCGGACGAGTTCCGCTTCAACCTGTCCTACAGTGATGGCTGTGGCCGCATACGTATTAGATGCGACCGTGGTGACATTAATCTGGCAGCCTGCATTGTGGAGCAGCAAAGCAGACAAATGCCCAGTGTAATAGTTTTGGGGGGCACCATTGGATACATTATGCAATCTCGACTCCTACGTATTGAGGGCAATCTGAACAGTAACCATTACATCAGGGAGATTTTAGAGCCCGAGGTACTGCCTCTCCTTCAGGCAACTCCACATGCCCTATTTCAGCAGAACAATGCCCAACCATATGTGGCAAGCATTGTGCAAGCCTTGTTCAAGGTACCATGGATACCACTGATTCTGGGGCCTGCATGTCCGCCGGACATGTCACCCATTTAACATGCCCGGAATGTGGTTAGTCTGCGACTTGTTCATCACGGTCCCCCAGCAGCCACTCTTGATGTTTTTTTGGCCTCACATACAGCCCGCGTAGAGGGAGATACCCCAGAAATATATTCAGGTCCTTTTTGATTCATTGCAACAATATTTAGGGGCTCTGATTGCAGCATTTGGGGTTTCGTGCCATACTGAATTTTTAAGGACAGAGATCATGTACAGTTCTTAAATCCTAATCAATTGTGTATTGTCATGTATTTAATATGTGGTATAAAGGTCATTTCAATCACATGTATCCTTCTTGATATTGCATTTTTCACAAACGGTAGTGTATATAGACACACACATTTAAGCAGTGATTTTTTCTTAAATGTTTATTTTAAAAGTGTTCATTATGCAATTATAAAACATTGTGGTCTTGTTTGTGTGTTTATATGTATTCTATGCATATTAACTGACGCCGTCGGGTGAGACATGTGACGAATGGTGACACAATAAACTTACTGTAGGTGGGTGCCAGCGGTGTTTCCCAGTCACCCGCACTGTTGAGACTCTGGGTTATCAGGGATGCTGTGGGTTCTGTGCGTCCATTTCTCCCGAGCATACTTACAAAACACTTGAACACTTTGCATTACTAAACAACTTAAATAAACTTGGATCACTCATAAAACTGGGCGAGAGGTTGCTACCACAACAAAAGAAATACTTAGAGCACTGTATATTTTGCTTCTGTTCAGTGAACCATACAGGATTGTGCCAGCATTACTTCTTATGGAAGACTCGGATGTGTCGTGCTAACTCCGCTCGTGTGCTCCTCAGCCCGCAATTAATCTAACGCTCTCCTAGATGGATGACTTCTCTGTGGTGTTAGAAAACACAGTCTCCACAAGGGAAGGGGTTGACAGCTGCTAGGGTGGACTGACGATTTTCCCTGAAGATAGGGCACAGAGAATAAAGAAATGAAACAGAATGAACAAATTGCACAAACACGTGTGATTATTTAACATCACTAACACTGACTCCGGGGCTCGTCTTGCGCACGTGGTTAGTGTGGTGATGGCCTATACACTTAGCCGGTTAGTATGGAAATAATATCACCGTACACTTTACATAAATTACATAAATACCCTTGAAATAAGCTGGAACACGACATGAGTGGTCACAATAAACACGCAGATGTGTGAAAGCAAACTTAGAATGTGCGGATGCTGCTGGATATGATTCGTAGCGAATCACATGGTGCAGATGAAGTTTCAATCTCTCTCCATAAAAAAGGCAGGTTCTGTCCAGCTAAATTATTATTTCTGTTCGGAAAATTATTCTTTTACAGATTGAACTGGTTCTGAGCTTGTAGCATACCGGATGACAAGAAAATCAAACATGGAAATGACAGCTTGGTCAAACATACAAATCCCCATTTACGTGAAAATTACACGGAACCGTGAAATAAATTACGATGCACATTATTTTACACAAATAAACCCTTAAAGCGCGTGGATGGCGCAGACATTGACTTGGCTGCTGTTAATCACGTGGTCGCCAGTGATGGGTGGCCGTAAAACAATTACACATGAAAATTACCGTGGAATACATACATGAAAATAAAGTCCTTAAAATTGCACGCAGCAGTAATACAGAAATTACACTGAAGCGCCTTTAGCATAGGCAGATGGCGCCTGATTTAAGTTGCGCGGGCTGTGTAGCCTCTCGGACATCTTTCCTCCCTTTCTCCTCGATTGAATTTCAAAAAGCAGCAAGGGCACAAATAATTAAGTTAAGTGGAAACATAATACTGGGGAATGTCTGGCAAAATGTACGCAACGCAAAGGTTAACCGCTATACTAAAGTGAAGCTATTGTAATCTACATCAGTGCAAAAAGTTTGTAGTGCGTACATGACAGCATCTTACCTCGCCAGCTCTCCTCGATGGACTACCCAGAGGCAGGGGTTGTGCGGATCTACCATGGCTATCTACGGAGTTCACATAAGCGGAAGTACGCTGCACGCGAATAAAACTTTTTATTTTAAGATAAATGGCACATAAACTATTTAAATATTGATTTACATTTTAGAATTTTCTTATTAGTCTTTGGTATTTTTTGAATGTCTTTAATGATGGCGTTCACGCAGGAATAATAGTGTTCATAATCTTCGGCAGCGCACATTTCAAAAACATAACCAAACATGGTGCAATATTACAAAACATACATATTAACATTTTTGACACTTGAAAAATCTGAAAATAAACACGAGACATAATTTTACACTTGAAATAAATATTCCATTATAGGAAAGTTCAAACTGGATCCTCTTTGCGCACGTGCATGCCCACATGTCACGTGAGTGGTGAGCGCCATCATGGGCTTAGCGCTGCTGGCTGTTAGCCGGCAGCAGTACATATGTATGATTATATTTATTGTAATGTATGTATGCATACGTGACCACACAAATAAGGTTAACACAGTGGTAACGCACTGGATTCTCCTTTTGGGAAGACCCTGGTTTGATTCCCAATCCACCTGTCATCATTTTGGTTCCCACTGTTTTCAAAAATCACTCCAGGTGAACGCTGCAATGGTTACTTACTATGTACAGGCCAAGGCCAGTTTCTTCAGTGAAAACCTTGCTCTATCTCCAGTGACCTTGCTGTTGATGAGAAATTTTTGTTTGCGTGTAAACTTGTATCTCTTTAAATGAAAGTTCTGGAAGTATGGCTTTTTGTCAGAAAAGACAAAAAACTATTAACTACGAGCCTATTTTTTTTTACTTTTCTCATATCAAGTGAATTCTTTGAGAAAAAAATTTTTAAAGCTCGCCTATGCCGTTTCCTTAAGCGGCAAGAGAAAAAGTACAAAAGTAGGGACGTAGTTTAATCTGTGGGCTTTCATCGCGTGTAATAAAACCCCTATGTTACAGATCTCATTTGCACGGTGCAGCATTACAACGGAAACACTGCACGCCTTGCACGTAGGAGCGATGAGGCGCTAGGTGTGCGTGCTAGTATCGCCCCCTCGCTTCTTGACCTTGAACGTGTAGCTACATAGTCCCTTTAAGCCCATGTATGTATGTGTGTGTAGTTGTATGTATGTATGTTAGCAGTTTTTGTATGTAATGTATGCATGGAGAAAGTAAGGTAACAAAATAAGTTAATTGCATTTATTTTGAAATGTTGTCATGTAATATCAAGTTGTTAGTTATGTACATGTATTCCAACTATTCTGAAGGTAAACATTATTTTTTAATGTGTCTTATTGATTGACATGATATATATATATATATATATATTGCACTGGTAACTGAAGATTGTTTATTTGTTTTTAGCATAATGGACATTGAGGAGTCAAATTTATATTCACAGTTACCCACTCTGTTGAAAAATGATCTGCCACCAACAGTGCAGTCCCAATTGGTGGAGTTAATTCTTGGTATGTCAATAAGTATATTTTCGTTTAATATAATAGTTATGGGTGTCATAAATTTAGCAGCCCAGGAAATGCTGTGACTTTGTTAGTAGTTTGATTGGAGGAGAGAGATGGTATTACAGGTACTTATTACATAGATCAGGTGATAAAAATAAAATGAGATAAAAATATTGCAACACTTTTATCTTACATAAATATTGTTAATTAATATACATCTGTTACATTTTATATTTTACCTAGTTAATTAAGCACTGAACTGGACATCAAACAAAGCTAGCTTGACCTTGTACAGTTTAGGCAGAGAGGTATCAGAAAGAGAACAGGGAGGGGATGAGATAGGAGGGTTGCATACGATCATCAGAATTGTTTTAATTTATAAATTAATTGTGTGTTTGTTAACACAGAGTTGTTCAAGGGGTTGGGAGATAGGAAATTTGGTTTGGGACTGACTAGGCGAGGTGTCCCTTGGGCACCGTAGAAAGAGAGCACGAGTTGTTGACAAGCATTGGACCGTTCACCCATATAGCTCACCTCTCTGAAGTCCGCGAGCAGGATTTGATGAGTGTTGATTTTAATTTTTTAAATATCCAATGAGGCCTACCTAACAAATGTGTTTGATTGGCACCCTCTGTACGCCACTACCGCACGTGAGTCTGTTCCGGGCGAACCCACATGCCCACGATAATTTAGGTGATTAACTCATCAGTGGGATGAACATTATAAAGAACATGATTAGTTGCAAGGGGGTGCAGCTCACCTTAAATAGCTGTGAGGCAACTGGCTTTGAAATAAAATTTACTCACAGATTAATAACTGTGAGGATGTATTTTCACCAAATTTGTTCTTGCCATTATGACGGATGGGTCGCCTACACTACACTTTAACTATAACAAATTACAAATATATAATTCATGAAACTAAACAAGATATTAAATGGACTCTACAAAATGAAAAACAATACAAACTTCCCTGTACAAATAAATACAATTGGCCACACATATAAAAAAAGTAAATATGTAATTAATGGAACTGCTTTCATTCTCAGTCCATCATTTAGTTATGTTACTGGTTTAATTCTTATTTGTCTTTACGTGCTTCTCAGAAAATCTTATCAGAATATATTTATGGAATTGCACAGTGACCATGATGTCACGGTTGATGTCCACATTATTATTATTATTACTATTATTTTAGCTCATTAACATACATACACTCGCAATTAGACAACCGCCCAGTGGCGAGCTCTCTCATCTCTCCTTCACCCAACTAACTCCTTTTCCACTCCCTTTCTGAACTTACCAACCCCTCTCACAGATACCAATACCTCCCTGAACACATTCCATTCCCTCACAGACCTCACAAGCATGGACTGCCTACCCCACTTCGTTCTCCTACACACCCTCTGAAGCTTCTCACTGTTGTTTCCTCTTCCTCTAAATACCCCCTTACTTAGCTTGCAGTGTAGCCCTCCCCATCCTCCCTCTTAATTCACCATCCTGTACATCCTGACTAGCCGTTCAACTTTCCTCCTGTCCTTCAATGAGCTCCACCCCATTTCTTTCATCATCACTGATGATGATCTCAAAAAAATGGATGTAAACATTTTGTTCTTTCCCTATACAAACAAAACCACTTATTTTCCCTGTTCACATTTTTAGAAATGAGGCTCAGGCCCGCACTCCCCCCTCACACACACAATACTGGGTGTAGAGTGTGCCTCTCCACTGTACTGTCACGGCAGGATGGATAGATGTTAGGTGGGGAGATGCAGCACGTGTCAGTGCTTATGAAATGAGGTGTCCTTTCTTTTAAACAAATATTGCACAATATTAAAACATCATCGATTGTCTATCATTGTGGTTCTGTTTTCATGAGTTCAGTGAACAGCAATAATAATTATTGAATTGAAATGCATTATTCTTGGGCAACATAAAAATATTCTCACAAAACAATGCTGGCACACATTCCATCTCCACTACATCCCTGATAATAGTGTAATAAGTGCAATTGTGATTGAGCAGTTTGTTTTAATGTGCTAGCTTTTGTTGTATAGTGCATATTATGTGTTGCGAACTGGAATGTAATATGTCTTTGATATTATTAGATTTTTGTAAGTTAGTTTTCAGGTATGTTGAAATACATACATATCTATAGTTCAAATTTGGAATGTTATCAAGGGCTTCCATAAAGGCGGCAGGGTGGGGCGAGAGTTCCCCACCCCACCTGGCAAAGTTACAGCTGTTCTTTTCAAGAATGTTTTAAATATTATAACGACAGATGACTCACAATTTGACACACATTTTGTACTTGTTGGACAATGCCGCTGGTTGGCTGGTTTTCTCAGAATCTTCCGTTTTCCCCGCCCTTGTATTCCGGCGGTGCTCCATACTCACGTCGCTTCCACCTCATCTGCTCTCAAGACCTTGATGTTAAGAGCCGCCAAAATTTCTTCACTCACTCACTCACTCATTTTGTACTTGTTAATGTTTTGAGTGCTGTGCAAGAGTTAAGGAATACTATTGGGAATGTAAATGGAGTTATAAAATTTTTCAGAGAAAGTGATTTACGAAGAAAACGTATGGCAACCATCCCCATACTGTGTGACACAAAATGGAGTGAAAAGTATAAACCATTATGTTTGTTTTCACATTTCTTGGCAATCAAGGAAACTGTGTGGGAATTCTTATCTGACACAAAAGCCAGTCTTCCCACTCAGGGCTGTGCTTTTCAGTTAGACAGTGCGATATCTTCAGTGATATTTGCAGCCTGTTTGGAAGTTGTACCAGAATATTACCTTGAACCTGTTGGAAACATGTTGCTGACTGTGGATATTGACTTACATTCTGTCCATATCTGTGTACAAAATTATCTGCTTCAGATTTTCAAATGAAGAAGCAGCAGAGTTCACTACTGCTGTCGAACAAATGTGTTGAAAGCTCAACATTATTATTAAAATACCAAGGCTAGCTGGAAAGTAGCCATACTGCAATAACTGTGAAACTTTAAGGCATTTATGAATGCTTTAGGATTATTATATTTATTCCACATTTAGACTCACTCATTACATCTTTGAGGGATAGATGTGCAAGCATCAATGAAATGCCTTTCAAAGGAAATGTTTAGCATCCTGCTTCAATTGAAAAAGTAGGTAAGTTATTGTTCATGGAAAGTGGTTTAAGATTGGCAAAATTCTATGAAATTGGCAACCTAGTAGAAGACAGCAGAGAAAGGAAGCAGTGTTTGGGGAAATATTATAATTGCATCTCTACTCCCAGAAACTAAATCTTTTCTAGCAATAAAGAAAGTAATAATCTACTTCCTCTTTATACCACATAAAGCATGTACAACAGAGTAGTCATTTAGCCCTCTGTATCCTTTAAAGACATGGCTAAGATCTACAATAAAGGAGGATACACTTCAGGTCTTTGTCTATTGAGCATCCAAAGGAAAAGGACCTGGAAGTGAACGCCTTTAAAAAAGTACACTGTTAGCAAAAGAAACAGGGAAGTAATTTTTCTGTGCTAATACTAGATTTACACGAGCATATTGTTACATGTCGCTGGTTCGCATCACTTCCCTTGCCCCCAATATGTGTAAATAATATGAGAGTTTCCCGACATCACTCCAGTTGAATGCTGTGTTGGTTCATCACCATACAGGCCATGCTGTGGCCAATCCCTTTCTCGTTCCTGCTTTTCGGAGCAACTTGCTCCATCTCTAATGACCTCACTGTCAACGAGACCTCGAGTCCTACTACCTACCTACATTATTTATTTTATTTTCTACATTCTTGTTTACTGTGCTGATTTTCGTATCTACAAAATCACTTACATGGGTTATCTAATCCTTGTTTGGGTAGTTGTTTCATTCTCACTTGCCCTCACTGCTCACAGTGCATCCAGTTCTGCAGTCATTTTTCTTGTAAACATTCTAAATTGACTGTAACCAATATAAAGACAGTGATATTGCGCTCACTGATTATAACAAGGGTATTAATGGAGATAGAGTGTTTGATGATGTAAATAATAGCTGTGTGAAAAAAAATTAAAAATCAAATGTAGTTCTTTTATTTTTATTAAGACTGCCATCCCTCGCAAACTCGGATGTGTCCCTATGGCGTCTGGTAACACTCATATAATATGGGCTGGAGGCATTCAATTGTCAATTAAGTTAGGCAATCTGCAAGTAATTAGTGGTATTAAAACAAATCTATTTACTGTAATAGTTATAGGGCTAAATATTAAAACTTTTGTGCAAGCGAGGCAGTGAATTAATTTTGATAATTAGCAGAGATGTTATATAATTAGCACTCTTAGCCTTGGCCCCTCCCTGGATTCCATTAGATGGGTGCCTTTGTATGTTATCACATCTTCATGTGACCAAGATGTTTCATGTCTCATACCTACCAACTTCCTGCTTTTATACGTGTTCTCCTAGCATCCAAATTTTGCAGCTGGCTGTCCTGCTTTTTCTCAGTGCACTTTTTTTACTATGGAATGGAATTTAAACTATTTTAGAATTTGATGTTAGTTTTTGTATTATGTTGCATAATTATGTAAATAAATAATTTACTTACTTTTTCCAAGTCGTAGTGAGTATTTATAAAGTAATCGGCTCACATGAAATTCCTGTTCAGTAGTGTTTTAGGTAGTTAAAGGAAGTTAATTCCAGTTTTGCACCCTGCCAGAATCAAAACATGGCTGCATTGCTGATATGAAGTCATGTGTACTCTGCTGCTGTGAAGAGTTTTTGTTAAATTATTATCAACCTGACTTGCAGTGTATGTCTTATTAAGAAATATGTATGACATGTGAGTATGATATGTGTGTATGTTACAGGAAGGACTTCATCATATGACAGTTGCAAAGTAATAACTGCCAATCTTGAAGTTTTGGCATCATTACTACATTGGGTTTACACAAGTCCCAATGAGACTGGCAGAGATGCTTGCCGTGTACTCATAAATATATCATCTTACAAAGAAGGGTGCAATGCATTGCTTAGTCACAGTTTTGAGGAGGCTTGTCACAAAGTGAGTAATCTGTAGCCACTTACAAGGTTAACACTCTTTGTTTTGTTACAGTTGTGCTGATTAATTTTTAAAAAAATCTATTTTTGTTAATAATAATTATTTTTGTACTTTTAAAGCTGTTAACATGCAGTACATGTTGCTTTGATAATTAAACTTTTCATCTTTTGTCAGTTGTGTTATTAACGGTTACAAGATTAACTTTCTGTCTAAGAGTCTGTGGTTTAGTCCTCGATATTGCAAATTATGGCAGATGTGGACACTCCATACAGGGGGAATTTTCTTCAGCATGTTCATTTTGTCACTTCTCCAGTCCTATTTCATTAGTCCAATTTATGTTCCAGGGTTGCAAGAAAAAATTTAATGACTTTTATGTGGGAGCACATCCAATGACAGGAGTAGCAGACATCTAATAGATGACTCTTGTGTATGGGGCCCATAGACAACAAGCATTATGATGAAAAATGAGATCCTGTGATGGAAAAGCAAAGAAAGGCAGTGTTGCTGGAACAGAGTTCCTAAGAAAAACTGCACACCATATGTAACATACACATTTTCCAGGTGTGAAAAGTTTGACTGTTAGACCAGGGATTGAATCTGGATCACCTAGAACATGCAGATTTTCATGTGGATTATTACTATCATTGCCCACTCATTTATTGCTGTTGATTTTGATGAAACTGTAGCATTTTCTGTGTGAAACATTTTTTTCCCAGGTTTGGTCCTGCCCCTTGTATCTTTGTGATGATACTTCATAATATAGTTGACGCCGTTGGGTGACATACGAGACGAACAATGAAAAAAATACTTACTGGTAATTTGGGCACCAGCGGTGCTTCCCAATCACCACACTATTGAGACTCAAGGTTCTCAGGGATGTTGTAGGTCCTGTGTGTCTGTCTCACCCGTGCGTACTTACAAACACGTTGGCAATACTAAACTTTTAATAAAATCACTGAAATAAACAATTGATAAACATATGTGGCTAGGACACTGTCACTACTGAATAAAAAATTGAGTTCACTGTAGACTTGTTTTTATTGATATTCTTTATACACATCAACGTGCCAATGAAATGGTTATCTCGGTCATGACTAGCCAATTCCGCGTGTGGGCTCCCTAACCCATAATTAATCTAGTGCACGCCTAAATGGATGATCTCACCGAGGTGCCTTCACAAGGGAAGAGGGCCGACAGCCGCTAGGGTGGACTGGCGGTTTTTCCCTGAAGACAGGACATGGTGAATTAGAAATGAATACCCTTAATACACATTAACACGAGTGATTACTCTGCATCACTAACGCAAACTCGTCGGTGCTCGCCCTCCAGCATGTGGTTAATGTGGTGACGGCCTATAAACAGAACCAGCTAGGATGGGAGTAATTGCACCGTACACTAATTACACAATTACACACACCCTTGAATGAGACTTGAAATAAGATGGGACACGAGATGAATATTCACAATAAACACACACATGTGTGGAAACAAGCTTAAGTGGCGCAGATTCTGCTGGATGAAGTTCATAGCAGACCACGTGGTGCAGTTGAAATTGCAATATTTCTGCTTGGAAACGGCAAATTAAATCCAGATAAAATATTGTTCGTGTTTGGCAAATGGTTCTCGTTACGATTAACGTTGTTTCAGACTTGTAACATGCCTAATGGCGGTAAAATCAAATATTATTGTGACCGCGTGGTCAAGTACAAAAAGCATCAATTTACGTGAAAAATACATTAAACCCTGAATGAAAAATACATAGAGCCCTGAAATAAATGATTGCACATACAATGTTACATAGATAAGCTCTTAAAATGCAATGATGGCGTATACGACTTGGCTTCAGTCGGCCACGTGGTTATACGTGTTGTTGCCGTAAAATATTCAAACACGAAAATTACCCTTAAATACATAAAGAAAAATAAAGCTCTTAAAATTGCGTGTAGCAATTATGCAGAAGGTACAATGAAATGCCATAAACATAGGCAAATGGCATCTGATTCAAATGCGCGGGTCGCATGACCTCTCCGACATCTTTCTCCTCCTTCTCCTCAATTAAGTGAAAAATGCCACAAGGGAATAAGAAATTAGTCAAGCGGGAGCATAATGCTGGGGAAAATGTTTGGCAAAAACGTACGCAAGCAAAGATTAACAGGTAAACTGCATGGACTATGGAAACCTACATCAGTACATCAGTGAACAAAAGTTGTAGTGCGCACGTGACAGAGTCTTACCTCGCCAGCTCTCCATGACAGACTGTCCAGATACAAGCATCGCACGGACCTATCATGGCCGCCTACGAGGTTCACATAAGCAGAAGTGCTATGCATGCCAAGTGAAATACTTTATATTGAAAATAAAATGGCACATATTAAATTAGAGATTTTTTTACATTTCTATAATTTTGTTACGAATTTCAATATTATTTTAATGTCCCTTTTTGATGGCGTTCATGCCAGAATATTAGGTGTTCTTAATCTCGGCACCACAGGCACTTTGAATATTCATGACCAAACAATTAAAATTAGTACAAGCGCTTTAAAACATTTTAAGGCATATTAAACACTGTAAAGACAATATAACACATGTTACCCTGAAATTAACATTTATAGGAAAGTTCAAAATTGTCGGCCTCTTTGCGCACGTGCAGTACACGTGACATGTGAGCGCCGTCATGGGTTCTAGCGCCGCTGGCTGTTAACCGTCATCATAGTTTGTATTCACTTTATCCTTGTTCCTGGTGAAAGTTGCATATCACTCCAGAGGAATAGGGCTGTAATTGTAATATGTTCCCTTTTTCTAAAATTAGCTGTAATTGACACAGTATAATTAGGATAGGTATTTCAGCTCAGATGCCTTGTTAGAAGTAAATATTTTTATTCACTTGAAAGTCAACAGTTTAAGCTATTTAAACTCTACTTGAGTTTATAATAAGTAATTATGTTTACAAGTTGTTAGTTTAAATTTTGTCTGAAATATTGAGTATTAGTGTACAAGATGAGCCTTGTTAATAAGATGATCTTTTATTTCTCGGTAGAGCAGCCAGACACTGTACTACTAAGTACGTACAATAAACAAGCAATAAACATTTTTAATACATTTATATTTCATAAACCCATAAAAATCTTTCACCACAATTACTAAAAACCAGTGCCAATTTAATGCATATAAAAATGCAGTAGAATTAAAGACAGGCAAAATAAAATTTATTTCACAGCCAACTATAGGTACTAGATTATCAATACCAAATTTCATTAAAAGATCATGAATACAATATCCAACACTGATGATTTTTTACTAAATGCCTTTTAATATGCATGCTCATAAGAAATATACACTACTTTACATACAACTGAAAATGAGAATATGGCCTTTTAAAATCAAATAAATACAGCAAGTGCACTTAAAAATTATGTAGTGATTTTAGTGTGTCACCAATTGTAGGTGAAACCACAGTTACATCAAGCAAACACCCGACAGAAGTATTTACTTACAAATGTATTACAATTTATAGGTAGCCTGAAGTTTCTCCTTAATGATGTTGGCTCAACACCTTGAGGAGGCATACAATTTCCCAGATAGTATTTATATGCTCGTAGTTTCCATGACAACCACGCACTCCATACTCTTTACTTGAATTGGTTACAATCATTATATTTAAATTACAACATAAATAATTTGATAATTATGTGAAACAATGACTACGGAAACATACATAACGAATTAATGAAAGCCAAGCTACGGAAATGCTTCCGACCAGTTACACACTCCTATAACCAAGGGTTGCGACCATGCTGTACATCATCAAATTCCAAGCAAATTGTAAATAATTTTCACAATTGTATGTGTAATGCTATGGTCTTCGATATACACGTTAAATAACTTTCATTTAACATAATTTAAAATTTACGCTATATGTTCCTTGAGAAATGTTGGTAACCACACACCCACAAACCAACTAAAAATTTAATTACACCATCAAGCAAACATTAAATTCGACTGAGAGAAGAGAGAAGACTGAGAGAAGAAGTTCCACATGACATTATTACAGTACAGTTTACACTCTTTATTAAAATTCTATAGCTGGAGCGGCGCCGAGCCAGCCCTGTAAGCCTCCCATTCTATCCCTCTAAAAGCAGAAAATTCCGCTCGGTGTACACTGTTAACCAAGCTAACTGGAAAAGGGCAGCCTTGCATGCTCAGTAAAGCCAATTCCAGTATTAAAAATATACAATATATTTGAAATGCATTCATTAAGTTGACCACAGATGCCCTGAAAACAGAATGACAATTTAAATATGAAAACTAGGGCCCCCATAAAGCAAGTCATGATATATTACTACTCTATCAATCAGTTCAACCAAATATAACTGACCCAAAACTGCAAAACACTACAACCTTTTGTTCAGTGCTGTAGATTTCAATAGCACTATTAGTATACCAGTTAACCTTTGCTTGTGTACGTTTTGCCAGACATTTCCCCAGCATTATGCTTCCGCTTAACTAATTTATTTTGTCCTTGTAGCATTTTAAACTTAATCGAGGAGAAGGAGGAGAAATATGTCAGAGAAGTCACGCAACCCGCAAAACTTGAATCAGGTGCCATCCCTTCTGCTAAAGGCATTTCATTGTAATTTCTTTATTGCTGCATGCAATTTTAAGGGCTTTAATGCTATGTATATATTGGAGGGTATTTTTCATGTTAGAATATTTTACGGCAACATCACGTACAACCAAGTGGCTAACCGACACCCAGTCTATGTCTGCGTCATCATTGCGTTTTCGGAGCTTATTTATGTAATACCATGTATGCCATAATTTATTTCAGGGTTCAATGTATTTTTCATATGATTGATGCTTTTTGTGTTTGACGACGCGGTCACTTTAATATTTGCTTTTTCCGCCATCAGGCATGCTGCAAGCCTGTAACAACTTCATTCATAAAGAGAATAATTTTCACAACAAGAATAATAATTTGTCAGAATTTAATTTGCCATTTCCTCAAAGAAATATTGCAATTTCACCTGCACCACTTGGTCCGCTATGAACTTTATCCAGCGGCATCCGCGTTGTATAAACTTGTTTTCACACATGTGCGTGATTATTGTGACTACTCATCTCGTGCCCCATCATATTTTAAGGGTCTTTGTGCAATTTATGCAATTTTGTAATTTATGTACGGTTATATTACTTCCACCCTAGCCGACTCTGTGTATAGGCTGTCACCACACTACCCACGTGCTGGCGGGCAAGCCCAGACGAGTTTGCGTTAGTGATGCCAAGTAATCACACGGGTTAATGTATCATCAAGTGTTTCATTTTGTAATTCACAGTGTCCTGTCTTCAGGGAAAATCGTCAGTCCACCCTAGCGGCTGTCGACTCTCTTCCCTTGTGAAGATTGTGTTTTTATACACCACTGTAAGATCATCCATCTAGGCATGTGCTAGAGTAATTGAAGGCTAGGGAGCACCCAAGCGTAGTTAGCTAGACACAACCGAATGTATCATTAATTTCATGGCACGTCGATTTGTACGAACTGTATAAATAAAACAGGTATCACAGTGAACCATCTTCTTTCATTTGTAGTGACAGTGTCCTAGCCACATGTGTTTCTTTTTCAAAGTGTTAAAATGTTTAGTGTTGCCCATGTGTTTGTAAGTACGCTCTGGTGAGATGGATATACAGAACCCACAGCATCCCTGAGAGAACCCTGAATCTCAACAGTACGGTGATTGGGAAGCACCACTGGCGACCATATCATCAGTAAGTAATTACGTCATCATTAGTCTCATGTCTCATCACCCGACAGCATCAACATAAATATATATAGACACACACATAAGTATACACATTAATATCACAGGTGTTGTAAAGTATTGTTATTGTTTATTCCACCAGGTTTTTGGGAAGAAGCTTCACATTGTTTCAGACTCCATGAAGATGATAACCAGCACACAAACAGACATGGCAGAACTTCTGTGTTGTCTCATGAACAATCTGACACGTTCATCGCAATTTGCTGTACAGGTGGCCAATGTTATTTTGGGAGATGACTCCCTTCGTTCAAGGTTTTTGACATCTGTAGATGAGACACTAGCACAATTGGAGCACATGCCTTTCTTCTATGCCAACTTAGCCCAGGACAACAGGTTAAGAAAGTTAGTGGTAACTTAAATACTTTTTTGCATTTTTTATATAAAAATTATTAACAGCACCATTAACTATTATCACTGATGGTGATTAATGTTATACATGGTTGATTCATCTTTCACACATTAGTATTAAACTACATTTAGTTACAAAATAATTGTATAAAGTTCAGTCAGGAAATATGACAGAGCTGAAACTCTTCTGATGGTGTAATGACTGTAACCACGGAGAAAATATGAGTGTACTGAGTTAATGACTCAAAATATTGTTTACTTTGTCAGATTACCTAATGACCAAGAGCAATTTTAGAAAGAAAGTAAAATTGGATCACTAGGGTATCAGAATAGGTTTATTTTAAATTATTCATTATTTTCCTCAAATTAACAGTTTCCCTGCTTTGTAGGTAATTATATAACAAATATGGGCATCAGCAAGAGTAGACAGGGTGTTACATTTGCCATCCCCTGGAAAGTGGAGTTTTTTCTTTGAAATGTGTCCCATTGCGCTCTATTAGTAATATTCACAATCCTTCCTGTAACTAAGTTAAATAACAATTTTTATAACGTATTACTTTCTTATTAGCAACGTAACTCCAAATCCAAAATGTATGTCTGTGCTAAGAGAAATAATCTAGTTATTCCAACATTTAAGTTTTTTAATTGAATCAGTCAGTGGAGAAAGAAACTAAGTCACAAAATCAAAGTTTTCAAAGGAGAGAAAAAATGTTGTACATCAAATTTTTCGATATCTGGCCATTTAATTTAAAAATGGTTATCCCAGTCGACTTGGTGACATATAGTATATTTATTGTGAAATCCTTCCTCCACTGATTGGGTGCATGCTAAGAATATTCATGGAAAATATTACATAAATATACTCAAGATAAATAATACACTACAGTCCATCGACAAAATATAAGTCAGTCAACTCCCTGGCATAACTTAGGCGAAGACATGATGTTGTTTTTAAAGTCCTTTGCTTTTATGGCGCTCAGTGTGGTTATGATGGATTTAGAGGAGATTTTAGGAACTGTGAATTTTAAGTTTAAGGAATTTTGTAGAAATTTGGTTTTACTCGCACTCTTTAATATAATTCAACTTTCACGGTAGGCGCCAGACATTGTCAATGTGATGCAGTGAAGTTCTGGTAGAGCTGGCTTTGTGATCCCAGGATCGTCTGGCCGACGACCACTGCGATGATCCTCTTGGCAGGAAAACTGGTACTCTAATAAATCATGAATTTATGTGCTACTTATGCTGTGGCGTATCTGGGCTGACCATATGCCCCAAAAATTATTTAGAACAATGTTGTAATACATGAGACACTGAAATAAGCACAGAAACACTGCGTCATACACTTAAGGTTTTGGCGGGAAATGGTGGGGGGCCGCACCCTTAAATGCCCAAAAGCAAGGCGGAAAAAAACACATAAATGTAATTTACGTAGATTTACTTGTTAAAAATGAATACATTCCACTAGGGAGTAACTTACAAACTTTGCAGAGTTTTGCCTGCGGACGAAGGCTACACTGTGAAAACTGGTGCGAAGGCCATAAAAATGATTAAATGAAAATTACACTTCCCCAGGCAAAGTAAAAACTGGGGAAGGCAAGGGGCGGTGTTCCCAGGTGGATAAAACAAATGAGGTTCCGTGAATTTACATACTGTTGAAGCTAAGTGATTAGTACAAAAAGATGTTGGCTGCCCGGGTGCGCATGATGCGAGACATTGACACGCGACCGACCCCTCGAGACACTGGACAATGACTTAACTTTTTCTTGGCGTGCTAGCTATTTTGGTGGGATGGTGGGTCATGTAGATATATTTCTTTACCCACTTCTGCATAACTTATACTAAACATGTGACACTTGCAACTTTCAATACGTCATAAAATAATTGAGATTATTTTACACATAAAACTAACACTTTGCGCGTGGAACAAAATGAGGGTGAAACACGTGAAATTAAAATATGGCACTATTGCAGGTAAATACTGACATGCAATAACAGAGAATAAAGGACTCTTCTCAGTGTTCCTCTTTTAGGGTTTAGTCCGGCACCTGCCGTAAAGCCCTTTTGGTATATTACCTGCACTACACTCTCACTCACACTCCTCATGCGTTGCACGGGTTGCAATGATGCACTATCACACTGAGGTAGAGTGCTGGTCCCTGCTGCACTGCTGAGATGGTGTACAGCCAGCAAACTGTCTTAATGGAGGGGAATGCGGTAGGTGTCGGCTTTAGCTAACAGTTGAGTATACGTGATCCTTTGTTAATGTCTTAAAACTTCTTGTGACTGATTGGTACTTGACCACACTCATAGGAAATAGGAACTGTCATGTCAAGTTGAATGTTCATGTACTCTGAACTCTAAGTGTATGAAATACTAAACTATCTATGAATGGTGAGGCAATAACAAAACCTGACATTTCTGCAGTATATTTAAATTGCTTGGATCTGGCAGGGCAAAACCTTGTTTTCACTTTGAGGAAGTTTGGTTATGGTAGTTTCATCAGACAGTACTGTATTTTGAAAATATGTAGGCCACCACTCGTCGAAGTTCAAACCTCATGGCTACTGTCAGCTATCTTTACTGTGATAGCATGCATACTGTTAGCTATCACTTCAACATATTGTTTAGGAGTATAAAAGTGATCACACTTCTTTAGTTTTCATTTGATATTACCAAAAACACAATGGTGAGGTGATACAGTTCAGTTACTTTACTTGACATGAAAGTGTGGATGTACTTTTATACATTGGCACTTTTGTGTCTCACCTTCATGGTACACGCACATCACAGAATATCTAGACGTGAGGTCCTAAACACAGAAACAGTTTACCCATTTATGTCTTAGATAAAAACACTCTTGTACTGGTATGCTTGGCAATGGCAGGTTCTGCATAAAGTCAAAGACAAACCTCCAATGTGTTCTTCTTTATAACACAGTGCCTCTACTTCTTGTGCCATACAAAGGAACAATAGGCAAGATCATTTAATCAAACACAGAACATCTGGAAAAACAAACAGTTTTATTCTATTTATGTTTAGCGTCTCGTATAATTTTTTCATACCATGTCTCAAACTATTGATCACAGAAGTATTATCTCAAAATATATATGTACACCATAATATTAGACGTGTTTAGTTGGAATTTTATCAGTTTTACAAAGTGCCAAGGGTGGAATAAATATACTGTTTATTTATTAAGATAAAACCTCTAATCACTACTTTCATATACTTTGGCTCAATTAACTCTATATACAATATACAATTGATATTGAAATTCACTTTGCCAACACATGTAACACCACCGTTTTTTGTTCATTAAAATATTTTACTATAAAAATAATCATCTCAGTGCAACAAATATCAAAACTCTGAGTTTAGAGTATTTCACAGCCAAGTGAATACCTATACACCCTTTCTCATCTAACACACAAGGAATAAAAATAATTGCATTAAGGAGGCTCGAAACCACAGTGTTAGGATCAGCCTTTGCGTGGCCTGCCTTCGTTATTATCCACGGGCGTATTAACACAAACTTTAAATACACTCAGGATGACTGCAAAATTGTACACTCAGTTCATTATACTATATCTCGCACACAATAAGCGCGTAATTACCTAAACTCTTTATAATGCACGTCAATTAAAAAATATGTGCAGCAGTGCGTAAAACATTTCATCCTGACAGTAGGGTTCCCTTATCCTGAACAACCCTTAGAAAATAGCGCACCTGCGCTATTTAAAAAAATTTGACACAAATATTCCAATGTCAAACCACAGCGATAATACTAACAGTGAATATTCACAACTATCAAATCCAACCCTGTTTTGATCAATTATTTCTGTTCGTTAACCCAGCATTTTTTTTTAAACAAGGAATACATCAGCAATTGACGAGTGAAAATTTTTGGTTTCATATCTTGACAGCAAATTGATGCCGACAAATAATTCTTGATTAAATTCAAACCTGGTACGAATGATGAAAACTGTAATGAAGTCAAATTGGCAAACTAGATATCTTGTTTCCTTTAAAAGTCTGCAGAAATCAATTAAAAGGTAAAGCCGCTGTGAATATGGCTGGTGGATCTTACTTACAAGATTTATCGAGTCTAGAAAAGCCACAGAACCTCTAGTCATGCTCTCTTCACACGAGTCCAAACAAATTGCATTCAACACCAACCATTTTTCATTAAAATCAAACTGCTCTTAAGCACTTTCCTCCTGCTATGTCCAAAACCGTAGGACTTCACACTGAAACCCCAGATTCGTGGTGCTGGACAACATCTAGTGCCCTATCACAGTCAAAACCGCCAAATTTGGAATTTCTTCGGCTGATATTATAAGTCGGAAACGTGGAACAAGAGTACAAAATTACGTAAAATGATATACCATTTAAAGCCTCTTTACTGAAAACGCACCAGCCAAACTCGGAAGTATGAAGCCCACAGTCAAAAGGGCAAGCTTCTCAAACACATGCACTGACTTTTCACCCGAGAATCCTGGTATTGAAAACTCATTTAAAACAAACATAGCCAATCAAACTGATCATTACTGCAAAACTTACACTGCCCTTTTACAGAACATCAAACAAACATTTGGCCAAATTTCCTCACATTATTGATTGCAGAAACTCACCATGAAAATGCCCAACTCTGGACTCGTAGAAGAAATTCACTATCCACCAAACTATTGGATAATTTCACTGAATTCTAGTGCTCCCACCAACAGCCGATGATCTAGACGTCGTCTCGCAGGCCGATGATTGTGAAACAAGCCGGTAGTCAGCGACGGCACCATAATCGCAGTTGTAATTGGGGTCTGACAAACATTGTATCACAACTGACAGCCTAAGCAGCTGGTGAGGTAATTCACTCTTAGTTCAAGGTGACTGAGCTGGTTAAGAAGGAAGGGAGGGGAAGTGCAGGGGCTTAAATAGACATGACCTAGGGTGGAGAAAGGAAGGGGAAGTCTGGAGGAGGCAGCAGAGGGAGAACTCGGGAGGGAGGAGTTGGCCAAGTGTCATTTTGCTTTGTGATATACAAATTTTTGGGAGAAGTGGATCAGGGATTTTTGGGCAAGGCGGAAGAAGGTGACAAGATTTGGGACTGTGTGGACTTACTTATTTACATTTGGGAAAAAGGTGTGGGGGTGCGGTATGTGAGGTGTGTATGTTTGAATGTGGAATACTTGGGGTGGAGGAGAGGCAGCCCTAGTGGTAGGGAAATATCCCTGGCCTGTTCTTCCTCCAAAAAATGTGTTGGAGTTGTGTTGATGGTGTGCGCATATTGGTAGTGAGGGGGTACAGCCTGTACTTCCATATCAGTGGGGAGCATATCCTCAGGCCCCCTCTCTATCTGAAAGAGGTGGCAGGCTGGTGTGGTGTGGTGCGGTGCGGTGTTCGGAACCCAAGTTTGTGCAATAATTTTGTCACGCTTTCCCCATGAATTGTGTGCCATTGTCTATGAGCAGTTGCTCTGGGTATCCCCATGTGGGAAAGAACTGTATTTGCATAACATGGACTACAGTATACGTTCTCATGTTACTAACCAATAGGCTTCGGTTTAACTGTTAAACAAATCCGTGACAACAACTAAGAACCTCTTTCCACTTGGAGTACATGGGTAGGGGTCCATAATGTCTAGCACCACTGTTTTAAACGGTTTGGTGGGTTGGCGTGGTTGTTGTGGCACATCCCCGTCTGCCCTCTGCGGCTTCCTGGTATTACACACTTTACAGTCCTGCACATGTTGCCATATGTCCCTTTCATTCCTGGCCAGTGAAAGTGTTTTTGCATATTACGTTTTATTTGCTGGGACCCGGGGTGACCATGTTTCAGGCTGTCATGACTGTATTGCAAGACTGATTTTCTGGTTTCCGGTGGCACATCCACCGTAACTTCTGTATCAATGCCATCACCGCATTTTAAAGGTCTATTGTATTGCATTTTGTATGCTTTCATCATATCAGGGTTCGTGTGTGTTTTTATTAGGGTTCCATGTAATTTCTGTAATGTTGTAGTGTTTGTTCTTTGACCACGCGGTCATTCAGGGCATTTATGTTTTACCGCCATCCACACGGCATCCAGGGTTTAAATGTATCACTTGTGGAAAAGTAATATTAAATTCACTGCCTTGTAATTTGTGGCACAATATTGGCCATCGTACAGAATTTACAGTGTATTTTATATCTGACCACGTGGCCGCTGCCACGCATATCCAGAGCCATCCGCACCATCCTCAAGTTCTTTTGCGTTGAATGTGCTGGTACTTATTCTTCCATGCTGTGTCCTGTTATCTGCATCATGTTTCATATAATTTTCATTGTGACATGTTAGTGTCCCTGCCACGAGGCCTAACCGCCGACCACTTGTCTGTGTAAACCAGCCCTCCATTGTCCTTGATTGCCGCCACACCTCGCGTGGTTAAGGGGACGTATCCTGATGGGTAGGCATTGGAAATTACATTGTACCGTAGTGTTCATTACATCTCCGTGTCTTGTTCCCGGGTAAACCTGCGGTCCACCCCAGCGGCTGTAGATCTCTTACCTTGTGGGGACTGTGTCTTCAGGCACCGCGGAGTGTGATCCCGCATTGTAGGTGTTTTGTTAAGTGTGCAGAGGGTCAACCAAAACAGACTTGCAAATCACGCAGTAAATCCTAAATTCTTATAAACTTGGCGTGGTATGTAACATTCAGTAAAATAAACATCTTCAGTGCAGAAGTTGAGTGTTTCTATGGCATCTTAACCATGGTCCAGATTACAGTGTTGTTTAGTAAAGTGTAAAGTGTTATGTAAACGCACGGATGAGATGAGTACACAGTACCCACAGAATCCCCTGAGATCACCCTGAATCTCAAAAGTGTGGTGCTAGGGTGCATCGCTGGCACCCACATCCATGAAGTAAATAGTGCATTCATTCATCTCCGTGTCTCACCCGTTGACGTTAAGACAAATTCACGATATCTCACTAAATTAGCTTTCTCCACAAGAAATGAACTCTTCTCCCATGTTATATACACTAATTTACTTTGGCACTATAAAAATAAAAAATCTAAAATTGTGCGAGTTCTAGACAATATCGAGAAATACTTGAGATAAAGAAATTGTTGATTTCATCGAGACAATTTTTAAATCTCGGAAATCATAGTTGTACGTGTAACACACACACATAATTACGTTAAATTGTTTCCTTGCATAGCAAAAAGTAAACAAACATATTCCAAAGATAACACAAGCAGTAAAATATGCACTTTGAAATAAGCTACAGTAGTTTGACGACGACAAACTGCCTCCAAGCTCTAGTAACATTGGTGCAAAGTGAACACTCACAAACTAGAATGTGTGCACTAATCTATGGCCGCAGAACCAAATTGAATGTTACATTGACAGTTACACGTAAAATTTCATGAAACTAAAGTGCAATATCTAAATTGATATATTAAACGGATGATTTTCATAAAATATCAATTGTCATAAATTATGGAAGATGCTGCAGCCGATGTAAAAGACCATAAAATGTCTATCATTTGGACATTTTGTCCATACTAATGTACGTATTTATCCGCCAATGCACTGCAATTGATTTGTTTTGTTACGTTCAGCTGTATTATAAATTGCCGCTAACCGCAACAAAATCAAAAGTTACAAACGTCACACTGAAATATTTACGAAAAGAATATACATATGTACGACTTGCCTTAATGTTTACCGTATATTCCTGAAATTATATTGTTTGGGAAATATGCAGTATTCTTAAAATTACATGATGTTGACACATTCGTTTGACTTAGCAGGACCATTTCTGCATGACAAAACTATTAATTTCTTCCACAGAGTACTGGATGAAACAGTTAATGCCACTAGATTTGCTAATTCAACTAAGAAAAATTATTTTCTCTCGCTCTCATTATTGTAGTCCCCGCTTTAATTTGTGTGAAAGAAATGTAGAACTGTACAACTATATATAAAATGTTGCAATGTATTTAACATTTGTTGATGACAGAATCGAGAATCAAAATGAAAATTTTAGAGGAATTGAATCGAGAATCGGAATCTACAAAAAACCTTCAATCGTCCCATCACTAATTAAATTATTGTTATAATTTAATATTGTCTTTTGAAGTGCATGTTCATGTAAAATTTATTTTAGTATTCTCTAATTGATTGCTACGTGCTTTGCCAGCCCATTCTTGCCTGTTCACATAATTATTATTTCTCCAACACAAATGGAAATAAGAACTCTGGATAGTAAGTAATTAATTTTACATGTCTGAATTGTTCCATCGATTCCTCCAGTGTGATTTGTAACTTTTTGAGTATTTTCCTATGTACATTTGTTCAAGTGTATGTATAATGTAATTTTCCTCTCGATGTTGACGGGAGATCTCGGCGAGGTAGCCAGATTTCTCAGCCACCATCTTCAGTCAGTGGGCCATTGAGGATATACATGTGTTGTGGGAGCCTTCATCTGTTTAAATAATTTTTGCTCCTCCCGCATACGTATCCTCCTCGCCATCAGACTCACAGCCTCAGAGAGTTTATCACATTTAAAATTCACCGCATGCTTAACAGTACTTTTTGCCTCTTCAGTGTACAGCAGGCCAAAGTGCCCGCTTAATGCTAGGGTAGCTTTTTTTGTGAGTGTATCTTTTCTCTGCTCAATGTAGCCATTCGTGATCCTAGCCTCTGTGTTGTTTATTTGTACGTTTCGTACCTTTGGGATCTGGCCCACTCCAGTAACCACGTATTTAACTACACGAACTGAGTATCTTTACAACCTGAACTCATTTCTTAATTTTCTTTCGTGAACATGTGCATGCAAGGGGACTGCCATGTGGCTGTTGACCTGCTACCGCCCTGAGAACAAGATTCCACGTGCTCATCCGTGTATAGATGAGCTGGTGCCCTACGGACATTTTAATAGCTTTCTTAAATTTTGCATTCATGTACCAGGGTTTCTCTCAAATCCAGTGTACTCCGCCCCTCACCAACAACCAAACCACGTTATTGTAATGCATCTGCATGTGCAAATCTGAAAACACAAAAAATTGACATAGTTCCTCTCTCCACTGACAGAGTCAGTTGTTATATGATACTGTATTATTGTATTGTACTTTGCGGTGCTTAACTAATATATTCATATCACATGTCATGGGTGTTTGTTGCATTTACAGTCGACTCTCGATGTATTAATATTCAGGTGACTGCCAAAAAATGATCATACATGCGGGATTTCAGTAGATGAGGTTTCTGACATGTACATCAATAAAATACAACTTCTAACCTTATAAAACTTTATGTTGAGTATAGTAAGAGCTGTATATTATCTGTGAATACAGTTTAGTTAGTAAACACAATAAAAATAACAATTTTAGAGAAAAGTATTGTTATAAATAATACAATAAAAAATATTTCACCTAAACTCATTTAAATAAAAAAATAACGTCTCATAATACAGTATATAAATGATTGTAATCCGATACCAAATGCAAGCTGACCTAAAACTTTCAAATCCTCTGAAAATGAAAATAATATGACACTGAATGCAAGTCAAATTTTGAATGTCCAGCGCTGGCTCTATTGGTTGAGAGCGTGCACGCGGAGAAGTATCGATCGGGCAGTGTGTTCACGGCAGTGGGCAAGGGAGGACTGGCGGCGGAAGGATTACCACTCCACACAGCTACATGTTACCAACACTTCCATGCATGCCAAATGTCTATCTTTTAAAGTAAATAATTATATTGTAATGCAAAAAACTTTTAATTTTGAGACAAAAATAAATAAATAAGGCTATTTTAATTGATTTCTTCACTGTCTAATAATTAATCATTCAAAACCACGTCCTCTGATTTTCCCTGTCATAAGTTACACTGCACTCGGCTCAGTGCTTATGTACCCATTATTAGACGGCAAAAGGTGTTGAATAGCTCCTTACATTTTATCAGTTTATTCAAAAGACACGTTTCTATTGAAATAAATTTATATAAATCCTCCGATTTCCCTGCAGAAGTTACTGAAAATGAATTTTACACTTTATAATAAAAGTTGCTCGATGTTCAAACAATTTTTGGTTACAAGGGGAGTTCAAGTATATGCTTCTGGGCATATAATTTTATTCGCGAAGATGCTGCCCCTTGAGTCAAATAAATATTACGTTTTAAAATCATTATATTTTACACCATATACAATAAAACACCAACAATATAGGGAAAAAACCACCTTTAATCACAAAAGAAAACATTTTTTCAAATAATAATTCCTCGTTAAAATGTTTTGCTAACATTTTCAGATGAAACCATTTGCTTTGAAATACAAGTTATGTTAGGTGCAACTATGTTGAGTGATGCATAATCATTGACGCCGTCGGATGGGGCATGAGACGAACGATGACACAAATTACTTACTGATGATATGGGCAGCAGCGGTGCTTCCCAATCACAGCACTGTTGAGACTCAGGGTTCTCAGGGATGCTGTGGGTTCTGTGTCCGTCTCACCCGAGCATACTTATGATATACGTTTGCAATACTAAACATTTTAACTCTTGAAAAAAACAGGCGACAAAGACACTGTCACTACAAAATAAACGAATGAGTCACTGTGAGACTTGTTTTATTTATACAGTGCCTACAAATCAATGTGCCATGAAATTTAATGAGACACTCGGTCGTGTCTAGCTAACTCCGCTTGGGTGCTTCCCAGTCCACAATTACTCTAGCGTACGCCTAGATGAATGATCTCACTGTGGTGTATGAAAACACAATCTTCACAAGGTGAAGAGAGTCGACAGCTGCTAGGGTGGACTGACGATTTTTCCCTGAAGACAGGACACAGTGAATTACAAAATGAAACCCTAATGATACATCAACATGTGTGATTACTTAGCATCACTAACGCAAACTCGTCTGGACTCTTCCGCCAGCATGTGGGTAGTGTGGTGACGGCCTATACACAGAGCCGGCTAGGACGGAAGTAATATCACCGTACACATAATTCAAAATTACACAAATTACATAAATACCCTTTGAAGGTTATAAGGCACGAAATGAGTAGTCACAATAAACACGCACATGTATGAAAACAAGTTTATATAGTGCGGATGCCGCTGGATAAAGTTCATAATGGACCAAGTGGTGCAGGTGAAATTGCAATATTTCTTTGTGGAAACAGCAAATTAAATTCTGATAAATTATTATTCTAGTTGAGAAAATTATTCTCTTTATGATTGAAGTGGTTACAGGTGTGTAGCATTACTGATGGCAGAAATAGCAAACATTAAAGTGACAGCGTGGTCAAACACAAAAGCATCCATTTATGTTAAAATTACATGGAACCCTGATAAAATTTAACACAGAACCCTGAATAAAAATATTGCACTCATGATATTACATAAATAAGCTCTCAAAACACAATGATGGTGCAGACATAGACTTGGCATCGGTTAACCACGTGGTTGTACGTGATGTTGCCGTAAAATATTCAAACATGATAAATACCCTTATGTACATATATGGAAACAAAGCCCTTGAAATTGCACACAGCAATAATACAGAAATTATCATGGAACGCCTTTAGCAGCAGCGGATGGCACCTGATTCAAGTTTCACGTGTTGCGTGACCTCTCCGGCATCTTTCTCCTCCTCCTCGATTAAGGTGAAAAATGCCGCAAGGGCAAAATAAATTAGTTAAGCGGAAGCATAATGCTGGGAAATGTCTGGCAAAACGTACGCAAGCAAAGATTAACTGGTATACTAAAAGTGCTCTTGAAATCTACATCACTGAACAAAAGGTTGTAGTGCGTACGTGGCACCTATGCCTTGTTACAGTCAAAAATGCACAAAGATAACTGAAAAATAGCGGGGCTATCAAATAATAAGTGTTACATACATGAATGTTATAACAGGGTTTTGCTGTATAGGATTTGTGGTGTAGGCCATATTCTTAACTGTTGTGTAAAATTCTTTTATGTATTCACAGGTTTTGATTTTCATGGAAAATAGAAGATTTTTTGGTGCTTGTATTGGTAATTTTTTCAACATTTCATCAGTTTTAATGATTGTGAATGTACTTCAATGGTGATTTGTTCAAAGCAGAGTGGACATTATACCAGCTATAAGAAGGGACCCAATAATTCCTACTTTATACAAATGAACTATGAACCATTACCATTTATAATATCCTTGAGTTTTGGAGTGTTGATCTTTTAGTTTGACGCACGATGTATTTTGCACTAGATAAAGCGCACTACAGAAACACGACTTCTCCCCATCTGAATATGGCAAGCCACATGGGCAAGTCTCCCGACAGTACTGGAGGCAGGATGCTGGGAACTCGAAGAAGTTGACAGTGCTTTAACACACCTCCAACCCCGTGTTCGTAGCTTGTAGTGTCTATCAGAATCCGTACAAAACTGTCACGTCATCGCCCTTCCCAAACCGAAGTTCACCATGCTCGCCAGCATAAGAGCACACCAGTTTGAGTTTTGCGCCACATGAGGAAGCAGGCCAATCACCGAAGGGTCACGGCCTACTCCTAAGTTGGAGTTCTGAGGCGGGGTCAAGCCCCCGCAGCCCTTGAAGCACCTACAATCACCAGAGATCACTATAAAAGGCGAACTTACCCACGCCTGAGCTATTGCTCAGGGCAGCTCACCGGAGTCACTCATCCACTCCTTAAGGGATGTAAAGGCCGGAGTTGTAAACTGTAATTTTATTTATCATTATTTCACTTTGCTGTATCAACTTGCATGGATATATTAAAGCCACAAACGCATTGAAATTACAGACACTTATATCTGCTGGCTTTAATAACCCTTGTGTCCCTTGTGAATTCAAGTATAAGCCACAGATTAATCTCTTAACTTTCTTTTTTGTACGTGAAGTAATGCCCGCTACGTAAAACAGCCAAATGCAAATACAAGTAACACCGAGCGGTATTCTGAGTTTGGCCAAGGTAATACTCAGGGTATTGCAGTGGCTAATCTTCGGGGGAGCCCTTCACTAGGAACTCCATACACCTTGGTATTGCAGCTGCTCACGTGCTCTGTTGTATAACCCTTCGGGCTAACGAATGGCCAGATGACATTGTGTGACAAGACAGGTCATACACTATAGGACCACCAACTATACCTGGCTTCACGTCACGTACATTTCTTTGTGTGGCAATTCGTATTTTATCGTAGTTAAAATTAGTAAATCTGCCTCATACCGAAGAATTATAAGACATTGTCAAGAACCGTCTTAAATGGGAACTTCATCTCCTAGAAGAAGATATTAATAACAATTCATTTCCTGAGCCACAAGAAAATAATTCTCTGTTCTCTTTACTAACCTAGACACTAGGAAGAGTACCCTTCGAAAATTTAATAATATTACATAGTGGCACAGATATATTATTCATAGAGCAATCAGCACTCTCTCTTCCTATACTCTACCCAGTAGCATGAGCACCACTCAGCGGCAACCAGAGTTAGCCGCTGTTCCTCAGCTGGCCGCTGTAGCACCACCACCGGAGCAGAAGAGAGCACTGCTGCCTGCGAATCTACAGGTAACACGTCTATGAGAGTGTTGCCCAGTGTTGCTAACTTTGTTCCGACACGCAAACCTACATGCCCCACGATATGTACTGGTACCGTGCCCAAGAGGGAATAATCTCTCCCGGACATGCTTTATGTGTCACTCCCATTTCAGAATTTGAAAGCCACCCAAGCCACTCATACACAAACCGTGTACAAGCATACACTTTAGTTCAAGTTGTTTGTCTGGGTTTCTATCCCCAAGTCACCTGTATCTCATATGCCACAAGATACCGCATCTTGTTGCCTCCCCTTTCGACATGGGAAAAACTCCCCCTCTGCTTTGCTAGCTTGGGACTTGTGTGCGCTTCCTTAGGTGACTCTGTAGATGAGTAATTTGTAGCTGGTGTACATCCACAAGTTGGCATCCGAGTTTTTAATCTTCACATCACTGACCATTCCTGGTACGGTGCTCCGCCAACATCTCAGATACAGGGTGGGACCGCTCCTTGTACCAGGTGGCTTAAAAGTCAGGGTTTCGAATTCCCTATGTGCTTCAAGTTATGATATGTGCTACATGTATTCACAGTGTGACAGTAGGTAAAAATATGGAAAAATAGTGAAAATTCGCTGTGCTGATGTCTCACCTAGCCCTGCCCCTTTCCCCCTATTTTCTCTCCTCTCTTTTTCCTCTCTTTTTTCTGTCTCTCATTTTTCCTCTCTATTTCTCTAATGCTTCTATAACAATATATGTAAGGCCTGCCGGTTCATTTACTAATGTGGCGTAATGCAATCAGCATCGAAGCACTTGCAAGTGATACAACAACAGGTATAGCTTATAGCTGTTTTCTGTGGCTATGTGTTGTATTCCTATAAGGTTTCTTCAATTATATGTTTGTTTGTATTCCCTATGGTCAAGGAGAAATGGCTGTCTCTTTTGTTCAAAGGACTGAAATACTGATGTTGAGAAATATTTTTCTAGGCTGTTGCTTGATCACAATTCAAATTATTTTGAAGTGTTCCCTCCACTTTTGAAGGAGGATATTTCACCGGAGCACCACAGTGGCATAGTGTGTCTGATCAAGAACTGCTGTTTTGAGTATGGTGAGTATATTCTACTTTTCCTGTGGCAGTGCAAGTTAAATGTGTAATAATAGTATTAACTGACAATCACGTTAGGTGTAATAAAGTTTGATTGCAGTTAGGTACAGCCTCATGGTTGTAGTATTTCTAACTTCCACCTTATTGTAGTGCCAACTTGTTTCACAGTTTGACATGGCTTGAGGTGCGTGAATTCTGGAAGAGATAGAGATGTTGTGGTCAGCTTCAGAGATATGACAGACAATTATGGCATGAAGCGCAAAACGCAAACTAGGAGAGGCATATGGAATTTCAAGCAGGTATTTGGGCATAAACTTGCTGTGTAGCTTGGCCATCTCAGGCAAAGATTGGTTCTTGAATCATGTCACAGTGGTATTTGAACCTACACACCCATTCTGGGAATGTGGGACGAGGCCTGCGGTAAAGTCTGAGAGGTTCGATGAACCTGAGATGATTGAAGTCTTTATGATGTGATGCCATCGGGTGAGACACGAGACAAACGATGACATTATTTACTTACTGAAGATGGGTGCCAGCGGTGTTTCACAAACACCGCACTGTGAGACTCAGGGTTCTCAGGGATGCTGTGGGTTCTGTGTGTCTGTCTCACCAGAGCGTCTTTACAAAACACTGAGCAATACTAAACATTTTATCACTGAAAAATAGACGGGAGATTTGCTGTTTTGACGCTACAGGTAAACTCACAGGTTTGCACTGAATATATACCATTTATTGCTCTCCAATTACAAAGTCGTACCAGAAAAATGAGTTTAAGAACTCGGACGAGTCTAGCGAATTTCGTTGGGCTCTTACCCCAAGCTCGAAATTACTCTAGCGCACTCCTAGATGGATGACTTCTCCAGGGTGTTTGAAAACACAGCCCCCACAAGGAAGGAGGTCTACAGCCGCTAGGGTGGACTGCAGGTTTTTCCTGGAGACAGGACACGGAGAATTACAAAATGAGCATTAAATACGTGTGATTATTTCGCATCGCTAATGTGGACTCGTCGGGACTCACCTCCCAGCACGTGGTGAGTGTAGTGACAGTCTTTACACATGTGAAAGTATGTTTAGGTGGTGCGGATGCCGCTGGATACAATGCGTAACGGACCATGTGGTGCAGGTGGAATTGCAATAGTTTTCATAGAATTCTGCAGATTGTCATCGGATAGAATATTAGCTGTATTGGGAAAATTATTCCCCAGAAAATTTAAGTATTTATAGACTTGTAGCATGCCTGATGGTGGGAAAGTCAAACATGAACAAGACAGCGTGGTTATACATACAAAAGCATCACTCACATGAAATACACGGAACCCTGAATAAAATATTACACAGAATCCTGAAATTAATTATGGCGCAAATGATATTACACAAATATACCCTTAAAGCGCATGGATGGCGCAGATACTGACTTGGAGATATCTGACCGTGTGGCCATGGGCAATGTGGCCATAACACAATTAAACATGAAAATTACCCTGAAATACATACATAAAAATATTGCCCTTAGTATTGCACGCAGCAATTAAAAAGAAATTACAATGAAACGCCTTTCACAAAGGCGGATGGCGCCTTATTCATAGTTACGCGGGCCGCATGGCCTCTCCGATATCTTTCCTCCTTTTTCCTTGATTAAGTTTAAAAGCCACAAGGGCGCAAATTATTATGTTAAGTGGACCTACCATGGCTGCCTATGGGGTTCACACAAGTGGAAGTGCTATGCACGCCAAGTAAAACTTTTAATATCCAAAAGAAATGGCACATAAATAATTTGTGTACATTAAACTTTTAAATTGTGAATTTTCTGTGTTCATTGATTGTTCTTTACGGAGACGTTTATGCCGGAATAATAACATCCTTATTCTTCGCGTAGCGCACATTTTTAAATTTAAATAAACATTGTACAATACTTTTAGGAACATACATTCTTAACACTTTAAAGCACTTGGACCCTGAAATTAAATAAAAGACATAGTTACACTTTAAATAAATATCCCACTACGGGAAAGTCCAGGTTATGGCCTCTTCGCGCACATGCAGACCCACATGTCACGTAAGTGGTGAGTGCTGTCATGGTCTTAATACTGCTGGCTGTTAACCGGCATCAAACAACCCCTCCCTCGAAGGCCAAGACAGTGTGGGCAAAGGAAGCATGGCCTCGGGAGTCTCCTAACTCTGCGGCGTTTGCAGGGGGTGGGGGTGTAGGCTGGACCCATGTTGTTGGGACGGGATGGTGACTCGCCTCGCCTCTTGCGAGTGCCTCAATGTGGTTTGTTGATATTTGGTGTCACATTTACTTCCCTGCTAACTTCCCCAAACCATTTGAAACTCTCTTGCCCTAATAGACTATCCCCTGTGGGTGCCGAAAAATCTCTGAAAGGCGTTACATTTAAACTTATGGTATGACTCTTTACATTTTTACTTATGTTACAAACATGTTGACTTGTGCCTTGCGGAAACCCCTTAAAACTTGTATCAATATCACTGGTTGTGTTGCAATTTACATGTTCACTGTTACCACTTCTTCCCTCATCTATACACGTAAACCCTTTAAAGCTACTTTGATTTCCTACACTGTTGCTTGCCTCAACGGGAAAGCCTCGAAACTGTGATTCTGTACTACTCATTCACTTGCGTGTACACACTTTCATCGCCTTCTCCCTCCCTGTTTGGTGTGGAGTGTTCAGACGGCGCGAAGCTCCTAAATGACGTAGTGTTTACAATGTTGTTGTTTACATTTTCCAGGCACATGATAACGAGACTGGTGGTGTTGTTTTGACACGTGCTGCTTCTGTCATTCCTCGTACCATTTGGTACGCAACGTCGTGCTCGCTGAGGTACTAGGCATTCTGGCTTCTCCTTGTCCCTCTTACCTACAGGTGTGCGGGCTATACACAGGCCGTTGCGGTAACATTTCGTGACTCATCGCGGACCCAGTTTCACGAGAAATGTGGAATTCCCCATTTTTGCCATTACGCTTACTGGCCTAGTCCACTTGAGTGCTAGTCCTGCACAACGGTTCTCGACTCCCGCTAATAATGGGTTTTCCCTTACATAGACGTACATGCCGGGTACTAAATCTGGCGGCGACCTTCTGCTTTTCGGTACCAAAGTTTTTCAAATAATTTTCCTGATTTTCCCTCACCTGTTCATGGATCTGCAGTTGGTGGACGAAAATTTTTTCAGGCGGTAATAGCTGATTTTCACAGGGTTCTCCAAGCGCACGCAGTTCGCGGCCCTGCACCATCTGTGAGGGTGTTTTTCCCATTGTGGCATTAACTCGATTCCGTAAACAAAACGTGACTTCTGGAATCAATTCCGCCCATCTCGTGTGATCTGCTCCTAGCCGGATTCGTAACTGGATTCTCATGTCTTGGTTACGACATTTGGTCGGATTTGCCCTGGGGTGGTAGTCCGGGGTGTTTGGTTCCCCATGTGGTACAATAATCCCTTCACTTCTTTCCTACAAACTGCGCGCCATTATCTGTCGGCAGGTTTTCTGGATAACCCCATCTGGGAAAAAATTCAGTTTGCATTACGTGTGCAACTGTGTGTACATGGGCATTACTGACTGGAAATGCCTCGGTCCATATTATAAACAAATCAGTGGTGACAATGAGGAAACGTTTGCCACCTTTTGTGTGCTGGTGCGGACTCATGATGTTGAGTGCGACAGTTTTGAATGGCTCAGTTGGCAGCCTAGGTTGTTATGGAGCGTCGCCGTATGTTCTCTGCGGCTTCCGGGTGTGGACATAACACAACTCTGTACATGTTTACATACATCCCCCTGTACTCCGGGCTAATGGAAAAACTTCTGTACGTTCCTACATGTCTGTTCGGAACCCGGGTGGCCATGCTCTGAGCTGTCGTGCCCGTAGGTCAGCACAAGTTCATGTGTTTCCCTAGGTACATATGTTCGCCATTTTGTGCAATTACCGGGGGGGGGGGGGGTTACTTGGATTTCTCGGTCCACTACTATCCAATGATCTGAATATCTTGTAGCGCAGTGTTGCCGATGTTGTGCAGCATCCAGGGAATTTTCGTGTGCAGTGTGCACCTCTCTTAACACATCCGGACATTTAACGAGACAAGTTCTCTGGGTGGCGGTGTGTCTGTTACTTGTGTGGCACGGCAAAGTGGTAGCGCTTCTTCCCGCTCAGCGTCATCTGTTACCGTTACGTTCGGATAGGGTTTTCTGGACAGTGCAACCGTGAGTTCGTTGGTTTTTCCTGCAACGTGAAGTCAAACTCTTGCAACAGTAAAGCCCAGCGGGCGAGTTTACTCTTTCCGTTATGCATGCTTTCCAACCAAACTAAACAACGGTTATCAGTTTTCAGTGTAAATTGCCTCTCTAACAGGTACGGCTGGTACTTCCTCAGTGTGTGTACAATTGCCAAACACTTGTTTGTTTACATGATATTAAACACTCTTGTTCATTTACATGCTGCATCGCCAAACTTTGTGCTGTGGTAGTTGATAATGTGTTTTTCCCCTTGTTCTCCAACCTGGTATAACGCTGATCCAATGCCTTCTTGGCTCGCATCTGTCTGAACTACAACAGGCAACTCCGGGCTAAACCTGGCCAGCGGTTTACAATTTTGAAGAGCAAGTTTGATGTCTTAGAATGCTTGGTCGGATTGAAGTGTCCATACAAATTTACGCATCTCACATAATTCAGTTGTAATGGTGTAGTTATTACAGAAGAATTTGGAACAAATTCCCTCAACCAATTTATCAAACAAAAAAAAATTTTCGGACTTGTTTACAATAAAACTCCATCTTACTCATCCCCAACTTACACTTGTCGACCTTACATGTGAGTTTGTTGCGTTCGAGCCTCTCGAACACAAGGCTGAGGTGGTGAAGGTGTTCTTCCCAGCTGTTCGACCACACAAGTACAACATCTAGGTATGCCATCGCAAAGTCTCCTATGTATCCATCTTAACACATTTACCATTAAGTTCTGAAAAGTGGCAGGATCACATTTTTAGCCAAATGGCTTTGCAACAAACTGAAATCTACGTTCATCCTGCACCTAAGGAAATAGGTGATATTAATCCATGTGATATAATATGTTGGAAGACATTTCCGGTTCATGAAGGAAAGGCAGATAATACTGCTCTTACTAGTTTATTTGGTAACGTATCCATGTTCTCACGTACGAAGATGAAGTTTGAACTTGGTGATCAGATTTAGTTGTATCGGCAGTTGGTTGGTACTACTAGTGACGTTCATATTCATGGTCATGCGGAACTGTATTTTAATCCAATACAATATATAATAAAATACAGTTCCGCATGACCATGAATTGTTTTTTGTTTATTCCTTGTGTGCTTTCATTGTCTATATGTGTTCGAGCCATTTTTCATAATTGTAAATGTTCTTAGAGCAGTCCACGTTTTCGGGCATAACTGCAATGGAGTAGTTCTGGGGCCTACATCCCTTCTGGGATATTTTCTGCTTACCATTTGTGACAGTGATTCTCACATCATGATGGAGTCTTCTCCTTGGCCTGCATCGCAGTCTATTTTACCGCTTCAGTAACCAAGTAACACTTTTCTTGTGTGTGCATGCCTGACCACGTGCTTCGAAGTGCTCCGAGCTTTATTTCTGGATCCTTTGTTACAAATTCAATCTTTTCAATCAATAACTTGTGTCTGTGAATCACTCTTTCTTAGCTATATAATGATGTAAAACTTAACATTTTTTATACGTCCTCGAGGCAGTCAAGTTGCTACAATATAAAGAAATATGTACTTCTAAGCTTGCTTTGTGTCGCTTTTCTTAATCATGTATAATCATTTATATTTATTTGCTTTCATGTCTGATGTTCATGCTTGTATGGCAACACTTTGTTAAAACAACAAAGTATATTAATTATATACTTATTATTGAAATATGTGTTAAATATTCAATATAACCCACAAAAGAAAAAAATTTTGATTAAAAAGGTGTATTGTTAATTTTGAAATTTCTAGGGACATTAATGACTAGTAAAATCTATATATTCATATTAACATAGCCTCTTTTGTTTATCTTTTGAGACACATTTTAATGAACAGTGCATATATATATATATATAATAGTAACATAAAGGTCGGAGCACACACTATAAACACTATTCTATGCACTATAAACACCACACCATACACTATAAACACTATTCCACACAGAAATCTAGATCCTGCCCGCATTCTTATGTATCATCCTTGTGTTCTAACAAAAGTACCTATCGGTTCTACAGTTCACTTCACAAGGGTGCTTCATAACACCTGTGGTCTTCGTCGTGACCAACGGTGGAGGGGTGAGCTGCCTCGCTGTCCTTGCTGCTGTCATGACTAGATGCTCCCGCACTGCCGATGCTACTGCTTCTGGTAGCGACCCAGGCAGGCAGTAACCAAGGCGGGTTGACCACCTATAGATGACCACTCGGCTGGTGGCGGTGCTCCTGCTGTGGCGATGCTGCGCTGCTGCTAATGACCACCCCCTCGCTAGCGGTGGACACATCCAATAATTAGCGTCAGGGGAACTCGGTGTGTCACCTCGTGCAAACAAACTTGGGGGGGGGGGGGGGGACTCTGCTGTTGGCGTCAGCAGGCCATGGTGTTGTTGGAGATGCTGACGCCTTCTGTTGTGGCGCTGTTGGTTGAACGGCAGCGCTGGAAGGTGCTGTGCCGTCTGTGACACCCGTACTTGCGTTTCGGCAGGCCCTGCAGAGCACTGGTGCGCCGGGCGACATCGTGCTTGTCTTGCAGCTCCCAGGGGACGTTTGACAGCAGCATTGCCATTGTAGGTCACCGTGGTCAATTTTTCTGCATCACTTTGCTGGTGCACCTCGGGTGGTGCTGGTGTCAAGGTGATGATGCCAGATGGTGACATGCCATCCAGATCACCTGGACCACAGCTACGATGGCCCCTGGTGGACACTTGTGTGTCGGGTGTCGTTGTGCCATGGGTCCTTGTTCAAGACCCCTCTGAGGGAGGTGCAGGTGCACCTTCCTCCCCGCATCTGCTTGTGGGAGCTGGGTAGCATGTTCACCATTGTGGGTCATCGGGGCACCTAGTGCGTCTACGTTGGCGACCTTGCCAGGTGACAGCCAGATATCGTCCCGATGTACCTGTACCACTTTCCCTCCCAAGATGGACCAGGTATGTGGTGGGTCCAATGCCTCTCACCACCTCATGCGGCCCACTCCACATGGTCATGAAACCCGCACAGAAGTCCCTACGGGCAGCGACTGCGGGTGCGCACAGATGTAAACTGGTTGTCCCGCGTGCAGTCTGGGTGGTGGCTGCGTGGTGACTGGCAACCACTGCACGGTATACTCCTGCTAGTGTTCGCGCAACTCCTGGTGCTGCCTGCGGCATCGTTCACATCGGGTGTTGCTGCTGAATGGGCCGGCACTTTCCTCTACCCGCGGGCAGCTGAATTTTCCCAGCAGGGTGAGTTTGTAGCCCAGGTGTACGTCAACAGGCGTCCTACCGGTGGCAGGTTTGGCATGCCAACTGAGAGTGAAGAAGGCGGAGGGCAGATGATCGGCTCACGTCGTGTGCTTGTCACCCACACGGAGCTGCAGCTGCGTCTTCAGTTCCTGGTTGAGGTGTTCTGTGAGGTTTCCACATGGGTGATACACCATCATCTTCATGTGTCGTACTCCCCACTGCATCTTCACGTGTCTTACTCCCCACTGGGTACACAACTCCCTCCATTTCTTTGTGGTGAACTGGGTCCCATTGTCTGCGAATAGTTCTTTCATGCTCCCCCACCTGGGGAGAAGTCTTTTTGCAGGACTCGTATGATGTTGGTAGCTCGCGCGTTGCTGGCGGGAAACACCTCTAGAGAAGTTGTCAGTCACTATGAAGATGAAAGTTTGCCTCCTGCTGACCAGAGGTAAGGTCCCATGAGCTCTAAACACACTTTCTCAGATGGTTTTGTGGGTATACGGGGCTGTTGTTGCTGGATCCCATCAGCTCACCTGGCCTCAAACAGGTTGCACTTGGTGCACTTTAACATATACTGGTCCGCACACCTGGTGAGTTGGGGCCAGAAAAGGTGTTCCCTCACATTGGGTATGGTTTGGTCTGTCCCCGGATGCCCTGCCACACTGCTGCTATGTGCGTGTCTTAACACCTGGTCTCTCGCACTGGAATGTGGGGAGGGGGGGGGGGGGGTACAAACAGTCTCCACACCTGGTGATCATTGGGGAAACACGTTTCTAACCGGTTGTCTATCACCTGCCAACAATCCACTGCTTCCTGTTCACACTGATCTTTATGCACTTGTGTGACTGTGCATCCCTGCTGCACCTGCTCTACTTCCCGTTACAACTCATGCACTGTGGTGTCATTGTTGCCAACGTCAATTTGCTGCAAGCTTACCTTGTGTAGTCGTTCCTGCGTGACCGGCAGTAGAATTTCTTCCCAATCCGCTTTGTCATGGACCATGACAGCACCGGGTGAGCTGGACAGCACGGTCTGTCAGCTGGTTCTCGCTGCCTGGGCATGTTTCACAACAAAGTCATAGGCGTGGATAAGAAACGCCCACTGTTATGCAGCCAGACCAGACAGCAGTTGTCCGTGCTGAATGTAAACCTCTGGTACTCGAGGTATGCCCGGTACTTTTTTCATGGCCCAGACTATTGCCAGACACTCCCGCTCATTAACATTGTACCTCCGCTCTGTCTGGCTCAACTTGGTGCTGGTGAAGTCGATTACGTGATGCTCGCAGTCATCGCCTTTCTGGTATAATACTGCACCGAGTCCCTCCTGGCTGGCATCTGTCTGCAAATACAGATTCTTACTGGCGTGATACCTTTCCAAGGTTGGACTTAACCTGAAGCGCTGCTTGATTTTGCCGAAGGCATCTTCGACATGGCTGTCCCACTGAAAACGTCACTGCTTGAATATTAGGTCTGTCAGTAGCGCTGTGATCACGGCAAAGTCTTGTATGTGTTCTCGGAGCCAGCTTATCAGGCTGAAAAACTTCTGGAGTTGTTTGCGCGTATGTGGCGTAGGTACTCTTTGATCAGCCGCAGTGGTTTGGGGTTTGGTGTGTTACCTTAGTCGTCAATCGTCGACGACGTACCCCAGGAAATCTATGCTGGTTTTCCTTAGGTGGCACATGGTGGTCGCGCATGTGAGGCTCTTGATGGCCAACCTCTCTAGCACAATACATAGGTGGTGGAGGTGCCCCTCCCAGCTTGACGACCATACCACCATGTCATCCAGGTAGACGAGTGTGAACTCTCTGATGAGGCCATCCAGCACCCTGACCATCATCACCTGGAAGGTAGTGGGGACAGACTTCAATTCAAACAGTATTGCACAGAACTGAAAACGTTGACCATCAGGAGCCATGAAGGAGGTCTTACCATGGTCCTCTAGCTTGACAGGAACTTGCCAGTACCTGCTCTTGAGGTCAAAGGATGACTTTACCTGGGCTTGACCGAGTGAACTGAGCACGTCTTTTACACTGATGTATAGTGGTAATGCGCTACGCATCATCTGGTTTACTAGTTGGAAGTCCACACAGAACCTCCATGTACCGTCCTTGGGTGCAAGTGTTAATGCAGAATTGTAGTTAGTGTTTGTGGGTTCAATCACTCTATCATTTAGCATTTCTTGTATCTATTGCCTGATAATGCATGCTTGGTGTAGCAAATAGCTTCGTGATGGTGTGTAGATAGGCCCTTCTTGCACTAATGGAATTTCGTGTTCTGCTACTCTTGTTTGACGCAAAGCATCGTGTGTTGAAAAGAAGTTGCTCCGTTCATTAAGAAGCCGCGGAAAGGGTACCTGGTGTTCGGATGGTACATTATTGTCTAAATCTGTTAGTGACCCAGGGGGTATGCTATCAGCTGGGTGCAGATACAAATTGTATACTGGTACGTCATTATTTTGCACCAAAATGAATGTGATGTGCCACACGCTCTTTGTTCATATTCTGTTCTGTTAACCAAGGTACACCAAGAATAGCATCTTCCCTGATTTACGGACCAATTATTCCGGCAGGGATAGTCTCCAAATTGCGCACACATACTGTCGCTGTGGCTTGTCCTAATATGGTGCTGGCATGCTGATTTGTAGCTAATCTGATTATGTGAGTGGTTAAGTAATGTTTGTCGAATGTACAAAACGAGGTTGTAGAAAGTTATGTGATGTTGCTGTGTCTATTCTATTAATACATAGCAATGGTGACTGTTAATGAATACTAGAATGTGGATGAATTGTGACTGACTGCTACTGACCTAGTTTATGATTGCTAGCTGTGGCATCATATTAGTGGGTTTTTCCGTCTCTCTTACCCCTATTTTCCATTTCCCTGGTTGCTGCTTGCATTTTCCCTGGTTGCACTAATGTGGGGGTTGTTGGGCACTCACTGTGCCAGTGATACACTTGTCTGTCACAATAATGACACTGCCTAGTTAGGTTTGCTCCTGTCCCACTTCACATTTTTGTTGTATGCACTGTTCGTTGCACTATGTTCTTTGCCATTGTTTACGTTAGTGTCTTGGTTAGTGTTATGCCCTGAATTGGAATTTTTGTTCTGGTGATGGCTGAAAAATGTTGATTTTTTATTCTGATTTGTGTTCTGTCCTTTTTCACTTTTCATTCGGTACCGCACCCAAATTGCGGCATGTTTGGCATGGGTTGCACCCAAGATTATTGTGACGCACATCAGTTCATCTAAACTGCAGTTAAGTAAATGTACCAACGCAGCACGGTATTCCGGCATACAGTCTCTGCCAAAACCTCTAACACTTCCCGTTCAGGAAAGTGTGGATAAAAACACCGAACAAGGTGCACTTTCCAGGTTACAAAAAATGTCAGCTGTTCGCTCGGTTGTTGTTCTTCCGTCAACTTACTTTGGGCTTAGAGTGACATAAACGCCCCTCCTAAGTGGCATTGAAAAGCGTGAAGGAATTCTTCCCATTCCAGGCAGTAATGATTGACAGACTACCACCAAGAGCACATGTCTCCAGAGAGTTGCGGTCCCACGCAGCTAGTCCACTTCTCAATGCATGCCCATAGTATTTCAGTTATGATGTACAATCATTTAGGAACGCTGATGGGTCCTCATTGGGTGATCCTGCAAAGGTTGGCAGCGACTGGAACCGTGATGGTGTGGTCATAGCGGTCTGTCCAGGGGCAGATCTTGTGATAGCCGCAGTGGTTGTCTGTTACCTTTAGCTGTCTGTGGCCATGTATTCACAGCTGGGTGAACAAACTGGATGCTGGAAATTGTGATTGGATGCATTGGTGGATAGGGTGGTGTGACATTTGGCATTACTGGTTGTAGGGTTTGTGGAAAAACAGGTGTTGGTAAATATGCGTGTATATGTGATAGGTACTGAGCAGGTGTCAAAAACGAAAGAGGTGCTGAGACTACGGCTTGCGGTTGAAGTGTGGACTGAGTGAGTGTGTGTGTGCATGCGTGCGGTGGGTGGTGGTTGTTGTTTTTTTTTTACCTCAGCCATATGTGCGCTGTGGGCATGTGGCAATTGCGGTGTGACATCAGCCGCCTCAATGCATCTCCGACACGTGGAATTTCCTCTCTGCTCCTTCAGTCTTTTGCCTGGCTTTAGACATTGCTTGAGTATATTTACCGCACATCTTCAACACTGTGCCACTTCACTGCCCTCACCTCCTTTACATTTAGCACTGTGACGTGTTGTGGCTTTATAATCCAATCCAGTCAGTAAATCATTCCATGTGGATAAAGTGTTCCACGGTTTTTCATTTGAACTACATTGTTTACACTGAAAGTCCTGTCCTCTCATGGTTACAATTTTGTTCCCATTTAGGCGTTCGGTGTGATATGGTTGTTGACACAACCGACATCTTGAGGAATGGGGCGCAAACACTGCCAACACAGCAGATGTGTCGGAACGCCCACCCGTGTTGTGCCAGCCATGTCAACGACCGCGACGTAGCAGCCGGCACGGTGTTGGAGATCAAGGGCACCGGACCCGCCCCTTCGTAGCTCTCCCCTCTGCGCCCGCTATGGGGGTGCACTGACTGGCAGGGTGGTGGGGGTGCATGGGCACCCACGCACACAGCCCGCTGCCCAATCGATAATTCCCAGCTGCTGGTGATGCTGAAATGGGGGGCAGGGTGAGTGCTTTCTTCACTTGTTCGCTCTCCGCTGCCCAGCGCTGGAAGGGCAGAGGGGTGGTGATGCCTCGCCGCCCCACGATGGCTGCCTTGCTAAAACATGTTCACCGTTGCTGGTACAATGGTGGCTGTTGGCTGGTTTTCGCGCACTCCATGTGGTGCGTTGTCCTGGTGTCTTAAAGGTGTCAGAATATTGCCCCTTGCTAATTCCACTGCTCCCAATGTTCTCTATGCAAGGGGGAAAATTAGTAAGGAAAACGTAGAAGGAAAAATTTTGGGTTAACAGACAATTTTGCAGTTTTCAGGTTCAGATTGTTGATGGTTGTTGAGGGAAAAATATACCACACAGAAGGGCGACATTTGACGCTGTGTGGTTGGATGTTTTAGAGTTAATGTGAGATTTGAGGGGCAGTGAACTCATTGTTGAGGATATTTAAGGATTTGTTTACCCGACTAGGCACCAGGCACCGTCGACATGTTGAAGCTATTGACTCTGGGTGATCTCAGGATGCTGCGGGCTGGTCACTCTCGTTGATTGTTGCCCCTGGCCTAACTACTTACGTTGTTATATAGTGGGTCTATTTAAGGCTGACCCACATGCCTGAAGCTGAAATACTGGAAATAAATTATACTCATTTTTGACTGTGGATTTTTGGGTTATTTGAGCGGGTTCTAGGGAACCTGTACCCCTAAGTGCCCAAAGGCAGTACTCAGAATTATACACACGCTGTTGGCTAAAATCCTGTATTTATTTTTCACTTTGATTAGAATTCACTCTAGGTGAAAACTTAATACACTCTCCTGGCTGTTGCCCACCAGGACGGCAATGCAGAGAAAAGGCACGGAGTCTGCATGAAAAATTAGTGGATAGTTACACTTTCCCAGGCGCTGCAAGCTCTGGGGAAGGAGGAACGGTGTCTCCAGTAGCTGAATAAACAAAAAATTCAGTGAAATTGACTTACTATTGAGACTCTACATAAGTGTTGAAAAGACATTGTTTGCCACCAGAGCATGCACCGATGCGAACGTGCCCTCTGAGATATCTGCTGCAACTGCCTCCACTGTGACTCGCGTGATGCCAGCTTGGCGGCATGCGACTCACCGGGTACTATTTCCTTGCATAAACTTTTAATAAACTTAAATTACAAAACATTTGCAATAAAAATATATATGAATAAAAATGCTCTGTATTTTTAATTATATGAAACCTAATATTTGCTTTAATTATGATGCAAAATGTGGGTGAAAATGCAATGATGAAACTACATGCACTATTACAATAAAATGAACAAAAACTTTAATTAAATTGTAGGGGCGTCTCTGAATGTTCCCATGATTGTGAGGTCCTTTGCTTATTGGATTCTGTATTTGTATGCAACTTACAATATTTGGTTTACACGTGGCATGTTGCCCCTGCACTGGGCTGCACTCGTTGCCCTTCCAGCACATGGTATTACCCTGAACTACACTGAAATAGAGTGTGGATGCTGGCTGCAGTTGCAGTGGGCACACGGCGTGCAGTTTGGAGGGTCTGGATGCTGTAATGCCTCAAGCGAATGTAGATTCTGTACTGAAAAGACAAGACACATTTTAAAATGAATTTCTATTTAAACTGACACTGCCTTTTAAAAGCACGTGGTTTTATACATATCTGCTTTGAATTAATTACATGAAGCCCCTTTCAGATAATACTTGTCCGTGATATTTGGCTCTGGAACACTGGCATGCCTAACATTACCACTTCACTAAATGTGCAAACATTTTCTTACTCTTATATAGAAAGAGTAATCCCTTTGATTCCTGGGCTGTGGTGGTGTAGTGGTCAGACTACTCTATTCAAACCAAGGTGAATCGGGTTATATTCCCAGCGGGGTCGAAATCCAGATTTTCGCACGTGTGGAAAGTGTTGGATGATGCCGTTGGCCGGTGGGTTTTCTCAGGTGTCTCACTTTTCCTCTGCCCTTTCATTCTGGCGCTGCTCCATACTCACCTTCGGTTCCACGGGGTAGTGATTGGCACACGAAGAAGTACCTTCACATTCCACCTGACGACTGCACCACTGATGCGCCACAGTGCGATTGTGGGCTAGTTGGTGTTAAGAATGGAGTGAGGGACCACATCAAGTTGTCATATTAATATTGGACAGTCATTTGAAAGTTATACTTGTTGGAACTAAGTTCATTGCTGTTGGAGTGTCTCAAATCACAGTGTAATTGTTATGGTAATGGCATGTGTGAAAAAAATTGTAAAAGAAGGAAAATGCTAATCAGTCAAGGCCTGATTAAATGAAACAGTTTGCACAAATGGAAAAAATGCTAAAGAGAGCATATTTTCTTTCCCAGAGAGACTTTTGACGCATGCCACACTGCTGCACAGCACGCCTGCCTACTCTACAGGCAACTTTGCCCCATCAATGAGCTACAAAGAGCTCGGAGCAAGTCACAACAGTGGCATACAAAATTCATGTGGCGACAGAGTTGATTCCACAAGCCTGGACAATCACAGTCACACTTATAATTAAAACATTAATTATAAAATTGTAGTGCCCGCCCGAATTCCAACATGCAGTCGCTACCCCCTCAACCCAAGATTGTTTTACCAGCAAAGCTGCGGACCCATCATCTTAGATAAAGAAGTTGGAAAGATACGCACAAGATCGCACTACTTGCACCCAGTGACGTCACAGATGCCGAGCCTCGGGCCGAGGAGGTAAAACTGTCATCATCCTCAATAAAGGGTGATAAGAAAATACCCTACGCTGCCCGCTACCAGAGATAACCAACCCCGTGTCGAGAGGCTTGCAACCCCCGCACCCCTTGGAGAGCCTAGAAGCGGATGCTGGGACTATATAAGGAAACTTCACATGGCTCTTGCTAGAGTTTGTCGGCTCACCAACCACAGTCAGCAAGCTCTCCTGGGTCCAGAAGGACTTCTCCTCTCCCAGTCCAACAGCGTCAAGAAGGCTCTCTCTCCAGCTCCGGCAACCTGCCAAGATTCTATTTCCAACACTGGCTCCTACAGCTCGACCAAGCTCTCTCTCTCTCTCCAGAGGTAACCTCTACGTCTGCACACTGCACCCTCTACCCCAGTCATCCCTGACTCCACGGTAGCAGGCCGTCGCAACATCCTAGGTCCCCTCTCAGAAGCCCGACGTGGGCAAACCCCCAACTCGCCAGGAATGTCAGGTACAAAGAATCACAACCGAAGGAACTATTACATTCACTAGGAGGGGAATCGGCACTCGAGAGAATGACAGAATTAAAGTTCCTAAGGCACCGCAAATTATGCTAATATTGCAATATATATACACTTCTAGTGAAAGGAAGAAAGATAGTGATATATATATATATAAGTATATATTGTGCGCACGAGAGAGTGCGTCAATTGGCCATCAACGTGGGGCAATATAGCTCCAAGCCAGTCACGCTCTCCCTCCCTCCCCCCCCCCCCCCTCATTTAGACACCCACGTTGGTCGCAATTGACTTGCGTCAATTGGCACCCTACACGGGGCAATACAGCTCCAAGTAACTCAGCCTCGGGAGCTGGGACCTTGCCAGTCACTCCCCCCCCCCCCCCCCCCCCGATGCACAATAAGACTCCTTGCCAAGGAGCCCAACATCGACTTTGGTGAGTCGAGATAAGCACCCTGTAGCCTTCAATAACATTGCAGTTTTGTACAGCCTACATGACCCCCAGATCAAAACATTGGAGGCTACTGTTGAAGAGACACAAACCGACCACTGCCCCATACCGTCATGCTCAGGAACGGGTATAAATTTAATACAGTGTGTCTACTGCACCAGACGGTATCGCTATCGGTGCCTAGGTTGGGAAGATGCCCCTAGGTTCACAGACATTCTCAAATTCCGATGTCTCGGCTGTAGACAAGCACCAGCCATATTATGCGAATGGCCTGAGTGCACATGTCAAGGACTGTACACAATATTGTGTATTCTCTACCAAACAGAACATCACCATCAATGCATCAGGTGGGTAGACGACGAGTAAGAAAACCCCGGGAAAATCTACCAGTGCGACGTGTGTCGAAAAGAAAACACACACACCGACCCTCGAGCCCGATCCAGTCCTGATACTTCCGAATACCGGCAGAAATGGTATTGTTGGATTTCCACGGTAGGCCGTACAAAGAACCTGAGGGCTTCCTACGCAAATGTGAAAAGGAATTAAGGGAGCACTTAATTCCCGCTAAGCAATGGGTAGGCAGAGTACGCCACCAACTGGGCGGTCAAGCCCCGGAAATGGTGGTAGAAATATGGGGAATTCATGGAAGTATGGCCCCAGTTTTGAACCCAGTCATCCACCCCCTTCACCGGAGATGGCTATCGGGTATGATAACCAACATTCATTCCCGCACGCTAACTATGGATGAAGAGGTAGAACTTCATTAGACCAAAAGAGTGACTTCACAAACGAATTTATCCTGATCATGAGTGACAGCACGTTCAAAGTATCACTCGCATCCTTCTTCCAGAGTTCAAAAACCTCCTGCTAAACCTGGGGCCACAGACGGTCGAGGAGTGGGCAGGAAGGGCGAGGGAAATAGAGATAAATAGCCGCCCCCTCCCTGGGAAGGCCACACTGGCACACACCGCCAAGGATGCTGGCCCAGCCCCCTTCCCCAGACCACCCGCAAAGCGGGACACGACATTTCCTCCATCCATCGCCCCTGTGCCATGATGCTGGTATTGCCCAGGCTGGCATTTAAACTGAGACTGCCCCACGCTGCGAAACACAGAGACGAGAATCCCTCCTTCCCGCTCACTGAATACACAGACTCGTACTCTCGAACCCCGCTTCGCGCCCCGAGGAAATGGACCCACAGAAAGATAACAAATCACAACTACTATCCGACCCCTCAACGTCCGCCAAATTTGAATAAGACCTAGTCCACGTCAGGACCCGAATCCTGGACTCTTAGATCTAGTCCCCTTAGGTAAAAGTTTCCCAGACAGAAACCCAAGAGGGAACCAAACCTCGACCTCCCAAGAGGCGTGCGAGATATGTTCATCATATTACGACAGAATGGAGAAAGCCATTTCAAAATGGTCGGAAAACTGCATTTAATGCAGTTTTTATAGAATTATCAATAAAGTTTCCGTCAATGTTTAACACTAGGACCATTCATTAACATGTTACCTTCTATTTTGTTCTATCAGAAATGATCGACGGGCAATAATGCCAGCATGATCCTCAGAGTCCTGACAGACTGCAGCACTGTCATGTGATGCACGCTCTTAAGTAATGACTGTCAACCCTCGATGTACCAACTACATGTTACCTAACTTAACTTGAAATGTTATATTTTACATTCTTCCTTTCTCGGTAACTATTCAGGTTTACATTTAGAATCATAACTAAAATAAGTCACAATTCCAAAAATTGTTGATTTCAAAAATTTACAATAATATTTTTTAATTTTACATTAAATTTGCTGTTTTAAACTTGACTTTGACAGATTCTGAAAGTTCCCAATTTCAATTTTCCGAAACTTTCAAACATCTATCCAAAATTTTATGTTGAAGTCCTCATGGGGACTCAAACCAGACCCCGTTAAAGCTTTACCTGAAGAGTTTCACTATGACGAATACTTATCTCCTCAGTGAGGTAGAGGAGCTGCATCTTCCCAAGCCTGCAACTTACCCTGGCTTTTAAATTAGGGACCCCCTGGAGGTGCTAGCGGACTTTCTTACATACTGAACAATCCCTTGATCAGTGATCTTCCGGGGGTGCGAGATAGAGTAGCCTTCCAGCGCAGGGGTAGGTTTATCAGGGTTATGGCAGCGCTGCTCATTTCTTATCTCCCTGCGTGGAGGCGACGACAAATTTAAACACCTTGTCCTGAGGCTGATGGGACGTGACGTCACAAGGTCACAAGGGTGCTGACATCTTGTGTTGCCGCTGGAACTTCTTCCACAGCTAAATGCAGGGTAGTGGTTCATCAAAAATATTTTATTTATTCCCGGGGGTGACGCATGTGGGATTCTGGGCTGGCCGTACATTCCATACTTAATTGCGTTAATCACTTTTACATACGAGGCTGTCCAACGCGTGGAGTCTCTTTGCTCGGTACATGAAATTACTTTGCCATTCTTTCTGACTTGCCCCGAGCTCTCATTGGCTGGGGATGGGGCAAAGTTGCCCTTAGAGAGCACAAGTGCACTGTGCAGCATGTTGGCATGCATCAGGATAAAGAGATTGCTTTAAAAAAAATATGTAATTGAGGTAGAAGGGGGGATATCCCTTGGAAGCCCTAGGAAGGTGTGGAAAAAATAGCAAAGGGAGTGCAGGAAAGAGGGATAGATTGAGATGTCATTTCTGAGGAATAGGAGAGTGGCCGGAGTAGATCAAGACAGTTTACGCAGCTGATCCTCCCCATTTCTGAAAAGACCACTGGGTAAGAAGTTTGTATATTCACGTGCTACATTTTTATATGTTAATTTAGCTTTAAGCTTATTTTTTGGTTCAGTAAGTATTTCAGTTAGCTCTATTTTGTGTATTTACATGTGGTTTTTATGTTTTAGACGAACATGAATGGTTACTTGGGCCAGAAATTGACTTGCTTTCATTTTTACTGTGGCCTTTGGCTGGTCCTGAAGAGTTTGACTTGGAGGACGTAGAGAAGTTACCAGTAGGTTTGCAGTATTTACCAAAAGAGAAAACCCGTGAGCCTAAGAAAGCAGTAAGAAAAATGGTTTTGGAAGCTTTATATAAGGTACAGGGATTACCAATAGTACTAGTTATGTTACTACAGTATGTGCTCCAACACTTTTGATGTATAGTGTGTCGAGGCCATTCGGCTGGAACAGTGGCTGGTATGGGGCTACCATATTGACTCTCATCCAATGTATATTCTGTGAATTTAGTAAAAATTTACTATTTGCATGGGAGTGGTGCTGGTAAAGTGAATTTGTATCACTTTTGCAGCATCTTAACTTGATGCAATTCAGGTATACGAGTGGAATGATTATGGCGGATTTGGCATGGCGCATCGGAGCAGTTCATGCTTTTGTCATTCTGGTCAGCCGGTGGCCATCTTATCCGCCATGTTGGATGTTTGTGACCCTAACCTTTGACCTGTAAAATGCAAAAAAAATCCCCAAAAATTGATTAAAAAATATATTTTAAAAATTTATTAGAATTGTATCAATAAGTATTTTAAATCTATTTAATATTTTATTTTAAAAATTTATAAAATTAAATTTCTGAATGTTTGTGCTTAGAGGAGACAGGGAGCTGGAGTCAACCGGCTGCCATGTTGTGACATCACACATCCACCATGTTGGATGTCAGTGACCTTAACCTTATTACCAAGACCTTGGATGACCTTGAAAAAAACTTGAGAAAGAAATTGTAAATTTAATAAATTCATAAAAGTCAGTGAGCATATTACATTACTGACTACTACCACCTTTGACATTGACAAACTGTGACCTCTGACATTGAACCCAAAAGTGTGTCAAAAAATTTAAAAAAATTAATATAAGATATTTCCAGTAATTTTTATATTTTATTATTTAAATAACTTACATTTCAGGAGGTTTGCCACAGCACCACGTCCAGCAGACAACTTACCGCCTCTCCAATAAATTACACTATATTAATATTCCCCTCCTCCACCAACTTACCTTCGCTCATTCTTTCAAATGCACTCCACCCACCATATTGGTTTTTTCACAGCAGAAATACAGTGATATATCATAACATATAAATAACATGGGACAATTGTGAAGAATACCCTGCCCTGAGACATAACCAACCAGAAACCGGATATATTATGATTTATTGCCTGTAATAAAATACAAGCAAATTAACAACTAACATAATTTTTATGTAACTCTGTAAAAGTAACTTTTTTCCTACAAAGGGATCAAACTTATAGAAGTGTTTATTGTAAGTATAATAATAATAATAATCTAGCAACCATTATTTTCTATATAATGTTTTCAGTTGTGTGCCAGGAAGCTAACGCGAGAAATCTTGAGAACAAAAAATGTGTACATCATCTTACGAGAGTATGAAAAATGGGAAGAAGATATGGAACTTTCTGATATGGTGTCAGTTGTCGTCAACTTATTAATTCAGTGAGTACCCGCAGTGTTTTTCTTTTTTACCATTCCATTATGGTTATTTTCAATGGAATTGAGACGCTAAGGAAAAATTTATAACCTTCTTTCCTGTAAGTCTTTTCTTGGATTTTAAAGTGTATATTTTTAATTTTGAAAATACAATGTAAATTATTTTGAAAGTACTACAGAAGAGAAAATGAGTTTGCCAATACAAAATTGTGTTACTGCATGTTTCTGGCTAAATATTTATTTACTCTTACTTATTGCTTTCAAAAGTAGCAGAGCAGTTCGTGGAATTAAACATGCCATTTTTAAGTAGGTATAACAGTTACACTGCATTTTGTAATAAACATATGTTGGAAAAATAAGATCTTTTATAGTATACTGTACAAAAAACTCACATTGTTAAAAAATTGATTTGCAATATATTCTTGGGGTTTTTTTTAATGGATAAAATATGTTTTTGATCCTGTTATTTAGTAGATGTACAAGTATACAAACATGATAAAATCTTTTTATCCTGTAAAAAAATTTCCGTATGTGAAATGTGTTTAAAAGTTTTTGAAATACGTACACGTCTACTTATATATGATGTACTCTTACCGTCAAAAAAATTTATTGGCATATTAAAGACACATTAATAAAAGTAAGGTTGTGTTTTAGGTGTAAATAAATGTGAAAGAGCATCGTAAAAATTGTCTTGATGTTGATCGTAATGTTGTTATAACAAGTTTATTGCAATGGAAGCACATTAGTCCAGAAATATTGCCTGAACAAGAGAGAATGAAAAATAAATGCAGATAATGATTTGACGTGGCTTGGGGCTTGCGAGGGGCGAACCATGCCAGATTACCTTACAGACTTTCCAGATCGTTGATAGATGCAGATACAGATGTTGAAATTCCCAGGGCACCAGCTTCTCTACAGGCTCGGAGGAGCATGAGATCTTGTTCTCAGGGTCATTTTCAGGTCGACAGCCTGTGGTTGCACACGTCTATTAAGAGTTAGCTAGAGTGTCATGGCTTTAACTTAACACAGTTTGACATGTGGTCGGCAACCACGTGGTACACTCACTGGAGAGAGCCAATTCCCGATGTGGAAATTATATTAAATCTTAAAAAGACATGAGTTCCAGTGAAGCGAGACATATTACCAGAAAGGACTACGTATGGCAATATACATGTCCTGTGTCTGAAGTGGGCCTGGCACACGAGGCCTGCGAGGGGCCTCTGTGGCGAAAATGGCTGAACAGCACATAGAATTTACGGCAGTAAAACTCTCTGGGGTCACGAGTCGACGGAGAGGAGGGTTGGCACACAGGAGAGCAAAGAGATGAAACTGTTCCAGTATTTTACTATTTAAACTCTTGACACCCTACATGACCAGTAACACTTGGTGATGCTCCCATGGCATGCAGCGGCACACATCTACCCTTGTTGATCCACTAGACTGGACTAAAGATGGTGGCGCGTAGGTACCGTTAGTAACTGACACGTTCCCGCCAGCATCTTCAGTGAAATGTTCAGAAAATGCAAAAAGCAAACACTTTACAAACAAGATCAGTTGCAGGCAGGAAAATAATCATAGAATTAATTTATGTGTTTTGTGACTGTCAAAATTCTTCAGGAAACTCTTTTATAGCAGTTGCTAAGTGTCTTTCAGTAATGAGTGACTCTGTTAAATGGTGGGACAGGCAAGCAAAAGATACAAATACACTTCAGATTAAATTACGGAAACAAATTACGTATAAAAACCCTTAAAGAATGGCGCTATTAAATAAAGTAAAATTTAATATTCAAACTGTTGGGAATATTGCTCGGTGAGCTTGGCAATGTTGCTGCTGGAACTACTATCGTCTTTGACTGTATATCTTATTAAAAAGTGAATTCTTTATCTGCACTTTTAAAACAAAACAATACAATACAAAACACTTGAAAAATTACAAAAAGAATTATGAGCATTCCAAATCATGTCTGTGTGAACACACGTGAACCACGTGGGTGGGCACTCAATGATAAATTACATTTTAAAGCAAGGACGCATGGAGGAGATAATACCACCTTGGGTATGCATTAGACTCTGCTTTAAGGGGGTCACTCCTAAACGCAAAAATAAGATTTCCGGTTGCTGGTTACTCTTGGAAAGTGGGTCTTTTGAATGGCATGCTATACAAAATGCATTGGTGCACATAGTGCGGTTGATGCAGCAGTGAGCACTATCAGTTTGACCCCCTCGTGAAGCACAAAGCATAGAGCGAGGGCGACGTCAGATTGTTCTACATAAAGGTGCTACAGACAGTAGTGGCTCACATTCATCCCATTCATTTGTAGTTTACAGTACACCCTCAATTTTGATCCCTAGAAATTTTTAAACATAATATTAAACTGCATCGTTTACATGCAGTTTTATGCTTAATCATTTATAGCATAAAACCAATATGTTTTTAAGTGAAATATTTATTTTACCTGAGAATAGTGATGGGATCCTCAATACTTTATAATATCGAGTATCGCATGAGAATATCCAAAAGTATCAAATTTTAAAACCAATTTTATTGTGCCATAATTATGGTACAAGCATACCTTAACTTTTGGAATGTGTTCAATAATTGTGGAAATTGTACTGTAACTTTAGGAATTTGTACTGTAATTTCAAAAAGCGTACCATAATTTAAGTACAAGTGTACCACAATATACCATATTTTATTCATAGCATAATATTCAAACAGCTGCCTGCACGTGAGGTGTTTTTAAGTAATCCATACATACAACATAATTGAGGTACAATAAACGGGTTGAGTTGCAAGCAAATGCCAATAGGCGCAAGTGGGCAACTTAAGTAGTTACTGTACATCCAATACATACCACAATTATATACTGCACCAAAATTTTTCATTTAATTCATTTTCATCCCATTAATCACTTTTATGGCATATACTTCAAATACAATAAAAGCACGTAGAGAGTTGCGAGCGAGCACTGATAGGTACGAGCAAGCAAATTGAGTAGTTATTGTACATTCCACACATGCCATAATTATCTGATACACCTGTCTTGGCCTAGCCCACACTGGGTGTTTCAGATAATTACAATATTTATTTAATGTTACAGTAATTTCCTTGGAGTTGCAAAATAAAATAAAACACTGCAAAGTTGCAAAATAAGTGTTTACTTTGCAGTTTGATTATACCTTTTACTGTGGAAATGTGATTCTATAGAATCAAAGGAGACATTGGTTAAGGATGTTTGGGTTACAAGCCGTCCAGAATTTGTTTCACATGTAATGAGGGTTTTTATTTAGTTTCAATGTGTGTCAACATCACTAGTAAAATTAGCAATTTTCTTGGCCAAGTTATTTTGTGTTCATGACAATTTTAATTTGGTATAGAGAAAAGTATTGGTATCGAGTATCGTGAAAATGTATTAGTATTGAAAATGTTATTGAGTATCGAGAAAATGTAGTATTGACCAATCCCTATCTGAGAAGCATATACATTGCCTCCCTTTCTCACCAAAATTGGTAAAAATATTGAGCAACACAAGGTTTTACCAATCATTATAAGTACCTACTAACTGACACAATTTTGATATTATACATCTGTAATTGACCTCCCTTTGTCATCAAAAAGGTTTAAATATTTGGGAAGCACATAGGATAAGTTTCATTTTCATTCATTTTCAGTAGCGTCTTGTGGGAAATTCAGAGGATTTATTGTTGAAGTATTGATTAATTTCAATGAGATATGGCTTTTGAATAAACTGATATCCTGGACCCCTTTGTTGCCAAATTATACATGAGCACAGAGTGCTAGCGTTGCTTAACTCACAGCAAGTGACAAGTGGAATCTTTATGACAAAATCAGAGGATGTTGCTATGAATTATTAATTACTGAGGTTGTGGGGAAAAAAACATAATGACAGTATTCATTCTCTGCTATCTCAAAAATCCCTTTTTTTTTGTGAACGATTATTAACCACTTCAAAAGGTAGTAGATGTCTGCCAAATAAAACTGTCTTTGTGTAATGCACAATCTTCAGTGTTTTGCATCTGTACAAGTTGTGAACGTCCTGCGTGAATTGGGTAAGCTTCTACTGTCCTCGGGTGACCTAGCAACCAACGTGGCGTCCTCGCTCCATCCCTTGTGTGTGACCAACTAGGTGGGTATAAAAGTATTCGTGGAGGGATGGGATGGGCTACGCGAGCTATCTCCTCCCCTCTCTTAAAACACACAATCAATTTTTGGAATCTTTTTGACTATTACCGATAATGACCTTGACGCATGACGTCTTTCACAATGTTAATAAACGACTGCTACTCAATCAGTGCAACTGCATCCGTGGCAGTTTTCTACAGAGTCGAGAGACTGCTGTTGCCTGCAAGATTGTTGTATCTACCGAGCCGGGACAGACAATAATATTTATTTTCACCTGGTGAGCCACCGGGACCATGCAAGAGGCTCGTGGCGAGTACAACAGTGTGCCGCAGGATGCTGCCACAAATAAGATACCTAGACAACACTGCTCTCCACTACGCCGCTCGCACCAACAATCTAGGCGCTGAGCTGGCACCTGCTACTCCCTCTTCAGACGCTCTATGCCAGTAAAGGAAAGGATGGCCGAGGAGTATAAAAGGAGATGCATCCCGGCCTCTGGATCGTCAGTTCTGCTTCAGTTCTCGATCTAGTCTTCTGACTCCTCTCCTGAGCTCTCACCGCTCCAGCTATTGGTGCCGAGGCTTATACTTATCCAAGACTTCACCGCTTCCCTCGTGGGGCTGAAGATCCTCTCCTATGCCACCGAAGGAATAAACAGCAATGTTACCAGCTACACGCTGTGACACGTTCAGTCCCTTATGGACACACAAAGAATAGAGCTTGCCCCGAGGAATTATCGTTCGCAACAAGCATTAACTACTGCCTCTTCCTATAGATTTGCACGTGGCGCCTTCCCCTGTTTACTCTAGGGTGTTCACCTTCCGCCTAGCTAGTGTGGATTTAGGAGATACCAGAGTTGTGGAAGGGTACCATCCAGTAGTGCAGGAGGCACTGTTGGACGAAATGTCCACCAGCACACCAGAACGGAAACCTAGCACCTCACACGTAAACTCCACCCTTCAGTCGAGTGCCAGCCAGGTAGTGGAAACAGGGGCTGTACAGCCACCCACTGAGCAGACATGCCGTCCCACTGCATCACCTAAACGTGCTCCATGTAGGATGAAACTCGCTGAACTAGACTTTGTGCCAAGTCGACGTCCAACCAGGCCAGTACTGTACTCCAATCAGGCCCCAGTACCCTGTGACGAGTAGCTACCCTGAGATGCTACTCGCCTAGCATGGAGTAAGTAATCTGAGACAGGGACAGTCAACCAGCCGGGACTGTCACGCGTTAACCTCATAAAATTACAACCCTCGTAATATTCAAGGTGGCCGAGTCTGTTCTTATGCGAGCAGTATCAAGCATAGCTGCACACTGGTATTGGGCATTCACGGTAAAGTGAGCACTTTTTGGAGCTGTTTCATTATACATAATAACCAATAAATACATTTCATTGTGGCCTCAAACTTTTAGTTTTTGGTATGGTGAATGTATACACTGTGTTTATTACTCACATGGCAGGGTTTACATTAACAAGTGGTGGAATGATATAAATTGGTTGAAAGATAAAAGTAACTAGGTCTTCAAAAGTTCTCACTTTACCGTGAACTGCCTATAAGGGTGCGTAGTAGCAGAGAGAGGAGTATTCAGTGCTCAAGACTTAACTTCTCTTTACGTCACAAATTGTACATGCAGATGAACTTACCAGACATATTGTAATGTTGCAAAGGCTAATTAAATTAATAGCCCCGCGGCTGTCATAATTGTAACATGGCAGTTGCCAAAAATGACAACTGTACATCACAACCAGAGTTCACTCAGTCGGTCGAGTATCAGACCAAGGTGTCGTGTTGAAATAAAAAAAATTGAATTCCCATCTCTGAATATTTACTCTGTTTCAGGTTTAAACTTCAAATATCAACAGGTTCACAACACAAATAAGAACAGTTTAACAAAGTAGATGAACATGGGACAGCATCACAATAGTTTGCTAGTTAATGTCGTAATTTTCAAACTCTCATTGCGAGATCATCACAAGGCACAGCACCCACCATCTGGCTCTCGGAGCACTGCTAGGCACATGCCTATCCCTTCTACTACTTCTCTAGCTACATTACCAAGATAGAACTTGGCTGGGGCTCCAGTCCCCTCTATGCGCTGTGTCTATCCCCACTCCTCACACCAAATATGGAAATCCTTTGCACAAACTCCTACTATTGGCTAGAGCCAACTACATCACAGCTAACTTCTAGAACAAAAACTGCTTACGAAAGGAAAACTGCATATGAAGTCAAGAAAACTTTTATCTCTAAATGTTACGCAACCTCAACCTCCGACTTCAAAACTTGAAAAAGCAAGTACTGATAAACAGTTGAATATAGCCACGAACTTCAACTACTGATAAAACTTTCCTATTCCACGTGTCACTAAAGAAAATAAAATATTTACTCACTCGCAAAAGAAAAAGTGAATTTAACGAAAAGTCCAATTTATAATTATTATAAAAACTATTAACACATAACCTGCAATGTTACATTACCCCCCTCGATATGGGAGAGATTTTGAAGAAACCTTTCCCAAATCGAAACTTACTTATTATGTGGCTACTCTGCAGACTACTGTGACTTGTCCTTTACAAACAACTTAAGTTTACAATTCAATAGACAAACTCAATTGCATAATGCAAAAAAAAAAAATTCATTTCACATGTTAAAGAAGGCTCAAGACATCTACTGGGATGCTGTAAGAAAACCATACATATATCACGTATTCACATTACAATTACATCTAAACATTTGACGTGTGCCACATGTCCGCACCCTCAGGCCATTCCACACGTCACTCGCACCAGAGAAATATGCAGATTACACACTGGGAATCAGCATACAGAACCGTCGTATCATACATAACATTTGTTGTGAGATGAGAATTGTGAGTTACTGAAGAAGGATGAAGCAACCTATTTATTTGTGGTACACAAGCTGACATGAGTTCGACCGCACACTGTAGCGCTCACAGGCACATTCCTCCATGGCTGGCAAAAGCACACTGAAGTAGGGGTGGGGTAGAAAAACAACAACCTCTCCCTACCCTAGAGGCCTGCTGCGTGTACCTCCCTCTCGTGACATCCCATCTTACTCCACCCCCTGCTCTAAACCACTCCTCTTGGATGGCGAGAGCACATTGCCAGCAGGCCTTGGTGCTCTCAGGGCTTGGCTCCATAAGAGCCTTAAAGAAGATAGAATCATAGATTACAAATACACTTAAGTAGATTGAGCAATGTGCTTAAAATAACCTCACTCACATACAGGGGCAGATTCAAGGGCGGGGGCATCTGTCTGGGTCCCTCTTCCTTGCAGATCATTGTTTTTTAAATTTTCCTGAGGGTAACATGGAAGTTAGCAGCGTAGATTTTTTTTGCTGTGTGTAATAATCTCCATGACACATTTTTCATGTCCTATTTAGGAGTGGTTACACATTATATTCCCAAAATGTTTTCCTTAATATTATGTAAATTTGAGATCTATCTGTAACTTGATTGCAGAATCTCTTGCACTAGCACTGTAACAAACTCCTCTGTATGGGTTGGCAGTTTATAAATGTAACATAAATAAAGGAGCATTCATTAATTTGTATTATGTTATACATTATTAAGTAATTACAGTGTCATTGCAAATTATATGTCTTAGGAGTTAATTGTCATATCTGCATAATTTCTCTCTAGTTTTAATTATGTTGGTTTACCACCCGCGTATCACATTGTCCATTCATCAAGTATTTTTAAACAGTTCATCTCTCAGAGTAGCCAACTACTATATGTAACAGCCAGTCTCCTGCCATATAATCTGTATTGTCTCATGTGTGTCACACAAATAGTAACGTTTTTCAGTGTAAAATAATCACAAAATTAGTTATTTAATGTTATTGAATTTTTTCCAGGACTGAAGAGGAGATAGGGGCAGACTTCTTGCCTGGTTTGAACATACCTGAAGAAATAAAAACTAAGTTTGAAAATTCTTCATCTGATGTTGAGAATCCAACAAGTGAAGAATTTCAGTTAATTTCCTAAAGTTTGTTAATAACATTCATTTATAGCAGTAAAAGTGATGTGTACAAGTTTTTGATATGTAAAAAGTGTTTTCAAATTCCATTTCTTTTATGATGCAGTATGTGGAAGAATCGAAAGAGGACAATTTTGGTGAGTAGTTTTTTAGGTTGAGCACAGCTTTGATGATTACAGATTTTTGTGGTCAACTTTTACTTTGTTACATTGTTATACGTAATGAAAATATGTATTTGAAACATGTTTTATTTGTTTTCTGATGTATATAATTTTTAAGTTTCCATAGCATTCCTTCTTCAATTTCTATCAAAAAGTTTTTAACATAAATTAAAAACCATTTAACATACAATATGTACTTATTATTTGACAATAGGCATAGATAGATATTCATATAAATTAATTTAAATAGTTTCTGCTTTGTTATTCAGCATACTTTGGTCAAGTGCTATCCCAGTTTTGTTCATAGTACATATCCATATATCAAAGATTGTGATGCCATGTGGTTGGATGGCTTGGCATTAAGGTGGGATTAGAGATGTGGTGGACTCATGGTTGAGGATCTTAAGGATTGAGTTACCCGACTAGGTGCCAGGCACCGTCACAGGTGGTGCCAAAGTTGTTGAAGCTGTTGACTAGGCGATCTCAGGGTGCTGCGGGCTGTTCGCCCAGAAGTATGCATTCTCATATTGATTGCTGCCCTTCGTCTATGTACTTACTGTGTTATATAGTGGGCCTATTTAAGGCTGACCCACATGCCTGAAGCTGAATTACCGAGATTATTTACTTATTACTGCACTTGGATGAAAAGGTTGCGTGAACGGGTTGTAGGTGATCCGTGCCCTGAAATGTTCGAAGGCAATACTTATAAAGAATGTACATGGTCTGAAAACACTGCCATGTATTTTGCTTCATACTCACATTTACATTGCACTCAGCAGGACACACTTAAATTGTACCTGGCTGGAACCCGCCAGGTCGGTTACATTGTAGAAAAAGGTACGAAGACAACATTGACACTTAAATGCAAAAGTTATGCTTCCCCATGTGATTCAAGTTCTGGGGAAGAAGGACCAGTGTCTCCATAGCGAAACAAACAAAAGGTTCCGTTTACTGACTGACTATTGATACACTATGTGATTGGTAAGAAAGACATCGTGTACCACCAGAGTGCACACCGATGCGGACCTTGCCCTGTGGTGTCTTGGATGCTACTGCCTCCTCTGCAAGTCGCGTGCCGCCGGCTTGGCGGGACATGATGTGCTGGGAACTACTTTCTGTTTCAGCTTGCTCTTAAAGACATTTAACAATCAAAACCTTGCAATAAATGCAACATAAAAATTTACCCTGCATTTAAATGATGATAACAAAACACATGTAATCACAATATATGAAATGTGGGGGGAAAGGTGACTGATGAAACGCGTGCACTTTACCTATAAACAATTATAAACCCTTGAATTTAACTGTAGGGGTGTCTCTGAGTATTCCATGCTTATGGGATCCTTGGCTTTTGGTATTAAGCCCTTTTGTGCACCCTGCTATGCACTAGGTGGAATTTTAGCACTTTGCGCTGCACTGCACTAGCTGCTGTACCCGCACAGTATTACACTCACTGCACTGCCATAGAGTGTGGATGCTGGCTGCAGGTATTGTTGGGCGCATGGGTAGCAAACGGTCTGGAGGACCAGGATGCCATCACGTGTCAATTGTTTAAGATTATTTGATGATGGTGAAGATGAAGACTTCCTGCAAGTGTAATGAGAATGCCAAACTGGTACATGATTTAGTACTTCACTCTTGACTTTATTAAAACTGATTGTAAACAGTTTCACCTACACTGTTAGCTTGTTGGCTCTCAAGTCATCTATATTAAGAGCTACCCAGATCTCTTCACTCACGCACTAGCACATTGTTTGCCAAGAGAATTTGATAATCAAATTGATATACTAACGAACAGATACACTGTTAAAATGGATATAAACTCTGAAAAGTGGTCACAGTGTTTTATTATGGATGCTTCTTAAAGCTGTTAGATTGTTGTTATGCATTTTTAAAGGTTTTTAATATTTTCATTAATAAATTATTTACAAAGAAATTGTTAGAATTTTAACCAACCTTATCCTTAGGTACGTGTTATGTATGTTGAAATGTAAAATTCTTTAATGACTTCATATTATCAAGAAAACTATTGATAAATTGCACTTAAATAAGCTTCCAAAGAAAATATATGTCTTTAAAATAAAGTTTTAAAGGCCTAAGGGAGACGGAATAGGAAAATAAGGTACTTATTACAAACAGAACTCATGCAAAATAGAATTCTGTATTTCAGGAAAAATGAGAGGAAAAAATATAAAAAATATTGCAGTCAAATGTTTAAAAGACTTGGACCAAACTGAAAGAATGCTGACCTGGAAATTTCTATTAGAAACATTCACATTTTAAAAAATTGTTGAAGTGCAAAATATTTTTGAGTTTAGGACCTGTGCTCTTAAAAAAATTTGACTAATATTTTTATCTAATTTTGTGAAGTGTTATGTGAAAAAAATAAGTTGGAAAATGCTAATTGATCTTCAGGTGCGTCAGACATGAGTGAAGTGTAATACCTACATATGTAGCTCCCAGCAAAATAGCTATTCCAGGTTTGAATCCTTAGTATGTGATATTCACATGTACTGTTTTTAGATGTAAATTTTAGTCATGTGTGAGAAGTACTTTTTTGGTTCCAGACGAGATGCCTAAAAAAATTGGAGATTCAAGAAGAGATTGAGAATTATGCAATTACTGGCATGCACATCAATAAAATACAACTTCTACCTTATACAAGTTGACGTTGAGTATAGTAAGAGTTGTACATTACCTGTGAATAAAGTTAAGCCAAGAAACACAAGATTTTGAATTTAAGGAAGAAGTGCAACTGAAAATAATACATTAAAAACATTTCACCAAAAATTAGAAAATAAAAAAATTCCGAAAACCTCGTTCTCCTACTACTCAGCACTTACAACCTACTTGGACCGCTTATAACATGGGGATACGAACTACTCCCCGGTAGCACCCTGTAACTCTAGGCACTAGCTGGGTGCAAGGGTTCTTATCTCCAAAGCACATCCGTCCACAGCCAGGTGCTGAGAACTGGTCGCCGGGAGGGGGGAGGCGCTTTTGAACTTACACAGATTACATAATTTCCGTTCAACACCAACCTACCTCGAACTGATAGAATTAATTCCCCTTTCATTCCAACCTTATGAATAATTATTTTTGGACGTGTTAAACGGAACACTTGGAGTAGGGAAACAGTTTTGTGAATTCTCCAACTTGATGGTGTGTATGTTTTTTTTTTTTTTTTGTTTTTTTTTACAGTAACATACATATACACACACAAACAGCATAGCATCAAGTTGGAGAATTCACAAAACTGTGTTTCCCCCAACCAAGTGTTCCATTTAACATGTCAAAAAATATTTATTCATATGGTTGGAGTGAAAGGGGAATTAATTCTAGCAATATGAGTTAGGTTGGTGTTGCACAGAAATGTTGTAATCAGTGAAAGTTGATAAACGCCTCCCCCCACCCCCCTCATCGCAAATATGTTCACCACGCCTGGCTGTGGCTCTTGCACCCTGCTAGCGCCTAGAGTTACGGGGCCCTTCCGACGAGCAAGGTCAGGCCAAAGTTTTGAAGGTAAGTAATTTACCACTAGAAGTATGCTTGTGGATCACATAATTTTTCAGGACTCTTCAGTGTTTTGAGAATTGGACATTGGTGCGGGTTAATCTTGCTAAGTGATTTTTTTCATGAGCCAAGGAACTAGTTTTGCTGTAATGTTAATATCCATTCCAGCGATGGTATAATTGGGCAGGGAATACACCAGCTCTGTTCATAAGCGGCTATGATAGGACACTTGTTGTCGCCCGCTGTGGCAGAGTTGGGGTTTTGGCTTAGTACTCTAGAAAGTCTTACTGCTGGAGATGTGAGATTTAAATTGGCTTTTCATTGCGGGGATATTTTTCCATGTAAGTTTTAACGCGGCCTTGTCCACTAAGTTTGACAAAGTTTGTCCCTGTTTGACAATTTGCTTCTTGTACCAGATTCCCTAGTGGTTCCTTATTAACTTTTTTCCTAAGCCAATATAATTGACATAAGCCAGATTTTTGCATTCGACTTTGCCCATTTGATGTTTACCGTTCTGGCTGTTCTGGTTTGGTCAGCTTTTAAATTGTTATGTATTGTTGGTAAAGTAAACTTTTAGACAGCTTAATTTTTGAATATTTATAATTTACAATACACAAATAATAAATTCCCCGGTGTTAGGAAACACAATCCATGAGAAATAATTTGTAGTCGAGGCAATTTTTAATGTTTCAGAGAGCTCATGTTGCTAGCGCGACATTTTAATGCGCTTGGGCAGATAAGGAAGTGTTTGTGAATATTAGGTACTGGCTAGAAAAAACACGTATTATGTGTTTTAATGCGTAGCGCACTGGTGCCTGGTATCATTTGTGAAAGGTGATCACATAATTTTAAGAGGTTTGTCTTTGTGTAGACGGCCTCACTAATTTTCTTGATTTTCATGATATTTAATGGTCAGATTTTATATGGTAAATGTAAAAAACCACTAGAATTTGGTGCTAGCTTTACAAATTAATATCACCGCCATATTAAGACAACTGGTTGCGTACAAGGTGAAGGCTGAGTGAGGAAAGTATTTAATCTTTATGTATTGTCTTGCTGAACGAATTTAATATTGCTAAATATTGTGTTCACTAACATAGTGATAGTACCTGCAGATTTATTCTAGGTATACATTCTCCTAGCATAATCATCAGCCTTGTTAGCTGGGTGTCCTATATTTAGGGTAAGGGGACGAGGTAAGTTCCATCTCTGCTAGGAACACTGTAGTCGACAAGCCAGTTTTCTTTCCCCGCTCGTTCAACACACATTGCCTCGCATAGGCATCTCAGAAGGCAAGGGGAGAGACCTGTCCAGTTATACGCTACAAATAACTTCTGTGTCTACAATCTGTCGCGTACTACACAGGCACTACATCCCATCTCTCTGCACATATACTTATGTAAAAGGTGATGTGGGGAGGACTACTCAGGGACGATGATCCTTCACCCTCTCTCTTACCCAAGGCGGGGCGAGTTGAGGTGTTGTGCCCAGTGCTAGCAGTCGGTGAACAGTTATCATTAGAGTCGCAGGCCAATGGCCCAAGGGGATCCCTCGCGTGTCCGACGATGTGATGGATGTTGTGATGCTGTCAAATGCACTTACTGACACTGTACAACTGTTTCTGCAGTTGCACAAGTGTAAGGGTGTTGGCCTCCCTTTATATGCATTTTTACATACACTGCATTTACTCTGCCTAGGGGCAGTACCCATGCGGTATTGCAAACACGACCTGAAAACACTGTTTCATACTGCTGCTTTTAGGATGCAGTGGATGATGTGGACTCGACACTCCGGGCCCTGCCAATAGCCCTATGCTGCAAAAATTACCGAGGCTAAGAATGATATAAGGGGAACTTAGTCCCCATGCGTGGGGAAGTAGTGGGTGAAACACTCTGTACTAAAATGAAAATGGAAATGGTTCTGGTTATTTAAGTTTAACGCCAATTGCAGATTAACATGGTAAGCCCTAAATGGTGCATACCAAGGGTGCTCGCAGAGCGAACCTATGATCACACTACCATTCTCTTTGGATGCCAAGCCAAAGATGTTAACATGGCAACAGTTGTGACGCCAATGACCGATGCCGGTGTCAAATTGCTATATGCATGAAATTGACATGTGCCACGTATTACCTTAGGCCGTTCCCACACCAACAGCTATACCACCAGTGATACACCTCCACGCCACATGAAGGCAGCTATGTGCCGTCGAGCCAGCATTCCGCAAGAGCGCATTAGTATACAACAATGCTGTGCGTGAGTTGTAAATGTGTATTTATTTTCATCTTATTTTTTCGTAGCCCTTTTCTTTTTATTTCCTTAGCATTCACGTGTGAAATAGGGACGTGCGACATACCATGTGCAACATATGCAATACCATGCTACCATAAAATGGGCCACCCAAAATCGAATGAAATATTCTTAGGTAATATCCACAAGTAATTTCAGTCTGTATACACAAAATTATTAAATATTAAAATACCTTGCATTGGCCAGTATAAAAGGTCTGTATAATATGGATCTTTTCCAGCATCCAAGTGGTGAGTGCCCACGTTGACCCCCTTCTCCTTAGCCTGTTTCCCCGCAGCACCATGTTTTGTATCGAAGTGTGTGTGCGCGTGCTCTACGAGCGCAAATACAGTGCAGTGTGGCAAGGAACGACAGAGGTGCAAAGCAGAGTGAGTGCGACCAGGTGCGCACAGTGCAGGAATCCAAAAATAGACCCTGTGAAGTTTCTGTTATTTAATTTGTGCAATTAAAGGGCAAGGTAAGTTTACGCAAGAGGACACAACTTATAAAGATGCCTGCCTTCACACCCCTAAAACCCTCAGTGTCTTTGTAATTTTCTGTAATGTTCATTCACGTGTCTTTTATCTCCACATCATTCACACAGTGCAATGTTTTAGTATAACGAATAATATATACAGGGTTAATTTTAGGAGCAATATGTAACAACCGGCACGCATGGTACATGTCCGATATGTAAATGTTGTGTGCAACGAAGTAGTGAAGTGCGGGGTGCCAGCCCGCCAAGTCGGCCGGCATGCCACGCCACGTAGAGAAAGTTAAATAGTCGTTCGTCTTTGCGAGGGGTGTGCTGCGTCAATTCGTGGCTTGTGTTTCGCAGGTTCCGGCAGCCATCGCCATGTTGGACTAATCATTTCACAACAATAGTTATTTTAGCATGCCGAAACCTTTTCGTATTTCAGCTGCCCGAGACTTTACCGCTCCTTGCACATGCCTAGTGCTTGCATCGCCTGGGTGGACTTAAATTGTACATAAGTTATTTCATGTGACCACATGTCTTTTTCGCAGTATTTTCCGAGTTGACGGGTTCATAAGCAGCACCAAATATAAGCTTTTCCCGATAGGAATGTAATCATGTAACTGAATAAATCACAGCATTGACGAGTTACCATGTGGTGTTTATTTCCAGTTCGCCGCAAGGCATTTAAAGTATGAACCTTCTCCCGCCAATTTTTTCAAAGTGTAATATGCTGTGCAAAGGTGATTGAAATAGTCACGAGTCGGTATAATAAGTAACGGTGCTTCGTATGGGCGTGTGGGGAGTCGAGATATCCCAGACAACAAGTGGACTTAGAGGATTTGCCGTGGTCGTCGGCCGAACGAGCGAGTGGCTACTCTCCGACTTCACGATATTGTCTACCCGACAATATCTAGCGCCCTAGGTAATTGTCTCCATCGAGATTCCAAAACTGTATTCACTGCTACTCACCTAACCAATCTCCTTATAGACCAACACCTTGGCACTAGTTGCCAGCCTCCTGCGCATTATACAAATGTCAAAGTGCTTGCCTGAACGTGTGGCATACCTTTATCGCCGTTGTGACTCCTTGACCGTCAAATGTCGCCCAACTTTGTCACAAATCCTCATCTTAAAACCTGAGTAATTTTTCCTACAATTTTCCTGAACCGAAACATTTTTTCAAGATGTTACCAAAATGTTTCCTGCAAGTACCAAAATGTTTCCTGCAAGTTTCCCACATTTTCCCTGGATTTACCCAAAACGAGGGAAAAACTTGTCAACCAGGCGACCTGCATGACACGTGGCAGCGTCTAGATGCACGTAGCTGGCGAGGAAAGTGCGCCAAAACAGCTTAGCGCTGCTATTACTTCAGTACAAAGGGGTAGTGGCGAGGAGGCGCTAACTTGGGACAGCGACATTACATCACAGCAGCGGGACAAAGGACAGGGCGAGTCGAACACACCAACCCACCCTTACGCATGTGTCGTGCCGTGCTGTGAAGAGGGAGAAGGAGAAACAAGAAAAGGGAGGAACATCTGGCCAATCCTCTCCCCCCCCCTCGCTCTCCGCCATGCACCAAGCGGAAAGGCTGAGAGCCTGCTGTCCGTTGACCCCTACCTGCACAGTGCAGGACTGCCACATTCTGGTGATACTTCCACACCATGCTACTGCACTTCCGCGCTCGTGTCGTAGTGTTGTCAAACCATCATGGCTGGCCAGATGCAGTACGGTGCACTGGCACCACTGTGTCTGCAATGTCTGCGTCAAAAACCATTGGACGTGGTAGACAGATACGAAATGGGTCCCGACTTTGCAAGTGCGATCGAAATACCAGCCCGACGAGCAATCGCGGAGAAGAGCAAGTAACAACATTCGGACAGTATTAACGAAATTCAAAATTTACATCAGTTATATTCGTGTGGAATATTGTTATGCACCGGATTGGGAACCACACCGAGCACATCTGCACGGGGTCATATGCACGTGCACCAAGAATGCACGAGTCCTACAGAGTTACACACTACAACCGGATTGCGGTTCATTTGCTACGAGTGCATTGGACAGTTGAAACCAACAGTGATCACTGACATTTCAACCGACTTACTCACGGGCAAAGAGCCCGGTGATTCAGTATACCAAACAGAAGACAGCACGGGAAATAATATGAAAGCAATGCAAATTGATGGAGGTTGCATCACCATGGTAAACATGGTATGTCACGTCGAGAGTGAAGGAACAGACGAAACGGGAGTGCAAGCCGAGGAAGTACACGGCAAGGTCAAGGATGTCTGCAACCACATGTTACCTGCAGATGGGGCCCCCATGACAGCTGTCAATCATCTGGCACTGCATGGCCAGTGCTCGCAACCATTGCCAACCCTAATCCTGTTACCTCTACCACTCCCACCTCTGACACCTTACCTACAGCTATTTTCTGCCTACCAACACCAGTATATTTCCCACATCTTTTACGGCACCGACATCTCTAACATATTTTCCCACCAATAGCTATGGACTGCATCCTGCGTCCAGCTGACAACCAGTGAGGGAACTGCAGCGAGAAGCAAAACAAGACAGAAGCAACCCAGACACCGCCACTAACCCGAAACGAACACCGACACGATTTCAACACCTACTGACATTTACTGGTGTGGCAAGCAAAGACCCTAGCGCTTCCTTAAAGGAGTGCACGTGATGTCTGAAATGCTACTGGGTGAGTGAAACGAGTGGACCAGTTGCATCGGCGGCCAATTTCAAGGAGAAGCAGGGAAGTGGCAGGATTCTGTAAACCACTACGGCATGCAGTAGTAACTCTGGCAGGATCAACAACCTGGTGAAAAACTACCAACGTTCATCACGCAAAAGGCACATCTGATCAAACGATTGCTCCCGTAACTGCCAGATTGCGATGTACTGGAAATCATTGTCGAAACTGCTTTATCGGAGTACAGAGCTGCCCTACTACCTTTCCTAAACAGTAATATGGAGGAAGTTCTCAAGGCTGCTCTGGAACGAAACCGGAACTCATCACGTGATAACGGGACCGCACGATCAAAAGAGGAGTGACAACTCACAACGGGACCGGGCCGACCATCCCACCAAACAGTTCGCGAGCAAACCAGAACGGAACAGTGCACGTGTGTACAGTTAAACATTCCGTGCTGCAGTGATAAGTCGTGTGACAGTATGCACGGGAACACTGGGCAAACGCAAGTGCAGTTTGACAAGAGCCAGCCACCCGCGAACCCGTGTCGCTACTGTCGGCCAGCGCTTGTTTTCCACTGACATAGCGTATGCCCCAACAACTCGCACATGGATACCTACAAAGGGCCCACACCAAGAATGTAGGGAAACGGCCTGTAGGGGCGAAGAAGCCTGATGTTTCCTCCGCCCCGGTCACAACAAAAAAAGGCAAAACACTGCAGCAGGCATTCATTCAGCAGATGAGTGGGTGTCAGGCGAAATTTATTCGCATCCTTGTGAGCATGAACGGTCAACACTATCATGCACTAACTGATACTGCCACGTCACACATCTTTGTGTAGCCTTGTTTCGTTAATCCCAGTAACATAACATGTAGCAATCACATAATTATGCTCGCTACTGGCCAAGTCAGTAACGAAGCATTGGGCCAAGCAACCGTAACTGTAAAAGTCAGGGACCTAGAGACAATAACAAGTGCAATTGTAACTGCAGAGGTTAAGGTATATGTAATATTTGGCATGCCTTGGTTACAGGAACAGAATACCGTTGTAGAACCAGCGGCTAGGAGAATTCATTTCGGCGGAAAAGAGCGGCGCACAGTGTAGACTGTAGAGAGGGCAGTAGCTAGTGATTTAGACCCGGTATCATTAGAGGAATTCGATCATGAGATCCCGCAACATCATCAGGCGGCATTCCAGCGTATACTAAGCGAGAGGAGGGAGGTTTTTGCCCAAACCGACGTGCTCAGAAGAACGACTGTAACCGAACATGAAATTCCGTTAATCCAAGAGGAGCCGATATACCCAGGGCCACGGAATTGCATGCCACATCAAACCAAAATAATTCGTGAGCAAGTTAAAAAGATGCTAGCAGACGGGGTTATCGAGCCGACACGCAGTAAATATAACTCGGCAATCACATTAGCGCCTAAGAAAGACAGGAGTTAGCGTTTCTGAGTGGATTTCCGTCCAATCAACCAAGTCACATGTAATGATCTGCCACCTTATATCAGCATAAAAGACGTGCTTACGACACTCGGCAAGGCAACTGTAATGACGTCACTAGACCACAGAAGTGGATATTGGTAAATTCCTGTCAAACACAAAGACAGGGAGAAAACTGCATTCACGACACCTGATGGGTGGCGATCACATTTGTGTGCAATGCCCTTTGGCCTGAAAGGAGCATACGTTACTTTTTAGTCGATGATGGTTCGTGTGCTGGGCGGGCTTATCGGCGACTTTACGCTAGCGTACCTGGACAATGTGATTATTTGGTCGAGCAGTTGGGAGGAGCACATTCATCATGTCTGCATAGTACAAGAGAGGCTCACGATCAATGGACTTACCTACGCCACGAATAAATGCCATTTGGGTAAAAGAAACTTAGCATTTTTAGGGCACATTGTAGGCGAGGATGGGGACACACTTAATCCAGAACAGTTGAACTTAATAGAGAACCATCCGGCACCACGCACACACAAACAGCTCCGCAAGTTTTTTGGCTTAGTTAATTGATTGAGGGAGTTAATTCAAGATTTCGCAGTTATTACCGCCCCTCTTATGGATCTACTTTCGCCCCAGAAGTGGTTTGTGTGGGGAGACATGGAAGAAAATTATTCCAAGCAGTAAAGAAAAGTTTCCGTTCTTACCCCAAACTAGCATGTTACGAGCCAGGCAAACCCTTTACTTTCAGACGGACGCCAGTCAGGAGGGATTGGGTGCCGTTTAGTATCAATGCGCGGAGGACGACCCGAAGTGAGTCATCGATTTCGCCAGCAAAGATTGGGACAAGTAGAGCGAAGATACAATGTAAACGAATGGAATGCTGGCAGTAGTGTGGGCGGTGAAAAAGTACCGGTCCTACCTGGAATACAAACGTTTCATGTTACGAACAGACGACGGGTGCCTCGTTTGGCTACACGCAATGAAAGAAGCTCGCAGTAAACTCACCCAGTGGGCGTTGCTCCGAAAGTCATATGATTTCACGGTAGAGCACGTCCCTGGGAATGAGAATCAACTGGCAGACACGTTAACCCGCACGCCCAATGCAAGCGTAGTGCTTACAGACGACGCAGAATGGTATGAAGTTCTTCCCCAGCCACACATGAGCTATTGCGAGAGATACAAGTCAACCAAGTACGAGCTGTGGTGATATCCTTATAGACGAACTGTACCGGGAAATAGTCGAGGTGCATGGCAGCTGCGCAGTAGTAAGTGAGAGAAAGGAGAAGTGTGCGAGAGAGATTGTGGAACAATGGTGTGTGATGGAGGGAGGTTGGAAACAACCCGAAATGTCAGACAGAATCTCTTCTCGCCAGGACTCTCGCGCGACGCACTGAAATACGTGCAAAAATGCGTTATGTGCCAAACATTCAAATCATGCAGGACATATGGGGTACAGCAGACACTGCCCTGCCTACCGAAACGACCATTCGAGACCATAAGCCTGGACTTAATGGGTCCATACCCCCAACAGGAAAAGTTTATCCTGGTCGTTACTGACAACTTCTCACGGTGAGTGATAAGCAGTGCAAGAGTTACCAACATCGTACAAGTACTGGAGCGAGAATTTTTCCCCCACTGGGGCTACCCCAAGCAAGTGCTAACGGACAACGGAACACGGTTCATAGGAAGAAATTAGCAAGCAAAGTGCGCCCAGTGGGAAGTGCAACACTTGAAGACTGCTGTCTATCACTCCAGAGCCAACCCCACGGAATGCTGCATCCAGGACCTGAAGTACCAACTACGGCTCCGTGTCGGTGAGGTACACACCATCTGGGCAGACCACCTGCCCGCTGCCCATTTCGTCCTCCACTAGCACGTGAACCCCGCAACAGGCCTGTCACCTCCGGATGTCCTGTTGGGTGAAAATATTAAACTTCTCGGCGAAAGTAACTGCCAATGCAAAAGCACTAGCGGGTATACGGAGGACAGCATGGCAAGACGGGAGAGAAGGAAGCAGAGAGACAGAAAACAGAGAGAGAAGCAGGAAATGTTCGCAGCTGGGTGGGTCCTGATGAGCAACCGGACTCCACCCACGCTCGAACCCGGACAGTTAGTGTACATGAATGCGCATCCGCAGTCAGCAGCCCATCAAAACTTCTGTGCCAGGCTCGCTGCATGATGGACAGGCCCGCACCAGGTTATCAAAAGGCTAGGAACAACCACCTACCTGGTCCACATGGAAAGAAGGATGAGCAAGTATCACCGAGACGCCATACGCCTGTCGCCTAGAGACGTCCGCGGCGACAATGAGGCCAGTGACAAAAATCACCCACGACTGCGCGACACCTTTCAAGTCCTCTGAGCAAGGGAGAGAGGAGGAGAGTGTGGCAGCACCTCTCGCAGGAGGTCCCCCACCAGATGACACCATGTCGCCGATACTGGACAAGGCCACGTCCCCAAGGTGCCAGGACGACATAGGTCCGGATGACGGAAGGCGCATCGAAACAAAGACCGATGCCACCTCAACATCAGCTGGAAACAGCGCACAGCAAGCAAGAGGGGAGATGCACGCACAGCGCAGAGGAGACGCACGAGACCTGGAGGCTCACAACAGCGCCTACGAGTACGAGCTCCAGGGGAGAACAAGCACGGAAGGTGCGTCAGTACCTGCTCCAGGACCACAAGCAATGGGTGCCCAAGGCACGATGTCGCCCAGCGCAGTGGCGCCAGTCAGGGTGTATCTGGCATCCAGCTCCGTAGAGACGACGGCGCAGAGGCTACCAGTGCAACCCAAAAAGATCCGGAACTGCAACCAATTGTGACACCTCTGAGAGAGGGTCCCTCAGGAGACGACGTGACGCCCATCAACGGGACGCCGATCGTCGAGGAGGATAGCACGACAGAAGATGCGACGCCAACACCAGCTGGATAATCATTCGAGGGTGACTCTAACCCCAGTAGTCACTAGTCCGACTAGCTACGGGCAGTGGCGAGGGTGTGGGCATGAGGACAGCAGCAGTGGCAGCGACGACGGAGGATTGTGCGACTCGTACGAGGTCCATCACTCAGCATGCCCACACCGGCCACCTGCAGCCCTTCTCCTTAGCCCGTTTGCCTGCCGCACCAGGTTTTATAACGCAGTGTGTGTGCGCGCTATACGAGCTCAAGTGCAGTGCCTTGTGGCAAGGAACGACGCAGGTGCAGAGCAGAGTGAGCGCGACTATATGCGCACAGTGCAGGAATCCGAAAATAGACACTGTGAAGTTTCTGTTATTTAATTTGTGCAATTAAAGGGCAAGGTAAGTTTACACAAGGGGACACAACGTATAAAGATGCCTGCCTTCGCAGCCCTAAAACCCTCAGTGTTTTCAAAGTGTCTTTTTGTAATTTTCATTCACGTATCTTTCATATCCTCGTCATCCACACAGTGCAATGTTTTAGTATAATGAATAATTTTTACAGGGTTATTATAGGAGCAATATGTAGCAACCGGCACGCATGGTACATGTCCGATATGCAAATGTTGTGTGCAACGAAGTGGTGCAGTGCAGGGTGCCAGTCCGCCAAGCCGGCCGGCATGCCACGCAGAGAAAGTTTAATAGTCGTTCGTCTTTGCGAGGGGTGTGCCGCGTCAATTCGTGGCTTGTGTTTCACAGGCTCGGGCAGCCATCACCATGTTGGACTAATCATTTCACAGCAATAGTTATTTTAGCATACCGGAACCTTTTCGTATTTCAGCTGCTCGAGATTTAGCCCCCCTCCCCTCCCCTTTCCCCTTCTCGGTACTTGCATCGCCTGGGTAGGCTTAAATTGTGCTTAAGTTATTTCATGTCACCATGTGTCTTTTTCGCAGTATTACCCGAGTTGATCGGTTCATAAGCAGCACCAAATGTAAGCTTTTGCTGATGGGAATGTAATCGTGTAACTGAATAAATCGCAGCATTGACGAGTTACCACGTGTGGTTTATTTCCAGTTCGCCGCAAAGAATTGAAGGTACGGGCCTTCTCCCGCCAATTTTCTTAAGTGTAACTTAGTGTGCAAGTATAATTTAAATGGTCACGAGTCAGTATAATAAGTAACAATGCTTCGTATGGGCGTGTGGGGAGCCCAGATATCCTACAATTTAACAATTAAGGGAGTTATTCAGTCAGTATTAATTTTATTCTAGGAGGAGACAACTGCACTTGGGGGATTTTCTGTAGTTGTCGGCCGAACGAGTCAACATCTACTCGCCGACTACACGATGTTGTTAACCTGACAATATCTGGCGCCATGGATAATTATCTCCACCGAAATTCCAAAACTGTATTCACCGCTCCGCACCTAACCAATATCCTTATTGACCAACACCTTGGCACTAGTTGCCAGCCTCCTGCGCATTAGACAAATGTCAAAGGGATTGCCTAAACGTGTGGCAACCTCTATCGCCATTCCGGCACCTTGACCAACGTTACAAGTGTGTGTGTCTGCAAGCCAACAAAATGTAAACATAGTGTACTGCCCACGTGACGAATGCATTTTTAATATAAGTAGTTTTTTAAGTTACGTATATTCAAAGTTATGTATTGTCCTAGTGTGTGTTATTCAAAAGGGAGCATGTAGAAATAATAAACACCCTGCACAGAAAATGCTGTGCATGCCTAGTCAAATAACCCCAAAGGTATTTGTAATAAGGGTAAGTGTTATGTGTTACATTTATTATTTTTCTAAAACTAGGAAATATTCAGGCTATCCATATGCCTCGTACTTGAAGTAAGAATAATTATTATAGTTGAATTCTAGACTCTAGACTTTTATACGTCCTGTGAAGTGGATTATGCGGACTACCCACACGCTCATGCATTACATAGTGCAGCACACATTACACACAAAACAGCTGATAAAAATACATAAAACACTTGCGGGCGGGAAAATTGGCAGGATTGTAACTGCCTATACCCTAAAACGCCTTGCTGCTGCCTAAATGAAAGAACATGTACTCTGTCCAATGTTGCATTTACTTGGCAATTAGTTACGTGTTTCCTGCTGAAACAACTTTACTCTCTTGTGGTGCCGGGCTTAACCTGCCAGCATGGGTGATACAGACAAAATACACTAGGCGATAATAATTAATGTGCTGCTAAAACTTCCCCAGGCGATGTTAACACTGGGGAAGATGAGGGGCGGTATCTCGGGTGGCAAAAGAGAATGGTTCCGATAGATTACAATCTATTGGAAGTTAAAATGATAAGTTCAAAAGATGATGACCGCCCGGGCGTGGGAAAACACAGAACGCGATCGCAAGTAACTGACCCCTCAAGATGCTTGACGCTTACTACTGGGCCCGCGTGCTTCGGTCGCCGATGTTGGCAGGCGAGCGCGTCATGTGACATTACATTCTGGCACACTTTGCATGAGCTCTCGCTTACCTGCTTGCTTGCTCAAATTTAACAGTGATGCATGTCGCTTAGAGTAGTCAATGTTACTTTTGGTGAGCACTAGATCAGGCTCGCTCGGGTACTATGACTGAATCGGCTTTCTACTAGAGACTAGCACTGGTCGAGTAGGCTGACGGCTTGGTACGAAGTCTGCCTTGGGCAGTACCACAATAATTCTTACAACCACTTTAGCCCGTTGAGGCAGGGCTGACATACCAGTTTACTCCCTCACCAATCTCTTGGGTTCCGGTGTAGAGGTAGGCCAGCAGTTGCCTGGGTGGTGCTATTTGATGAGGTGCCGTATGGAGAGGCGAGGTATCTCTGGCTCCAGGCTGTGACTGCACTACTTCCGAAGAACGAGCTGGCTATACCCAACCTGGTGTCACTCCCAGTGACCAAGGTACATACTCTATGGTGTGGCTGTGTTCCACGTCTGGTGTGCAAGGGGGAATACACTGAGTCTTCTCCAGGTGACGGGCAGACTTAGCATGTTCCTGTGGGGTGTCTCCACCAAGTGTTGATGGTTGATTGGTGCCTACTCGCTCAGCAGTTAAGAACTCCTCCTTATCTTCCTTTCTAGTACCATTCCCTATCCCAAATGGCATAGAGGCGATATTGACACTTAACTTGCTTTTCGTCGGTGCAAGCAATCGACGGTATCCCTACTAAGTGTAAAGTCCAACAGCAGTTTGACGGCGCTAACCTTGTGCTCCTATGTCTCCGCGTCTTGATGAAAAAACCTAGAACAATAGGTCATGCGGACCATCTCCCTACTACTGTTAAGATGAGTTCCAGGAACAGTCGGGCACTCTAGTCCCAGGCAAATTCCCCTGCCAGGACCATCGGTGCTCCGGTCAGTGATAAAACCTGAGGTGCCTACCCTGCTCCTGATGGAAGTTTTCCTAGGGGTTGGGGCTCTACCTTTCTATACACCTGGATGCACTTGGCGAATGGCCATCGAAAGTGTTGTGTGTGTTGATGTACAGATACCTTATGGGGATCTGTAGTCCTACACTATGGTTTGTCCGTCTAGAAGCAGAGTTCCTAGTATGAGGCAGGATTTACCTCTAAACAAACTTACTCTCTGAATAGGATGAAATATGGTATTTATTAGAAATAATAAATACTAGTGACTCGTATCTACTACTAAGCAGGGTGAGAACGGAAGTAAGTTGTGCTTAACAGGTGAAGGTGACCTGCTCCTAAACTAACCAATTATAGAATGAACTCGACGGCTATGAAAACAACTCTGATGCAGTTATACTAACCTGGGGTATCTAGAAGAGATCTAATTAAGGGGGCCACTACCAGAAGGACAGTGGTTGTAGTTGCCACTTACCAGCAAGTAGCGGCTGCTGTTGATCCAGGAGGGTCAACAGCGAAAGTGTGGAATGTAGTCGAGCAGGCTTCTGGTGTTGAAGACTTCTGGAAGCAGATGGTGCTTGAAGTCTTCGGGAGCTTCTGGACGAAGTGGTAGAAGCCTTTGGTCGTTAGTGGTGGCAGCCACTGGTGATCGTTGAATAACTGGAAGCTCTTGGAGAGGACAGTGAGGGGCTAAGGTCAGTAGAGAGCCCCAGCACAGAAGTGTTGAGGCGAGCTACTCAAGATTACAACTGGCGTCTTCGGCCGCGCACTTCCTTACATTGTGCGCTCGGCTGGCCCATGCATGGGCTGGAGTGGGAGGCGTGACGTCACTCTGTGACGTCTGCCTTGGAGCGAGCGGGGTGGGAGAACTACCCTTGCCCTCGGCTATATGGCCTCGGGCGCTCGGCGGCACTTATCCTCGGGCAGTTTCGCACTCGTGAAGAATAACATGCTGGGTTTGACCCTTCCTCAGGACACGTATATACCACGGGTAGTATGAGGAAGTTGGGTCTAGTACATCAGGAAAATACTATGTATTCTGCTCTTCTGCGCAGCATTGCCAGATAGGGGAAATCAGAATCTGGCACAATGAGCCTTAAATATCTGGCATTTCCCATACAATTTTGGTATTCCAATAACACAAGGAGTCCACCTCCCTGGGTAAAATTTATTGCAATTGCATTATAGTGTTTAAGTTCCAAATAAATTTGGGTAATTTTAAAACAACAATTTTTTTATGATATACAAATTATATATATATATATATATATATATATATATATATATATATATATATATATATATATATATATATATATATATACACACACACACACACACACACACATTTTAAAGACGCTCAGAGACCGGTATTCATTTCACAAAATGTAATTTTATTTCACTTTAAAAACATTTAGTCACAAACTAAATAATAATAAAACTATTTTTATGGCCATATAATTTTATTTAACACTATGTATTGCTACAAACTATAAGTACAATATAACATAAAATAGTATTATGCAGTCGTGATTTACATTTATGTTTGTTTTAGTTTACAAAATAATTAAAAATAACAGATACTTTAGCTTCATCAGTAAATTTTAGAAAATTTTTGTGACCAATAAAAATCTGGTATATAAGCGTACTAAAATGAGAAAAATCTGATACATGGTATCGAGGCAGAAAATCTGATACAAATCTCAGAATTCTGGCACGTATGGCAACATTGCTTCCACGGGAAACAATCCAGTAGCCATTATGGTCGTGGTTCCTGGTAGATGTAACACGTTAGGATGAGTCGTAGTCGTGTTTGATATATTCATATAAGCAGCACGGTGTAAATTGCCCCCCCCCCCCCTTTTCCCCTAACCCCTTCCCAGTGCGACGGAGGCTCATCCGTCGTGGTTAAAGGTGGAGCAGGGGACAACACTACTAACCCCCCTTTTTTTTTCTTTCTGGAAGGTCTAGAAGGTCTAAGTATGATGGAGTCTCGAAAAAAGATTCAAGTTAGGTAGGCAGACCCCTTAAAGGCGCATTTCCATGGTGCCACAATGCATGCAGCAGCGCATATATTTCTGCGTGCCTTTGCGCATTCCACATGTGAGTATAGAGGCATGCGTCTGGAGTCATGCCTCTCTCTGTTTACACGAAGGGAATCGACGCATGCCTGATATGGCGGCCAAGGGCAATGGGCGTAGGAGCGCAGGAACCGGCCACCGCCATCTTGTTACGTCACCATCCATCATCTTGTATGTCATTTACCTTGAGCTTGACTGTTGAGCCATAACCTTGACCCCGGTGACCTCTGACCCCAAAAACAAAAAACAATCGCAAAAAAAATTCTAAAAAAAGTTATAACGAAAAATTTAATGAAAAAATTGTTTAAAAATAAAAAACCTTTAAAAATTTTATAAAAAATTATTATTAGAGGATTTAATCAAAATCGTTTAAAAATTGTTTCAAAATAGTTTAAAAAAATTTATTTAAAAAAATGTCTTAATTAACAATCCATGAACCCTGGCGGCCATTTCCCCCTTTTTCCCCTCAAATATCCCTTAAAAAATCCTTTAAAAATTTTTTATTAAAAAATAATTTATTTATGTTACTGCCTCTCTCACATCCGTTCGAACACCTGCGTTCGACTAACTTCCACCACTCAAGCCTTGCAATATATTTAAGTGCACAATAACCCCCTCCACCCCGCCAATGATTCTCATTGGCTAACTAGTTACATTCGTACCAGAATGCATGGATAGCTTTTAAACGTACACACAATATTGTTTAGTGTTATACAGCATGCATTGTCTACAACCTGTACAAAGTGCTTCGCTGTTCCTTTTATGCACACATATTATTGTTCTAACTAGATTTGTTGTGCTGTTTTACAGTTACCGAGATCAGAAGAGGAATGGGACATGATAGCACGTGCTTTTAACGACATATGGAATTTCCCACACTGCTTGGGATTGTGGGATGGCAAGCATTTACTACTCCAAAACCCATATAACAGTAGAAGCGAGATCTTTAACTATAAAGGAACTTTCAATATCGTCTTACTAGCAGTTGTTTATGCTCACTATCGGTTTACATACGCACATGTTGGATTCCAAGGTAAATTGTCAGATGGTTCTGTAATACAACAGTGTTCTTTCCATACATTACTGTACAGAAACGAACTCAATTTGTCTCAACCTTCTACATTAGGTACATATGGTGCAGACATTCCGTATGTGTTTGTCGTTGATGATGCCTTCGCATTATCTCCTGACTTCATGAAACCATTCCCAGGCGAACTGAGGAAGGTGATCCCCGAAGAGTATACAACTACAGACTCTCTAGGGCGAGACGCATTGTTGAAAACGTATTTTGAATAATGGCATCTACATTCAGGGTATTTATAAAGCCACTATGTGTAGAACCTACAACTGCGGGGCTCGTTACGTTGGCGTGTGTGTACTTGCCCAATTTTTGAGGCGAAATAAAGAGACACGGAAACGCTATTATCCGCCTGGTTCTCTAGTTTTCGAAAACACTAAAGTAGGTGAAGTTATACAAGGCACGTGGAGACAGATTGTCGCTCACGGATACTGGTATGATTTCCACTCCAAGAACGCCAAGACGACGTGCACAAACTGCGAGTGATATTCGGGATTACTTTGTGGACTACTTCATGAGCGAGGAAGGCAGAGTATCATGGCAAGACCGATATGCGTGACATGTATAAACAACTACGAATGGTCGTTAATGAGGAGGTTATTGCAGGTTGAAACCACTAATCGCAACATAACGTTTAGTTCTTATGTACAATCGTACTGCTCTTATTAAATTTTATTGTTATGCTACAGTTATCATTGTTGATTAAAATAATGTATTATATAGACTTTCGTTTCTAACTCCCGCACGGCAACACTTCTCATACCCTAGTTTTCGTAGTTCTTGTCATTCAGTTTCCACAGCTGTGGAAGACCATGGTAGTCCTCAATAAATGCGACGCATACGTTTCGATTCCATTGCATATTGAAATTAACAAACTATAATCTCTCTTAAAGTTTCATGAAACGACAGACACTGAAGTGGCCACGCACAGAGGTAATTCGACCAGAGACGTACGCCAAGTCACACGTGCAACACACTAGCGATGGGTTGCACGTGTGACTTGGTGTGCGCCTCGCTTTTTCTCGGAAAACGCGCACGCGTCTGCGCATGCGCTACCTTGCGTCTTGAGGCATGCCTCATGACGCACGGAAAAAAGGCACCGTGGAAACCCTGCTTAACTCTGGGTCGCTTAGGATCTGTCTTTGCGGTCCTTGTGTGTGCCGGGCGTAGTGGCAGCCCTAGATCTGTCTCACTCTGGAGTGCTGTTTCTTTCTCTCCTTCTTTGTCTACTCTGCTGATGTGTTTCCTTCTCTGTGGCGTGAGCTTACTGTCCAGGTACATGGTGTACCGGCGTCCTACGACCTTAATCGTGGAAGGCAGGGAGGAAACGAACTGTCAGTTGCTTGCAGTGGTGTATTAGGTTGGAGGAAACCCTACAGTCTTTTATAGGCAACCTATGGGTCTCACCACAAGCACTACAGTTACGTGTGACATAATGAAAGGTTGCCAACCCCAGGCCTTCCGTCACCTGAGGCTAGCTACATATTCAAAACGAATGCCCGTGAATAGTCTTATTCGAAAATACACATTGTACGGAGGTCACCATACATGCTAGTCCTGGTAATCTGAACATGATCACTCAAGAAACTAACTACGATACCTGGAGTCGTGTGAAGCTCTGAGGCTTGTTCCTGAGTTCGTGACCCTCTCAATACAAACGGGCACAATAATAAAGAAAACATACATAGAAGGCATTCAAACGTGAAAGTACACAATACGCACAGAGAAGATATTAGTAAAGAAACATATAAGCAGCATTTCTTCGTGGTTGCTTTATAGTACAGTCAATGAATGCTCAAAAAGGAGGTGTAGACAGAAATGCCGGGACGGCAAGAATTGACTTTTTTTTTTCCGCTTACATCTCGAAAACGGTCAGCTGTAGCGTCAAAATAACTGTATACAAAATTTAAGAGTGTTAAATTTCATACATTAATAATTTTTTTTTTCTTATCTGTTTTAGTTTAGGAGATATACGCTCGTGAAAATCACCAACTTAAAAAAAAAGTGTTTTCCCCACGTTTTTTCATAAATGTTTCCTTTTATCTTCTTTGGCGTTCAATTGAGAAAAAAGTTATCCGATAACGGGTTGTAGGGAATTAAATTTCCTATAAAATGAGTACTATACGGTATTTTATCTTCAACTGACCAAAAGTTAGAGCAATTTGAACATTTTGTGCGAATTCCTAGATATATTACACAAAAACGTGTAATGCAATTTCTCGTTATATAATGGTTATTCCATTAAAAAATACTGTATATCGTGTATTTAGACATATACATAAAAATACATGTGTTTTTACAGTGGTACGTCGCCAAGATGGTGGAAAAATGGGCCGGGGGGAGGGGGATTACCAACAAATTCTGAAAGATAAAATGTCTATGCAGGTATGTTTTTGTCAATAGCTTATCTTAGTCAGTCCTGGCCTTGGAGGCGCACAAAAGGAGACCCATTAGTCACCCTTCTGAAGAACAAAAAAAAAAAAAAAAAAAAAAAAAAATGGGCAAGCAGGGATCTCCCCGCCACCACCAGTCTGCAATACTAGACTCACTGAAAGAAAACCTATATCTCCATATCTGATCTCGTTGCCCAGCAAGTTTTAAGAAGAAGTGGAACAGCTCGATGAAAATGGATCAACAGCGACGTTGTGGATTTTATGAAAGAGTTCATTAATGCTGAATGGTCAGGTGATTGGTCTGCCCATATCAATTGTGTAAAGAGAATTGTACCCTATTTTAATGCATCAAGCCACTTCCTGTATGCAAAATCTAGTCAGCTGTGTGTGTAGGGCATGATGGATCCTTCATCCAAAATGACTGCAGACGAATATCAAATGTGGTTACTTCACAATGCGACTATCAGATCGCTATTGGTCGGGATTGTGGTCAGACATGACCATTTAAACCAAGCTAATGCGATCCTTTAAAACCAATACTGGCCTAACACGTGGCCGAGGCATCTCAGATAGTAATCGGCAAGTGGATAGTGGAGATGAGTGCGACCCATGACATTTGTGCGTCACTGGAAGAGTTCTGTGGCGTTCTCTTCTCCCTCATCTGAGCAACATGTCGCATTACTTGAAACACCTCCGACAATTAGTAAATTAGCAGCGTGGTTCGACAATCATCCCCCCTTCTCTATAATGAGTGAAATCATGTCGATAGCTACAGAAGTTGTGGGCGACTGTACAATCATCAACTGCTAAGAAGCTGCTACAATTGGAAAGCAGGCGATGAGGAAAACAGAATGTATCCCATTTTCGGGTAATACACTGCCATGAAAAGATCGGGCTCTACCTCTGTCATCTGTCACCTCATCAATCAAGATCCAAAATGACACAGTTGCGATAGACCCTTTCTTTCTTTTTCAAAGAATCTCCATCAGTACTAAAACAGACGATGATTTGAGGATGTATTTGGAATACAAGTTTGCGCCATTCCCATTAGCCTTATTCAATGAATGTAGAATGAGAAATACAAAAGAAATCAGGCATGTACACCCTTATGCATACTACCAAAAAGGATTGGAACCCATCAAACTTCGACATTGTAGTTGATGGGGGATTTCTTATGCATAAAGTGATCTGGCCAAGAGGATGCACAGTGTCCACCATTTGCGAGGCCTACACCAAGTACATCAAGAACCACTATCCTGGGAGGAGTTACTGTGTTGTATTTGATGGATACACCAACTCACCCAACAGCACAAAGGCAGCTGAACAGGAGCAATGGTATGAGATGAAGAAGTTATCAGATATAAACTTAACTCTGAATACTGAAATCACTGTCAAACAAGACCACTTTCTCTCCAATGAGCACAATAAAAGCAGGCGGATTACCCAACTCAAATCACAACTCAACGAGAATGGGATTGGAAGTCGACAAGCTCCAGGTGATGCTGAATTAATTGCTACGACAGCCATAGACAAATCCAAACCATTGGACAAATCCACTGTTGCTGTCATTGGAGGAGATGTTGATCTGGCAGTTCTCCTAGTGGCAAAATCTCCACCTGACCGAGACATCTTGTTAGTAAAACCTGGCCCGTGTATATCCCACAAAACAGGTGGAACAAATGGGGATAAAAGACATTCTGTTCCTATACGCATTTACAGATTGCGATACAACCTCAGCAGCATTCAGAAAGAGAGAAGTTGGTTTTATTAGACTGTATCAAAAGAATCGTGACATTCATAAAGACGTGGAAGTTTTTTTTCAAAATCCACGTCAACACACACTCAGGTTGAGGAAGAGGGGAAGAATTGTCTCTTGAGATGGTATGGTATAACAGCTAAGGAGACATCCCTGAACCTCTACCGCTACAAAGCATTTGTGAAGTCAGTAGCAAACATAAAACCCGATATCTCATCACTTCCACCGATCGACGGGGCAGGTAAGCAACACTCCTACGGAACCTACTACCAGGTTCAGTAGTGGTTAGGAGACGAGCTGTCCCCTGAACTGTGGGGGTAGCCACGTACACCAGGCAACCATCTCGCTCCTGTGCATACGGAAGACCCCGTCGTACCAGAGGAAATTTTAAAAACTATTTTCTGGCGGTACACCAAAGACTACAGCAGTGGCAAATATGAGTGCAGGAAAGCATCCCCTAAATAATCCCCTGTTTGTCACAACTGTCACGGGAATCGTCTGAACTGCAAACTAGAAAACGAGGATTACGATGATTAAGAGCTTGAACTCCCTCTCACACTCGTTGAAGAACTGGACGAAAATATGGAAGAAAACATAGCCTCAACCTGGATCCTCCCGCCCTGAAAGAAGCACATTGCTTTCATTTCCTCATTATTATTTCTACTACTCAATATGTATTATTATTAATCATTTTCTTATTAACTTTATTATTATTGTCACATTTATTAATTACGATTCACTTTGTATGCACTTGCATACATTTTTTGTATTCAATTTTGTATTACATATTATTGTATTCAATTTTTTATTTCATTCAATTTCAGTGAATGGTTGAGTTTATTATATAAATACCTTTTCCCCAGGTATTACGGTGTACGTACACCATGTATAGAATTTTTCAATGGAATAACCATTATATAACAGGAAATTGCAGTACACGGTTTTGTGTCATATATATCTAAATTTGCACAAAATTTTCAAATTGCTCTAACTTTTGGTAAGTTGAAGATAAAATATTGTTTAATATACACATGTTATAGGAAATTTAATTCTCTACTGCATGTTTTCTGAGAACCTTTCTTCTCAAATGAACGGCAAAGAAGATAAAAGGAACATTTTATGAAAAAATGGGGGAAAACATTTTTTTTTTAATTTGTGATATTCATAAGCGTATCTCTCCTAAACTAAAACAGAGCCGAAAAAAAATTAATAGGAATATTTTTGTATGAAATTTAATGTTCTTTAATTTTGTACATAGTGCTTTTGATGCTATGGCTGACCATTTTCGAGATATAAGCAAAAAACCAATAAACGGGACCTTCGTCCCCCCTCCCTTTGGCCCTACTCCTATGTTCCAGGACTTTTAGTATGTTTACCTCATAACTAGTCTAAACAAAGTCCTGAAGTCATTTATTGCCGTCCCAACTTTCTTTCTACAACCCCTTCATTGACTGGACTAATAGCAAAGTTCGCGGGAATCATGCAGGATTTTATTTCTTCACATTCTTCACATTTCTTCACTTTAAAAACGTATGGAATATATAAGAGTGTACCTACACAGTAAGTAATTGAAACTGAAAAATTAGCCTAACTTATTCTATCCGATAAGGGAGTCCATTGCTACAATACAACTAACTGTACAATTATGAAGTTGTTCTTCATTTATCACTGGCACAATGGTGTGTGTCTCTAAGTGATAACCTGTATCACTGGCACTTCGGAGAGTGTCTATCAGCTTTACAGTTTTTTTTTTTAAGTGGGCTGTTGGCTACTTAACCCTTGTTGTCGTGATGTTGTGAGATTACCTATACATGTTACTGGCATACTGAGAATATCTAAATCACTGCTCATTCTAGTTTTAAGTGTGTTTATATTACACGTATTTCTCACACATTGGGGTTACTTGGTAACTTATTAGCTGTTACCTAATTAATATCTGTTGGTTCTGAGGGCTAAGTTACAAGCTCCATGAAGTTTTACGTGTTTATTTTGATGAGAGCCTAGCTACAGCTACTCTTTACAAGTTTATCTTCACTGGTTACACACGTTTTATTACCTAATAATTGATGGTGCTAATGTGAGTGTCTGGGAGCGGTAATGCATAGCGCTACTCTCACTGTCTAATAACTGGTATCTATCACTAGGAAACGGCTTTCTTATTTAGCGCTATAACGAGTCCTAAAAATCACTGTGGGGAGGTAGTTTAGTTACAGCTACCCACATAAGTCTCTATTTACGGAGGACTTGCTTACTTGTTGGTGATCTTGTTCTTCGCCGGTCTTCCCCTCTGCCAAAGCTCTGCGTGGACCGGATACGGCCACAGTAAACAGGATGTGGAGCTCCACAGAGACTCCTTGTACCAACCAGGCACTGCAACTGCTTTGGCGACACGAGGGAGCATCACTCTCTGTGGTTTAGCATGTGGTGCTGGGGCATTGCCTTCAGCTACAACTGTTGGTGAGGACAGGTTACATACCCAGGACGGTGAGGCAGTACGAGGAAGTGGCAAGGTAGAGCCCTCCACCTCGACTGCTCTGGTTCCTACCCAGAGTGTAGGTAGTTTCTGGACATCGAAGATCTTGTTGCCCGGATCGGTGGCCAAAGAGCAGGTCCTCCCTTCCACCTCGGCGGCTTTCGTGGTGCCATCAGCTGGTGCAGAAGGCGGGTGTAGGACGTCGGCGTCGATGCTGCTTACCTTAACTATCGTTCCAGTCGTCTCCTGAGCGGGAGCGCTAATGAGCCCCTCGTCCTCAGTGATACTGGGTGACTTTTCTGCGCCCTAACCCAGTCCGAGGGACTGGGTTAGGGCGTCGGCGGTTCTGTCGCTTGCCAGCCCTAGTGAACTGATGATGTCCTGAGCAGGGGCATTGTCGGGCATCTCGTCCTCTCTGGTTCGACACTTGGTTCCGGAGTAGCAGCAGGCTGGGGGAAGGTACGGGTGGTTCTTCTGCCTCCTTCGCCTTTGGGGTTTCGGATCGTTCCGAGATCCTACTACTGCAACGAAGTTTCTGGATAGACTGTTGATCCAATGGGCTGCACCATGAAACTTCACTTATTCCAGGTGATTCCCAATCACGTGTGGTTGTGATCTTGCGGGCGTGATGCCAAACTGCTCTTTGCTGCATCTGTTGCCCGTCTCATTTACTATGTGGCCAAGGAAGTTTAACTCTGTTTTGCCAATGTGGCATTTATGGTTGGCACATTTCAGGCCTGTGGTTCCAAATACATTCTAGTATAAGGGCTAGTTGTTACAAGTGTTCCTCGCAACTGTTCGACCAAACAATTACGTTGTCCAAGTATGCAGCGGCAAACTTGCCAATATATCCATCCAGCATGTGTACCATCATAGCTTGAAAAGTGGCTGGTGCGCATTTCAGGCCAGAAGGCATCGCGCAAATCTGATATTGCCTGCCATCCGGGGTAGTAAATGCGGTTTTGTGGCAGTCAGTGGGTTTGACTGGCACCTGCCAATAGCGTGAATGTAAATCAAATGAAGATATAATTTTAGCGGATCCAAGTAAGCTGAGTGAACTGTTTACATTTATCACTGGTGGTGCGAAACTTTTTGTTATGAAATTAACAGGGCGAAAATCGACAAAATCTCCATGGTTCCTCTTTTCTAGAGGCCAAGGTTATTGCCGAATTATAGTTGCTCTATGAAGGTGCGATAAAACCGTTACTTAACACCTCACTAACCTGCATGTCAATGATGTTCCGATGGTATGGCATGTAGTCTCTGGGTGATGTGAACAGCTGCTCCTCGTTGTTGGTTGGTATAGGGTATTCAGCTATACTGATGCGGTGTAGAGGATCCCCACATAAAAGCACACCCTCGTGCTCGTTCAGAATAGCTTGCATGGCAGTCTTTGCACGCACTCGTCAATGAATGCCCAGAAAGCTTGTGAGCATCTGGAACTTAGCTGGAGTTAGCAATGTGATGGCATATTGGACTAGAGACTGGTATGGTACAAATGGTGAGGATACAGTGGTAGGTTGTTGGGTTAGTAATCGTAGCACAATGGGTGTGGCTGGTGGTAATGGTATTGAATGTCCTGGTCGGTGTGGCTCGTTCACTTCGTGCATTATCACTGTTTGCACTATTTGTAGTGTAGTCATGTCTCTCAAGCCGGTGTGATGAGTCTTACAGATCCGACACTGTTGTGCGGTCCCTCGTGACGGTGTACTCCACTGGTGTTGGGTGGTTGCTACTTGTCTGCCCCAAGGGAGAATCGAACTCACATATTTCCAATAATCGCACTCGCCAGGAATCGAACCGGAAGTGCGTTGCACCAAAAGTGCATGTGCAAAAAACTGCAACCAGAAGTGTATGTGCAAAAATGCACTTTTCGAAAAGTAGGTCACTGCACGTGCAAAATTTTGAAAGCGGCTCAGAAGTGCATCCAAAAGTAGGTCACGAGGTCAAAAATACATCTTAAAAGTAGGTCGGCGAGATAAAAGGTCAAAGTGGTCTCGGAAGACTACGTCCCCCCTACCCACGTGGCTAAATAACCTGGAATTGAATCTTGAATCTTTCGTGTTCCGAACATCACGTTTCAGCACCTGGGGCCGCGGTGGTGTAGTGGCCAGACTACTCGCCACCCACCTAAATGAACTGGTTCGATTCCTGGCGGGATCTCTCCCGGATTTTAGTATATGGGAATAATGCCGGGCGATGCCTCTGGTAGGTGGATTTCCACGGGGATCTCTCATTTCCCCCGTCCTTACAATCCGGCGCTGCTCTATACTCACCTCACTTCACCCTCATTGGCTCTCAAGATTTAGATGTTAAGAGCCGCTCAAATCTCTCGACTCCGCCCATCGACCTGCATTTCTAAACCGAGCTCCTGAAGGTTTCAATAAACAGGAATTGCATATCTCTGATGCACGTAAATTAAAGTGTGCATGCCGTGTACTGTTTGAGATACACTTATCTTTCTCAGTGTGTAGAAATAGATATGCAGTAAACAAACGTGAAGAACTTAAAAGTCGAAAATGGAAACCTACGTCTGAAAAGTTTCCGGCTCGTCGGGAGCTGGTATTGCTACTGGAAACTCAAAAAGTAGAAGGTTAATGTGAATCCATTAAGCTTTCAGTTATATCATGTAAATGATTGGCACCTGGCATACACTTCTAAGAACATGCGTTTGTAATACGTATAAAATGCCGATTTTACTAAAAAATTTAATTTTGTGATGAAACTTTAAGCTGAGTGAATTTTACCTGTCAATGCTTGCGAATTTGTGGTACCCCAACCCCCTTCCTAGGCAGATCTAGTTGGGCATGTTAACTGAACTGGGGGTGGGCAAAAATTTCCAAGCATTGTGATATAAAATTAAAATTCTGCTTAAGTAGACATCAAAATTATACATTTCAACTAAGGAGTAAATATTATTGTAAGGAAATAAATCTCAATAACTCTTATCAGAAATGCGTACATGACAAAATATTTTCATTATATCAATGGTTTGTCGTTACATTGACCCGAAAAGAACTTGTTTCCAGCTGTCCAATCTATTGTTTATTATAAAATAAACGAATATAGATTTATAAATACAAGGAACTAGATTTGCACGGCAGTTGCCATGACTTTTCCGAGTCAAACACAAAGTGGTAGTTAATTGGCTGGCAGTTGTATGCGTGGTGTGCTCGACGACGAAACTCTACACCGTTACACACTCAGGCAAGCAGCTCCCACCGAATACAAATGTGCAATTCCTTCTAGCGCTTCCTTTCAAAGCGAAGGTAATCCGCACTAGGTAAGAATACACAACTCTGCGTCCAGGGGAGAGGACGTAGGTGGCACAAGACGTGATACGTACTAGCGGGACGGGGATATAAGTAAGGATCGGCGGGAGGTAGGATACTACACTGCCGCCAGCTCTCCAGCATGTTGCAGTTCCAGCTCCGGACAGCGCCTGTCGCGATGGTCCTGCTGCTGTCCCTTTGTTCCGCCTGTCTCATCGTCAACTGTCCCAAAGGCGGCAAGCGGTCGCTCGTACACAGCAAGGACATACTCAGACAGGTATGCTTTCTCTCGCAGGATGTATGTCCTCTCTGATCAGCGTAATATTGTTTTTTTTTTTTAGTGTTACCAGACGTCCTCTTTTACTCGGACATGTCCTCTTTTTCAGGCCTTGTAAATTGCCTGGCCGTGTTTTACGAAAAATTCGAGATGTTCTCTTTTCCAAAAAAAGTGAAAGACGGCGAAGCTTTGCTTCTTTGTGGGTTTTTATGTCGTTAAACATATAGTAACGGCGCCAATGAACTTCCTGCAGAAGTGCTAACTTTTTGGACAATATTACATATATATGTTGTCTTTATCAACACTTCTATCTTTTTCCCTGGCTCTTTTATTTTACGTGTCTAAGTTTAGGAGTGCCTAATCTATTCTAAATTCCATCTTTATTTGCGAGGAAATAGAAAACTATAAGAACAAATGCTGTTGTTAAAGAAATAAAATCTAAATACATCTGAACCTGACCTGTGCGAGAGTGACTAACTGTCAATTAGAAAATGTGTGTCTAGTGCTTATGTGCAACTGTGCTTTGTGAGAATACTTATTATTTGTTCGCCTACAAACTAAATGAAATCGACTTGCATATTCGGAGTGAACATGATTATCACTTTGTTTGGTTGCAAAAAATTATTTCGTCTTACTTGGAAGCTAATTGGAACCGATTTTTGGATATAATTTTGTGACATTGTAATACGCAAGTGACATGCGACATAATATACTGATTTTGTATATTACCATTGTAAAATTGTGTGTCCACTATATTCGTATCATTTTCTAGCAAGTGTCCTCTTCTTTAATGCCAGTTACCTGAACGTATCCTCTTTTCGAGTACCACGTATCTGGTAACCCTACGTGTTTGAAATGAGGCCGGGCACGGCGTATGCAGTGAGATCCGCTCTGACAATGCGACTTCCTCACTATAACAACACGACGCGCACTACTGCAATGCGAGCTTGGCACCGCGCCTGATGGTGGGGGACGGCGGCGACGGCTGGCAGTGTTGGGCGTGGCGAGGGCGAGTATGTCCATGCCATGGTGGATATCTCGCGCCTCCGATGTGATGGCGAGCTGGTTTTTGTGCCTAATGAAAGATCTCGTCTAGATCTGTCGATTTAATCCATACAAGCCAAGTTGGAATTCGGTGATCAAATTTGGTTGTATCGGAAGTTGGCAGGTACGACTGGTGATATACATATTCATGGTCATGCTGAACTGTATTATAATCCATAAATTTTTTTGCCGTTATAATCGGTTTTCGTTTTTTTTATTGTTTCTGTTCCTTATTATAATGTTAATTATAATGGTAACATGTCATTAATAGAGATGCAAGGAATTTATTTTTAATGTTATCTTTATGTTGGTATAATGAAACATATATGTTTTAATACATATATCTGGTTCATATACACCCCTGTCAATACGCCCTGCGTCAAACGATATATAAAGGCTGATACACACATATGTGATTGACGACAGTGAAATAATTGTTCGTGAATGGGAACTCATTAGGAAGAATACACCGTTGTGGTGTATTATCGTTGTGATTTGAGATTTGATGTAAGATCCAATATACAGAATGTTCCATGCTGTTTTCGGTCGTTATTTGTGAGTATTGTGACATAATTATTGTTTGTAAATTTGCATTTTTTGTCATTATTGTATTACAAGTAGTCACGTAAAATCCACAGCTTTATCACGGACTCAGCCACACGCCGTCTTTTTGCTGCTTAAGAGCGAAAGTAATAAAACTTCGAGGAGTATATATGTGATTGCGATATTTAAAAAAATGGTTGCGAAAACCAGAGTGGGGGCAATTTTTTTTCTGAGTTGAACAATATTAATTAAGACAACTGCAAGTTGTGTGACTGCATGCCTGTGCGCTTAATAAACACGTTGCGTATGAAGGCGATGTGGCATTTGATCCGCGGGGGAGTGCTATCATTGCTCTTTTCTTCTCCAATCACACAGCATACACTACTGTGATATTTTCAGGGCCAGCGGTATCTGCGTGGATAGTGAATGAACTGGAATGACTTCATAACTCTAAATAACTTCGAACAATTTTGCTGAACTATTCGCTACCAACTAAATCTTACACTCATACGTAGTTCTTCATAAATTAAATTAAATTCAACATAACTAATCAAATGGTAACTTACTGACAGTCAATATCCAGACACTTAGAGTAAGATACTTCTGTTTCAGAAAATCACTTTCGACAGCAAAGTATGCTTGCTTAAATTAGTACATTATTGAGGGTGCGTCATTCTTTTTTTGTTCATAACTCATACTTCAGTTTTTTGTGAACAGACCTTTTCTGTTTCTATGCATACTCTTTCAGTGCAATGCTACTGGCTAGAAGTTCTCCTTCTTCGCAGCGTGGCTCGTCGCAGACTGTAAAGGCTGATTAATAACTATCAGGTCTGTGCGTGTTTGCTCGTATCTGTTTCACGCTATCCCGGCGTTTCGCTTCAGCCAATGAAATGCTGTCTTACTGTTTGAAATGTATGTATCGCTGCTTGCCACTGGACTGCCACAGTCCGTTTAGTAGTCCACAGCATTACAGATATTTTTAATGAAGACCTGGAAAATATGATCAATTATTTCGTCACAGGTTAGAGTTCAATGTGGTGTATGTTTGTATTTATTTCACAGTTGAGCCACAATTTATTTGATTACGCACTGAATAATTCTGATCCCGTAAAAACCCCAGCCTTTAGTAAAGTTGTTTGCAGCCGAGGCATCAATAAATAAAAATGTGGTGGAGAATAGAGTATAGAGTACTGAGCGTTGTGGAGTCTAGCATGAGTCTGGCAAGCCACAGGCCACTGAGCTCGGCGAATTTGTCCTATGTCTAGTTATCGGTTCATGCTACGTGCAAGACGAGGTTTATGCTAAGTGCAAAATGATATTAAAGTTCAGCACACACAATAAAAGTACACCAAGGGCAACTGGCTTATAATAATAAAACGTCTTTATTCCACCTATATCCACACGAAGTCATGTTGATAAACGGATTTTAAGTAAAGTGATTGCAGAAAGTATATTTGCCATCTAAGGCGTTTTCATATTTTTATTTGTAATGCTAGCATACCTGCCATTTTTTTCATTACCAACCTCACGCAAAACTCTGTTTCTGAAATGATAACCAACTGGTTCGGAGCCCATACAGCATTTCTGTGCAAAGATGTTAAGAGAGACGATATTAGTTGTTCTTAAAACGTGCGGACAGGCATGGCTTATAAAGCCATACCTGTCCGCACGTTATAGCTGTCAGCCGCCGCGACAATACAATGACACGAGCAGTGTCATTGTATCAAGTACCAAGTCGGCTACTCGATATTTTCTGCTTCTCCACTGAACGAGTGCCAATAAGAGATATTTCCAAATGTCAGGAACAGGTACCAACTGGTCTTCCTCAATTACTGTTCCTGACAACAGTTATTGAAAATACTCGCCATTTCAACAGATAAGAAGTATGGACGTCACTCTTGTACTGACTTGGCACTCTGAATATCGTAACATTACAAGATGCCTTTTAAGTGTTTTTCCGTTGATTCTTACGCATAAACAACAGAAACCAACTTGAAAGCGCCGTAATATAAGGGCTTGGGAAACTGTATCAAGTTAAAATTAATTACAGATAACTTAATTCAATGGTAGATAAAGATAAAGTAAAAAAATTACCTCAAAGAGGAAATGGAAAGGTTGTGTGTACATTGCATGGTTCTGCAAGCAAAAAAACCCTTTAGTTGAAAGTTTCCGCAGTTTTTATTGCTAATAAAAATAGGGGAAAAGTTTCTTACATACATAAAGCAGACACTGCAGATGGTGATCCTTGAGTTTTGGAAACAAACCTTGTTTCCGTTGTTAGCCCCGTTATCTATCCGCTACCTCTGTATGGCCCATGTGCTCCTGGTAGTTCAGTCGCCGCGACAGCACTGATACCAGCGACTGAACTATCAGGCACACATGAGCCACACAGAGGTAGTGGACCTCGGAACTGTTTATTCATATTGTTGTTACATGGGGCGCCTGAGGAGCGTATCTAAGTTCGTGAGGGGTGGAGGTCTTAATCAAAATTAAAGAACTAAATTTGATTTCTAATTTATTCACACAGTTATTATTTACAGCATTAAATTATGTCTCCAATATTACTATTTTTATTTAACAGTGAGCGTGGTATTTAATGTCTATTTCAACTTTAATTAACTTCCTTCTGAATGTTCCTGTTTTGTTACAGTCAATTAACTCATACTCATCATTAACAAGTGTTCAGTCTGTCTGTTGCCATCATATGTAATGTCTTTCACTCACGCACCTAGTACAAAACTTAGCCTGCCAGCCGCACCCTTCACTGCTTGATACTCGCAGTCACAGATCTCCCTTCCGCTGGTCACTTCTCGCGCCGCTCGTTCTTCTATCGCTCGGAACTCAGCCACTCATCCATTCAACAAAAACTGCCGCTCGGAGGCCTATTACACTTTTATATCGTTCGCCCTGACTGTCTGGAAGATTCGATGCACCCCGAGTCACGCTGAGAGGACGAGGTCCATAATACAGAGCGTTCTTCATAAAAACGCATAAATCCTATCCGCCGAAAGTCAGGAGCGGCGAGCCGACAAAGGGTTATCACGGCAGAATGCCTTCATAACTCAAAATGCAGGTAAGAGTATCGCTCGACTGTCATTCAAACATCCTTTAGTGACTAGCCGGCCGCGATCACATCACTACTCTGGCCTTCTTTTCCACCCGCTCGAGCGGGATACGAAGCAGCGAGCGCGCAACAATAACAACAAATAACTGGGGCTGAAAATCTGGTATTGGAACTGTGTTGCCAGGCAAACACGAGATTATAGGAGGTAAGTGGGTACACAATGTTCGTTTAACTCTGTGCTTGCTGACTGTTTTTAACATAATTGTAACAAATAAGAATAAAATTACCGGTGACAGCAGGTATTAAAACGTATCTTAAAAGTGATTAAACATGATTTGTATACAGTTAGTTTGTAAAGTATTCTTTAGATCAAAACACTAAGGAGAAGAGATGGCCGTCCGCTATATATATATATATATATATATATATATATATATATATATATATATATATATATATATATATATATATATATATATATATATATATATATATATATATATATATATATAATTTTTGCACCTATAACGACTTGTTTTTATGAAGTTCATTGCTAAAATATTAACTGTGTAACAATGACTGTCTCAAAAAATTAAGTTATAAAATTATTGTGAACAATTTGCAAAAGTTAAATGGGATAAGCGGAAAAGGAATTTTATGACTATTGTAACTAAAATATTTGTTGTTCTGTATATATCTGTAATGAATTCAACAGAACGCAAATAAATAAATGATATTCATTTTCACTACCAGCAGCTCAGGCTAGTTCATATGGCCTCAGCTACCTAGTGCTCATGAGCAACACAGAGGTCGCACAAAGGTATTGAGGAACGTGGTAACAGAAAGAATAAGTAGTCTCGATAACAGATATTGGTAACAGTTATCAGTGAAAAGCAGTAACAGGTAGGAGGTGTTCCTGAGAAATGCTAGTATAGCTCATCTCCTCTTATCAGTAGCCGCAATGTTAAAGAAGACAGTCGTCGCCGAGAATGAGTAGCGATATTGTTCACAGGTTGTTGATCGGTGCTTAAGGGTCTCGCCTGCCTGCATTGCTTTTCTCCTTTTCTGCCCGAGAAGCGCGGGAGCTATAAGGGTCACACTGGCACGCTCTACAAGAGCGCCACCGCCTCTACGCGCAGGGCTCTGAACTGGCGTGCAGTGTTCTCCTAGTGCTGCGTCTATGCCTACCTACAGGACTTTAAGCGGCGACCCTATCATTTTATTGATGAAAAGTCTGAAGTAAAGCTCAATACTTGCTCCTAGCGTAGTTTGAATCGTATCCGTCTAGTATGTTTTAATTACAGCAGTCAGAAAACTCCGTTTTAAACTATATTGGATGGCACCAAAATAATATTTACGGCATACGTGGTAGCTAAAGTACCATTCCTTCTTCGCCTGAAGAACAATGTCTTTCCGTAGGTAAACGCATTGGGGTCAAGTTTAATAGTTCCGTAAAAAAAAAAAACAGGGTTTCCAACCCTCTACAAGGCACGCAGTTCGAGCGCCAGGCAAGCGGAACGTGTGAAGATGAGCAGAGGAAGAATGCAAGAGCTAGGGAACCGGGAGAGTCCCGAGAAAACCCGCCCGCCAACGGCGACGTACACCGCATGCGAAGTTCCGGCGTGATGTTGTGCCGCACCAACGGGAATCGAAACCGGGCGTATCGCAAGTTGTGGGCCGGTGTACCCACCGCGTATTGACAAAGAACACGTCATATAGGGGCCCCACGGTGGTTGAGCGGTTAGCCTGCTCGCCTCCCACCAAGGCGATCCGGGCTCAATCCCCGGCTGGGTCACTCCGGATTTCCGCATGTGGGAATTATGCAGGACGATGCCATTGGTCGGAGGGTTTTCTCGGGGATCTCCCGTTTCCCCCGTCCCTTCATTCCGGTGCTGCTCCATACTCGCCTCTCTTCACCCTCATCGGCTCTCAAGACCTCGACTTTAAGAGCCGCCCAAATCTCTTCCCTCATTCACATTAACCCAATGACCACAGTTAGTTACAGTTGACGCCGATAGGTTCTTTTAAATCCGATCAAATGACAAATTCAAATCACACAGTATTATTAATTACTGTAGATGCAAGTAATACTCTGTTATTATGTTCTGATAAAATGTTAAAATTTGCACATTACAGATGGTCATTAAAGTTTTCTATTTTATGCTTTAGCGCCAAAGCCCACGAACCCCACCCCCTCCCCATAGTACTTCCTGATTATATTAAAGAGCATGGTATCCACACCCTCTGTTTCCTGTAGAAGTTCAGTAATGCACGCACAAGTTTTGTCTTATTTCCTGTCGGGAGGCATTTTTACTGTGTCTATGCCAGGTTTTCCCGTCCCAATTCTTAGCTATAGCTTCAGCTACAGAAAATTTACTCATACAGCAGGTCGGGAAGATCAATGTTAAAAGTTAGGCAACCATAAATTTTCGCCACTAGGTAAGCGCTAGTGTCGTATGTGTACCAGATGTTACCTATTTTCTATGTTAAAAAACAGGATGAAAGCAATAGTCATACATCAAATTAAAAATAACTTTGTAACTAAATCAAAATTTCTCTTATTGCTCACATAGCTTAAAATTGTAATTAGAAGTTACCTTTTGGAACACTGCGCACCTAGTGACGAGAATTTTACCTATGCCAAGCTCCCCATAAGAAATTTCTATTTGTTTCTAACTGAGTGGAATAAACGTCAGCTACAGGTACACTCAGGGATTCAAGCGCTACGCTCTCTCTGCCGCGATGCTCGTCTCGTTGCGTGGCTTAGGCACAAGGGACTCAGCCCTGAGACGCACTTATGCTCGGTTGCACCAATATCTTCCCCGATCCGAGATCGAATGATCCTAGATACGAACCAGGAGCCAGCTTGACCTTGGTTCCAATCTAAAAGTGTTGCACCAATGAAATTTCATGATTCTGGATCTCCAACGCGTTGATATTGGCTCCAAAGTGAGAGATCGAGACCAGGTATGAGACAAATTTTGCTATTGGTTCGTAATATATGACGTCATGGAAGTAGGCGTATTTTTCACTATCGTACCACGATGGTGCAACCGGGCATTAGCTCCCGTCGCTACTTCGGACGTACACTTTACACTAAAAGTTAGAGTAGGTTAGGGAAAAAAATCGTTCTATTTCATAACAAATTTGTTTGATCAGTTGGGTTGAGATGTGTGTAGAGTTGCAATTGTCTGTTATGTCAATTCTGAACAAAGTTGTTAACCGTGCTAGCAGTGTGACTGGCGTTGTTGTATTGGTCGCAGTGTGACTCGTATTGTTGTTGTGTTGGTGGCAGTGCCCGCGCTGCGGTCCCGCCAAGCTGGGCCACTGTTACGGGGCTGACATCTGCTGCGGCACGGAGATCGGCTGCCTGCTGGCCACCCCTGACACGGTCGTCTGCCAGAGGGAGCAGATGACCCCTGACCCCTGCACCAGCCCGGCGACGCAAGGCGCCCACTGCGGCGGCAATGGCAGGTGTGCCGCCCCTAGTGTCTGCTGCTCGCCTGGTACATAGTACTCTGTCCTCACTCTTACCAGAGCCGTCAGTCACTCAAGGCAAAGCAGTGGAACGCTTATTTTATTGCCCAGTGCAAATATGCCAATGTCAAAACAAAAAGAAATTGTGTTCACGGGTTGGCACTAATACACGTGGCCAGTTTTCTGTATAACATTTCAATCGTCTAATTCCACCCATTTTAATAAAAATGTGGTCAATATTCACATGTAGAATATGTAAGATTACATCTAAAAATAAACGGCCACTGTGAACTGACAAGTGTCGGTACACAACGCCAAATCGTTGCTAAAACACTTAACTAGTTCACATCATCGACAATGCACAGCCACATGACATGTATTGCTTACATCACCACTAACATCGTAAAAATAAATGAGGATTTTTATAAATCATTGTACTTCAGTCTCTACAATTGAATCAATATAACTATAAAATTATTTTCAATTACGTTGCAAACTATTCATAAAACGATAAGCAGTTTACTTACATTATATCAATCGTTTCAAATAATTTTCCGCTTTTATACTGCCGATATTGAACCGGGCAATTAAACAAAATCGAATCAGAAATAAAATAAGCGTTCAGTTTACTCCCATTCAGTGTCTAGGGTTTGCTCTTCTCCACATTATGTGCAAAATTACCCCATCGGTGGCATGTTTGGTTCTTTACTAAATATGCCATGTATTACAAGCATTCTATACTTGTTCACATAAAAGTACCATGTTTTAGGTTACATTAAACTTACTTACACTTTATGTATCATTTTAATTATAATTAGTATGAATAAAACCCAGAGAATATAAGCCTGCTGGTAATTTCTTGGTAATAAATAGTTATTATGCAGAATATTATTAAACTGAGTACGCACGAATGCGGTGTACTGTCCCTTTGGTGTAATTTTCTAGATTCGGTTAAGCATACATGAGGCGGAGTAATATCGTGGAAGTAGAACTTAAGCAGGACTTCAGAAAAGTTGGAAGCAACGGTGAATGACCTCTAAACCTGCTGCTGTGTCTCTCTCATCGCTAGTTTAACACCAGTACTTGCCGTTATAATACTGGTGCAAACAAACAGCCTATGCCATTCTTCAGTGCTCCGATATTCTTCTTGGGTAATTTGCTCCGATCTATAGGAGAAGGTTCACTTTCGTCTATGCCTTTTAAATATTACAGAGACTTTAAATTGTTGCTGTACAGTTAACTCTAACTATGTTACTCTTGAAAAATATTAGACATTTCTTATGACCATTATATTTGCTCCAAATTCTGCCTACTTGTTGTAGCTGAAGAAATATCGGAGGGATGGTTGAACGATGGAATTACTCACTCTCTTCAAATTTTTCATCGAGCTGATATGGGAATAAATGCAGAGCCTCAAATCGCACAATTTATGCTACAGATGCTGGAATGCACAGGATGACTTAATTAACTGGTACACATGGAGACATAACCGAAAACAAAATTAAAATACGTTATTGCCAAACACATGCCCGGAAATGCAGTAGTTCGCCGCCAAAACACGTCGAATATGCCTCTACAGCGCCTGCCACATGCAACAATCAGAATCCGAGAGTTGTGTTGGTTGCATATACTGCAGGCGATGCAGCAACAACACGCTTCGTGTAAATACACTCGTGACTGTGCATTGAGTGGTAGGACAACAATTCAGATTATATAAAGTGCTTATTCGAGTCCGCAGACATTAAAGCTACTCGTTACAACACAACATAAAATTAAGTGGAGTTGATAGATTTGGGTGGCTCTTAACATCGAGGACTAGAGAAACGATGAAGGTAAAGCGATCTGAGTTTGGAGCGGCACCGGAATATAATAGCGGTGGAAATGGGAGATCCCGAATAAACTCGCCTACCAGTGGTATCATCCGGCACAAATCCCATGTGTGAAAATCCGGGAAATGACCTCGCCAGGAACTGAACACAGGACAATTTTTTGGGAGGCCAGAAGACAAGCCATCACATCACCGCGGCTCCCCATAATTCGACTAAAGTTATTTCGGAAAACTATGAAAAATAATCAGTAGGGGCGGACCGGAATTCGAAACCGGGTTTCCCCGAATGCGAACCGAGATTACCAATGCCAGGAAGCGCCTGCGAGGTCGGCAACCAACACGGTTCTCGTACCCCAATGGTTGATTACAAACAGGCCCTGGACGATGTCTGCAACCAACATGGATGTCGTACCCCAGTGGTTGCCTGCGAAAAGATCCTGCCGATGTCTGCAACAAACACGGTTGTCGTACCACAGTGGTTGCGTATAAACAGATCCTGGACGAAGTCTGCAACCAACACGGTTTTCGTACCCCAAAGGTTGCCTACAAACAGATCCTGGACGAAGTCTGCAACCAACACGGTTTTCGTACCCCAAAGGTTGCCTACAAACAGGTCCTGGACGAAGTCTGCAATCAACACGGTTGTCGTACCTCAGTGGTTGCCTCGGCTGATCTCGGAAACCTTTCGGTCACATCACTCAATGCCTATCTCAAGATGCAGACTAGAAAAAATCCCAGCAGCGTCAATTTGTGAGTAAAATGTGGTTTCCACTGTAAAATTACAGATATTAGTGTCAAAACTTACATTATCTGGGACCTTACTAAAGTGAAATATCTCCACGTGAAACTGATATAAGTAAAAATATATGCTTTAAAATCAGTAAGTTATTTGGTAGCAATAAACTCCCTAAAGTACATAAATTATCTTCGCTAATTTGTGACGAAAAAATTCTTTAAAATGTGCACGTTGTGTACCGCCACTGATTCACTATGATGCAAACCAGGTGGCAGGAGTTCGATCTAAAATGTGTATCAGACATGTGTCTCGGAAGTGAAGAGCGTCGTTATTTACATGTTACAGATTCTTGCACGATCGATCCATCATGTCGCCAGAGACCGTCGCAAGAACTGGCGAACCTATACCGCTACAACATCCGTGGGATCAGCCAGCTCTCTGATGTCGACGACAAATAGAACGACTTGTAGTGTTGCTTTGCAAAGCTGACGACTGCAGAATTGTTGTTTTGCCCTGAAAGCGTAAATAAACACTGTAATATTCTAAACTGCTTGAAGAAGTTAATGTTCACCCGAATGAAGCCAAGTGTTTTTTTTTTTTTTTAACCTAACCCCACCTCCTCAAATAACGAAGTTATATATGTAACAAAAATATAGACTTCTCTCTCTTGCCTCCTCTTCATGATGGCGCGGCAACCGTTGCGCTCGCCTCCCGGGTTCGAATCCCGAGGTTTCGCTTCCACATTTTCACACATGGGAATTGTGCCAGCGCTGCTCTCTATCAGTAGTATAGGAATGAGAGTCTGGCTCAGCACACCTAAACAACCAAAAATGGTCAAAATACTTTAAAAAATAGTCAAAATACTCATTTTCAAGCAACTTTTTTCATATTTTCTAGAAACGTCGTTTTCCACTTCATCTCGCTTCTAAAAAATAAGCAAATTAAAGCCTAAATCAAGCAAATGATCATTTTGTTAAAAATTTTCGTGCCACTTTTGTACTACTTTTAAATCAAGCCAATTTAAGCCAATATCAAGCAGATTTAAGCTAAATTTAAGTCATAATCGAGTTAACTTAAGTCAAAATCAAGCAAAGTTAAATAAAAAATCGAGCAAATTTAAGTCGAAATCGAGTAAATTGGAGCTAAAATCAAGCAAATTTAAGCTAAAATCTAGCCAATTGCCAAAAAATGGTACAAACGTGGTGCAAAATTAAAAAATAATTAAGAAATTCAAAGAAAAATCAGTCAATTTTATTTGGCTCACTTTATTTCACATTTGTGTATGTTTGAAATTTTTTCTTTATCTTAATAAATTACATTCTCTATAAATAACATGGAATAACTGCTCTCTTATAAAAAATTAAATAATAACATATATAAGCATTGTAAAAAGTGCGGCGATGTATTAAACATAGGGAATTTTTCGCATATAAACACACAAAAGATAAGAATTTTAAGACCTATAAAAAATGTTACATTGAATATGCTAGAAGTCATCATCAGTTAAATAAAGAGAAAGTACTATGCAAATGTGGAAAATATGTATATAATGCGTATCTCAAAAAGCACAAAAACACTCAATTACACAATACAGTAGTAGATATTCGAAATGAAATGCGATATGATAATTATGCAACAAATACATGTACAGAATATAATGAGAATACATCTATAAATTCATTTTCTCATTATAAAACTACTAAGAACAAATATACAACAATATGTAAAAAATGTTTTACTGAGAAATATTTACATAACAAGAATTTAAATAGTTAAACAAATTATTAGAAATAATTTAAACACTTTTTTCGACTTCATTCCTTTATATTCTTCATTTTTATATTTTTCGTTGACTTAATAAATTTGTGTTCTTTATAAATACCAATTTAAAATGTCGTAGCCCATTCCAATAAGTGAACTGAGTGAAATGAGAGTGCGGGAGTTGAGAGTTATAGGTAGAGAATCAAAAATTAAATATTATTGCATGCTAAGAAAAGCTGATTTAATTACAACTATTATATCAATAATTTTTAATCAACAAACAAGCAGCAACTTTGCATATTTACTTTTTCCATATGCTAAATGTCAAAGAAATATATGAAGAAGATAAAAAGGAATTAAAATAAATATTTACTTTTTCTAATAATATATTCGTAAACCCTAGAAATAAAAGTAGCCAGTTAACAAATCAAAAAGCATGCATTAATGTGAAAAATGAAGATCAAAAATGTTTTCTTTGGGCAATCCAGTCTGCACTGTTTCCAGTAAACAAAAATTCAGAAAGAGTAACTAAATATAAAAACGAAGGGCTTAATACAGACGAAGTAATAGATACATATGAATTTCCTATTAAAATTGACAATATACCAAAAATAGAAAATCAAATTGATGTCTCTATAAATATATACTCTATTGATGATAAGTTCAAAGTATATCCACTAAAAGTTAAAAAACACAAAAGGAATAAACATAAAAAGTTACGTTATTTCAAGGATGATAAAAATTCACATTACTGTTGGATAAAGGATTCATCAAGGTTGATTTCGGCAGAAAAAATAATCATAACGGTAAAATAAAACTTTCATATGTTATATGTGTCTTCAATTCTCTACATCTCAAGAAAAATTATATAAACATACAGGTGACTGCTCTAAAAAACAATCAGTAAGAATCAGTTTACCTTCGAAAGGTGAAAAAATTGCATTCAAAAACTACAAACATTTAACGAAAGTTCCTTTTACAATAGTAGCAGATTTTGAATCATTACTAAAGAAAATATCAACCGCTAAGCCTAATCCAAAGTAAATAAAGAAATTAAATTTAATCAAAAAATATCCAGTTTTAACAGAGGATGATACTGATAATGACTTTTATACGGATGTACTTAGGGAAAGATATAAACTTACTAATGAACAAATAAATATCATTGATTTAAAGTTGAATGATGAATCATATACAATGAAATATCAGTTATATGAATCTTCTGGTTTTTGTTATTATATTGTATATAGTTATGGAGATTATAAGCAACCTGTTACATATATCTAGGTCCAAATACTCATAAAGTATTTGCACATTCATTAAAAGGGAATTAGAAGATATTGGGGAAATATATTCACAAATTTAAGCGATACATCCACTAACAAAAGAAGAAAAAGTGTTATATAATAAATCTAAAAACTGTGTTGTATGCCAGTGTGAATATACGAATAAAATAAAAAAGTACACTATATACCAAGAAGTAATTGGGCACCCGTGAAGATAGGTAATTCAGTATGTCAGTTGACTTGTGTTTCACGGCCTTCGGTGTAGGACCGCTGGTGTTTGTCGGTGGTAGCATGGACACAGAGGTTTATTGTAACATTCTGGAAAATGAAATGATCCCAACATCGTGGCGTTTTTACGGAATGGGCTCATGTTACTTCCAGGATGACAATGCCAGGTGCCATGTTTCAAGGGCTACTATGCAGTGGTACGCCGACAACAATGTTCGCCGATTGGACTGGCCCGCCCAGAGCCCCGACCTCAACCGTATAGAACATCTTTGGGACGAATTGGATCGCCGGGTGATGGCTCGTCAGGCGCGGCCAAAATCCATTGCTCAACTCATGGAATGGTTGCAAAGGGAATGGTGACGAATCCCCGTGGATGTCCTGCAAACACTCGTAGAGAGCATGCCAGACAGGGTGGCTGCTGTTATAGCCGCAAGAGGTGGCCCTAAGAGATTCTAACGGGGTGACAACCACCGAGCAAACGTTGTGGACAGGTACCCAATTACTTTTAGGTAGATAGTGTACATCATCGCTATCATATAACATAACTGAAAAATTCACTTACCCAGTATGTAATAATTGTAACCTACAATTAATACTACCCTATTTTGTTCCAACTTATTCTCGTAACTTAGTTGGGTATAATGCTCATTTATTTGTTAAAGAGCTAGAGTATAATGAAGGAAAGATAGATTTAATTGCAAATATAGAAGAAAAGTATATTACTTTTGGGAAACAAACAGAAAATTTAAAAACGAGGTTTTAGACACCTATAAATTTATGACTAGTAGTTTAGATAAATTAGCATCTAATTTAACTAAGGAACAAATGAAGCATACACAAAGGCATTTCCCAGAAGATAAAGTAGATTTAGTTATTAGATTATATGGACAGTTGGAAGAAATTCGAAGAACCTGAACTTATACCAAAGAGTGAATTCTACAATAAGCTAAATGAATCTAATATAACTGACGATGACTATGAACATACAAAACTTGCATGGATGCAATTTAAAATGAAGAACCTTTGATATTATCATGACTTATACTTAAAAAGTGATGTTTTACTGTTAGCATTTATATTTGAAAACTTTAGAAATACATGTATCAGTGCATACGGTTTAGACCCAGCGTGCCATTTTACAGCACCAGGATTATCATAGGATACCATGTTAAGAATAACTAAACAACCTTTGGATTTATTACACCACTATGATATGATTTTAATGGTAGAAAAGGGGATTAGAGGTGGAATATCGCAATGTTGTAAACGATACGTTAAAGCAAATAATAAATATTTAGAAGATTTTAATCGTAACCAATATTCCAACAATTTAGCTTATCTTAATGCTAATAATTTTTATGGTTGGGCAATGTCTCATTATTTGCCATACGGAGGTTTCGAATGGATTAACTATCCAGAATTTAAATTAGATTTCTGGCGGGAATATATATTAAATATGAAGGATGATTCAGATGACGGGCACATATTAGAAGTTGATTTAGAATATTCTCAAGAACTGCATAATTCACATAAAGATCTTCCATTTTGTCCAGAAAATAAGGTAGTTCCAGGAACAAATCCGTCTAAATTGTTAACAGTTTTACTTTTGAAACAAAAGTATGTAATACACAATCGTAATTTGAATCAGTGCCTAAACAATGGATTAAAACTTACTAAAATACAAAAAATATTGACGTTTAATCAGCGTGATTGGTTGAAGAAGTATATATAATTATACAGCTATGAGAAATAATGCTAAAAACGACTTTAAAAAATATAAGACTGGTTTCAAATGAAAAAGTTTGTGATAAATTAATATCAAAACCGAACTTAAAAAATTGTACTATATTTAATGCCAATCTTGTAGCTATTCATATGAATAGAATAAACATAAAATTTAATAAGCCTATTTATGTGGGTATGTCAATTTTATACCTATCAAAAGAGTTGATGTATGACTTTCATTATAAAGTGATGAAACCAAAGTATGGAGATAAAGTTGTATTATTCTATCACGATATTGATACATATATTTATGGAAAAAAAAACAAGATTTTTACAAAGACATGAAGACAATGATAGAAAAATTTAACACAAGTGATTATCCAAAGGACAATATCTATAACAGGCATGTCAAACTCAACTTGTGTAGAGGGCCAGTTAGACTGATATATTTAGGTCCAAGATCCGCAGAGCAAAAAAAAAAAACAAGGCACAGGAATTTAAAAACACAAAATAATGTGTTTTTGTCTTGATCGATGAGAAGTTTTGTTTGCCTTCATAAGTGAAAGTAACTGTTCACAGAGATAAGTAGATCCAAACATTGCTAGTATTCCGGCTGCGAACTGGTGCATTTCAGAGCACTGGCTTGGCAAATAAGAATAAAACTTAGGGATCTCAACTTCATCAAACTTGGTTTTTAACACAGTGTCGCGCTGGATCTCAATCAGTTCCATTTGGACATTGCTATCTGCCTTTTGAACATCAAAGGAAAATGGATCACTAAACAAAGGGAAATCGAAATCATTTTCAGACGTTTTGAAATCTTCAAATCTACTTTCGAACGTTTTTATTGGTTCATTTACGTTAGAAGTATACTGACTAAAATCAGAAGCACTTTGGTACTTTCTGAAATCTTGACAGGTAGGAAAATGAATCAAGTTTCCACCATTTAGTTGCCCTTCCCAAAGATGTAGCTTTAATTTAAAAGCCTTGATGTGATCACACATTGAAATTACTAGCTGATCTTTCCCTTGCAGCTTTAAATTTAAGTCATTTAAATGCCCTGTCATAAATGCTAAATCTTGAAGCCAGCTATCGTCACATAGCTGATCAACAGATTCACCTTTCATTTCCAAAAACAGCCTGATCTCCTCACGAAGAAGCCAAAATATTTTCAGAAGATTAAAACAAGAAAGTCAACGAACTTCTGCATGGTATGGCAAGCCCTCAAATTCACTTCCTACGTCCTTAAGCAAACCAGGAAACTGACGTTGATTCAAGCCCCGGGAGAAAATAAAATTTACAACTTTCTTTACATATTTTAAAACGTGCTCCATTTGTACTGTTTTTGAGCAAAGTACTTCCTGATGAATAATACAGTGAATATGATGTAACTTACTTTCAGGAGAGACTTCTTTCTGCTTGGCCAGCAACCTAGCAATGAATCCGTTGCGCTTCCTCTCCGTGGAAGGAGCTCAATCTGTTGCTACACACACTAGTTTTGATAAAGGAAGATTAAACCTTCCAAGAGACGATATACTTCTTCAACGATATCCTCACCAGTTGTGGTATTTTGAAGCGAAACTATTTCCAGTAACTCTTCAATTATATATTTAAGTCTATATCACAGGCGCGGATGAAAACAGATACTTGTGCTTCGCCACTGGCATCTGTACTTTCATTAACTGCAATAGAAAAAGCTACGAAACTTTCAGCTTTTACAGGAAACTGTTCATTCAAATTACGCGCGGTCATCAACTATCTCGGCAATTGTAAGTTTTTCGTGACAAGGAAATGTTTCTGAAACTTTGAACTTTTTCGGGGCAACAATTTCAGTAGTTTTCACGAGACACTGTTTTACAAATTCACTGTCACCATGACATTTACAGTTCTTTGCTATCAGCTCTGCTATCGTATAGTTCGCTCTAAAAGAGGCTTCACCGTCTCCTTTTGAATTATTGAACACAGACTGTTGTTTACCAAGTGCAGTCTTTAAGTCCCGTACTTTATCGTCTCTTGATTTGTCTTGATACTGATCATATTCGTGGCGGTGTGTTTCATAATGGTGTCTTAAATTATACTACTTCGCTACACTAATACTTTGGCTGCAGATCAAACACGTAATTTTACCTCTTCTTTCACAGCAAAAGTAAGCAAGTTTCCATCTTTCTTGGAATACGCGATGTTCATTTTCAATTGTTCGCTTCTTACAATTTGAGTATTCTGAGAGTGATATTTTCCTTTTGAAAGTACTCACAAGAAAAATATAGATGATTATTCTCACCTCACCGCATAAGTTGCACACACACTAAAACACATACCTCCAACAGCTGTAACTGCAAATGGTAAACTAACCTGTACAAATAACTGGTAATAGTGAACGCTTTGTTGATATGGGGGTATCGATTGGGATAGGAAGAGTAAGCAATGAAGACGATTCGATTACTCGCCGCCGGTCTTATTCTTTGAATGTGAAAAGAAAGCGAGAAAAAACTGCCGAGTAGTAGATAAGGGAAGTTGTTTCCGTACACCAGCATCGCATTACTGTCTTCGTTTTAAAATTTAAAATTAAAAAAAAAAAAAAAAACACACAAAACAAATGTTGGTTTAAGATTTCGCAATTCACTTGAACAAACTGTCCTTGCAACAAAAAATCTAAAAGTGGTTCGGGGGCCTCATTATAGAGGCTTAGGGGCCGCATTCGGCCCGCGGGCAGCGTGTTTGACACACCTGATATATAATATGCCTCAAGAAATAAGGTGTTAGGTAAGATAAAAAATGAATGTAATGGTAAAATAATGAAAGCATTTGTTGGTTAAAGATCGAAAATGTATTCATACAAGGTTGGTGATAAAGAAAATTAAAGATCGAAAGGTGTAAAGGAGTGTGTAGTTAGTAAGAGAATTACATTTGACGACTATAAGAAATGTTAGATAATGAGAAAATACAATATAGAACAATGCATTTAATAAGGAACGAAAAGCATGAAACATATACAGTCGAAGTTAATAAAATAGCATTAAGTCCTTGCAATAAAAAAAGGATTATACTATAAAATAAAATAGATAGGTACATTACCATATGGGTTTCAAAATGTATAATTTTAAGGGGAGACATCCTTTATGTATTTTTTAAATATATTAGTATCTTATGGATTCAAAATTTTCGTTCGTTATAAGAGAAGTCGTATGTGTTTTGCATACCAATTATTTCCAAAAGAAAAGTTTTATATTTTAAATGTCTTTAGTTTCTAAAACAATGTCAATATCAGCACCATCAAAATCCATTATATTTCCATTTTCATCTCCAATTTCCAAAACAAAGTGATTAAACAGTTCATTATTAATTTTATTTTAAAAAAATGGGTAAGTAGGTTCATAAATAATAGAATCTCTAAAACCGAACATCGGTTTTTGTGGAAAATTGGCGATTATATCTGTTTCTAAATTGTTAGATTCATCATATTTTATAAACATGCCATATGCCAAGTTACAATGAACATTTATTGTTTTAAATGGGTCAAAATTTGGTAACAATAACCATTTTATTTTTTTTCAATAATCATATTTCTTTCAAAACCAAGAATATTGGATAATCGATCGTCAAATTTAATATCAAACTTACATTTAACCAATATTCTATTTTCAACATTGTCTGATATTAGTTAAATGTTAGTAGTTAAAAATGTTTCAATTGAATTTATAGATTCCTTTAATGATTCTACATTGTATTGACCTTTAGGGATATTTACAACTTTGTTGCTGTCTAATGCATATCCAAGGTAGTGTTATCTCCTCCTTGCATCCCTGCCTTAAAATGTAATTTATTATTGAGTGCTCACCCACATGGTTCACGTATGACCATAAAAACACAATTTGGAACACTCGTAATTCTTTTTATAATTTTCCAAGTGTTTTGTTGTGTATTGTTTTGTTATAAATGCGCAGGTAATGACTTCATGTTCTTAACATAATATACGCTCAAAAATTATTGCAGTTCCGGCAGCCACATTGCCAAGCTCACAGAGCAAATTTCCAACAGCTTGTATATTTAATTTTGCTTTATTTAATAATGCTGTCTTACAGGGTTTTGATATGCAACTTGTTTTTGAAATTTAATTTAAAGTGTATTTGTGTCTTTTGCTTGCCTGTCCCAGCATTAAAGAGTGAAACATATTTTTACAAGACACTTAGCAACAGCTCGAAGACTATTATGAGCCAAGAAATATGTAAAATAATTTCCTGATTATTTTTCTGCCTGCAATTGTTCTTGTATGTGAAGTGTTTGCTTTTTGCATTTTGTAAACATTTACCTCAAGATTCTGGTGGGCAGGTGTCCGTTGCTAATGGTATCTACACGCCACCATCTTTTGTCTGGTCTAGTGGGTCTTCGAGGGCGGATGTGTGCTCCTCCATGCCATGCACCATGGGAACTTCATCAAGTGTTTCTTATCATGCAGGGTGTCAATAGTTTAAGCTTGTAATATACTGGAACCTTTTGTATTTCTTTTGCCCCCACCTTCGGTGTGCCAACCCTCCTCTCCGCCGACTCGCACCCCAGAGAATTTCTTAACATAAATTGCTTTGTGCTGTTAAGCCATTTTTCCTCATAGGCCTCTGGTAGGCCTCATGTGCCAGGCCTGCTTCAGACACGGGAAATCGTATGTTACCACGTATACTCTATCTGGTAATATATCTAGTTTCATTGGAACTCGTGTTTTATTTTATTTTTATTAATTTTCACCTTGGGGAACTGGCCCTATCCACCGAGTGTACCACATGGTCACCGCCCACGTGTTAACAGTGTAAGTTAAAGCCATGACTATCTAATTTGATTTATAAATGATGTGCACTGCGAGGAGATGCCGCCACAAGCTGTCGACCTGTAACGACCCTGAAAAACAAGATCTCGTGCTCCTTCGAGCCTGTAAAGGAGCTGGTGCCCTGGAAATTTCAGCATCTGTATCTGCATCCATCGACGATCCAGAAAGTCTGTAGGGTAATCTGGCATGGTTCGCCCCTCGCAAGCCACAAGCCACGTTATCAATCAATGTTATAGTATTTTTATATTAGGTGTTACAAATGTTGTATGAAAACTAATCAAAGCAATCGATTTATCTTTATGGATGATATAATGAAGTTTCTTCTTTAGTAGGGGACTATTATTTGTTAACTTAAATACTTTATTGTCGATTTAATACTCAAAAAATTATATAATTAAATTAAAAAAGTTGATAGGTGTTGGTGTTTTAATTTCTGAAGGAAAATCTGAAAATAAAAAGAATGGAGAACTATTGACTAACAACATGAGGGTCATAATAGAGGGCCCAAGTGATAGTGGAAAAAACTAATTTTATGATGAATGTTATTTATAAGAAAGGATGGTTATAATTTAATAAATTGTATTTTTGCTCAAAAGTTTAAATCAACCTAAATATATTAAGTTAGAAAATGATTTTGGAGTGTTATCCAAAAAGTTAAACGAAAAAATAGGATACTTTTTAATAATAATCATGAAATGATTCCTTTAGATCAATGTGAAAATGATACTCTAGTTATATTTGACGATGTTATTCTTATCAACAAATATATAATCAGTGAATATTTCACTGGAAGAAGGTATAAAAATATAGATGTATTTGCTCAAACTTATTCGAAAGTGCATAAGCAACTGGTAAGAGATAATACGAATTTTCTGTGTATATTTAAACAAGACGATACTAACTTAAAGCACATTTATAATGATTTTATAGGTGGAGATATGTCTTATGAAAAATTCGAAGATATTTGTGCAAAGTGCTGGGATGGAGTTCATGATTTTATCAGATTATATTTGAGTAGAAAAATGAAAGAAGAGAAGTATAAAAGTAAAATCAAAGACTTTATTATATTTTTTAAAATTTTGCAAAATTCTTATTCTATTCTTAACAGCTGTTGAACGGGTATAAATGGGTGTAAACTACCGTTGAATGGATATAGCTGGCTGTTGAATGTGTGTTGAAATTAAATCTTTTTCATTACCTTTACAGAGCCCTTAAATGGGGCTCTTCGTAAAATCTTCAAAACGTAATTTATCTTCATCATAAACATGCTTTTGAATGGTTGAAATTACATCTTTCTAAAAAATAATATTGAAATTAATTTTTTCAATTTTAAAAATACAAATATAACTAATGATTACAGGGTGAGCAATTATCCATCCCTTTAAATATGCAGCTTACATCTTTACAGAGCTATGAAATGGGGCTCTTTGTGTTAGACCCCCCAATTCAGGGTGGGTGTATCCCAAATAGCCAAGGCACCAACATTTTGGCGATCTAGAATTATAAACAAATCATCTCCAGCAGAACTGTAAAGATCTGCTACATTTAAGTTCTAGGGGCAATATTTTACTGCCCCTAGGAGAGGTGGTATTTTATCGCATACCTACGAATCGAGTCTCTTTTTTGATGATTCGTTAAATCTTTTGAATATAAATGAAGGTTACCATAGTCATTCTAGCTACCATAAGAATATATTCAGCACTATCCATAAAAGAGAATCAGACAGAACGTGTTGTCAATTTTTTTAAAATGAATATGGATATTTAGAATGCAGTCAAATTTCAATTCAAATATTGATAGTGAAAAGTTTGAAAATTCTTTAAGAACATTTCAAGAATATCATAACATTTCTTCAATGGATGGCAAACTCAAATAAAGAAATCATTTATTCAATTAATGAACCAAGATGTGGTATTAAGGATGATATATTAGGTAGCTATTTATCAACCACAAATTGTATTTAAAATATGTTAAAATGGCATTTTGCATTTGCAAATAATTCAATTAAAAATTTTATTAAAAGAGGCTTTTAACATTAGGCAAAAGCAAACAAATTTGAAATTTGTTTATGACGTGAAATTTCCAGACACACTTATATCTTACAAACAAAGTCAACATAAAAATCAGAGATTAGCTGGATTTTGTTCGAATAAATTATTTCCACATGTTAGTGAACTAGCTCATGCATTTCTTCGGAATCAGCAAAATAGTCTTGTTCAAATTAAAATCAATAAGCAGGAATATTGTTATAATGATGGGAAAAACACTCCTAAAAATAAAGTTAATTTACTGACAGTTTCGATCCATAGAATTGGTCATGCAATAGGTATTCAACATTCAAATTATAAAAATGCAATAATGTATCCATTTCTTAATAATGATTTGTTTAATTTGCAGCCAGATGACATTCAAAACTTTTATCGACCACCCCCAAAAAATAATTTTCATGATAATGAATCAATATACAAAAATATACTTAATTGTTGATAGTGATTAGTATATTCTTTACAATAAAAATGTTTCGATAAAAAGTTAGAATGACAACAAAATATCACTAAGTCATTTTTGATAACAGAATAGTTGAAGTTTTCACCAAGTGATTTCAATATTTTTTTTTATACACCAAAGACCTTTGGGTGAGTTAATCGTCTTTGTTGATGGCGAAATTTATATACCTGATTATCCTAGTTATAATCTTATTAACGGATATCCAAAAGTATTTTATTTTTTGTTTGTTTGGAATAAGTGATGAATATAAAATAAATTCTGTTTTAAATTCATATTTAGGAACACTTTTATCTTCTATGAAAAGATGTATTATGCTGAAATATATGAATATCTTTTCCAGATAAAAGAGAATGGTCTAATTAGGGATAAATTTCCTCATTTACCGAATACGATAGTCAGCCTTTTGATATGCAAATGGTTTACTGTGTTTCTTTACTAATGAAACTTTCAACGAATATAATGAATTTACAAAGAAATTGACTAGAGTTGGTAAAAATAACATTTCCTTTTTTTGTTAAAGTGTGAATCATATAACAAAATTATAAATAAAGTGAAAGATATTCTTAATTATTTAGAAACTTTAACCCTTTAATAAAGATAGTAGATTTCTTCAATACCTGAAACGGGTCTCTTTATAAAAACAGAATAATATTTAAAATTCAAAAAAGAACTGTTTTATTAATCCAAGAGTTGAGAATTATCAGAACATAACCATTTAACATAAATTGTATTACCTTTAGTTTTAAAATCTTTTTCAACTAAATATTCATCGGGGTAGTTAGTTTTCATAATTTCATGTTCATATTCATAGAAATTACCTTTTATTTCTTTTCCTTTGATATATTTCAAATTGTAAGTAGGTACATCATAATTTAAAATGTTAATAATAGTAAATAATTCTGTTGTCCAGTTAGGAGTATGACCTTTATTAAAAATTCGTTTTAGTTTGCTAACACGACAACGTCACTGACTGTATTTCGGTTTAGTAAACATATTCGCAAAATGTGATTGCTTTAAATTTTTTTTTTTTTTCATTTTTCTTATTAATTTCAATGGGTTTCATATCGATTGTTCTGTTTTGTATTGTCGTATTCTTTCATTAAATCCTCCAATATATTTACCCACTTATAATTACCATTCAAAGCAAAATTCATCCAAATTTTATTTTCAGTTCACTGAATGTAGAATAATGATTGATGTTATATTTTTGCATACACTCTTTAAATGCTTTATTATGAAATTCAGAGCCATTATCACACTGTATATTATTTGGTTTTCTTTTCATCAATATAAATTCTAAACCATTCACTACATTTTCAGATGTTTTATATTTAATAGGAATATATATGCATACTTTGAAAAAATATGGATAATTGTCATAATATACTTATATTCATTATTTATATGTGATATACCTTTTTAACTTCCAGTATCCATCTCAACAAGATCAATTTGCCAGAAATCATCAATTCCATACAATATTTATTTTCTTCTGGGAAAATTCTTTCTTGCAGGTTTATATAATTCATTGATTATTCCTTCTCTTACCTCAAGCAATTTTTTTAAGAATGTCGAATTATTAGATTTACATATCGAACATTTACTTTTCTGAACTAATTGACCATTTGTTGCATTGTCAAATTTTAAATAATTTTTAGTAACCTTCTTACACTTCAAGCACCAATTGTTTTCCATTTAATAGTACAAATATATATATTTATTCTTTATATTTCACAAATATTCATATTGTAGTCATCAATCCATCATCATATTTAGATTTTTTTAATTTTAGAAGTTAAAACTTCTCGTCTGATATTTTTTTAGATGCTTTAATAACAGTCACAGTATCATCAGGTAAATTGAAATTAGCAGTAATTTTTTATAAACAGTAAAATCCATCAAAAAAGAATATAGAATTAGATTATTATTTAAGTGAAAAATATTATTAATTTTTATTCCACTTCATAGGTAAATAAAATATATGAGATTTTTCTTCCTTGCATTTTTCAACTTTCGAGTTAACAAGTGTATCACAATAATTCAAAACTGATTGGTTTATATTGTGCAATTTATCAGCAATTTCGTCATCATAAAATATTTTATTGACTGCATCTTTTCCATTATAGGGTCAGCAAAATGATTAATTGTGCGATTTTGAAGAGAACTATAATCTTTTGTACAAACAAAAACATTACTTATTTGATGATGTAAAGCAGAAACAATAGTATTGTATCTTGAATCTACATCTGTTTATAAGCATAAGCATTAGCATCAAAGTTTTTATTTAAAGTTTTTATTAATGGTTTCCCAAATATATCCGTCATTTAATAACAATGAAATTATATCATAAAACCTAAGTACTCTCGAAAAAAAAGTCATAATACAATTAAACATAGATGTTCACAGATAACGGAATTAAAATTCTGAACTCGATTATCATTGTAATAAACATTTCTCTTTTTGAAGTAATTAATTAAGTTACTAGGAATATTACCTCCAAAAGAATCAAAGTAGTAAACATCATTATTTTCTTTAAAATAACAATCCAGTGAGTGCCAGGATTTGATAAGATGTCAAAATTAACCACAGTACATTCATTTTTGTACGTTCTATTTGGTAATTCATCAATCATATAAACATTTCTGAAATGCTTAATTTTTATTATTTTTACATAATTTTCAATATCAAAATTAGGTAATTGTGATAAACTCAAATTTTTTGGTTTCCCCCTCTTTGTAACTAAACCATTTCCTGGTTTATTTTCCATTGCAAAATTATATCTTTGTTGCTGTTCTAAGTTTTTTTCTCGTTTGTTCAACTGAATTGTAAATTGCACTAGCTCCTCTGGCTAAAGCTCCAAGTGCACCTAAAATTGGAATTAAAATTTATAGAAATCCTCCATGATGTAAACCACTTCCAGATTTTTCTTTAAGTATCTTTTTGATTGTTGGTAGTGGCAAAGTTAATTTGAAACCTTTGCCTTCTTTCAATTTTTAATTTTTTCTCAAGCTGATCTTTTATTTAAAATGCGTCTATACCCCAATTCTTTGAGCTGATCTATGGGTATATCGAAAGTTGTGTTAGTTATCTTCATTTATAAAGGGAAAAAATATTAATTAATCAATTTTATTGCCTCAGCCTAATTTTCTATTTGTAAACATGGTTTAAGCAACGTTGGCAGAAGCTATTTTTTCACAGATTGGAGTATCTTTATCTAACATAATCTCCTTAGCTCATTTTTGTAAAATTTGGCAGCAGCATGTTTAGATTCTAAATCTTTATGGTCTCTGTAAGCAATGTCATGATGTTTGCAGGCTTCATATAATTTATTTATTCCTCTGTCACCTCTTTCCAGTCTTTCATTTAATTATGTATATATGGTCCACAATAATTATACCCAGCAAATGCATTTCAGGCGGATTTAAGTTGTTTAGTGCTCAATTTATTATTCATCTACCATGATGTTCAGAATTCCAAAACGAATGGGGAATTACATTTAAAACCCTTGTAAGATATGAAATACCTTTGGTATTATTAATAACAAATTCAGAAAATGTATTGTTAAACATATTCATTATGTTTACTTTTTCATTGTAGTAACTGTTATTTCCTGCATTTTCTTCGCCATGAATAACTAACAACCTGTCAATCCATTTCCTTACATCATCCATCCAAATGTATTGTTTTGGTAAATTGTTGTATTTTTTTTTATAACTTCTCCAGATCTAAGAGTTCTTGGAGAAATCATTCTTTCAGGTGTGTTTGACTCTGATCTTGAATGTGATTCTTTTATATGCTGATCATAAATTGGTATAATTATATTTATGTACTTCCAACTTCTATTCGAGTTTATTTGCTTATTAGGATTATATTCTTGGAATGCGACTTTGGTTGATGAAACGATTTCTGCGTAATTTTCGGTCATTATCAGTGAATTTACCTTCAAGATCTGATTGTTTATTTTTTGTTGGCAAATTTGAAAGCCCTTCTGTTAATTTATATCCTTTATTGTTAACAAATAGTTTATCATCATTTATCACTACTTTTGTATCCCCAATGTAAAAATTATGCCCATCTCCTTGCAAACCATATTGTGTTTTAATAACATTAAGTCTTCCAGATATTTACTTTCCGAGAATTGTAGTATAATCTTTTAAGGGTATGTTTCCCATTTGCTCTTCCAAATTAGGAGATTTATGTTCTGGAGATAATTTTCTTTCAAATGATATTTCTTCTGGTGTTGATGGATGATCTAAATTCTTGCTGCGGGAACTAATGTCGTTATTAAATTTTATTTTCTTCACTTACTTGTGCAACTTTTTTACCAATATGTTGTAATTCGTGAATTAAATGTAGATCTTTTCCCTTATTTCTTTCATAATCCACTTCATGATTCTTTTTAAAATTTATGTATTTTTCAATGATTTATTTAACTCGAGAAACTCCTTTGATGAATCTTTCATTTATATATGTATTTTTTTCTTATAAAGGAGTTATAAAAGTACTGAGAGTTTTGAAAGGCAAACTTTTCTTCCAACGGATCAAACTAGGGGGCATTTAAATGTTTACAATAATAGAATTGGATTTGATATTCCTATAGGCGATGGATTTTCTTTCCCAACTGGAGCTTATGTTTTTAAACAAAGATTACTAAAGAAAGATCAAGTAGGAGATGAAGCAAAATATGATAAATTAGAAAATATTGATGTGTGTGCTAACTTTTTTCCTTTTCAGCTTTCTAGAGTAGAAATCTCAAAACATGGAAATGTTATTGAGGTTATTGATAATCCTGTAACCACTTCAGCAATAATGAATGCTTTGTTAAGATCACCAGGTGAACAAGATTATTTAGAGTTTACTGGTATTGATAACAAATACCGAGTAAAATCTGTTAATAGTGATAATAACAAATGAAATAATCTATACTCCGAGATATCTGTTTGGTTTTATCAGAGATAATTACCGGAAAGGTGGTTATAAAATTACTCTTTTTTTTTCTCGCAATCCGTCTCATAACAACTGTTTATATGTTTATCAAACTAAGACAACAGATGGTCAATTCGAAAGAGGTCGTGCTGATTTGGGTAAGATTGTAATTCAAAAATTAAAAATTATGTGGCCTATTGTTGAATACGAATCTAACACACGTCATTGCAATTAAATAAAATATATACAAACACCCTAAGATGCCTATTAGTTTTCATTATTGGCAAATTTTTAGAAAAAGAAGTTCCTGCTGGATCAACTGTTTTTAATTTTGATATAAAATATCAGTTTAATAATTTACAATTTTACATGCCTGATTTTGTCATTGTAGGTTTTCTAACTAATAGAAGAAATCGTGCTGAACAGTATGTTCATACTTCTATGTTTTACCACTGTAATGTAAGAAATATTTATGTTAAGAATGGAAGAAATGAAATTTTTCCAAAAAGAAAATTGGAATCTAGATATTGAATATGGTCTTTGCTTTAAAATGTTTCTTGCTTATAATGATTTTATAAATTCAAAATTAGAACTATATATATATAATGAACTTTACTATAAACCATCTGTCAACATTCATTGAGATATCAATTTTTATTCACTTTGGGGGCGAAGACCATTATTTGTTATTGATTGTTTATATAAAAAAACTGTAGTTAATGATAAAACTAACATAAGAATTAGTATGGACTTTGATAAAGCTATTGAAGCAGGAACAATTTGTAATTTTGGTCTAATTAGTCAAAGGAGTCAAACTTATTATTATTTGAAAGAAAGCATTACTTAAAATGTATAAGTTTTTTAAATTGATAAATGGAGGAAGGAAACGATTTTACGGAAACAACAAAATGTTTCGATAGTTTAATACAACTTTTTAGATGTATAGTTAAGTCGTTTAATTGAATAGAGAAATTATTTTGTTAAACCTAAATGAGATTTTTCTCCTAGTGCCAATTTTATTTGTGCCAATTTTATTTGGATCAATATATTTTTCATTTGTGTGTGTTTGGCATTTTTCTTTATCTTAAAATTCTTTTTATTTTTAATGAAATGTAATCGCTGCTCAACAAGTTAAACAATTCATGTGAATTCACTAAACTACAAGACCTCGAAAATAATAAAAAGTATGCCTCTGCGTAATTTCAATTTAATGAATCTAAGATTGGTAAAAAAAAATTTAAAAAAGTATTCTAGATGGTAAGTATATAAATACATCACCAGATCGTTATGGAAATATATTTGATAAAAATAGTTTGAAATTAATAAATGACAAACCTTTTTTATTACATATAAAGGCTTAAAAGAAATGAAAGATGGAAAATTTATGCATTATAGAGAATTCTCTCAAAATGTATTAACTGTATGATTTTTCTTTGAATTCTTTTTTTTTATTATTATTATTCGCGCCACTTTTGTACTACTTACTGGCAATTTGCTTGATTTCAGCTTACATTTACTCGATTTCCACCTAAATTTTCTTGATTTTTAACTTAACTTTGCTTGATTTTGACTTAAATTTACTCGAATTTAAATTAAATTTGCTTGATTTTGGCTAAAATTTGCTTTATTTTAGCTTAAATTTGCTTGTTTTTGAGAAGCGTGTGAAGCGGAAAATTATGTTTCTAGAAAATATGAAAATGTTGCTTGAAAACTAGTATTTTGACCATTTTTTGGTTGTTTAGAGAGCTGAGCCAGAACTCTCATTCCTATACTACTTGTATCACCTTGTGTCATCTTCATTGGCTCTCAAGACCTTGTTGTTATGAGCCACCCGAACAATTCTCCCCTCCCTTGCTCTCTTTCCACAAGGAAGGTAAGAAATATCCATCCGTCCATCCGGCTTAATCGTGAGATAACCGCTCCACCACATTTCAAACTCCCCGCCTTGCTGTAGTTCACCTCCTGGCCACAAGGATCTCTGTTTGCCAATCACCGCTCAACAGACTACAGCGCAGTGTACCACCAATCACCGCCTGAATAAGTTGGTCTAGCCAACGAAAAGTCGCAGCCGTACTTCCACGTGGAAACTGTGTTCATCCGACTTTGTGCACGTGTGCGTACGTCTATCCAAGAGTAGCGCCCTGTGAGCATAGTGTATTCCCAGTTTTTGCACACTTTTTGAATTAAGCCTTTGAAAATCACAGGCACTTTTAGTTATTTTCTTTATATTCCATGTATCGCAAGTGTTTTACACTTCTGTTAACATAAAAGTACTATTTTCAATTAAATCGAACTTTTACTTACCTATGTGCTATCTATAAATTATAATTCTCTTTTATAATTAATATGAATAAAAACAGGCAGAAAAAAGGTGTGTTTGTAATACCTAGTAAGAAACAATTATTATGCAAAATATTATTACGACCTAGTGCATACAAATTTGGTGCATTGTCCTCTGGTGTAATTTTCTACACTTATTTAAGCTTAGTTTGCACGGGGCGGTGGAATGTCCTGGAAGTAGAACTTTAACAGGGCTTCAGAAAAATTATTTGAAGTAACCATGAATTGATTATGCTAGTATTTTCTGCCTCGTTTTTACAGTGTAATTAGTCGCCAGCGGTCAATTGTTGTCATATCTTATAGTTTACCATTCTTCCAGTTTATAGCTGGTAACTGGGATCAGTGCCCATCATCTTGGATTTACGTAATTTTTCGCTCTAAATTGCATCACAGATTTTGAATTTTATTTTGGGTGTCGACAAATCATGCGGTATTGTTCTGCACGTGTTATACAACATGCATTGCTTGACGAGTCTTGCTAGTATAGTTTCAATAAAGGCCCGCAATAAAAATTTATTTATTTCTCGCCAGCAGTCACAAGTCAAATATTACTACAGGCTGTAGAGATGAAATAATTTGATAATGTTGAAATAGCTATTATTTATGACATGTTCGAAAAATTTCGCTAAACATTATCAAATGGAAATTATGGCGAAAATAGTGAAAACCCAAGATGGCAAGGACTGCTCGCTCTTAAAGAAACATCAAAAATTTTACAGACAATACATGCTAGCAATTATATACTTGCATTACACCAGAAACTATCATACGACTTGGCAAATATTGTAAAGTTACTTTTTTTTTTCTGTTGCATTTATTACAGAAAATGTATAAAGAACTGCTTCTGAGGAAGGAAATCTGAATTGTTTTACTGCTCACTGGTACCCTATAATTTCTATTCTTCTCAGCCACACTAAATATTCACATTACCTTGTGGCAGTAAAGAGAATTATTGACGACTTTAGGTAGAGATTCTGTTGACCTAGTTTGTTGTAAACAACCATATGTTTTCACAAAATGAAACACGATCAAGCTCTGCATACACTAGTATATGCCTACCTACGCAAGTGGTAAAATAATGCCGAAAACGATTCTAAAGGTGTTTATTATTTCACTCCACACAAAGTTTCTAGAATAATGTTATTCAATGACTATATGAAAACAAGCTGCTTTAGCTTTACTCAAGTATACCAGTGATGCCAAACAATGCAATACTTTATTTTGGTACAAGGATAGCAATATGGCAAACTCAGGATAAAGATAAATTGCTCTCATTAAAGGTACAAATAATATAGTAATCTAGTCAAAAATATGGTGTGGTGGGCAGAGCTACAGGAGGTTACATCACAAAATTATAGTATCTATGCTTACTTTATTAAAAAGTTGATGGTATTTACGTTGGTCAGAAGTACTATATACATGCCGTATTAATGGTACGTTATTTACAGTATAAACCTCATTTCAACACACACAGTTGTTGCAGGCTACAAAGTTGGTATAACTTGGAGATAGCATTTAGAAAAATTTTCAGCTGTGCAGGACCTGCATGTTTTCCATATTAATTATGAAATAAGAGTAAAAATTGACATTTATGAGCAGGTGATGACCTCAAGAACATGTACCCTACTGATGCACAACCTATTGTCATCATATTCTATACAGTTTGACGTGGCTTGACTGGACGATATGGGGTTTATTGGGATTTACAAAGGCGGTGAACATAATTTGGAAAAGGTGTTAGGAATTGTATTCCCGGTAGGCGCCGGACATCGCTGTGGCGACGTCATTGATGCTGTTGCGGTAGAGCTGAGTCCTCGTAACCTCTGGGTGCTGCGGGCCGATCACCTGGACCACATTCCCACATAGATCTTGCAGTAGTTCACCTGCTGGGAAGGCCTTGTGTTTCCTAAACGAGGGACTCTTCGGGTGGCCCAATCACCGCTTGGTATTGCAAATTAGTATGACGTTGACGTAATCAAAGCAGAACTCCCTACGCGTGAATTGTCAGGGCCAAACCACACGCCCATAAATGCTACTCGCTGTACTTTAGTTAGGTTGCAGAACACATACAAATCAATATTTACCATTAAAAATTCACAGACACTTGCATCAGGAAATGGTGGGTTTTAAGGGGCCTGTGCCCTGAAATACCTTGAGGCAATCGAATAAACGCAGTCATCAGTTCACGCGGTTTATTACAAACATGAACATTCCCTCCAGGGGAATAGCTGATACACTTGCTCGCTTTGAACCTGCGGCGAAGGTTATACAGTACAAAAAGAAGCCCTAGACTTACACAAAGGTTACTTGTGCTGATTACGTTAAAAACTCCCCAGAAGATGCAATTCCTGAGGAGGCGAGAGGGAGTGTCCCGGACGGCTAAAATGAAAAAGGTTCTTGATAATTAACTATTGCTAACAAAGATGATCAGTGATGAAAGTTGATGCCGTCCGGGCGGGAAAAGCGTGAACGCGGTTTCACGCATGCCTCCCCTCTGGGTGCGACTTGCTGACTAACTTCCCGCTGTGGGGCAAGGGTTGGCAGTGACGAGCCCGCGCACCGCGGAGGGAACTACTTGCTCACACGGATACACAAATATACCGTTACATGTTATCATATCTGTAAATATTGCACAAAACGCAAATCAATAATTATTCTACAGCTTACCTTGTGGTTGAAATGACATGGGGTGAACTTAACATCGATGGCGATAAAAATAAACATGTGCGAGATAAAACAATAACATTGGGCGTAAAGGATGTGTAAACATATTTCACTCATTTGCGTATCACGTGTCTATTACGTGACCAGAAATGTATTTGTGTAAATGCTACGGCCCTTTTTACTTTAACACACGTGACTGTGCATTCTTCCACCCGCTCTGCTAGGCTGGTGTGCGCACGTGTCGCTACACTCCCTGCACTACACTGCTCTTGCCCACTCCTGCACCCACACTACACTACACTGCACTGCTCGCCGGTGATCAGTCGTCGAGAGCGTGTGTGTGCTGCGCTTGGGAGCGACTGGCGTGACAAACGGCCTAGGGGTGAGGGCGACACACATCAAGTTCACAACCTCCTCCTGGCCAACACATTCAGTTGTTTAGCAATAAAAGAATAGATGAGAACCTATATCCTTACCGTACCTCAGTTACAAAGGTTACGTTGACCATTTAGGTGTGCCATCTGGCTGGAGCTATCATATTTACTCTATTCCAAGCCACACATTTTTTTAGAAAAATATTTTTGAAAAACAAGGGTGCAGCTTAGAATTGAGAACCGTCCATTTTTTTTGGCCTGAAATTTTTTTTGTTTGTGGGACAGTACTATTTTTTTAGTACAGTATGTTCTCAAAAATTCGTTTTTTCAGTGGATTAACTATTTAAAAAAGGGGGAATGCTGGTAAACAATGGATGCAAACTTTTATTTAAGAGTTGAAATATGTCATAAATAATCGCAAAATGCATGTTTCTGAACCAGCAACCTAAATATGCAATTAAAAAGAACTTATTCAAGTAAATTTACTATTAAACATTCACATCAAATTAAAAACTTTTCCCTTGTGCAACAAACTTTATTTGATGTTAAATAAGTATGTTTGTTTAAATTGACGCCATCGGGTGAGACACGAGACGAATGATGACACAAATTACTTATTGATGATGGGCGCCAGCGGTGCTTCCCAATCACAGCACTGTTGAGACTCAGGGTTCTCAGGGATGCTGTGGGTTCCGTGTGTCCGTCTCACCCGAGCGTACTTACGATACACTTTGTGATACTAAACATTTACTAAACATTTTATGACTGTAAAAATGGTGTGGCAAGGACACTGTCACTACAAATAAAAGATTGGAACACTGTGAGACTTTTTGTTTTTATCGTTCGTACAAATAACGTGCCAAGCAATTTAATGGTGATAAACTCGGACGTGTCTAGCTAACTCTGGGTGCTCCCCAGTCCGCAATTACTCTAGCGCTCTCCTATGTGATGACTTCACCGTGGTGTTTGAAAACACAGTCTTCACAAAGGAAGGGGGTCGACAGCCGCTAGGATGGACTAACGTTTTACCCTGAAGATAAGACACGGAAAATTACAAGATGAATCAATACATGAACATGCACATGTGTGATTATTTGGCATCACTACCGCGGACTCGTCGGGGCTAGCCCTCTAGCACGTGGTTAGGATGGAAATAATATCACCACATTAAATTACACAAATATCAATGAAACAATATGGGGCACGAGATGCGTAGTCACAATAAACACGCACATGCATGAAAGCAAGCTTAGATGACGCGGATGCCGCTGGATAAAATTCGTAGCGGACCACGCGATGCAGGTGAAATTGCAATATTTCTCGGTGAAAACGGCAAATTATGATCAGACAAGCTGGTATTTCATTTGGGAAAATTATTCCCCTGACGATTAAAACATTCACAGGCTTGTAACATGCCTGATGGCGGAAAAAGCGAACATGCTAATGACAGCGTGATCATACATAAAAAGCATCGATTTACATGAAAATTTCATGGCACCCTGAACAAAAATATATAGAACACTGAATTAAATTATGGCACACAAAATTTTACACAAATAAGCCTTGAAAACGCATTGATGGCGCAGGCATGTACTTAGCAATATCTGACCGTGTGTCATGCGTGATGTGGCCGTAAAATGATTAAACACGAAAAATACGTTCAAATAAATACATACATAGAACTGAAACCCTTAAAATTGCACGCAGCAATAATACAGAAATTACAATGAAACGCCTTAGCATAGGCGGATGGCGCCCGATTCAAGTTGCGCAGGCCACGTGGCCTCTCCGACATCTTTCCTCCCTTTCTCCTCGTTTAAGTTTCAAAAAGCCGCAAGAGCCCAAATTATTATTTAAGCGGAAGCATAATGCTGGGGAAATGTCTGGCTAACGTACGAAAAGCAAAGGTTGGCCAGTATACTAAAATGAAACTATGGTAATCTAAATTAGTGCTCAAGTTGTAGTGCATACGTGACAGCATCTTAACTCTCCAGCTCTCCTCGACGGACTGTCCAGAGGCAAGCATCATGCGGACCTACCATGGCCACCTACGGGGTTCACATAAGAGGAAGTGCTATGCACGCCAAGTAAAATATTTTATATTGAAAAGTAAAAGGTACTTTAGAAATTAAAATATCAATTGACACTGTATATTTTAATTTGGGATTTCTTGTCTTCTTTTAATATCTTTTGTTACGGCATTCTAGCAGGAGTAGAACTGTTCTTAATCTCCATGCAGTGCGCAGTTTGAATTTTATAACCAAGTACGGTGCAATTTGTATGAACCAAGCATTTGTATGAACGTTCAAATATTAAACATAAAAACACTATGGACCTGGAATAAATGTAACATTTTTAACACATGAAGTGGGGGTTCAACATTTGGCTATATGCAATATATGTAATAATTATACTTTGCCTGAATTTTCGGCATGAAAACAGGTGCGGTTTAAATTTGAGTAAATGCATTATTTTGTGTGTCTGAAGCCTAGATGCACAAGAGCATCAAGAGTACACACAGAATGTCTTGTTGCCTTTATATAAAAGGCGCTCAACTCACCTCTGTAGGACTTCCAGCAGTGACCCTACAATTCCACAGTGTAATAATAAAAACAAAGACGTGCCACATGTACTCATGGTATGTTACAAAGCCCATATCATTAGTTTCATACTTAAAAATGACTGTGAAACACTCATATTAACACTTTTTAACTTTAAATACACAGAGGGAAACAGGAAATAGAAACCATAATTCGGAGTGATAAGTTTCTTAAATGCTATTTGTATGCAGATACCACTGGGAAATCTACAATCGTTTTTAAACTACTCATCCAAAGCTCTGCACTCTGGGATGCGCAGACAGCGACCTGACCACCATATAAATATAGGACATTCTATGGTCATAATTTCTTCCATGGCCAGAAGCTGCTCGCAAGACGATGTGCATAGAATCCTTTGCAGAATCTTAGCTGTAAGGGGGGGTGGGGGGGGCAACAGTGGTGTGGTGGTTAGACTACTCGCCTCCCATCTAAACTAACCGGGTTCAATTCCCGGCAGGATCGCTCCCAGATTTTCGCAAGTGGGAATTATGCTGGACAATGCCGCTGGTCAGCAGGTTTTCTCAGAGATCTCCGCTTCCCCCACCCTTTCATTCCCACGCTGCTCCATACTCACCTCATTTCACTCTTATTGACTCTCAAGACTTTGATGTTAAGAGTGTAATGTGGAATAATATCAACAATTAAAGAGTCTGCCATAAATGCCTCTGACTATACATTATTCCCAGAGAAAACTGAAAAACCTGCATGAAAGTCAAGAGAGGATGGGAGCAGATAGCATCTTCAGAAACGTCTTCACTTTTTTACCATTTTCATCTTGTTACTGTATACTTGGTTGTCTGCTTTTTCTTTAAACTTGTGGTGTTCCTCGTGTTTTATGCCGTTGTCTGTGACTGGATCATTATATTTTTTTTATCTTTTTTCATATCTGGTGATTTTCTTGCTTTTTTGTTTTTAAATTATGTTGATGTCCAGTCACATTTATGCTGTGTTATTTTTTTTTAAATTCATTGTCAGACTGGATCATTATAATGTTTGTATCCTTTTATATGTTTTTGTATTGTCAGTGTTGTTTCTGTGTCACTTATTGTCTAATTGGATAGTTGTCTTGTTCCATATCTGTACTTATTCAGTCACATTTTAATTGCATTTTTGTTTCCCATCCATATATGTTCAATTTTTATTTTTTCTTTCTTTCTTTCCCTCCATAGTCACTGTAGGCAATCGAGATCCTAACAAAATTCGAACCCAGATAAAGTCAGACCTGTCTACTTCCCGTCATATTTCCTCAAAAACTTAACATACTTACATAACAAAATGTTCCTCCACTTATGTTTGAAGCCTAAGAAAGCACGCTACTGTGTCCACCTGAACCTCGGGGCACCACACACCAGCAGCTCCAGTGTTTGCTAGCCATAACATTGTCTATGAGCTGTGCTGCAGCTACTACATACTCTATGTGGTGGACAACTTAGTATTCCATCGTAGACAGATAATATTGCTACGTACACCCACAGCAGCAATCACAATTCTCAACTGTAAGGCTGGAGCCTGTATTTACTCTGAAAGATTCTTTACCACTGAAGAAGTCAGATATCCAAAATACAACCTGAAGGACTGTGGTGGGTCTATGTGACATGACTCATTAAGGACTGTGTATTTTGTTGTTCCAATTAAAATATTTTTACCTATAAATGAAAGGAACTGTTTTGTGGGCAGATAAAAATCTTGGTAAACTCAAATGCTTGCGAGTGTTCTTGGGTGGTTTTAAATGTCTTCACAAAGTGAATAATTGATTACACAAAAGCATGATTGTGACAATGTGCATTACATAAGTGGAAGTGCTCTCTTACCAGGTCGACCGTTCAACCTTGTTGTTAGGGGCACCTGTTTTTCACAAAAAGATTTCAGGACACGTTGTGTTCCAACACATTTTAGTATGGAACCACTTTCGTGATTGGATTATTTGAATTGTTAGATATATTATTTCTTTGTCCGCAAATAACAAGACAATCAGTATTAGAGAAACTTAATTCTGATTGGCTCACTCATGTAACAGACTGTCGTCACACAAAGACAAGCGGCCAATAGTCAAATGAAGACTGAATACGTGTACAAGATATTGAAGTCTAGCCTCCTTGTAAATATTTTCACAACCACCAGGTGACCCTAGTTACTGATAAATATTTCCACTATGTACGTAATGATTAATATTACTGAATAACAGATTCAAATTAGGTTTATTTGAAATCGTTATAAAAAGCAACAAATTCATGTTCTAACAATAACATGTGCATTTTTTCTACAAGAATTGACACAATGAAAATATTTTTTAATATAACAGTGAAATTTTAATGACTAAATCAGCTATTTTATTTACGATAAATGTGGGTCCCCACAAACAGGCAGTGGAAACTCGTTCAGAAATTCAAAATAACTATGAAACTACACCAAACCTATAATGGTTCGAATTATTTCCAACATTATCAATGTCGTATGAAATTTCACAAAATACAAGGAAATTAGAATCAGTGTTGTTGAAAAGTAAAACAAAAATATTATTTTTCTATAAATAAATTTATTACTGGACACATTTCAAAGTTAATAACAACATAGATAAAAAGCATTAATAAATTTACACAAAATACACATACACACATCATATTATTATGAAGACTAGAATGTATTTTACCAGTATTTGCAATACAAATCGTACATGTATTGTTTATAAATATTAGGGAACACAATTGTGTTATTCACACATTATCTGAACTACCTGCTACTGTTAGGAATGACAAAAGAATGCATGATATTTGTTATTCCAAAAGAAAAACAAGGCATAGTTTTGGTTGTAATAGGCAATTTTCAGGTTGCACGAAACGTATACAATACAAACGGCTACAAGTTTTGAAATTTACAAGTTATAAATGCATGTAGATGATCCCTGACTAGAATTTTCAACTTGCATCTCATCTACCTGGACAGAACATTTACAGCAAAACTTAACTTTCAAGGCATTACATTAGAACTTAACTTTCAAGGCATTACAATACAACTTAACTTTCAAGGCATTACAATACAACTTAACTTTCAAGGCATTACAGTACAACTTAACCCTCAAGGCATTACAGTACAACTTAACCTTCAAGGCATTAGAGTATAACCCTTAAGTCATTAGAGAACAACTTAATCCTCAAGTCATTACAGTACAATATAACACTCAAGGCATTGCAGTACAATATAACTCTCAAGGCATTGCAACACAATTTAACTCTCCAGGCATTGCAATACAACTTAACCGTCAAGGCATTGCCATACAACGTATCCATCAAGACATTACAGTAAAACCACTTTCAAGGCAATAAAAGTGTACAAATATAACGTCAGACATTGAATATGCGGCCTGATTGAACATGGTCACTGTATGCCAACTCGTAGAATCTGCTCCGCGGCTTGCTGCAACTAATGAACTGCCGTCCACTGCTCCTCACAGCTCGACACCGCAGCTCATCCTCCACACTCCAATGTGAAACGATGTTTGTGGTGTCTGTCTTGAAACTCTCCTCCTGTGTTCAAGACTTCAGCGTTACAGCGCTGAGGTCTGCTGGCAACTCACCCAACTTCACTTCTTCCAGGACCTGCAACACAATACAGTATTGATACATGAAACACAGCCCACTATTTCCAACACTTGATTCAACCAGAAAGCCATTGAATAACCCGACGTCCGAAATAAAAAATAATACTAACTTCCACATTCAAACCCATCATGTTTGCAAATTACAATGAATTAAAAATGTCCTTATTAGCACAACTGGTTAAAATACAAATGCTTATACCCAAAATGTCCTTGCTTACCAACTTCTCTTCTATATTTACTATCATTCCATTAAAAATAAATAAAATAAACTACTTTTCGAGGGTAGAACAAAAATGAACAGTAACACTGTAGTAAGCCATATGCATACTAAGATATATATTTTTTGGTAAATTTTTTCAAAAGCAACACCCAGATATCCACAAAAACACAACATGTGTAAAGTGTCCTCAAATGTGCATTTGAAGAAAAAGAAAAAGAAAAAAAAAACCTGCATTGTTCTAGGTTTCCAATATTGAGTGCATTTAATATACATCTGGTAAATATTGGGCGGGGGGGGGGGGGCGGTTCCTACAGTTGTCTACAACACAAATGGCAAGCAAAAAAACGATGGCTAACAGCATTAATCATAATTACTACGATTGTACCTCATTAGTATGAAAATCAATAATTGCACAAAAAATTGTCACTAGTATTAAATGTGAAGCTTTGCATTTTTTATATAAAATATTAAACAGTTTGTTTCGTGAGAGGCATGGGAAAAGAATCAACAATATAATATATTGTACATATTTTTATAACATATAGCTCGAGAAGCACAGCAATACTGATGATAAGGTACCTACACTAATCAAGCTGTCCAGGCCAAAGAGGAAGCCATCCTCATGGTTGCCTTGTACCCAGGGCTGCCTATGGCCCAGCGCCGTGCCATTGGGGACAGGATGGGTCTTGGCAAAGTCGATTATCCATGCTCCCACCTTAGTATCATCATATATCATGAATATACTACTGCCAACAACCTGCAACAGTCAAACAGTCATCACATTACCTCCATATGAAGCAAGGCTAAGGTGTCAATATTTCCTCTGCCTTGTTATAGCATATTCACACTTAATACAGAACTTTTGAAATCAACATTTGAAAAATGTCACTCTCCCTACATGAATATATTTGAACAGGCAGACTGAGTAGCACATGCCCAGTAGACTTGGTAATGAGACTGAGGGAAAGTACTGCAGTTCCATGTCAATGTTGAATTGAAAGTTTTAGGTAAACATTTTTTAAATACTGAAACTATTTCCTTTCCTTTTTATTTGTTAATGGGTATAAGAGTAATAATTAGTAAATTTGTGAATTACTTTTTCTTATAATAATTTCACAGTTTTACTTGACATAAATAAATAACAAGATCAGGTCAGAGACAATGTTGATTGTACGTATGGTGGAAGGCTACACAATGTGCATACAAGTAGCTCTTCAAAAGTGTTCAGTTCACCATGAAGTCTGTAATTACTGAAATGAATCAAATAGTAAATTTAATTTTCTCAAGTGTAAATGTGGTTTAAGTAGCAGAAAGGCTATTCCAAGTCTGTAGTCATGTTACACAACTAAAACTCACTTCATGGCTCTTGAAGTACGACGACTGTTCGAACTTGGTGCGGATCTCATGCAGTCGTTGGACAAGCCTCTGCCTGATGTCATCGCGACCAGCAAGGAACAAGGCCATTGTGGCCATGACCTCCTCCCGCGACTTCACCTTCTTCAGGTCCTTGACCGGTGGCATGCCTCGGAACTGCACCCACACAATATGTTTATGTACACATGTATAACTACTACTGCAGCAGTGTCCTAGTCACACTGTTACTCCGAAAACAGCACTTTACTATAATTGTGTTGTGGAGCCTTCAGAACATTTAAGTAGGAAATAAAAAATACAGGATGCTTCTTAATTGCATAAACTTTATGAGCTGGTTCCTCACATAAAACAATGTGGAAAATATATATATATATACACACATGCTGTATGGCATAATGAATACAAATGGCATTACATCCCCCTAAAAGGGGCACATATTTATGCCTAGCAGTTAAGCAAGATTTTCTGCACATGCATAGCAAAATATGTTCACACACTTTGTGGGTGCTCTAGAAGCAGTGCCTAACTGCTAAGCATGAATACACACACCTTACTACAAGAATGGAGGATTGATTGATTTAGTTCTAATGAATTATTATGTACCTGCACATCTATTTAATAATACCAAATCCGTAAAGAAAATGACCGCAACTGGGTGTCATATTTTTAACTAAATGCATTTTGAGGCTCTACTTTCAGAAAGTAGTTAAATCAGTTGGGATTCACATTAGTCTGTGTATCAGTAACTATGACGCACACATACTTATACTCTTCAGATGTTTATGTGTGAGAAATAACTTTAAAATATATATGTCAGAGTAAGTACAAATAAAACTACACTATATCACTTCTTCACTAATAATGTTTCAGTTTTTACAAAATCTGTGCAGTGTTTTTCGGACAAGTACATATTTTGGCTGAAACATCTATTGATTGCTTACTAGTAAATGTTTTCATAATTCATTAATGCTACCTTAGTTCTGGGGCAAAGAATCTGGAAGTACTCCTCTTTCTACTCATCACAAAACCAGCAAGTATTTAAGAATGACGTCAGATTTATGTTAGAATTAGTTACTTTCCTAGACCTACATGGTAACATTTACATCCTTTCTGTTGTCAAAAATATACTCTTACTGCTTTCCTTAAGCTTCCAAAATCCCAGTAATGCAAAGTATCAAGCACAAAGAGTATTAAAATGTTCTCAGGTAATTTAAATGGGCATTTTAAGAATAAATACTATAATTACATCTGATCTGCCACACTCAATACATTCGTGAACAAACTGGAGCTTTGAGTGTAGGCAGTCTTGCACCACATGCATTTACGAACTTACTTACAGTATGTACTTCACATCCATGGCATGTAAAACTAGCACTATTTTGATCATAGACGCTCTGAGGCTATTTCATGATCTAAATGAGCCAATAAGGGTGACAGCTTTCCCCATCAGTGTCAAGACCTGTCTAAGATTGTGGAACTGACACTCACCTTCATGGCCTCTATCCGGAAGCCCTGACTGCAGGTAGAGCTCTGCTGTTCGCGGAACTGCATGTAGCGCAGCTTGGTAACTGCCTTCTGCTTATGTTCCTCCAAGGTGGGGGCATTTGGGTCAACTTGAACCATCTGCACACAATACACACTTCTTCACATACTCCTCACACTCATGTGCCTTGTCCAACATACTGCACATGCATTACACACATTACTATACACGAAAAGATTTAATCGCATCTGAATTTACTTTTACTATGTTAGTTTTAGCACCTTAATAGAAACTGTAGCATGTTGCGAGACAATGTGCGAAAATATACTAAAGTATACAGTAGTTCAACAGATTTATGCATTAAAATGGGCATATCATTTCCACGACATTAAGAAAGTCTATGATATCAGAAAAGTTAAGTTCTTTACCACATAATTATCACACACATAATATTTGGAATTAAACAGGCTCGACACTGTAATATTTGTGTATGTTCAATATGCTAGTAGGCAGCAAGACTGCTATATGTTAATATCGTCCTAGTCAGACGATACATGGAAGTACACCATGATTCATAATTTCCTCCAGGGTTTCGCAGGTTTATTGTCAAAAAAACTATTAGACACAGAGCAAAAATTTGCATATCAGTAGATCCAGAATCTCTCCAAGTTGTTATTTGTAATATGTGCAATCACCTAAATGTAAATTTACACGCTAGAGCGCAGCTGTGGTAGTAACGCAAAAATGGCGTTCATGGGTAAACAAAATGCATACCGCATCTTAAAATTTGCTAAATGTGAGTCGGTTGTGATGGTACAAAGGAGATTTCAAATGACATACCAAACAGCAGTACCTACAGACATGACGTGTGCATGGTCCAACAGGTTCTAGGACATGGTAAGTGTGTGCGAAGCAAACAGAATGAACTGGTCTGCCAGAAGAGTCTGTTTAAACGGTGAACCGTGCACGAGAAACATATTCGCTGCGAGACCTAGGAAGTCGACAAGTTGCGCGAACCTGTAATTCCGTTTTTTAAAGCCACTACAGAAAAACAACCCTACACTACAGTTTTTGCCAACGTTGTGGGCAAATAAATTTTTTTGCTCAGAAATATGACAAAAGACCTGCAGACATTGATTATCCTGTTTAGCATTTACTCACGTGAAGGTTAAATCTGTACAGGTTGGGAACAAAACGAGGGATTGTTATGGGAGAGTTTGACTTGTGCCGTTAGGTGCGCAAAACCACGTTCGTCTAGCTGCCTTTGTAAATCCATACAGAACTGTTAAAACTGATATTGCCGACCTATAGCAGAAGTAGCCTTGCAAGACTTACTTAACAACCAGGCTGCAGTGCTACAAAGTCGGCAGCCGCCATTTTAAAGATTACTATTTCAAACGAAAAGTATTCTACGTGAAAACTCTTAAGGAATGTCGTTATGTCAATGCATCTTGCCAATTGTTTCGTTTAATAAATTTTTTCTAAAATGCAATATTGCAATTAACGTATGAAAATAATTTATATATATATATATGTATAATTGTATATAGCAATATTTTCTTCGATAGTTGCATCAAAATGTATTTTGTTTTAAATAGTTATCTTTAAATGGAGGCAGGCAGGCAGGTAGGTAGGCAAGAAGATACGCAGGCAGGTAGGTAGGCAGGCTGATATGTAGGTAGGTAGATAGGTAGGTAGATACCTTTTGGTAGAGGTCGTGCCTGGCGGTAATCTTCTGCACCTCGGACTCGAGGAAGGTGCGTGTGCCCATCTTGACGTCCATGACGTGGGGGTCAGTGAAGCCATGCAGCAGGTCCTGCAGCTCGATGAACTTCTCTCCGCGGTACTCGACCTCGCGGAAGTAGCGCGGCACGATGTCCCTGGTGAGAGGGTCGGCGCCCACCACCTCGTACACTTCCCTCTCGGCGTTCTCCGGCCCACCGCTACGCTTCTTCCAGATGGTGCCTGGGCCGGCGGGCGCGAAGCAATCCGGGTGTCCCGACAGCTGGAACCACGCGTTCTGTCGATTCTTCAGCAGGATGTCGCTCGCAGGAGCTGTCAGGTCCAGTGCGTTCTGAAACACATCGCCACATCACGTCTACCATCTCCTTCTCGTCAACACACATCATGCTGGCGCCGCGGTGTGAGCACCGTGCCTCACGACGGCGCTGGTCAGCGCGTTTTCTCGCGCGTCTTCCATTTCCCCCGCCTTTGCATCCTCATCTCACTTCACCCTCATCGGCTCTCAAGACCTCGATGTTAAATATCCGCCGAAATCTCTTCACTCAATCATTCACGATCATGTTTCTTATACATCGCCACTCTTGGCACCCAATAAAATATCACTGCGGGACATTTGCATTGTGTTCCTCTTTGCATTTATTATCTGGAGCTGAATGTGTTTCATCCCACCATAGAGCAATGCAGTTGCAAATTTTGCATTGCACCTCCAAATATAATAATAATATATAGCAATACTAAATCGGTGTTCTGGATTAAGTTTTCAAAACAGCAAAATTCAGGCAATGAAATTTTTTCAAGTGCCGTACATGAAAAAGGTACATTATTTCCATTCAACACATTGCATCTTTGATGGTGGGCGTTGTCTTGCTTGAACATAACACTGCTGGCTGAAACCTACTTCCTCATACATTATGCAATATTATTCATCCAAATACTACTGACGAACTTTTATTTCGTGTTACTGATTACCTTACTGCAGACCATGAGGGCCTCTACTAACCAAACTACTTAAAGTGTGATCACATCAGACATCTAGTTCACTGCCAAAATAAAAATAAAATAAATAAATAAATACATAAATAATTAAATAAATATATATATATAATACAGCAGTATATAGATACGTCTCAAAAGGATAGGAATCTGGTAAATGTTTGTCGATATTTCTAATACCTGTATGGGACAATAACATTAGCCGAAAAAGAAATTCTTCCAATAGCAACAAAAAAGTCATTTTCCAAAGAAAAGTGCACTACACAAAGCTGTACCCTATAGACTAGGTTTAAAAACTACACATGCACTAGGTTTTTTTAAAGACTTTTTAGACTTTTTTAGGACCTACTTTAGCAAACCGATTTGTTTTTATTAATATTCTTTTTTATGCAGGGGAAAACATAGAGTCGTTTGCCTTGGCTACAATTGCATGTAATTATATTTTACTGCCGATAATTGCATGAATCAATGACTGAAAACACAATCTGCTGTAGTAACACGTCACAAAAAAAAAGTAGTGATTACATCAAAGACGAGTGAATAGAAATCCGTAATGAACAATAAATCCGACAATGTCATGCATGCCATTGTGTACTGCCGAACAAGGACTGCAAGTCTTAAGAAATTGAGGGAAAACGTCAACTTAGTTTAAAGAAATAAGTGACGACTAATAGAGACGAAAACCACAAAAAAATGGGCATTGAAATTATTGCACGTAGTGTAAATATGCAGCAACTAACGTAAATAAGAATTTTTGAAAAATAAATAATTTGCAGTTATTTTTAAATGGGTTAAATATTCTAAAAAACTCCAGAAGAACTTTTTTTTTTATCAAACACTATTTTAAACGTATTTCCCACGATTCATTGAACACACAGATATAAGCATTCCGGGAAAAAATACTGTACATGGAATTAGGCTGTTAACGGTAAAGTGAGCACTTTTAAAGGCCCTGCAGAATTTTTACCTCCACCCAATTTCCATCTTACTGATGCTTTTTAATATAATTACTGTAATATAGCCGATAAACACAGTGTATACATTTCACCACTCTCAAAAGTTAACGCCTAAGGTTCCAATAATATACTTTTATTAGTGGTTAAAGCCTGTTGGGAGGGCCTTAAAAAGTGCTCACTTGACCGTGAATAGCCTATAGCTTACGTGTGGCGGGAGGAGAGGAAGAAAGAGAGAGCAAAGAGGAAAGGAGGAGACTCACCAACGCGAGGAACTTGAGGAGGGAGCGATCCTGGTCACAGGCCGCCGGCGCCGGTTGCTCGGCGCTCTTGGGGGCGGCCCTGGCGCCGCGCCGCCACCGCTTGAACGTGCTGACGGCGGAATGGGCGGTGGGGGCGGCGTCGCTCCGGCCATGGGAGCGCCAAAGCTCGCTCAGGTCCAGCCCCTTCTCGCCCGTCTGCGAACACAAGCCACCCGCCCTCCTCTTAGCACTTCCACAACTATACCGCACCCTACACTACTCCGGTTCATGGTTACTACTTCAAACATTTCTCAACTTCTGCTAAAGATCTACTTCCGTGATATTCCGCCACCTCATGTAAACAAAGCTTAAACAAGTGTCAGTATATTACACCAGAGACACAACACACCACATCCGCGTGGATTCACTTCAATAAAGGCTGTTCACGATAAAGTGAAAAAAATCACTGCGCCTGCATGCGTATGTTTTAATGGGTGCAATGAGTGGCATTCGCCCAGTAAAGTTGGTAACGGTGGATGGAAAGTAGTTCCATATCTTAACGCTGAATAAAAAGTGTTTGGTAACCATTTGTGATAACTTAAAATTATTTATTTCGCTCTATGTTTTTTTAATGCATCGAAGTGTAAAAACGAGGAACTTTGTCAAGTATTTACTTTCCTAATAATTTCACAGTTTCACTTTACCGACGCATGAATAAAGTAATGACCATGGCAACGTTAATTTTACATTGATGTTGTAAGAATACACAACATGCATACAAGTAGATCTTCGGCAGGGCTTTCAAAAGTGCACATTTTAACGTGAACAGCGTTTAATACTTTGCAGAAGAACTATTTCTTAACAGGTATTGCCAACACACACATTTTCTCTCTACTGTTATTCTTATTGATTATAAATGAAATAATATAAGCGATTGATAAAATATAAGTAAAAGTTCAACTTTACCAAAAATAAGATACTTTTATGTGAACAAAATTTTACACCACTTGCGAAACACGACATATTTAGGGTACAGCCAACACGTCATATCGTACATGTTTTCAAAGGATTAATCCACGTGCCTTTATGGAAACTGGTGGTACCCTAACAAAAAGTTATTACGACAAGTTTTAAAGGCGCCATCTAGCAAGAGGTATTTTGTGTGTACCGAGCCTTATAAGTGTGCGAGCGGTAAGATCGACCAAGGTACCAGCATGGAACGGTCTAGTCGTCTTTACACGCGCAAGGCACTGAATTTGCGTGAGATCCCTCATCAACTTGCCTTTATGTTACTTTCAGTGGTGACCTTATCATTTCATGGCGTAATAATAAAGACAAATATGTGCTTGCATGTCTCTATTCTACGTTAAGCAGCCACTACCATAGTTTCAAACCTATAATCGACTGTGAAAATCTAAAATAGACTGAAATAGAACACGGAAACTAGAATTCCGAATATTAGAATGAAGCTCTGAGATTTGTTTGGGCGCCTGTGCAGACTGCACCCTTAATTAAAACGCAGTGTGTAAAAATCTAAGTTTGTAATTCAGCATTTAGCGAGAGTCCAACACCTTCTACTTAAAGTTATGGAGCAGCGCCGGAATGAAAGGGCGGGGAAAACGGGAGATCCCGAGAAAACCGCCGACCAGCGGCCTGGGCAGGCGTGATTCCCACTTGCGAAAATCCGGGAGTGACCCGGCCGGGGATTGAACCAGATTCGCCTTGGTGGGAGGCGAGCATTCTAACCTCTCATCCACCGCGGCCCCTAACTGAAACTGCGAAGGCGTACCGAACTCTCCGGAAATGTGTAATGCTCAAACATGAAACCATCGGACTTCCATAAAATAACAATTTCCCTTGCCCAAAGACGTTTCTGTTCATAATAGCCCAATACACAATATTCGCAATGAGCGACAGGTATAGATAACTCTTTATTTCTGTATGACACTTGGCTCGGTGGTGCAGAAAGTGGCACGTGTAACTGCCACCTCCCATTACTGCAAGTGGCGCACACCAAACAAGCATTCTTTGTCTACAAAAAACCGCGACGACGTGTCAAATATCTACACTCACGCAAACCATGTGAAGGAAAGAAAGAAGGGGCCAGCCAGATTGCCTGCTTTACTTCGACAGAAATTGAGTAAATACTTCGACAATGACAAGACAGTAAGTACCCTCAAAACAATGCCCCTAAAGCGTGATGCGGCATTCGAATACTTTAATAAGGGACAGAAACTATAGCAGATAGGTCTTTATCAGTGAAATAATGTATTTACCTTATTGGAAGACCAATAGTTAATGGTAAAAATGAAACGCGTTGACACAAAACTTGTTCCTACGAAACGAAATCGGTCTGAAATGCTTGAATTGCTGGGAGTTAATGCTTGCGACATATGCTCCTCAGACGGTAACGGCCCAAAAACTGACGGAACTGCTAAACTTGTTTCTAAAATGTATCTACGAAAAGAACAATAACTTTGTGCGGATTACGAATGGCACAGTCACGACATCGTGCATGAATTACAGACATTATTTAAAAATACGTTCTATTGTTCTTACCACGGGGTAAGTAAATGAAGTAACAATTGTTGTTACGGGCATACGATATAGCAGAGCTACGTTGCATGATGTACAGAAGTGACAAATATTACAAAACACACGCCGAAGGCAAGTTGCGATTGCTTGTTGTCAACAAATGTTTACAGTGCAAAAAAAAATATACTAAACGAGTAAACAAACTAGAAAATACAATTCTGCGGAATTATCTGGTTATCATTAACACATCTGTTGACGGCAGCTCATCTTAGCCTGTGTTCGATTTTATATCTATATTTACGTCAGAGTTTCTAGGTTATGTAACGTATCTCTGTGATAATTGATGAGCGTAATGATTTTTCATTCCAATAATTCTCGAGCCCTCCGATACAGCTTTTAAGAAATTGCAACATCAGGGAAACAAAATAGATCCATCAATAAAACGACGTAGTAACAGTTTGAAAAAGGTGTACAGTTGTAAGCTGCACAACGAAGAGACTCTGTATATTGCTTAGTAACGTAAATTTGCACTGAATACGCCTGCTATATAGTTTCGTCCTCTGTTTTATTTTCTCATTGTGTATGTCAAGCATATCGACGGAGTACACAATATTATTATGTACGTCAAACATCTGTGAAAATTATAATAAAGGCGAACTCATTTGTTCTTACTTGTCACATGCAAAAAAAAAACCGACTAAAATCAGTCCATTCTGGTTTCAAAAATTATGTAAAGTAGTTCAATATGCAACAGTAATATTTGACTATTAATATATTAAATCTTACCAGTAAGTTATATAGAGCTATAAATAAACACAAAATAAGGATAGCGCCATCTGAAACTGGACGTTGTCCAATGATTTCCGAGTTTAAATAGAAGTCAGTTTAACGCCAGGCACAGCATAAAAAAAAGCATGATAAAAAACAAGATGTCTGGAGTGAAGATATTTGAGCGGCTCTTAACAGCGAGGTCTTGAGAGCCGATGAGGGTGATTGAGGTGAGTATGGAGCAGCACCGGAATGAAAAGGCGTGAGAAACGGGAGATCCCCGAGAAAACCCGGCGATCAACGGCATCGTCCGGCACAGTTGCCACGTGCGAAAATCCGGAAGCGATTCCGCCGGGAACCGAACCCGGTTCGTCTGTGTGGGAAGCAAGTGGTCTAACCACTAGACGACCGCGGTCACAAGATGCGTGGAGTGGACAGTAGGGTGCGCACGTGAGAGGGAGAGGAAGAGGAAGGGACAGGAAGTGTCGTGAATCACGCCGCGGTTGAGAGGAGCAGCTGCCATTCCGGGGAAAAAAACAGTTCAGTTCACTGGAAAGTGACTAGCGTACGGCACAACACTAGCCACGCCAATTGTCACGCGACTCGCATCGTAAGCAGTTCTGACTAGTATTATTTTTAAAGAAATCTATGGGATATTTTAATGCAGATATTATTTCAGAACAGAATATGAAGTCGGTATGTTGTTGCCTATTCATAAATGTCACTATCGAAACACACAACTGTGGTAGTCGTTGTAAAGTATTAAAGACAGCAGCTAGGATCATTATAAGTAGTCTGCAGCCTCCTTTGTTGACGATACTTAGTCTCGTGTAAGGCAGTGTTTTAACTATAGCGATAGCTGTATCTTTTCTTCACACATTACTGTATTAAAATCCGCTTGAGATTCCAACTGGCGAAGTTTCTCAACGTTGTTTCCCATCGCCGACGCTGTACGGCCTGACAAGACCTTGCAGCTTTTATTATTTTCTTAACAGGAAGGCCCATTCCTGCATGCAGCTGCGACAGTCAAATAGGAAATTCCGTCTCGGTACGTTAATTCTAAATATAGCAGTTTCAAGCAAAATGTATTATCCGGAAATTTTTTTTAGGAGCAGGTCTCTACGAGAGTATATTTTCAATATAGACAGGCAATATTTACTTTTTTGTAAAACATAAATTTTACACATTTATTGCACACAGCCGATACATGTTATGGTAACATCTCCGCTGTAGGGATCTTTTACAGTTGTACACAGGCCGAATGGACAGCATACTGCTCTACACTGGACCGGAGATATACAACGACCGCCAAGGATCTTCGAAATCAAACTTCCAAAACTACCCCATAACCTAAACTGCACGTAACACTGGAAAACATTATCTGCTGTAATGATGGCAGCAAATTACGGAAATGGTAATCACAGAGCAATGTTAGGTTTTATCCGTGGAGAAAGTATTCACGATGGAAGGGAAGTAGAACATACGCAGTATTTTCAAATGTGATCACGTAACCGGGTATAAGACTCAGTGTCTAGCGTGCCATTCTGGTATTGCAAGTGGTCAGAATCCACGTGGCAGCACTAGACCGAAATTTATAAGCGTCTCTCCTAATATAACGTAGTAAATAAAAAATTAATCTCGCTGAAGGCCTGATTACCTATCAACAATATGACGTACTATAGTCCATTCACGATTAATTACGACTTTTCTGAAGCCCTGCTAAAGTTCTACTTCCAGAATATTCCTCCGCCTCATACTAACAGAGTTCAGCTATCGAAGATTACACCACAAGGGCAATTAACTGTATTTCTGCGTACTCTTGTGTAGTAATACATTACCTAAGAACTATTTCTTATTTCACATAACCAACTCACCTTTTCTTTCATATTAATTATAAACGCAATATTATAATTTATAATTTAAAAGTAAATAAAAGTTCCATTTAACAAAAACAAAAAATAAGGTACTTGTAGGTTAATAACGTATAGAACGCTTGTGATACTCGAGATATATTTAGGAAACAACCGAATACGTCACGCACAGGTGATTAAGTTAGAGATTGAAACGGCGTGAAGAAACTACTAAGAGGGCAGGATGTATGTACGTACCGCATGGCGACAGCGCAGGGCGCCCCTGGCGGCGACTCCAACACTCACAAGGCGGCCGACAGCGCACATGTTCTCACTCACAGCTCGCAACACACTGTAAGCGGGAAGGCGCGGTCGGGCGCGGATATACCGCGAGCCCGCGTCATCACAACGCGTCACGGAGCTCACCTCCCCTCCCCTCCCCACGTAATAGTTCCAACTCTCGCCGCTGCTCGCGCCGCCAGCCCAACTTCTTTCTCATACCATACTGCGAACTTATTACCGTGTCCATACGTGCCACACTTCTTTAATTACAATCCCTAATAAAACATTTCAAAAGCCTCGCAGTTACGTCAGGCCTAAGAAGTTATTGCGACCGGTTATCCCGATGTTCCGATATGCATTCTCGGATAGCTGAATGTCTCGCAAACAGGATATTATCACATATAGGCCGTTCACGGTAAAGTGAGCACTTTCTGAAGCTGTTTCATCAGACATAATAACCAGTAAATACATTTAATTGTGGCCTTAGACTTTTGATTGTGGGTATGGTGAATGTAAACACACTGTTTATTACTCACATGGCAGGGTTTACATTAAGAAGTGATGGAAGGATATAAATTGGTTGAAAGAAAAAGTAACTAGGGCTTTAAAAGTTATCACTTTACCATGAACGGCCTATACCATTAAAGCCTATAAATTAAACTACAGATGCCTCTTTATAATAACTGTGGGCGGAAAACCTTAAAATGCTCTTTTTTTTTTAGAGTTTTCATTATTTGCTCTTCTTAAATATATTTAATGGATTAAAAGTAAAAAGTTATAATTGTAAATAATATTTAGTTATCTATCCTGGTGAAAAAATCGCACTTGTAACCCGTGTATTTCTTGCGATACTCTTAAACGCACAACCACAGATTTACAGACAATACTTGACTAGCAAGTGACCTTAAGGGGCCCGCCTAGCTGCAACAATGTAGCGCCGGGAAGCAGGACGCGACGGCCGGCGACAAGGTTCACACTCTGACGCACAAGTAGACATTCACCTCTAACCGCAATGCTCGGCCTGAACTGCCGTGAGTTGCTCTCGTCGTGCTTAGCACGGCCTTCGAATAGTTTTGTACAGTACAGTATCCTATACAGTACAGTATCCTGTACAGTAGAGTATCCAACGCCGCGTGTATTTTGAGATACAGCGCTTTGAAAAAGCCATTTTGTAGCTATGTTTGAGTGCTTTGAAACAGTGTTTCTATTATACGCCAAGTCATGAAAGCACTCGACAAACCTCCCTTTGAATATGTTATTTTAGTAGAACAGCACATTGGCAGTGTATTTCAAATATTCTCCAACAGAGTTCCAGCACGAGGTGGGCAACCTTCAAAAAGTATTCTGTGCAAACCTTGCTATAACTGGTCCAAGGTTTAGACGTCTTCAATTCCCACCAGTATCCACATACATTTACACGAGTAGTCGGAGCCATGTTACTAACTATTTAGGAAAAATAGTTCCACGTCAAATTAAATATGCATTTAAATCGGTGGTGACCGAAACCAAATTATTTTTATAAACACTTAAATTTGTATTGCTGTAACAGCCATTATTTGTCAAACAAGTTAACAGTCTCTCGTCATCAAAGCCATATCGGTGTTATTTATACATGTTGCGGGAATGTGCTAGATAAAAAGAAATAAGAAAATCAACGTCAAAGGGCGAAAGCACCAACACAGGATTAATAACGTCCAAACAAACTGACTAACGAGTAATTATATAATTTATCTTCTTGCTGAACATGTCTGCGTCCGACAGGAAGCACTAGGCACACCGCAAGGCGCACTGTCTTAGCGTCTTGCCTACCTCCCAGGGGAACAGGACTCGCCGCACCTCCAGGCCAATGACGCACAAAACAAGCGTGTCCGATAGAGTAGATTCTCGTTTATCCGGTTTACGTTCATCTGGTTTCCGAATATATGTCACTAATATATTATTATGCCATTAACGGGCCTGCCTACCAAGCTAGCAGTCGCGAACTTCAATCAATGGTAAACGAATTTCCTTCTCATTGAGTCAATTTTCAAGATAACTATTTAAAACAAAAAAAACGCGTTGACGCGATTTTCTCAGAGAGTATTGCTACATACAAAATTGTTTAAGAAAAATATTTATCGATTTTTTTTTTGTTATGTGTAAATTTAAATATTTACATTTTATAATAAACATATTAAACAAAAAAAAATTGGCAAAATATTTAAACGTAGCATAATTCCCTAAAACATTTCACGCAGAATACTTTTTGTTCGAAATAGTTACCTTTGAGATTGGCGCAATAAGAAGGAATTTCGTTTAACATTGACTCCCCATTTGAAGTTCGCGACTGCCAGCTTGGTAGGCAGGCCCGTTAACTAAATGCGTACTGTGTCGCAGACTGTTGCTTTTCCTACTGAACATCCGAGGACTATTGTGCACAACATCGGTACAATTCATGGTCATATACATTTGGCACGAAATAAATTAGTGATTACTACCACCTACTGCAGCGATGAACATTAAGCTAACTTTGTTTATGCGTATGATTAGTTTGAAGTGAAAAAAAAATGTATATTCTTACGTGTACAGCACGCAACATGCGTAGCAAATTCGCGTTTTATTTCATCCCCTTCGTTTCTGGGTTATTCGGACGTTCAGTCGAGAGAAACACGGTTCCGCCGTGGTTGAAAACTCGCTTGCTCGCTTTTAAACTCGTCTCAACAACACGGAACGTGTTTCAAAATAATTTCATTTGTACTCGACTGGTTACATGATTTAGCAGTATAAAAAAAAAAAAAAAAAAAAGCTAATAGTATCGCGCAATTACGCATCATAAGGCGACACTAAATAACGGCTAGCAAATGAACAACTTCGTCGTTGCCAAGGGTTGAGTGTGTATACTTAGCAACGTCGCAGTCGATGGTATGTGTGGAAATATGTGACTTGATTCTCCTCAAAGAGCACACTTTTAACATGCCTAGTAGTATCTTGTATGCCCCTTATCTTCTCTGCAGCCATTCATCTACAAAAAAAAACAGTCGGTAATCACATAGTAAGTTTTGGATCTCTTCCTCAATGCCACGAGAATCGATGTAACTTAACGATACAGTAGCAGTCGGGCGGAGTTTCTGGCTAGAGGGACAACCTCCGTGGCTAAGGAACAATGTTTTAAAGGCTGTCTGGGGGTTGCTACGCCAACGGGTATGCGGGATAAGACTGGATAGTAAAATGTATGTTGTACGTCCCTACTAGTACTAAAACATATCACGACGAGAATTAAAAACCTATCATGACTTGGAAAATACCAGTCACAATTTAAAAGCAACGCAGAAACTGACACCAACGTAAACACGTGTGACGTTTCTAAAATGCTATCCGTAGCAAAAGCCCAGCGCCAGCAGGGAGTTCAGTGGTATAGGCTGTTCGCGGTATAAAGTGAGCACTTTTGAGGCCCTCGTTACTTTTTACTTGAAGCCATCTTTTATCCTTTAACCATATTTTAAAATAAATATTGCCATGTAAGTAATAAAACAGTGTGTATATTCCACCGCACTCGGAAGTTAACGTCCAAGGCTAAAATAAAATATATTCATTCGCTATTATTCCAAATGAGAGGGCTTTCAAAAGTGCTCACTTTACCGTGAATAGCGTATACGATGGCGAACGACGTATTTCTGTGTGTCTGTAGCAGAGGCGTGTCGCTGCCCGCTAGCAGGCAAGGAGTGCTAGGCTAGTGTGACGAAAAACAGCCTTACAGACGGCGGTGCAGGTGGGCGGGGACCGGAAGTGAGCTCGGTGCGAAAGCAGGACCGGAAACACTCCGCGGCCGGAAGTCACCGTCTAACCCGCAGTAACCTAGGCTCTCACCGACAACACAGTCTCAAGTGTAGACCGAGCACGACGTCGCCACGAGCAGACGTCGACAGCGATCTACTAACACCCTCATGTGTATTTACCAACTTTACTTGAGGTCTAGAAAGTTCGTACTAACAAGCCAAAAGAAAAAAAAATACACTTCCGCACTACTGGAGAAGAATCGCAAAAAAAACTTTAAGGGGAACCTTCGCCTTAAGCTGGCATTACTTATGTGAGCTATTTCACAAACACGTTTGCAACAGAGAGTGCTCGATAGCACGTTATTGTCTTAGCCGTTTACATCGTTAAGTGGAAGTATTTTCCATCCTCGTTGCAGATAACTGCCAGTACTGTTGCCTAGTTGTCAGCAATGCAACCATAACTGTTGTTTGTCAATTAGATTAATTGAATAAAACAACTGGTAGGCTGTTCCGTTCTGTGTCACCATTATTAAAATCCAAACAACTTGTTTGAAGTTAAAAACAATACATCATCACAAAGGAATAATGCAGAGCTTTCCCGTAAAATAAAATATCAAGAATAAAAATTCACGGATGTGAACGAGATTAAGTCTGCGGAAAAGGGTGCTAGAAGGATGGTGGAGGAAGACAAGCCGACCAGGAATTCAGTCGCGCCGAAAATGCAACACAGATGTTTGACAGAAGCGCGGCGCCGTGGAGGGATGTCACAGGTTGTCACTGAGCACGTATCCGTGACGTCACACAGTCGTGAGAACTGACACAGCACGGGAAATACAGACTAGAGTTTCCAACACAACGTCGAAAACAGAGGATTCGGAATTACTCAGGGCGTTGGAGGGTAGGGAGAAAAAAAAAGGAAGTATCTTAATACAAACTCCAAGTAACACGTATTGAATTTTAGTGTGGGAATGCGGAAGAACCAGACATTCAAATTTCTATAAACACAAAAATTCAACATCGATAAATGTTTGTATAAATGTTTCTTTCAGACTCATAAATGGAATCACCATAGTGAGTCAATAATTGCCAGTTCCTAGTGCATGAGCTGAGCGAACAGCTGTGGTCTGCCGACATAAGCACTACTTTTACAAATGGACGCAGATGTACCGCGCCTCGGTTCCCGGTTAAACACGACAGAGTTCATCGTTCCGCAAATCTTTCACGAACAAAAAAGCCCCGACGAGAAAACGCGCGTAAATGACCCTCTTTCTTTTGACTTGCCGGATCGTGCTAGCATGTGCGACTAGCATTCCGGAAGTCGTGGGTTCAATTCTGTGACCAGCCGTTCCGATTGTGTATCCAGCGTTGCATTCCGTCGCCTTCCCAGATTAACGGCCGACCTCCCGTGGCGCAGTCGGCTGCTGCGCCCCACGCCAGCCTGCTTTGCAGGAGACTCTGGGTTCGAATCCTGGATAAGGCATGAGTACAGTCCCCAGTATTTCGTGCATTGAGTTGGCAGTAAGCTATGCTGGACAGCCCTCTGTACACTCGAGACATTATCGTTTGTTTATTGGTTGCTGTGATCAAGTGAGGCCTCTGTACAGGACTGTTAAACACTCACTCACACTACTGCTTCCTGCTTATTACTGGCTCACAGTTAAACGGGGCGTGTCTGAAGAACTGTCGTCCAATCACAACAGTAGGAGAAAATAAGTGTTTGGAGTCTCCTCGCTTCCGAATGAATTCGCGAAATACTCGTGAATCTAGGCATGGGTGTGTAGGTATGTAGGCCGTCCCTTGATAAGCCTTCAGACTTAACACCGGGGAACATTAAGAAGCCCTTTTCAATCCAATCCAAGTTAATAATTAATTTTAATACGTAGGCAGACGGACGGATACGAAGTGAATTTACGGCATCACGTCTCGCCTCAAATTAACTATTTAAAAACTATATAAAGCTTGCGATAAAACAGAATACTGAACGCAGTTACTGACGTCAGATAAATTGTAACCATAAACCACGCTCCCCCTTTTATTCCATTAGAAAAATTTCAAATATACTGTTTATCTTTCCAACTCACATGGTTAATACTACGTATATCGAGTAAAACCAAGAAACATATAGTTATAAAACGCACTGATTTGTGTTAAGCTCAGGGACTGAAGCCACATGTGCCAAGCTCAAACTAGAATCATAAAAAGTAATTCGGAATTCTATTTCCTGGCTGGCAGTGGGACGATACTTAATAATATCGTGCGGAATTTTTGCAAGTCAGATGTCATTTTTTTAAAACACACAAAACGGTTCCTCAAAATAAATTTAATTTCAACGAACCTATTAATTTCAGTTTCCTACCAAATTCAATTTACGTTAGACAAGGCGAACTTCCAAACATGTGTTATACATTAACTTGATGTTTTTTTTCCTGCCTCGTACCTGAATTGTCATACTAAAGCACTGGTTCATGAACAATTTCTTGAATATACCTGAAATACTACTCTTACATGAACATACCTGGCCCTAAAGATTACTCTTTACAAAATATCTACATTTTGTACGTCTACTGACAACTTTCAAAAAATTCCTAGATTATGAATAGCACAATGCGCTGACGGAAGAAGAAATAATGAAAAATAGGTTGATATTAGCTGTGCTGTATTCAAAACGGGCATGCTGAAACTATTTTAAGGAACCTCCTTAGTTGTTGTCTACTACAATTTTTAAAAAACTACGGGATAATCCATTGTAATTTTTTTCCCCCAGGACGGAAAAGAAAGTCAGTATGCTGTAGTAAATTTATAAATTTGGTTATTGAAACACAAATGTAGTCTTTGGAAAGTATCAGAGTCAGTGAATGGCTGTAAGTAGCAAGCGCCCCCTTTTTTTTTCTCTCTATGTTGACGATACTTATTGTTCTATAAAACTGTGTTTTAAATTATAGCGACAGTGCTTTATCTTTTCTTTACAGATTACTGTCATACAACCCTGCAGTCATCGATTAATATTTTGAGGATACAAAACACGTTCGCAGGTTGTATATGCTAGTCTCCACGGCCTTCGCCTCAGTGCTTCCTTACGTGGCCTTGAGGAGTTTAAAATATCTCACTAGGGAGGCTCCTTTGCCAGCAGTGGTGCGTGTTGCTAGGTAAACTGGCGTTAGCTGTGTGCTGTACCCTGTTGCTTGCTAGTTCACACTTCCACCACTACAAAGTAGCTCGGCAGCTGACGCCACAGGAGACGCGTGTAATGGGTCCCTTGCTGCTCGCTTGTGAGTGGTCAATATGCACACAATGTCCCTGGGCTGCACGGTGGTTACTGGTCCTGCTGCATGCACCGAGAATGTACAGCAGTGAGCAAGCACCGGCTTACCTTGCAACACTTCACCACACACCACTGACCTTGAAGAAACAGCTCGCTGCTCACCAGACAATGTGTGGCGTGGGTGTCTGCAGGAAGGAGGTCTTCGCCAGCTCCACGACGGATGTCTACGTCAGCACGCTAGTAGGTGTTCCCGCCTCCTGTGACGTAGCAATCTGCCGACGAATCACTCACTCCCTTCCTACTCAGCAAATACTACGAAATGTCCACGCGGGTGAGAAAAAAATCGCCGCGTCGATATTTTTAACATCGTAAGTTATACAGTGTTTCAGGTGGCGCAGCCCTACACAACTGCGAGCTTGGCTATGGTTGTTCGGTTGCACATACTCTACAAATTGTTCCGTGCAACTTAACGAAGTAAACCCAAAATAATTTTGATCCAAAATTTTTTAAAATTAAGTTTTTATCAACTGCTGCTTGCCAAGACGACCTTGCCTTTTAATGGCGGCAAGACAACTCTGGAGAGGGGCATTACACACATACATAAATTACCCGGGACAAACACGAAACCTATCGATCCGAAAGCAACACCTTTGCGAGCTATACCGCAGATGTTGCCTTATGTTAAGTAAAGTAGCAAATGACGGCATCGTATTGAGTTAAAACACACAGCCCATGTAACTATGCTTTGTTTTAATCACCTGATACACTTCTGCTACCAGCGGTTGTTCGAATCATTCTACGACAAACTATTACAATTTACCTCCAAAGTTTTCAACCTAAAACATTATTAAATATGCAGAATTCAAAGCTGCGCAGTAACAAGGAAATCCGGCTTTGCTGTCGCAGAACAAAAAAAAAAAAAACTCACAAGAGAATTTTTTTTTTTTTTCGGGTGTTCAGTTAGATACAATGAAATCCATAGTTTCGAAAACTTGAAACGTTCCCTAAAGCCTGTATGATGGAAATGCAGACAGACATTGCATAGGGTTTACGAAGTGGTTTTTTTGCCCCAATTCCAGCCAACTGATCTGCAGTTCGTTCATGTGTAGGCTACCTCCCTACGTGTTAACCAATGCTCAATGTACACTCCCATAATGCAATGTTCGGTCCACAGGTGAACAACGAGCATGCAATGAGCGCGTAAATGTCATAACACAGTTCATGATCATCCTGTATGCGTTCGTGTAGGAAGCATTCTCCACACGTCTTCGAACCGACAACATTTTACTTCGTGCCGTGTGCACAAGGCCTTCGGTCAAAGTATTGCATTTGAAATCAATAACACGTAATTTACCGCATTTATTTAAATATTTTGGGTATAAAATTTACATTTACATTTTTCTTCACTAAAACCAAGTAAATCTGAACATATTTTGACTGAAATAGTTCGCAGGCTTTCGAGACCATGTCGTCAATTTCTAGGCTTCTGGGTTTGGATACGAAATCCACGACGCGGCTCAAACCTAGAAGCCTAGAAATTTATATTTTGACTGGTTGAACGTAAGGCGAGTACACATTCACTAAGACCAATACTTCGGCATAGTACTTATCCCTGAAAAAATAATATGGTGTATTACTGTTGGTAGCACTTCAATCACTAAAATAACACTACACTTAACTGAGACGTGTGGGAGGCAGTTGTTTCTCGTTACTTCGGAATCACAGGGAAAATATGAGGGGAGTTGAGCAGAGACAAAATCGCCGAGAATGTAGATCTGTCAGGGGGCCACGGCGCGCTGTGCTGAAGAGAGTTGTTGGGACAGAGATAGTGGACTATTCCCGAGCTGCAGGCAACGCGCCGCCCGGAGGACAATAAGGGCGAAACTCCTCGAAAGTGAAGGACGGGCGACGACTGACGACAGCGCGAGCAAACCTTCGTCAGCGAGCAGCGCGATGTTCAGATAATCTGGCACGCAAGTGGCCAGCGCCACAGATAACGAGAGGTCGGGCCTCGTGAGGGGTCGCTAGTGACGTCACAGACCCGTGTTCCCTGTGACAATGACGGGGCGCCACTGACGTCTGCCCGTGACACACATGGAGCGCAGATCCACGCCGGACAGCTGTGGCTAGCGCAGAGGCCACCTCTCTCTTCCGGTAGTACACTATCCGGAGCTTCACTCCCCCCCCCCTTTTTTTTTTTTTTTTTTTTTTTTAAGAGAAAGCCTCTACATGTAACTTCAATCACCTTCAAATTGAATTCCGAATAAAATCTACAAAATATTGGTTCTCGCAGCAAAAAATATATATATTGCTAGTCACAATTGATTACCAAAATTTGCATAAATAGAAATTTTTAGAAATTGAAACAATTATACATACATTAAAACCTGAAAATATTCCATCTGCAGTATTCAAATAACGTATTCGCTAGACATACGTACTAACACACACTTCTATCGAGCTGTATAAATTGACACTTGGGGTAGTTCCAGTGTAGAAGTTGACAAAACATGCTTACGACGGAGCCTAACAGATCACACGTCCACCTGCCTACGTATAAAGAGATAGATAACGACGCGTAATAAAACATGTTATATGCACCTCAAGATATCGCCATGCTCTCAGGATGTATTCCGAGAAAAATGAAGGTACAGAAGTGCGATAATATAAGAGAAAAAATCCTACAGTCTTCCTTCAAATCACCAGGTCTGCCTACAGATTTTTTACAGAAATCACATCTTCTACGAGTATTTGCCGCTGACCGCACAGGCGTTGCCAACCCGCACCACGAGACAGGCTGCCAGCACATGACAACAATAACCAAGTAACAACCAACAAGTAGCTATTGTAACAGTGAAAGTAGTAAGTTAGTGTCGGTTAATGTCACAGGCGTAGAGGAGGAGAAATGAGGTAGAGTACACACATGTACTGCGCAGTGACCACTACCCGTGTTTCAACATTGGACAGCTTACTGTCGATAGCGCTATAGTCGCTCTCGAAAACGACGTTGCTAGTAGGATTTGAGTTAAGAGCGGCGTTGTTTATGAAAGAACGCGCTTTGAGACATTTGTAAGTACACTTCCTGTATAGGCTGTTCACGGTAAAGTGAGCACTTTTTAAGGCCCCCTTAACAAACATTAACCACTAATAAAAGTATTTTATTGCAACCTCAGATGTTTACTTTTGATAGTGGTAAAATGTACACACTGTTTCTATCAGTCACAAGGCAATGTTTATATCAGAAAGTGCCGGAAAGATAGAAATTATCTGAACGTAAAAATTTAGCAGGGCCTTAAAAAGTGCTCATTTTACCATGGTAGCCTATAATCTAATTTTAATGCGGCTGGATTATATTCGAGATGTTTAAAGCATATCCTTCACGTAAAAGGTTGGGTATGGGGGGAAATAAAACGTAAACAAGCTCGCACGAAACATCTAGGTCTTGAGAGCCGGTGAGGTTGAAGTGAAGGAATGCAAGGGCTGGGGGAAACGGAAGAACCCTGAGAAAACCCGCGGACCAGCGGCATCGCCCGGCATGATTCCCACATGCGGAAGTCCGGGAGCAACCCCGCCGAGAATAGAACCGAGTGTGAAGCGAGTAGTCTGGCTATGAGGCGAGTAGTCTGGCCACTACACCACCGCGGCCCCAGGCAACACTCTGAAGAGGCGGCACTGATCACACGGAGTAAAAACAGGGGGAAGGGGGCTGCTAGCATCTCGGCAAAGTTCCAGCTAGCGCGTCACCCAGGCGACTCAGCTATGGCGGCTGAGACTGCAACACGTGGTCATCATACAGACATCCGCCTTTCACGGTACTTCCAGCCTGACGCGCACTCTACGAACAGTCATCGTTCTCAATACCACATAAAAACAAAATCGTCACAACCACCTGCCGACACGGAAATTATTCCGGAGACATTCGCGGTTTCCGTATCATACAGACGTGGCCATAATTCTCGCGCCTCCACTATTCAATACGCTATTAACTGTAAGTGCTTTCAAGTAGGACACGACACCCGAATTCTGCTGCTAATAGTGCATTTCATTACTACCTCGTTTTATGATGTTCAAGTGTTTCCTTTCATAATTGTTGATCTTTGTCACATCAGAAAAACTCAATTGTAAACCAAATTTGTAAGCTACCTATTCGTGTCGGAAATTGGCGGTTCAGTTAATATCAACGTTGATTAAATTTATAATTGTCAAATTTAATAAGGGCGGTTTTTAAATTAACTACTGATGAATGACCAACAGATATGATTACACAAAAAAATTCTGTGAATACGAATTCACACAACAGATAGGCCTACTGAGTGTGCTACGGTAATCACATTTAAACAATAATAAAATAGCAAACAAGTTAAGGGTGATGCCTGCAACACTGCAGTTTAAATAGAGAATCAATGTTGAACCTTCTCAATGCATCAACATTAAAGATAACTATTTTAAACAAAAAAATTCCATCGCAATTTTCTCAGAGAATAATGCCACGTTATGAATTAAAAAAAAAAAATATTCGTCCACCATTTATTTGTAAAATATAAATTTTAATGTAAAATTTCAGAAAATAAATATTAAACTTAATAATAAGCTAGCTTTCTGAACGTGCCAGTAGTCCTTAACAAATACCACATACTATACTTTGTTATGATTATCTTTATAAAAAGAAATTTCTGCAAAATTAATTTCCCATGAAAACTATGTGGATGCAAGCTGGCTAGGCAACACCCGAAGCAAAAACGAATGACGATCTGGTTGCAAAGCTACCGGAGGTCGCGATAGTCAGAGTACACGGGCGGTGCGTTCGTTGGCAACAGACGTGTGGATGGGTGCTTAAGGGATCTTCCAACTAACGGACCCAATAGGGAACTATCCTGGACTTGTCAACTTGTAGATAGCCTGAGGAATAAAGAGAATTGGATCCTCTTGTGGACTAGTACTCACGCCAACACCGTGCACGCAAGAATGGCGGCGTGTCGCCGCGTGGGATGACGCTTGGCCGAGAAGTTGGAATTTAATACATTAGGGGAGACGTGAAGGAGTGTGGTAAGGCGACGTGAGGACGCCACGTGTGAAGGAACTCTCTAAGACGACAACTGGTGAAACTGACATCGTTAGCAACTCAAATGCGACAGCTCGGTTACTTGCGAAGTTGTACATGAATCTCAATCTAAGAACCAAACGTACAAGTTGTACAGGGACACGCAGCGAACGTTTATCTTCATCAATACGACTAACACAGCAAGGACACGTCGTCGACTGTGGAGTTTCACGTGGCACGTGGTTATGTGACCACAGCTTGGAGCACATGGGGCGCCAGCCACAGCCATATTTCCAGTTTATCACAGTCCATTCACGGCTACTTTCAACTTTTCTGAAGCCCCGCCTCCTGAAGTTATACTTTCAGGCTTTACCCCCACTTTATACTAAAAATGCCTAACCAAGTCTAGAAAATTATCCCAAAGGGACCACGCATTGCATTCGTGTGAAATCTGTGTAGTAATATTTTCCATGAAAACTATTTCTTATAGTCTATTCACACTTTCTTCGGCCTTTTTGAATCAAACCTTTGAAAAATCTCCCCATGAATGATGTGCTTAGTAGTTTCCTAAATATCCCTGCGTTTATAAAAGTTACTTTTTTTCTGTTAAATTGAAATGTTATTAATATTTTATCTATAAATTATAATGCTTCATTTATAAATAATTTAAATAAAAACAGTGAGAAAACATGTGTGTTGGTAGCGCCTAGTAAGAAATAGTTCTTATACAAAATACTGTTACACTGAGTGCGCACGAATCCGGTGCGTTGTCCCTCTGGTGTAATCATCCATACTTAGTTAAGCTTAGTTTGCACGAGGCGGAGGAATATCCTGGAAGTAGAACATTAGCAGGGCTTCAAAAAAGGCTTCAGAAAAAGAAGAAGATACCGTGAATCAACTATACTAAGGATCATCAACGCGCCTATGTTCTGCCTGTTTTATTCACATAATTATAAAAGAAATATTATAATTTATAGAAAAATATAAGGAAAAGTTAAGTTTAACCCAAAATACGGTACTTTTATGTTAACACAAGTATAAAAAGTTTGTGGTACGTGGACATATTTATGAACCAAAGGTTCGATCCAAAAAGTGTGAAGAACCAGTGAATAGAATATATATGCTGAGTTACTTTATATTGACAAATACTAAAGCGCTCCTCTACATACATCCATTTTTCACGCATTAATTTATATTATAGATATTCATTTTTAACACACATTTTGCATACGACCTGCAAATATAAATGCATCATTATTATGAAATGTAAGAATTGACACCACCACAGACAAATGTATCGAGACTTACCAGTGTAAGCGGCTGAGCAAAGACGCTCATTTCAGAAGTGCTGACGATCATCGACCACCCACTTATCTATGAATATGAAGTGACTAATCTGATTTCATGGCGAAATACTTTGCTATCTCGCCGACGTCACGTCATACGGTTATAAACCGAGTGAAAAATGTTTCATCGATTATCTTCCTTGGTTCAAACATATCCATTGCTGACACGGGAACTCTGAACTATGTTTAGCATTTGATATAGGCTGTTCACGGTAAAGTGAGCACTCTTTAAGGCCCTCCCACCAAGCATTAGCCAGTAATAAATATGTTTTTTTGCAGACTCAGACATTAACTTTTGAACGTGGTGAAAGTATACACTGTATGTATTAGTCACATGGCAATGTAGATATAAAAAATTCGAGGAAAGAGAAAAAAATTTGCAAAAAGGAAAAATTTGAAAGAGCTTTAAAAAGTGCTCACTTTATCGTGAACAGCCTATAACTGTTAGTATTGTTTAATTCTATTGATATTGTTCCTTGCCGAGAACATACTATATAATGTTGGTTGAAAGAAAGTATAGTTAGAGGTATTTACTTACAAGTTATGTAAAACACGTGCAGTGCGGGTGATACTAAGTAACGCACGGACGCACGCACACGCGCGAGACACTCGTGTGGAGAGGACGCCGGAAGTGTGCAAGCTCGGCTCACATGACTCAGTTCATGAGCACAGAGTCTATACCAACCAGTCCCCAGACTGCTCTTCCCTACCACGCCACGTAAATACCTCACTTGCTTGTTCACCCCTGGTCGGTATAAGTGCGCGTTCACGACTGACTTAACGCTAACATCAAGGCCGTGTTATAATTCGTTTCGAGTTTCGTTTCTCGTGGTTTGTATTTAGCATTATGTAAAATTTATTTGGAACGTCACGACACTCGCCTGTCTAGCATGCCACGATGTTGTTGTTTTGGTGTTATAAGTCCAAAATTGAAATACCGAGAAGTCATAAAATATTGACCAATTATTCGCTAAAGCGTTTAGGGGGCAGTTTAAAAATTAACAAAATGAAACAAATACAATGCGAAATTTTTACTTAAAAATTGTGTTATCAGGAAATACGTATTTAAAGAATATTTCAGAAACTTGCTTTATGAAATAAATATTGTGAGTACAATACACATTTTTCTATCACAATAACCTCGCCTGCACATGTATTTGAAACGTTTCAAAAATGCAAACCGCAAAATGCAAAATTACAAAAATACGCCATACAGTCTTAACAAAACCAGTCACGTGACCATTTCGTTAACATAAAGTGCCAATTGGAACACGGCCTGAGCCGTGCACTTAGATTATGAATTAATATATTCATGAGTATTGGTTTATGTCTGCGGTTACATGTCGTGCGTGTTCTTTCTTGACTTAACATACGATGATATTTGATACCTTAAGTACAATTCAAGACGAAGTAGTCTATCAGAGCACAGCGACACCAGTTATTGGCGGTATTTACAGTACCAGTATTTACATATTGGATTTAGGTATTGTTATGTCGTAAAATTGTATTCAATGAATTATTAAATCGGAATATAGTGTCTTCATGTATTTAACGAACAGTTTCTCGTCATTTCTTAGTTCTTGGAAGAGGAGATTGAATTCACCTAAATTTAACCTTTTGTCTGATTTATTAAGCTAGCTCCCCAACTGCTAAACTCATTTTCCGTGGACCTATCGGGTGATAAGTACAAGTATTAATTCTTCATCACTGAATAGTAAACCAACATTAAAGCTTGGTTCACAATTGCAAGCTTAACAGTAAACGTAGAACACACGTGGTGTGCACAAGAATCGACCATATGTAATTCCAACCTATTGATTCACAATTGCGCATTACAGGTCGTGTGCATAAGTTCCTGATATTGTGTACACAGGAAATCGTTATTTCATTTCTTGTGCAGGAACATAGGGAAAGAGCCAATCACAGCGGAGCATAAAATGTTCGACTAAGTTGTTAATTTTAAATGGAAGAACATTGCAGAAACCAAGAAATGTAGCAATATATAAGTTTAGAGGAAACAATAGGCGACAGTGTCATAGTAGATATTGTTAAATACATTTTATTAATAAAAGGAAAATCCCAATTATTATAAAATCACTGCCATGTTATTAAAATCCATTTTATGTGTGTAAAGACAATCAAAGCATAAAAACATTTTTTCTAACACACAACTGGCGCCATACTCGTAAAATTTCACTGGTTAATAATAATAGACGAATCCTTGCTCTGCGTCTAATGTTTTTTGTTGTGAACCAAACCTACGACGCGGCACGTATAGCCTACATGGAAAACAGAAATGGTTGTACGAAAACTATAGCTACGTTATCGGACACGCAAGTATAGGCTGTTCACGATTAAGTACTTTTTAAATCAAACTTTCAAAAATGTCACTGCTGTTACCTGCACGCTGGCTTGCGCACAGTAAAGTTAGCCTCAAACGATGCATAATTCCGTAGTAGTTTTCATAGCAATTTTCTGGTAGCTTTTCTGCTCTCGTGTAGGTTACAATTCAGCCCCCTCCGGGAAGGCGTGGGCCCACGTATAACAACTCCGTACACACGGGCGTGCCCAAAACCGTAATAAAACGTGTTCTAAATTTATGGTACGTTCACCCACGGCAGTACAAACGTAATGACTCAACTTGAGACGGCGTGTACTCCACCACTGATATTCGAGAGTGAACTCCCTGTTAAGAAATGGTGTTTTTTCTGCCTCCCGCGCCTTGTACCGTCTTAACCCTTGTGTCGCGTCTACCAACTGTGCGGAGGTGTAAAGCGGGTGGTAGCGAGAAGGTATAAGGGGCTCTGAACTTCGCCTCTTGCTGCTGGCCGACTGTGTTGTGAATTTAATCTTTTTGTTGGTATTATGGTCTTAGGAGTGGAGGGCGTGGCTAATAGGGGATACTTGGCGCGTATATAAGGGTACCAGGCGCTGGATCTCCCCTTTCTAGATACAGTTTCAGCTATAGGTATACTTAGAGAGGTAGCCATGGCCCAATTACTGGCCATGGCTACCTAACCCCTCTCTGCCGCGATGCCCACCTCCTTAGCATACAATTACCTCTCTTTTAGGTGTAAGAGGTTTGCCCTGAGACGCAATTAGAACCCATTTGTACCTTCGGACGCACATTTAATACTTAGCAATAGGGAAATTATCAAAAATTGTTTTTTTTTTTAATTGGATCGGGGAGTGCCGTCAGGGCTTCGGCCCCGACAGGAGTCTGGTGGCCTTCATCGTGACTCCAAGAGTGGTTAAACTGAGAGTAAGCAAGGAGAACGTCGCCGGCTGGGAGCAAGGAAGGTCGCCGGACCAGGAGGCTGCATACATGTCTGCAAGATTAAGAGAAGCTATGCATATCTATCCACGGACTGCCGAATTTAGGGCTGTTTGGGACTTAGTCATGAGCAAGTGTAGTGTTGGACTTAGGATTTTTTTACAGCTGGTCGTGGAACATAGAAATTTTCTGTAGGGCAGTATGGGAACTTAAAAAATTTGTGGCGGCAGTATGGGAACTTAGAAAAATTCGTGAAGGTGCTCGCAGGACTTTGAAATAATTCGACGGAGAATTGAACTTAGAAAATTTCTCTGTAGGAGCTCGCGGGACTTTGAAAATAATCCGGCGGAGAAAGAAAGTATAATAATTTTTTAATTGTTGCATGAGGGACTTAGCCGAAAATTACTTGAGAATGGGACTTTGATAAAATTACCCGAGTGAAAATAGTCTTTGAAAGAGCTGGCACGTAAATGTGGACTCAGTTTATTTTGTCCTTTGAAATATCATGAAGTATACGTTTTGGAACATTGCCCGGACCGTTATTATGAGTTTTGGATCAGAGGTCTGTGACACGGTACGAGCTGTGTAACATGTGATGTAGAGGAGTTGTAGAGATGGTAGTTTGGAACTTTCCGGATCTCGAGATGGGAAGTTGGGGGGGGGGGGGTTAGTCTTCTAGTTTGAGTGGCGTTGTGGAGGAAGTCGCTGACGTTGAGTGATCGGGACGTGATTGGCCGTCGATAGAAGGTAAGAGGTGGATGTGGCCGATATCGAGAGGAGGATTGGGGACTGATGTTTCTGTTGAGTTACCGGATACGTGCGCGCGCAGAATTGGAGGGGAAGAGGAAAAGACTGCGTGGCATGGTTCGTGTGTTGGTGTACGAGCAAGTATGTTTTGAATGGATGAGATATGAGAGCAATACCAGCACTTCTAGTGTTATTGTGGGGAGAGCATCCGTGGGCTCAGATCTGTACGGGTGTTGTGTTGTGAAAATTGCTGGATGGATGTGTGTTTTGTTTGGAGGTTGAGAGTATGAGCTGGGGCATTATTTGTGGATAATTACCTGGTGCGCTCATGAGACCAATATTGTGGTTTCGACGTTCCTGATAATTAATGTGGTCTGATTTATTGTAAGCTTTTGTTGTGGTAAAAAATTATTGTGAATATCCAAATACGGTATTGGAACAAAGAGTGGATTATTGCAAAGTATTTTTGGAGTTATGTTATTACGATAGTAGTATCGGATTGTTTTAGGATACTTTTAATGAAGTGTGGATTTTAATATGAAGTTTTTTAAATGAAATATTGAAATTTTATTGATCATTTTGAATACTCTTGGTACAATTTTTTTAGGTCGTGTAAAAAATAATTTTGTACTTGTCATTGGTTGGGAAATAAGTAAAAACAGATTGAGTAATGTTAGTAATGGTTTTCATCAGTATTAATAATTGTAATTGTTAAATGAGCCGAAAAAAAATTTATGATAAATATTAATGTGTGCTTTATGAAATACTGGAGTTGGAGTATATTTGGAGTTATACTGGAAAATCTGTAACTGATGAAACAAAGTAAAGGGTTATTGAAATGATGGAGTGTCTTGAGTGTAGAGTTGGTGACACCTCCAATTTCTGGACAGAGAAAGTGCCTAGGAATTAACATACCTTACTCTGCTGCTTATATTAATTGTTTTTGAGAATTTAAGTTCTTCTTCCCTTCCTTCATGTTCCTGAGTGTGATAGGTTTAGGAAGAGGGCTGGGAAGGAGGTTGTGTTTGGTGTTAAGTGACCGGGCACAAACTACAAACTCGTATTTGTCACAATATTGACTTAGCCAAGTTTTGACAGAATTAGGATTATGATAATGTAATTCCCCTGTTTTGTCTGTACTGCAGTCTAATGTCAATATATAGGCTGTTCACGGTAAAGTGAGCACTTTTGAGGCCCTAGTTACTTTTTCCTTTCAGCCATTTTTTATCCTTTAACCACATTTTAAAATAAATATTGCCATGTGCAAGAATAAACACAGTGTGTAAATTTCACTCCACTCGGAACTTAACGCCTAAGGCTAAAATAAAACCTATTTAATGACTATTATTCCAAACGTGTGGGTTTTCAAAAGTGCTCACTTTATCGTCTATTAGCAGTTTATTCACACTTTTGAATCAAACCTTAGAAAAATTACCCTATGTATGACGTGTTTGGTTATTTTCTAAATATTACATGTTTCACAAGTGTTTTAAACTTGTGTTAATAAAAGTACCTTATTTCTGGTCCAACTTGAATTTAATTTATTTTTTCTCTATAAATTCATTTTTAATTAATATGAATTAAAACGGTGAGAAAGTAGTTATGTTGGTAATGCCTAGTAAGAACTAGTTGTTACATAATATATTATTTAACTGAGTGCGCACGAACGCGTTGGGTTGTCCCTTGGTTTTCCAGACTTGGGTTAAGTTTTGTTTGCATGAGGCGGAGGAATATCCTGGAAGTAGAACATTAGCAGAGCTCGAGAAAAGTAAGAAGTAACCGTGAATGGACTATAGCTAAAGTAGTTTCGGAATTGCTTTCTTGGAAAACGTAAACACGCTAGAAGAACCAATAAAGCAATGTGGTAGAGGAATGTTCTCCAAACGTAAGTACTAAACCCTTTCATTCTCACATTAATTTATGGTTTCCGGGTTGCGAATAAGAAAGCTTACAATCAAAGCTGTACTTGAGTCGCGGCCCCAGTAAGCCTCGCAGTGTACAGTGCTTGGTAAACGTAATCTTGTGTGCAACACGTTAACAATTATCTACAGTGGGCACAAGCCTGTATTGCGAGAGGTCGAGTGTTGGAGAGCAGGCAAGCTGGGCGCCACGCGCTCTGGTAGCAACTGCGTGCAGGGAGATGTAGACGTAGTGGAGGTCACACAGAAGGCAGCAGTGTTTAGAAGGCGCCGCGACGCGACGGCCGTCCATAATGCATGTTGCGACGCCGCTACAGCAAGGCTGAGTGGCCTCGGCGCGTGCCTAGCATTACCCACGGCGACCTTGACGCGGGCAAGTGTCCCCTCATCCTCCCAGGCTCATCACGCTGTAGTCCACTCGCCGTTTCTTCACACTTGTTGCCTATGAACCCCATGTATGATGATGTGCTTGGATGCAATCCACTACCTCTGGTTATTTGATTTAGCTTTAGTTTGTATCAGTTAGTATTATTGTTTTTAGACAGATATACTATAGAAATTAACGTTTTCTAGCAATAACATATTTATAAACAGCAATAATGTATTGCATAATATAACTGAACTAATTTCGTTATACGACGGAGATTTGAACTCTAAAAGCCTAAAAATACGTGATGCGAACCCGCCTACCAACCCACTGTGCTAACACTGTCAAGATTTTTTCTGGTAAACATCCTAAACTGGAATGGAATTTTTAAATCTATACAGTGCATGGAAATAGTACTACGTGCCAGGCTGAAAATATGGGAATGTTTAGCATCGCTACTATATAAAGTTGGGGACTTCCCTACGCATTTGACTCTTTACTGAGCAACTGTAGGAACGTTTCCATGCACGTATGGGAAAAATATTTTACCATTCACACTTTTTCACTGTACGTATACACTGATATCGTAGGGATGATGGTTTATCACGGGAAAAGTTTACTGTTTGTCGGGATTCAACGTACTGTACATATTTCCGACAGTTTTCTTTTTCTTACTGGCGAACATGCTTGTATGTAGCTACTATCCCATTCAACTGGACCTTGGATATCCAATCATAAAAGGATAAACCAACTATAGTGTTATGGAGGATATGTTGGCTCAAAAAATTTCGCGATTTTCCATCACCCCTACGTGAATTTACAAATAATTTCTTAGAGTGCACACAAGACTTTCGAAGTTGCCGTGTAAACGGCTGGACTGTGACGTGTAGAAGACTGGCTGAACTGAACAACCTCCTCACCCCTCCGTAGAGTGACACTGGACTCTCCCGACTAGCGCCACGAGTTTGGGACTTGTTTATATTTCTCTATAGGAACGACCACAGGACAGGGTTCTGACTGCGGCGAGTGACGCCGGCAGGGTGTGTGGCGCCGAGGTCACATGGCACGTGACTAGCAGCCAGACTGAACTTCATTGGAGGTCGGCACTTCGTCTGACAGTCCTCGGACATGCGAGCTGTCCGCACTTCAGATGGACAACAGCGTACAACACTGCTTCCTTCATAGTTATTGCCTGCTTCACAACATACACCAAGGATGAGGTGGACCGCTTATTCGTCATCCACCCAACATTCACCTACCCCAATCCTACACAACTGTCAAAGTCACAGGGTCAACAGTAACGAAACTGTTTGTTTAAATCTTAATTTTTAAATGACAAGCACTATTATATTAATAAAATACTTTTACCAGTATGAATGTAGTAAAAAGCATTAAAAATTTATCAGAGGAACTATAAAACATCCCAAAAGCACTTGTTTACTAAACAATGTTCTAACCTCAAACCTATTCCACGCCATGTTTGCTAGACGTGTAGGCAGGTAAAGCAGTTCAACGTTGGGACATGGAGACTTGTTGTGCGCAGCCAGCGAGATCGGTCTACCTCATCTTTAGTCTATAGTTCACAAGTACGCCAATCAGGTCGTATATTCAGAGCGGACAACTACAAAAGCCAATCAGAATGTGTTCTAGCTCCCCGCGCCTGGCTCATGCAGACATTCTTGCTCCCGGGATGAGCAACTTCCCCGATATTCCCCACAAGTCAGTCGAGTTGAAAAGTCTTTTGCGGGTCTTAACAGCGAGGTCCTGAAAGCCGACGTGGGTGGAATGAGGTAAGAATGGAGCAGCGCCGGAATGAAAGGGCGGGGAAACGGGAGATCCCCGAGGAAACTCGCCGACTAGCGGCATCGTCCGGCACTATTCCCACATCCGAAATTCAGGGGATTCAACCCGGTTCGTCTTGGTGGCAAGCGAGCAGGCTAACCGCTCAGACACGCCCTTTCCCCCTACCACACACACACACAGAAATAAGTTTATTTACTTATGTTATACCACTGATTTGATAATCGACAGGATTCATGTAATACTATGTAACAGTTCAATGTAAATATACATGTTTATTCTACAGGTGAAATAAATTTATGTAGGTAGTTGAAACGACAATTTGCACCAAGTATTAACACAAAATCGCATTGTCTTGCAAAACATTTAGTGAAAATTTATACCACAGTGTAATTAATTAGTTAAATGTAGTATAAAGAATTTGGAATCTACTTTGTTGTATATCCCTTATTCGTCGAGAAAACCTTGAAACAAAAAGCAATTTGGTAAAGCATAAAATAAATATGCTTAGATGTGAACCAACACAGGTAGTGTCCGGTCCGGCGTTGTCAGCGTACATGCGAATCAGGCTCAACTCGGCTCTTTAGAAAACTACTCGGCAGTTTGCTGTGGCCTCGCCACGTAACACACGTCACACTGCAGGAACAGTACAACACACGTCACACTGCGGGAACAGTACAACACACGCCACACTGCAGGAACAGTACAACACACGTCACACTGCAGGAACAGTACAACACACGTCACGCTGCAGGAACAGTACAACACACGTCACGCTGCAGGAACAGTACAACACACGTCACGCTGAGGGAACAGTACAACACACGTCACACTGCGGGAACAGTACAACACACGTCACACTGCGGGAACAGTACAACACACGTCACGCTGCGGGAACAGTACAGCACACGTCACGCTGAGGGAACAGTACAACACACGTCACACTGCGGGAACAGTACAGGGAATATGAGGTAAAGTACGCAAGCAAGCTGCGCGGGAACCACTCTTTTTTTTACCAACGTTGGACTTTTTTTTACCGATAATACTATGTATCAAAAACAACGGAGCTATTAAACATTGTACAGTCTTGAATACGTTAGTATATCTGACACACACTCGAAGTATTTTTATATGACACGTCTGTTGTGATTTTTGTTTAATTATTGTCATAGCAGAATACTGCTGTCGTGTAACCATATAGCCCAGTAACGAAAAGAGTTTAAAATATTGCGATTTATTTTCACTTCTTAACAAAAATTTATTTTATCTAACAAAATTTGCACACTGTAATTAATTTCCTCTTAGGCTATATTTAGCCATTATTATTGTAGAATGAGCACTTTCATAAGAATACATGTACACACAGCTTTTAGATGAATTACTTACCATCATAACCTTATTTCGTTCACAGTTACTGTTCAATTTTAAAGTTAAGCAAATTTGAAATGGCAATTTTTTGCGCGATTCAGATTGTATGAATCCGTCAACAATCGAATATATCTTAAGAGTTGGCCCAATAAAGAGAATATGTTTTATGGAAACTGAAACCCTCTAACATTTTCAAACATAACGAGTGGTATAAGCTGTTCACGGTTAAGTGTGTACTTTTCAAAGCCCTTCCAAAAGGCATTAACCACTAATAAATATACATTATTGCAGCCTCAGTCTTTAAATTTCGAGGGCAGTGCAATGTATTCATATTGTTTATTGGTCTCATTGCAGTGTTTATATTAAAAAGCAGCAGGAGGATGGAAATTGGATGAAAGGAAAAATTTATAATGGCCTTAGTGCTCACTTTACCGTGAACAGCCTATAATATTGTTTTCAGTGACGTTACAACTTTTGGGCCAACTTTGAAACCATTAGGGGGAAATGATAGGGAGGCTAGGATAAGGGGAGGGTGTGGAAAACCAAGGGATCGCGCGCAGCTCGACCTGGGTTCAAGGCCAGTCCACTAATCCCGCTGCAAGAGCACGCACAACAGTAACAAGCTCAGCTCGGGCAGTGACGTGAGTCGGGACGGGAGGCGAGAGCGCCGCTATGAATTGTGGGTCGAGGAGTGAGGCGGGCGGTGGTAGATCCGGGCTGTATCGGGGGCACGCCCCACTGTCGGCTGTCTTCTCCTATGTCGCGTGCTCGCTACACAACTCCTGCTCTCATCTGCCATGTTGCTCCGTGATCCCCAGTCCCCTACAGCTGGACTTACAACCATCCCCGTCAGTCGCGTGATCTTCAACCAATCGCAGGGCGACTTTTTACTTTCGACGGACGGATGGGCCACCGCCTTGTAATATCGTTCCTTGAACATTACTGTCGGAAAACAGTCACTTGTTTACTATTTGAATATTTCTATTTTTAAATACACAAGGCAGTGAAGTTGTTTACTTTTTTATGTTTCATCTTTGCATTGAACTGAAGTTGACTTGTAGATTTTCGGAGGAAGCAAGGAAGGGAAGTGAACTGCTAAACACACAATTCATGGCATATCAGCAACATCGTGCTCCGAGCTTCATCAAACACGTAGCTTAGGTGAACGAAAATTTTACACGCGACCCTAACTTTTTTACAACATATAACAGTTTGTGGCTGTCTTCCCGGACGCAACATACGTCAGCCACACTCTTGCGAAATGGTTTAGCTGGCAGATGTCAAGTTTCAGTTGGCCAAACAGCTGAAGAACTGCTTGTAGAATACTGGAACTGAATAACCACCCGGTTACTTGGACGAAAGGCCGCCTTTGAATATTTTCGGAAAAACCACTTGTACGTCGTATTTTGAAAACCATAGGCAGAAACCCCATTTCAAGACTTCCGCCTCAGAGAACAAAGTGAACGTTATAGAGATTATTGCCACTTCTCGCACACAGCTTAGTCATACCCGTGAGAGGAGGGAAACTGGGTGGAGTGATGTTAATTGCGACTCACCGTGCTCCCATGTGGGACGGCTCGGCTCTGCTTGCTGGACCAACAACTACGTACATACAGCGGTATGTATAGCTATGTATGGGTAGGCCATCAGTGCTCCGATATGCTTTCTATAATCCCTCTAACTTAGTTTTAATGCAACGAATATACGTTCAAGTTAGTCATACATTTTGTTCGTATAAACGGGTGTTTATGTTGAAAATTCTTATGTAAACAAACATGTCCATCGCTGTTGACCACATGACTGACAGTTGTACAAGAGACTGACAGCTATACTAGCGACTGACAGTCGTACTAGCGACTGGCAGCTGTACCTACTAGCGACGGGCGAGTCAGTGTTGAGGAAATGCCCAGACGACGAAAATCAGTCTGGAAATGTAGTCTATGATTACACACACCACGCCCGAGTCTCGTAGACGGCCCATCTCCTATTGTGCGCTGATCTGCGACTCATTCTTACTTGTTCTGATGATCAGCCCATTGTAGAGTATAGCACGCGTCTAGCCTCTTGACGCTTCTTCAACGAGACTGTCTGCCTGTGGTGGAAATATGAGTTCCTTGACAACTCCGGAACATAAAGGTGATGCTGTTTTCAAGTTGATTTTGAAATTCTCATCAATAATTGGTTATTCTAAATGAGGCGAAGATGGAGCAACGGCATAGTGCTAGAGCAGGGGAAACGGCAGCATATCGAGAGAACCCGCCGACCAAGGCTACGCCCTCCCCGTTTCTCACAAGCGAAAATTCGGGAGTGACCCCGTAGGGGGTTGAGCCCGGTTCGCCTCGATGGTAGGCGAGCAGTCTAACCGTTCGGCCCCCTCAGATGTTGGCGGAAGTCACAGTGAGCTACGCGCTAACTTGTATTAAAGGCTGTTCACGTTAAAGTGAGCACTTTTGAAATCAACCTTATAAAAAATGTCACTGCCCTTACCTGCATATATTTTAACGGGCACACTGAGTGACATGCTCCCGGTAAAGTTGGTAACGATGGATGGAAAGTAGCTCCATAGCTTAACGTCGAATAAAAAGCGCGACGTTACCGTATGTGATAATTTAAATTATTTCTTAGGCTTTTTGTTTCTTTTTTACTCAGTGTGTAAAAATTAGCGGATTTATAAAATGTTTACTTTTATAATAATTTCGCAAGTTCACTTGACCGGCGCATAAATAAAGTGATGAGGCCCATGACAATGTTAATTCTACATAAGGTGAAAGAACACAATGTGTACAAGCATATCTTAAGCAGGGCTTTCAAAAGTGCTCATTTTACCGTGAACAGCCTATAGCACGCTGGACCGACACTTGCGCATCAGCCATCACCCTCCGCTGAGAGGTAAAAAAAAACTGCAGCCTGCCAACACACCCGCAGAGAACGATTACTCACGCGAGATAGCGCAAGGCCTGCCAACCGATCAAACATCACGTTCTGTAGCCTTATCATGACTCCGTGCGCACTGCCAGTCGCTTGTTTTACCAAGCTGCATACGCCCCATTTACTCCTCATATGTACTTCCATCAAGCGAATGTAGCAAACTGCTGTCCTCCCGGCAATATAACCAATCTTCTACTGATAGTTCTGGTCAATAGTTGTCGTTCTTGACACGATAAAACATTTTCATTTTGGCTTGACGGCCAGCTATTCGTAAGGAGGCAAGAAGGCTTTCCGAGTAAGTCGATTCCATTCACTATTGAATCAAACGTGCTCTTAAGTGCGAACACCCGACAAACACACATGAAGACATTAAGAACGTTCAAGAGTCTAAAAGTATTGTCTTCTTTTTTTTTTAAACATATTACGTTATTTTCCATTGTGATGTGAAATAATAGTCTGAAGAGAGTACGACGAGGGAGGAAATTAAATCACCTGTAAAAATTTTAAATTCACACATTTCTGCATAAACGCTTCAAAATTGAATAAAAGTTACAGGTTAGGGCACACCTCCAAAAAATTGTTACTAAAATGCCACATTAAAAGGCTAAATTTTTTTTTTAAATTTGTTACGCTGTTCGTCCGTATTAAATTTACAAATGCTTTAAATAAAATTTGCAAGTCAAAAATAGCTAGAAGTTAGCAGGTGAGCCAAGAGTCTGTTTTAAAAGAAATGGAAACAATCTATTTCTGAGCCTGCAATATACACTAACTGAAAACCAACTTTGTATTAACATTACTTTTCGAAATTGGCTTCTGTAAGTTGAAACTCTCATATTTACGCTTTAGAAACACCACGACGAATGCTATTTTTAAATGGTTTTGTATTTTAGTTAATTAGTTATCGATATCAAGTCACGAAACCATCAAAATATTCTCGTATTCTTGGAGAAAAATCATTTCATACCGCACGCTGTGTGTAAGTAGTGTTTTGTCATTTTGATGATGCAATATCTTAAGTTCGTCTCGGTCGCCTTCGCACGTTTTACCTCCATTTCATTGGCAAATCACATAATTTATCAACCCCAGTCCCGCCGAGCCTGCAAACCTTCAAACTGGTGTTCGAGCTCCAATTCCGAATTCTCTGAAGAGTGTTATGTTGTCCTCATGAAATCAAGCAGTGAATATACTTGCCACGTACTGATAGGGGCGTGTTTCGTACCACACTGCACTGAAGACACTTATGACTCGACACGGTAGCTGACAACAATCTAAGAAATTATCCGGAAATTTACCCTACCAGTGTATACGCTTATATGCTGTTCACGGCAAAATGAGCACTTTTGAAAGCCCTGCTAAAGATCTAGTTGAAGGCACGTTGTGTATTCTTCCACTTTATGAAAAATTAACATCCCCATCGTTCTCATAACTTTATTCATGCGCCGGTAAAGTAAAACTTGAAACTATTAGGAAAGTTAATCGTATACAAATCTGCTTATTTTTACACTTCGATGCTTTGAACAAAAACAGCAAGCAAAGGTAATAATTTAAGATATCACAAATTGTTACCTAACACTTTTTATTCGACCTTAAGATATGGGACTATTTTCTATCAATCGTTACCAACATCACTGGGTGAACATCACTCACTGCGCCTATTAAATATATGCATTCAAAAGCAGAGACATTTTTCTAAGGTTATTTACTAAAGTACTCACTTTATCGTGAACAGCCTTTAGTTAGAATGAGTGAATGGTAATTCTTTTCCCCTATACAGTGATTTTAGTGTTCCTATACATTTACTCAGGAAACAGTCAAATGCGTAGGAAAGTTCCCAACTTAGTATAGCAACGATTCTAAACATTCCTATATCTGCAGTTTGATGTGTGGTATTATTTCCATACAGTCTATAGGTTAAAAACTTCCATTAGAGTTTAGGAAGTTTACCAGGAAATTTTCTTTACAGTGTAGGACACGGGCCAGATTTCACTCAAGTTCGGGTTGTACACAAGTTGCTCTAGCAAGCCCAACTCTCTGCGTCTTCAAACACCGAAACGTAAGAAAATAATGGGTAAAAATACAATCACTTTCAGCCGCAGGGCCGAGTACATCGGGCGTTGCTTAAAAAAGCGGCTTTATTGATACACACAGCAGAAGAAAAAGACTGCAACGAAATAAGTCTCATTTGAGGGAGAGACAGACTGTGTAATAATTCAATGCAATGTACCCTTGATCCCTTCGTGTGTCTTAGGCCCTTGTTCCTTTCATGAAGAATACTCTTTTCGTGAATTCGGACGCATGTCCTCTTCCACAAGTCGAATTTCACTCTGCGCGAATTTCGGTCTTCGCGACGTAAACCAGGGTTTCCCCGCAGGCCGCGCGCATTTTCAAACACTAAACAGTTGCGCATCGTAAAATCATTTAGGGCTCATGAATGACAAGACACTCGTGCCCTTGGCTGAAGGGTACAATCTGAGCTGCATCTGAGACCATATCACGAATTCGCACAACGAAAATGCGACGTCACATTTGTCAGTAACGGAACAGGTCATTTCCTCACCTAACGTAAACTTATGTAGAATTGAGAGCTCAGTTTGTTTAGCCTGTATTATAACGAATCTTTTTTTCATCAAATGCTCTCTCTCCCGACTGTTACGAACGAATGTTCTTTCTACGCCGCAGGCTTATCATAACTATTTAAAAAAAGATTTTGCCAGTGAAATACTGTAAACGTGCACAATTTATTGCGCAAACTCTGATAGTCGCGCCGCTGACGTAAACATCTGATTAGATGAAGCAGAACACAGTTAACCGCCACAATAGGCGATAACGTAACAAGAACGCAGAATGTGAACTGATAGGATTTTGATTAGTTTAATAGCCACGAAGAAGCTGATCACAAAAAAAGTTAATTATTTTATAATTGTACAAAATACACTTCAACTCGATATTACATTAAAGAACTCGTTCCTCACATAAACATATTTAACTGTAAAGTAGGTGTATCACGGCATTTCAAAACCACAAGTTTAGTGTTTTTGGAAAGTTCAAATAAAATAAAGGGAAATATCCACAGATCGTTTTAACAATATAACTGGAAGGTGTTATCTTAATTCGTTTGAAGGTGAACTTAAAACAATTAATTTTACAAAATTCAACAAATAATTATGCAAAAGTCCTTTTGAGAAATATTTGAAAAATACGAAAATAATTCATAGCGTGAATTTGAAGATATTCTGAAGTAAGTGATGGTATCTCATTTCAATGTGTATTCTCATTTCGGTAAGTAAGATAGTTGTTGTCATTTGTACGTCCTAAAAGCACTAAAATTGTAAATTTGACACGTCATTATGCAAAGAAAAATACGCGGTTAAATTTTTGTTTAATGCTTCTAGTAAGTAATGTGTACAAGTTGAAGAGTATTCCTAGCAGAATCGTTGAGCAGGGACCGCGCCAGGCTACAGCATCTTTGACACGCCGCCCCGCTACGTCAGAAGCAGTTCAAAGCTATACCTCGGCCCCCCGAGCAGACCCTCCCGTTGTCATGGCGACCAGTCACCATCTCTGGCCGCCTGCACCGCCATCTTCCCGGGACGTCCACTCTGCAAGTCCGATAACAGCATGGCGCCCGCGAATATATCCACCCACGTGGTACATGCGTATAAGTGGACGACCCACGGGCCCCAAACAACGGGAGGCCATCTTGGAAGATAGAGAAAAAGAGTGAGGAAAGAGAGAAAATGACAAAGACTCAAACTAACAATTTCATGTCTGCACAATATATTACCGCAATAAAAGAAATTACACTTCAGACTAGGGTGGAATACAACTTCCAACAAATTGTTCTTCGGAAACATTTTTGAAACTCTTCAAAATGACAAAAAAAAAAATTGTGCGAGGTTGTATGGGGGAAACGGTCGTTGGTTTGACGTGAGTACGGCTGCATTAGCGGGCAATCCTTACTTGTGCATATGGAAGTAGCGGAATGGATACTTGGCTTTCATGACTTAAATCGACAGATACACACGATATGTTTAGTTTGGAAGAGCGTGCTAGCTTCACCGCGACACACAGGGAGTGCTCACGGTAAAGTGAGCACTTTTTAAGAATGCTAAATTTTTCCTTTCAATTAATTTCTACCTTTTCGCCACTTTTTAATGTAAACATTGCAATGTGACTAATAAACACAGCGTATACATTTTATCACTCTAAAAAGTTAACGCTTGATGTTCCAATAAAATTAATTTATTAAGGGATAATGCCTTTTGGAAGGGCCTTAAAAAGTGCTCACTTTACCGTGAACAGCCTATACTGGGAGGCAGTCTACTGGCAGGACATTCTTGTCGAAGGCCAAGATTGCCGCGACATGACAACTCTCATCACACATCGTATTGATGTACTATCGAAATAGACCACGTTTATTTCAACCGTGTTATTATTCACGAAGTTATAGTTTCGAAATGGATCAACCTGCAAATGTGTCGGTCTGATAAGAAACACACATTTAAATACTTTAACTGCGAAGCCAGTATAGGGTCATGCACTGACTGAACTTTCCGCCATTGAATTTTTGGGCGAAGGTCTACGCTAAAGTGACACAGCAGTAAATTATGGACGACGGAAAGCCTATTCAAAAGTTAAAAAAGTGGTGCGTAGTGGCGTCGGAGCACTTGATGTCCGTTCCAGTGTCGCCCTTATCGTTTCCTTGCTTGTGCGCCTCCAAAGCGATAAAGTTGTACCCGCAGATAGGCGGGTGCTGGTGCTGGCACAGACTGTAGCCTTATCGCCGCGCCTTCCTCTTGCTACACGCGAGTTCAGGACTATGTGGCGACACTTATCTGTTTATTATTGCGATGTGTGTACAACAGTTACAATGCAGCAGCCTGTTATAGTATCGCATGTGCCCGATAAGTATGTTTCCACACACTTCAGTCAGGAAATGGGATTTATAACTCTGCTGTACCCAAGTCGTTTTCGGCGTTTCCTTCTCTTACATAAACACACAAGGAACACATGCAGAAGTATAAAAAATATACTGCAACCACTTTCCGAGGATGCTGATTACATTAACTTATAGTAGCTGGCAGGGTACAGTTCTGTGGCAAGAAGAACCGTTCATGCAATACGAAATTGTTATTTTAGACGGCCGCCTACACAATACTTGGAATGAAAGTTTGCAAAACGGATTTCATGACAAACCTATTCGTGTATTCATTGTGTTTGCCTAAAGGCTGTTCACGGTAAAGTGAGCTCTAATTACTTTTTCCTTTAAACCATTTTTTATCCTTTAACCATCTTGTTAAATAAATTTTGCCATGTAAGTAAAACACAGTGTGTATATTCTAACGCACACGGAAGCTAACTTCTAAAGCTATAATAAAATACATTATTGTTTGCAATTCCAAGTGAGAAGGCAATCAAAAGTGCTCACTTTAGCGTGAATAATCTATACTAAAAGAAAACCTACTCTAGACGCAGACGGAATGGGAATAAGTCCGCGCCTATAGGTTTTACAACCTTACCCGACCTCTTCCCGCCAACTTAATGGATTCTTGAGTGTTAACGATATTATTTATGAACATAGTTATTTGTAGAAAATATTTAAGCGTCGAAATTAGATTGACTGAGGCAGGTGTTACAAAGCTGTCCTGATTAATACGAAGTTGTCCCACACGACTGTAAGCGAAGCCGTGAAACAAACTTGATGGGACACAAGTGTGCTGAGGGTTGACTGAACTGCAGTAGCCGTATGGCTCCTACCTCCGCAGGCTACTTACACCCACAGGGAAGCCCTACAACGTTGTTTTACGAGTGGAAACTCATGACGGTGCAGTGAAGTCACTACTGCAACGCAGGCGACGTGGCTGCATCCTGACTCTACACAAGACGAATTTGTTTTCACGGCGTCATGGTAGAAGACAATTTAAATTTGTTAGTTAGAAAGTATTACTTACTCGCGGTTGTTATAGCTGAGCTGTCCGCTAGGCTGTTCACGATAAAGTGAGCACTTTTGAAATCAACCTTAGAAAAAAGTAACTGTCCCTATCTGTTTATATTTCAAAGTTTCAAAGGGCGCAATGAGTGACATGTGTCCGGTAAAGTTGTTAACGAGGGAGGGGAAAGTAGCTCCGTATAATAATGTCGAACAAAAAGTGTCACGTAAACATTTGTGATAACTTAAATTAATCTCTCGTTTTATGAATTGTTTGATGCATCGAAGTGTAAAAATTAGCAGATTTGTACAATATTTACTTTTATAATCATTTCACAGTTTCACCTTACCGACGCATGAAAAAAGTGACGGGGCCAATGACAATGTTATTTTTACATAAGGCGGAAGGACACACAACGTGTATACAAGTATATCTTAAGCAGGGCTTTTAAAAGTGCTCATTTTACCGTGAACAGCCTATAGCTATTATATATATATGCACATACTTTCCAGAAACAGGGAGGTGAATGTATGCACCGAGGTGTTTGGTCTGTAGTAGTTGTTGGTGGTGGCAGGACAGGTAGGTAGGGAACAACACGTGTGTAGCGACCCCGGCTGCCGTATTACACAACATGCAGTTTGCTCGACTTATCCTCCCCTCATTGTGGCGGTATTACTGCCGACCTTCGCCGCTCCCCGCCCACAACGCCTATGTTTGCTCGCTGATAAACCACCTCCAGCTACTGGGGCCTCGCTTCGCAGCTGCGTCGATAACACCCCGCCGATCTCCCGTGGCGCTGTCGGTTCATGCGCCACCGATCTGGGGTGCGGGAGGCTCTGGGTTCGAATCCCGGGCAAGGCTGGGTGTTAATTTAAGTTAGGTTATACGTTAGTCTGTAAGCCGTCCCCTGCTAAGCTTACCAGCATAAAACCGGGGGACGTTAAAAGGCCCTTCGCAATTACAAAAACCCTCCTCACGTACCTCCTCCTACCTTATGTAAAATTAACGTTGTCGTGGGACTCACCACTTTATTCATACGTCGGTCAAGTGAAACTGTGAGAAAAGTAAATATTTTACAAATATGTTCATTTTTTACACTTTGATGCATAAAAAACAGATAAATACCCATAAATGGTTACCCAACACATTCTATTCGACAATAAGATACGGAACTACTTCCCATCCATCGTTACCAACTTTACAGAGCGCATGTCACTCGGGGCGTCCGTTACAATATTTGCGGGTAGGAGCAGTGACATTTTTCTAGGGTTGATTTCAAAAGTGCTCACGTTATCGTGAACAGCCTTAACGTGAATTGCCGCCGAGTGGTTTCGATATTCGTATAAGTTCTTACTACCGACAGTCTCCAGTTTGCATGCGAGCCGCTTGTACAAGTGTCGTCCGAATTGTCTGCACGACCTTGGAGCTGCTGTGTAGATAACTTTCTTTCCACATGTGGAGACTGCAGACGTGTCCTTTTCAAATGACGCCCAGGTTAACAAATATAAACGTTTGCGATACACTATCAGCGAACAAATGAATGTGCTTGCAATATCACTACAGTGGCCTGCATATGTCTGGGCAATAGTTTCCTCAAAGATTGCTCTCCTGTAGCCAGTCACTGCCCGGCAACATATGCGCCGTCCGAAAAACATCCCCTCTTCAGTCTTCGTTAACAGCAGTTAGCTCGCGCTATAGTCTGTTCACGGTCAAGTGAGCACTTTTGAGACCCTAGTTATTTTTGCTTTCAGGCAATCTTTGTTTATATATATATATATATATATATATATATATATATATATATATATATATATATATATATATATATATATATATATATATATTAATAACCAGATTTTTTATATTCTAACGCACTTGGAAGTTAATGTCAAAGGCTAAAATAATATATATGTATTGACTATTATTCCAAATGAGAGGGCTTTCAAAAGTGCTCTCACTTTACCGTGAATAACCTATACCTTAGGGGGCTACACTGAACTTAGCCTATGCTTGTGCTATTGAAAATATATCGTACTACTATATACCAACACATCAACGTAACTCTGCCAAACGTTTTAATCTGTCATATTAATAAAAAATGAATGTTAGTTATTCGTCTAAGTTACATAAATATTAATCATACGTATTTAAACAAACTGTGTTGATACCACATTTGAATTTTTAAATGATCAACTATTTGCATTTACATTAATGAGTTTTAGTTTGGTTTTGGTGGCATATCTGGTTAATACGAGTGTGTGTGATGCACGTTGGTGCGCGCTTGCTTCATGTACATTTTGAATTTGATTGTATAGGGTTTATAACGGTACGGCTTATAAACTAACTTATGACCTAACTTAAACTAACACCTATGCCTCACCTAGGATTCGAACCCAAAACCTCCCGCACCCCAGACCGGCTGCGCACCAACCGTCTGCGCTGTAAATTTTGAAAATGCGATGGATAAAATAAGACATAACACTAATAAAAAATGGGGTGCCGTTACTGTTACAACTTGCTATAGGCTATTCACGGTAAAGTGAGCACTTTTGAAATCCCTCCCATTTGGAATAATAGTCCATAAATGCATTTTATTTTAGTCTTACTCGGAAGTTAGCACAAATTCCGAGTCCGGGGAGATAAACACGCTGTGTTTATAACTCACGTGTCAATATCAATTTGAAAAGGTGGTTAAAGGATAATAAATGGCTGACAGGAAAAAGGTACTAGGGCCTCAAAAGTGCTCACTTTACCGTGAACGGCCTATAGAAAAGGTACGGATTGATTAATAAACGACCTATTTACACGTTTATAAAACTGAAACAGTGACGATAGGCACCACCCTGCACGAAAAAGATACTTTTTTTTAAAATAAAAATTAACAAAAAAGCTCAAAATAAGGGGGTAACTCTGCACTAGTGTAAGGAACTTTAAACCATTGGCCTAGTGTGTCAAACGAAGGCTTGGAGATTCTGTGCACATTAAACTGCTGTGTTCTCTATAAATACGTGTTAATTACGAAGTTAAATATCACGGTGGGGGCTGGCAGGCCTTGATTTTAAATGAAAATGTGTGTTACAAGCTTACCCTGAATTGGTGCAAAGTTACCCCAAATGACAAGTAATTAAAATCCACCAAATCAAGTGGAAAAATCAACGAAATTGGCAACACTGGCTGGCAGCCACGACCATAGACTAAAGATGAGGTAGAACTACGTATTTCGCTGGCCGTGTCCCAATACTCAACTGTTTTACTGCCAACACGACTAGCAAAAACGGCGTGGAATGGATTTGAGGTTAGAACACTGATTAGTAAACTAGTGCTTCGAGATGTATGTTTACGTCCTCTACCCAATTTGAAATGCAGTTTGATTAAATACTAAAAGCTGAAAGTATTTTATTCATACAATAATGCTTGTCTTTTGAAAATTAATACCTAAACAAACACGTTCATTACTGTTGGCCATGTGACTAATGCCCGGTTGCACCAACATCTTCCCCGATCCGAGACCGAATGATCCTAGTTTCAAATCAGGATCCACTTTGATCTTAGTTCCAATGTAAAAGTGTTGCACCAATGAAATTTCATGATTTGATTCGTCGCTTATGGTTCCAAAGTAGAGAGATCGAGATTAAGTATGAGACAAATCTTGCCATTGGTTCGTAATATATGGCGTCATTGAAGTAGGCGAATTTTTTACTATAGATAGAACTAGATGTGCGATGTTTTAATGAATTATTGTTGTAAGAATTTTACTGAATAACATTCAAGTGCGTATAATGTTTTAATTTCCCAAGAAAATAATCGAACGTAGTTCTATCTGTTGGCGTATTTTCAAACTACATATGTCGACGATCGCTGCTGATCTCGGATCGAGATCTCGAACAGCCAATTTCGGCAGTTCGAAATGAACCATCTCGATCTCCAGTCCAGCTCTGAACTCGAACGGTGCACCAGTTTTATGTGCCGATCTTAGATACGATCACGGATCGAGTTTCGAACCAAGAGTTTCGAACCACGATGGTGCAACCGGGCATTTGACAGTTATGTTGGTTTCCGGTAGGTAAATGGGCAGAAGGCGAATGTGGGGGCTACCTCGTCTTCAGTGTATGGCGACGACCAGTGTAACGGAAGTGAGCCATGCCGCACGACGGACCACGGTCGGAGAGAAAGACAAAGAAGGCAAGGAGGCGCTGGACTATAGTGTGGGCATACGACGACCTTCAGTTCGGACGAGACGCAGGCGCACGCGTCGTTCAACCAGGGCGCCGCGCGGACAATCTCTCGACGTGACGGGTCACATCACAGCTTGACGTCCGTCTACTGACGTCGCCACATCGCCTCGCTGTTCGCTCACACAGACTACTAGGCAATACAGAGGATATAATATCCGCTAACTACAGATACACGCGCCACCACAATGGCGCCAGTAGCCAGCAACATGTTCAAACCCTGTTCGTCAATCAACGCCTGGCAACCTACTCATCACGCAGCACCCCAGCTATAGTTTTACTTCCGCGATATCCATCCGCGTCATGCAAACAACGCTTAACCGAGTCTAGAAAATTACACAAAGGGACAACGCACGCACTCGGTGCAATAATGTTTTGCATAAGAACTATATCTTACTATAGTGCGTCCCACTCTTAGATTGCAGTACAGTATGAACGGAGCGCACTGTTGCTAGATTACTCCAGCTCTGTGGCAGACTGAGTAAGAATGAGAGACGAAGGAAATCGCCTGATTAAGAGGTTTATCTGTTTACCTCCCTTACAACTATGATAATCCAATCCTTCGACGCAAAGCTAAGCGGCTCCTTTGCAAAGGGAAACCTCTGAGAAACCTCATCATTGTGACTGCATGGCGCGCACGCAACTAGATAACACATTAGGCAACAGTGCACGCAGGAACAAGGACAGCGTTAACGACAGAAAACATGAATTGGAAAGAGAGAGTGAAAGTCCATTATACCGCACACTGCAATCTAAGAGTGAGACGCTCTATAGAAAATACCAGCTCACCTACATCCTCATACATTGCAATATTATAATTTATACATAAAAATAAAGGTAAGAGTTCAATTGAACAAAAAATACGGTGTTACGTTAATACAAGTATAAAACACTTGTGATACACGACCAATGTAGGAATGATCCACACATGTGATACTTGGGGGTGATATTTCAAAGGTATGATTCACAAAGTGTGACGAAACCGCGACTAGACCACAACAGGTAACTTTCGCAGCATGCAGTAACCAATCGGACACGAGGCCCATCCCCAGAGTGGCGCTCAACCAATCGGAGTGGGTACGCCCGCATGAAAGAACCCCGTCACGTATGTGTGCGTACTTATCTACTCTATGTCTCGTGTAACTTGGCAAGATTTTGACAGTTCGACGAAAGTAGATCCAAAGTTTACTTTTCGTTTATGTATTCTTTCGCCATTAGCTGTTGCGTCAAGTGGCAGCTGTATATGCTGTCAACTAATCTACTTATCGTAATGCCAAACAAATTTTAAGGTATTCATAGACTGAAATTTGTAGGTTATGAAAGTAAAAATTGAAAATCTTGCGAAAAATGAGACAGTTGCTAACTCTCTTTAATGCATAAAAGACAGTGAATTTGGGTTAACATTTGTGAGACGGTAAATCTAGTTCTTATCACACTTTGCACGTTATAGCTACTATGTTAAAACTGGAAATGAAAGTAACTTGCTTGACAAAGCACTTTCAATCGCCAATTACTTGCCAACGACTTTTGCAAAGCAGTTATTTTGCTATTACTGATACCAAAAAACTCGAATTCGAAATATGTAGCGTGGAATAACGTAAAAATTGCTGCTTAATAACTACCCATGTGCGTCCCACTTTCTTCGCTTTATTAATACAATATAGTAACAACACGAAAACAAGGACGAGAGATCGAGATTAAGTCTGAGAAAAATATTGCTATTGGTTCGTAATATATGATGTCATGGAAGTTGGCATATTTTTCACTATAGATAGAACTAGATGTACGGTGTTTTATCTGTTTTAAGTGAATTATTGTTGTGCGAGTTTTACTGAATAATATTCAAGTGCGTATAATGTTGTTTTAATTTCCCAAGAAAACACTCGAACGTAGTTCTATCTGTTGGCGTATTTTCAAACTACATTTGTCGACGATGGCTGCTGATCTCGGATCGAGATTTCAAACCGCCAATTTCGGCGGTTTGAAATGAACTTCATTTCGATCTCCAGTCCAGCTCGGAACTTGAATTGTGCAACAGTTTTCTGTGTCGAACTAAGATCTGATCTCGGATCGAGTTTCAAACCACGATGGTGCAACCGGGCATAACAGATGGCGTGGCAGTGCGTGTTGTGAGCCGAGCATGTTCCTCAACATATAGCAGCACATTGACCTGCCTCTTGATCCCGTCTTTGTAAAAGCTCACTTTTCTCCAGTCACTACCTCTAAACGGCATGAGTTCGAAATATTTTTCGTCAATTATTCAACAATACCATGCGATATTTCTGTAGACTTTTCGGATTAGTATCAAGCATGCTTGCATGACATGGCGAGTGAGGATACTATGTGAAAATAACACCCATGGTTTGAAGTAACGTTTCATTTTAATACGGATCGTTTTAATGTGCATTTCATTTTGAACACCTCTAAATTACTACTTTAACACGTAGTTTAGTTTTTAACATTAACAACCGCTGTTTTGTGACCAAGTAAAATAACATATATTGATTAATCTAGGAACTCTTTCTAATCCGCGTATTTCCTGCTTGTCTGATGTATGTCGGCCATGCAGTTCAGAATAGCCAACGTAATAATAATTTCCATTCGTTCACGCATCAGTTGATACAAGATTTTGTGAATGGCTCGCTGTTAGTTTCGTATAAGTCAAGTTGTCACTCATTGGCTGTCATGATCTTGCCAAGTTACACGAGACAGAGAGCGAGAGAGTAGGGTCGTTGCCTGTATCTCGTAGGCATAGGTAGGGTACTACGTGCCGCTGCAGTGTTCTCACTAGCAATCTGTACACTTTTATCTTACAGGGCGTTACGATAAACTGTGTTCGCGCTATGTTTACTGACGTGATCTCCATGTCAACACGGCACTCGCGTGTAGGCCTAATACAGTTAAACTCGCGCCTGAAAACCCATGTCATCCTGCTGAAGAGTACTCAATAGTTCTGATATATGCAGTTCAAAAAACGGCAGACTGAAAACTTGCCGACTCCATGCATGTTTTACACGCACGAATATCAACTGGAGGTTCGTCACACCTACTGAAAGTTCACGGAAAAATAAACCGAAAAAGGACATATCTGAAAAAAATTTCAATTCCGTTCTTGCTACAGATTGGACATAACTTATTTCTGCCTTCGTTCATCTGAAATTACAGGTAGCCAACGTATGATCCACGTTTTCAACTTGACATGTTGTTACTGTCAAGAGCGTCTTATGTCACCGCAAAGATTGACTAACAGAGTATAGTTACGTCAGATATTGTTTAACTACCAGATTTAAAAAAATGACATTTCGCATGCCTTTCTTTAACTATAACAAACATGAAAATAATAACAGATTGCATTACCGACAATTCTAATAATTTACAATAAAACAAATAAAACTTAACCGTTTTACAAAAAAAAAAAACTATAGAATTAAATGTTTTCCGAGTCCCACAAATGCCTAACTAAAGTTTATAATCTCGTAACGACTTGCCATCTTCTGATTTGAAAATAACAAACGTAAAGGCGTGTACGAGCCAGACAACAAAGTGCTTGTGTACCTACTTTTTTAGGACATCATCTCACATCAGACAGATAAAAATAACAGCATCAAATTTTTTGCAATAATTAGGAAATGAAGAATCGTATTTTATCAATGACGTGACTATAAAGTACCTACTCATCACTATATTAATACTACTCATTACAAATTAATTTGCGTACATACTAAATATTTCTACTGGTAAAAAGAATTGTCAGTAGTTTCAGCAATTTTGTCTTCGTCTGAATTGCAAGAACACACCCACGTGTCCATTTTGTTAAGCAACAGGGCCATAACCTGCGAAACAAAGACCTTAGATGGTAGCCAATAGCTGACGCATAGCTAGGGCCAGTGATTTTTCGGGAAAAAAATCGGAGCACACAGTATACTTCAATACTGTATAACACCTGAGCTGTCGTCATACCTGTAATTGCTGTTCGTATCGTTTCCACATTTAACCGAGCCACTCAGAATTCCGTAACTCCAACAGTGAACCTTTGTGATTCGTTAACACGGACCATAACATGTTTCAGCCTATCAAAAAAGCTGGAATGCCATACAGTGCTTTGAATTTCATTTTGCCTGGAAATTTTATCCCGAAAAATCACTGCTCCTACGCATTGCTAATAGAATACATTTAAAAACTAATATCTTAAAAAATACATGCCTGAGCAGCAATGTTAGTAGTAAAATACGGAAAGTATTTCTAAGGCCTAACAAAGTGTCGCGTTGGTTTACGCTGGTCGCAACAAAAATATATTTTTTGTTTCATTAACATGAGAGCAGAAATTTGTGTAGCAAAAACTTACGTCTGATCTATAATTCCGCAGTGACATTAACAGATTCTTGATAATATTATTAACATATGGGAGAACTGGGTACACAACGAACATAAATAAATTAATAACACGAGTTTCTAAATGCGCTCAAATAAACCCTCAACGGACAGCAAACCTAAGTACAGGCTGTCCACGATAAAAATGAGCACTTTTGAAAACCCTGCTTCAGATCTACTTGTATACATGTTGTGTATTCTTTCGCCTTACGTAAAATTAACGTTGACATGGGTCTCTTCACTATATTCATGCAGCGTTCAAATGAAACTATGGCATTATTAGAAAACAAACATTTTAAAATCTGTTCATTTATAACCTTTAGTGAAGGGGGGGTGGGGGGAAACAAAAGAAATAATTTTACATCGTTACCAACTTAACTGGGCGCATGTCACTCATCAGTGCACTAGTTAAAATATATGCAAACAGAGGCAGTGACTTTTTACCAAGGTTGATTTGAAAAGTTCTCACTTGATCGTGAACAGTCTTTAGACGTACAGTAATTTGCGGTAACTTTTCGCCAACTTAGGGTAACTTCGTAAAGTCTATTTACAGTTTCTTCACACTTTTCCAATCAAACCTTTACAAACTCACCCCACATATGACTTGTTTTGTTGTTAAGTATGCCATGTATCACCAGCGTTATATACCCATGTTAACATAAAAGTACATTATTTTATGTTAAATGACACTTTTACTTACTTCTTACCTATAAAATATGATATTCCATTTATAATTAATATGAATTAAAAAGAAAGAAAATAAGCGTGTGGTAATGTTCAGTAAGAACTAGTTTTTACGTTGAATATTATTGCACTGAGTGCGCACGAATGCGGTGCGTTGTCACTTTGGTGTAATTTTCTAGACTCGGTTAAGCTCAGTTTGCATGAGGCGGAGGAATATTCTGGAAGCAGAACTTTAGCAGGGCTCCAGAAAAGTTGGAAGTAACCGCCAATGGAATATACCACATATTTTCGTTTAAAATGAAGACAAAGCACCTACCTCGAAGTTTAACTTCCTAGTAAGCATATTCTTTCGTACGTAACACAGTAAATGGGGCCTACGTTAGGCAAGTGGTTCAAATTTGGCCAAGCTGGTGCAAATTTACTGCGAATGAATGTACATGGTTTGGTGTCGGTGAGTGCCGCTGAGCTTTGTTCCGTGTCTGCAGCGATCTAAGCCGAGGTCGTGATCAGCACAAATTATGTAGAAATGCATTCCTGCATGCCCGTGTAGCTGCATGGCAATGACACAGCAGGCCAGGTCTTGTCTCCACATAAGAGTCTAAAACGTAGCCGCTGCAACTACAGAAACCACACGTCTTTCTTTCATGCTGATAACTTACAATCCACGTGTCAACCAGTTCAATATCAACTTATCTAGTTGGCAAAATGTGCGGAATTTAATATATGTACTCTTTAAAAGCTGGAATTACGCTGGAATTCACCCTTCTACCAAATGTACTCTGTCTAACAACACATTAAATTAATTACTGTAACGTGAAAAGACTTGTCCAATATCTTTAAACTTTGAACATGCAAAATATGTACTGGATTCAATAAACTGAAGAAAAATACGTGGCTTAATCATGTCGTTCTGAGATAATAGCGCAAAAAATGTTTTACTGTTCAAGGCCTTTGCTGCTAATGGTAATGTAAAAAAAAATTCATTAGTAGTTATAAATAGTCAATTCACCCGCACCTGGTGCCCTGGCTCGGTGCCACGACGGCCATCTTGGATGACGTCAAGGCCGCCATCTTGGATAACGTTACGCCGCCCTCTTTTCCATTTTCCCCTCGAAATTATCCCCCTTTTTTCGCTCAAAAACGCTCAAAATTTCCCGAATTTCTCTCCAAACCTCCAAAATTTACTTTACCACAATTTATATGAGTCACTCAGTCCGAAAATAGCATGACTGCACAATGTGGCTAAAATGACTCAATTTTGAGAATGAGGGGTCACCCTAACATTCACGCTCTGTCATTCCATGCCAGCACCATCCATATTGTCTGAAGAATGTTCGAGTTCATTGCCCCATCATGCAACTTCATGCACGACAACGCCAGGGTGCCAGGTGAGGCTTAAATGTATATTTATAACTACTGTCAATATTCTCCACAAACTTTTATATATCGGTAAGCAATCTTTTTTAGTCCTCAAGATAAAACTGATCAACCCGTGCGAGCAATATTTTGCAGTTACGACACTGTTGCATACTTAAAATACAGCAAATACAACGTACATATTGCCACAAACCAATTAGATTAAAAGAAGTCATTTAAATTTGATATTTACATTTGAGTGGACGTTACAGGAAGATGCTAATTATCTATTGCTTACAGGCTTAGGCATATTTTGTGTTCTCTAGGGACAAAACCTTCGTATGTCACACGCGGAATACCAACCCAAACTTTGCATTTTTGTACTCTGAAAATAAAAACTGCCAAAAACCGTAACACTATATACATGACTAAAAATAAAACAAAGTACATATGGTTAAAACATTCACGTTTCACAAGTACCTTTGAAATATGCATTTTAAGACGCATTTTTAATAAATTAAAAATTCAAATAGAAATATGCACAAGTAATTATTTGTCACGAATGAAATACTATGCCGATTGGATTCATTAATAACTACAATTTGATTTTTTATTCACAAAAGTTTAAACCACGAGTAATCTTACAAAGACCACAGGAAAACACGTCAGGTAGCTAATAGTATGTCGACGTAAGTATTCGCGAATGTTGCATTTTTGCCTCTAAAAATGTATAAATGGAATTAGCCATCAATCGTGCATTGCAAATGGCTTAAAGTGATAACTTTTAATATAACCACAAGTAGTTTTCACAACTAAGAGACGGAACGCTACGCTTCAGCCAATCAGGACTTTCGGCGCTGATAGTGTGCGCGGCGAAAGTCCTTCATTAGCGATAACACTGTTACACGTTCGTGACTGGCGACAGAGAGTACGAAGAAATTCGAACGTTCGCATGAAATTAACGGACAAGTAAATAAATTAATATTAATTGTGTATTAGCTCATAACAATAATAGTTTGCAAAGGTATTGACAAGAGAACAAATGTATTTGTCTACTAAACTTATATATAAAAAAAGTACAGTAATGTTTTCCGATGCCTGACAAAGACTTCCATGTTCTGTTTCCGATGGCCATCGATTACAACTTTTTAATAGCATAAAAAAATTAAAGTACAACAGTCACACATGCCAGCGAACAAAGGAAACAAAAAAAATCATTGTTTTTTGTGCCTAAGAGCAACATTTCTTGTAGGATAACAGATGGCAGCATGGCGGCGGTTGACAGTTCATCGTTCTCTTGTGATGTGTCAGGAATACGTAGTCAGCTGGAGGTGTCGCATAACTTTCAACCCTTCTTTAATGTTGTCAGTGCGTTTAGTAATCTGCTTGGAAACATTTCTCCGTCCCAAAAACATAAGGATTTGAGCCTTGCAGCTCATTACGTACAAGTCATGCAAGAGAAATAAATTATTGTTTATTATGTTACGTCTTGTGTAAGTGTTTGGAATAATTTGTATCATGGTATAGGCTGTTCACGCTTAAGTGAGCTCTTTTTAAGGCCCTTCTAAATTGTTCCTTTCATCCGATTTCCATCTTCCTGCTGCTTTTTAATATAAACATTGCAATGTGACCAATAAACACAGTGAATAAATTCCACCACCCTCATAACTTAAAGCCTGAGAATGCAATAAGATAAATTTATTAGTGGTTAATGCATGTTGGAAGGGCATTGAAAAGTGCTCACTTTACCGTGAACAGCCTAAAGTGTGGAGGACACGTCTTACAACGGAGGAACGACTTCACAAATGGACACGTCGATTAATTATATAAAATCAAAAAGTACAATCAATAATTTGGATATCTGATAAATCATAATAGTGCGTTTCACGTCTCCTTACAAGAATTCTATCGTACCTAAAACCTATTGTTTTTTTCGATTTATAAGAAAAACCAAACATCAAAATGTAAACGAATAGGCCTAAGCCAACGTAATAATATATATGATATACTAATAAATTAGATGTGATATTAAGTTACCTACTGGCGTTCCTTGCATTAAATAGATTTGAAGTATTTTAGTGAAAACGTTTACTCGACTTCAAGGGCGAAAAAATGACACCCAACTGTTTCGAAGCCACGCGGGATGACAAATTCAACAATGAAGCAGTGTTTCAATTAATTGGTTTTATGGTTTATTGCAACTTCCGTTTAGAATTTAATCGGAACTCCTGTGGCAGTCAACTGTTGTACACGACTTGGCTGATATTAAATAAATGTTAACTATTTGAAAATGAAAACCCGGAAGTTCTTTAAAAAAAAAAACCGCATATCTTAATAAAGATACACGTTTCATAAATATTTGGATACCTTACTTTAATAAACAGCCATTTTGAGTTAGAAATGATTTATATTACAATGTCGGCAAAACTAACATCGCGGCGAATGTGATAAGTAGCAAACTACGAATTTTGCAAAACGCAAAATACAAAAAAATCGTTATTGATTTTGCAGACTGTCAAGCCAAGTGATCCATTTGTAAACACACAGTGAAATAACAGTAGAAAAGTCGGCACAAACTTGCTTACGGGGCCTGTTAACACAGCATAACTGTACGATATGGCAAACCCGCTTGCCGCAATGGCATAATCGGGGAGGGATGATTGGGAATGTTCTGTTCTCTTAAGCTGGAGTCACAATACCCCGACGAATCCGACACGACATCCCCGACGCGACGAAATTTGAGTAGCAACCAATGAAAAGCAAGGTCACTGTCGTCAACCCGACAAAACTGCGGCCCCGATAGCCCGAAAATATTAGGTTCTATTTCTTCTTTCCATCATCTACGGCTTGACGAAGTGCGCAAAAAATGTAAAAAAAATTTTCGTGCATATTTCCCTACTGTAGTAAATAATAAATTAACTTGCGCAAAAATAACATTCCTGTTTGATTCTAAATACATATAAATTCAAACATTGTCCAGAGCAAAACAATTATTCGCTTTATCGTGGATTTTAAAATGAAAATATTATATTAATAGGATAACTTGCCATTTTAGGATCTCCCAACAGCCGACTAACACACTTGCCGGACATACTTCGTCGTGGAATTGTGAACACTGAATAGAATTTAATGTGAAATTCCGCCCAGCTTTGACGTCGTGTCGGTGTGTCGTACCGTGTTCGTCGGGTCAATGTGACTCCAGCTCGCGCTCTATGCCGGCCAATCACAAGTCTGCAACTACTGGAGTCGATGCTAAACGAACTTGTGCCAGGAAATGTCTGTTAAATGGACTTCGCAGTAGGCCTAATTTTACAATCACCGTTTCTTTAAGCCAAGATTTGTGTGGGGCTTAAATAAACAGAAAAAAATTCTCCATCGAAGAAACTGCACGTACGCGAGACTGGGTTCCAACTGCTGAAAGTGCACTCGTTAGTGAGACAGACTGAACGGATGTTGGAAGGCAGTGAGAAAAGTGACGATTAGTGTCTGGTAGGATGGCAGTGACAGTAGCAGTGGCAGTACGCGGGCAGTACTGACGGCCGCAGGCGACGCGCGCTAACAACTCGACAACGAAGTCGCGCCGAACACTGTCAGTGACTCGCCTAGACGTGGTCTACCTTCCCGCCTTCCCAAACTTTACTCTGCGAGTAAACTGCTGTCTTTGGCTGCCCCAAAACGCTTGAGTAAATGTCTTACTTGCCCTCGGCACTCTTCTATCAATGCAGAGTACTTGCTCTGAGCACCTTGCCAGAGCAAAACTTCTACACGCGCTATTTATAAGAGTAACGAAAAGTAAACTGACATTCTGGTTACAGACACGCACGAGGAAATTACAAATGACGACTGATAAAATTAGTATTTTTATTTAAAAGTTGACTTGAATATAGGTTGCATTTTTAGACAAGTTTTATCACTAATTAATGGTAAATAAAACTGATTATATTTATAACTAATTTATTGACAAAGAAATAATTTGGAAAAAGTGATAAATACCTGTTAGAATTTATATTTGTTGCTTAACAAATACATTTTAATAAACACAGCATGCTATTTATACCCGTCACCACGTATACTGTTGCTTTGCTCAACTGTGACTCTACTGTCGGTGGGACGTCGTGGAACGCCGGACCTGTGGACACCCCGCCTACTGGGGCCAGGGCACCGAGTGCGGATCGTCGCCAAGTGAGACGCACGCGCCATTTGCATTCCGTCGTGATCGCCCTACGAACTACGACTGGTCGCGGAGCTGTGAACACCCTCAGCCCGGAACTCCACCTTCTTCGCATTTCAACTTCGTGTTAACATACGCGCCGTAAACAGTTCAATACACACCTTCCAAGGATCCATACGAATAAAGAGCAGCACTACTACTCGTGTTATCCGACTATGCTGTTCACGGTAAAGTGAGCACTTTTTAAGGATCTTCTAGATTTTTCCTTTCATCCAATTTCCATCTTCCTGGTGCATTTTAAAACAAACATTGCACGTGACTAATAAACACAGTGTATATATTTCACTACCATCAAAATTTAATGCCTGAGGCTGCAATATGATATATTTGTTAGTGGTTAATACCTGTTTTGGGAGGGCCTTAAAAAGTGCTCACTTTACCATGAACAGCCTATAGTAATATTAAGCAACTGGTACAACTCGCACAACTTAAGATATTACATTACGTTATATAGGTCCACTGAAAAATTTAATTGTCGTTCTATCCGTGGCGTGACGAGAACGAATTTACACGGGATTTTACGTTAACGGGCGAAGCTGCAACTTGTTGTGACTGTAAAATTCTGCTGAGATACGAAAGGCGCTCCGTGCTGGTTCATCCACCAGGTCCGCCAACCGGGTAGGAATCTGCCCGGGCACCTCGTCCGTGCTGGTTTTACTACCAGGCGGCCTCGGACGATCCTTGCACTGGTCGGCCGCGCAGTTTTGCTGTGGACTCGCAGTTGCAATCTTGGGTATTGCTTGGTATTACGGGAAAAGCCGGACATCTCTTAACATATGCACGACCGAATGCAATAGGAACTCTCATTCTTCCAAGAGTTAACTGTTTAACCGTACCTACAGTAAATATCCAAATGTTGATTTTCGCTACTAAGAGAAATTTCGGGAAACACAACTTTATTCAAGAGGTCCGGCAGTCAACCAAGGTACCGCCAGAAGTGTTATGCGGAAAAATTACGTTAACAAATGAACCTGACCGACATTGTACTAAGCTTAGCGATTATATTTGACCGCATGTAGGGGCAATGAAATTAAAGCACGATAACATTTACCTTTCTGTTGAGTTCAAGCAGACGCTCGTACTGTTCTGCGGCCCGAACACAAAGGCGCATAGTTAGCGCCTCCATCCGTGAGGGCAGCGGAGCGAGGCAACACGAGCTGCTCATCAACGCGATGCAACGACCCCCGCACCGTATCTACTGAATGATCCTTACACCACCACAGCTATCCTACCTCCTCACCGCACGACATCTGGCGCGCGACTACGGGCGTCCCCTCGCTTGCGGCCGGCCGCGCGCAGCGTACTGGGGAGGGGAGCATGCATCACTCCGCGTCCAGGCCCCGCCTCCTCCCTTCCAACGGCGCATCGCATTGTGATCGATGGCAAGTGAAAGGTGATTCAACCAACGTCGCTTTTGCCTTTACGAATTCCTGATCGCATACCGACGTATGACGTCTGAGGGCTCGCTCAAAGGAACTATACAGACATCCTCTTCATTTCAATGTGTCGTTCTAGCGCCATGCGAACAGTGACTGTGCTCGACATATATAGCCTACCGAACAAAGGTGTACGTACACCAGCGGTGAACAGTTCGCGACGCCACGTCTGCGCCATGATACAGCAGTGACTCATTAGTTCTACAGCTAAGTAGTTGTCTATTCGCGGTTTCTTCACATTTTTTCAAAATCAAACCTTTGAAAAATCACTTACTGTAGGACATGTTCGGTTGTTTCCTAAATATTTCATGAGAATTAATATGGAAAAAACAGAAAAAATATGTGTGTTGGTAATGCCTATAAGGCTATTCACGTTGAAGTGAGCACTTTTGGAAATCCTCTCAATTAGAATAATAGTCAATAAATATATTTTATTTTAGCCTTAGACGTTAACTACAGAGTGCGATGGAATATACATAATGTATTTATTACTTACATGGTAATACTTATTTTTAAATGTGATTAAATGATAGAAAAATGGCTGAAAGGAAAAAGTAACTAGGGCCTCAAAAGTTCTCACTTTACCGTGAATAGCCTATAGTGAGAAATAGTTGTCCCATTAGTGTAATTTTCAAAACTTCGTTAATCTTTGTTTGTGCGAGGCGGAGGAATATCCTGGAAGTAGAACTATAGCAGGACTTCAAAAAAGGTTGGAATTAATTGTGAATGGGCTATATAAAACTTTAAGTAGATTTACTGTTTTTCTTCTTCTTCTTTTTTTTTACCGCAGCCTGCACTTCAGATTGTGATGCACGTTTCAGAGTTCGACAAAGCAAAACACAACACATTGTTATGTTACCATTTTTGAAGTAGTTACTGCGTGACTGGTGCTGTTATAGGCCGTTCACGGTAAAGCGAGCACTTCTGAGGCCTTAGTTACTTTTTCCTTTTAGGGATTTCTTATCCTTAAACTACCATTTTAAACAAATAATGGCATGTAAGTAATAAACACAGTGTACATATTCCACCGTACTCGGAAATTTACGTATAAGATTATAATAAAAACAGTTTATTGACTATTATTCCAAATGAGGGCGCTTTCGAAATTGCTCAATTTACCGTGAACTGCCTATAGTATCATTCACATAATCACTCCCAAGAAATATTCATTATTTTTTTCTCGGCTATCAGCAGTTGAAAATTAACAAGGTAGGGAAATTTTAAAAATTTTATAAATTCTTATAAGCTCTTATTTATGGTCTGTGTCTAGCTATAAAATGTCGTTAAACCTTTCACGGCGGAACTCACGCTGAAACATGAATAAATCCAAGAGGGCGGACGCTGGTCCTCCTTAAGAAAGTCCTCCTCACGCTCGCACAGCGTTCCGTGTTTTTTACGAAACTATTAAACGTGTTCTCACTATGCTTAACTTGCCTAAGAAAAGAATATATGTTTTAGACGAGCACTGAATGATACATTCAAGACATTACGCATATTATAAATATTGTTTTGGTATATTTGAACGTTGTTAGAAACGGCTTTTTCAGACTGCTATATCTTTAAACATACTACCCGGTCAAAGGGCGAAATTACGATAGCAGTCTGCATTGAACTTTGCTACGGACCTCGCACCAATACACGCGCCCAGCCGAAACTCCCTTATCTCTTGTATTTCTTCAGTTTATTAACTTGTATTCCTTTTCTAGGAATCATTTTGCTTGTCTAATTGGCAAAACCCAGGTATTCACTTCCAGCATTTAACCTTTTGCTTTTGTCCAGTAATGCTGTCAATTTGGTCACTGTTAAGTACTCGTAGTCACTGTCACACTATTTTGTTAAGGCATTTATTTATATAAATCAGTAATGTTTGCTGTTTCGTTACGTTTGTACTTTGTTTTGCATAATCTTGTTTAGAGCCGAATTACCTTGAGTTTCACTAAAGTATGTTTTACAAAATAGTTGTCCATGTTGTTGTTACCAATCATGATATCACAGGATAATTAATTAATTTAATTTCGTGCTAACTAGCGCTGATTTTTAACGTGTCTTAGAGATTTCACGTTTCACTAGTGAACCTTTTATTTAGAGAATTTGCTTTAATCTTTCTTGGCGATACGAATGTCAATGTTGATGCCAGTCAGAATGTCAATCGTTATGAGATATCGCAACATGGGGTCATGTTTAACTGTAACTTGTTATTTTAAAAATATGTTGTATTTAAAATTTGTTAACAGATATTGCTGCTTTAATAATTTTATTTTAGACAATGCAATCTTCATAATTTATTTTTAGTTGCCTAATCGCGAAATGTTACTTATCGACTGTATCGTTGATTTTCCTGAATCAATTACTACCTATGACGACTTCCGGGAGTGACTATACTTACGTCTTCTCCGGCATGTAAATGCCGTGACATCTTGTATGTTTTCGACTTTATCTGTTTCGTCTTAATTATGTGATAGTTTCGTCTTTTTAGCCGTAACTGGTGAGTGTTTTATGTGGCATATTTGGTTCGTCGCTTGTTGTTTATATTTGTTCTGGAGAATCGTGCATACCTGTTCTGTAATCTTGTTATTCAGCGGTCTGCCCGCCAACCCCTATGATGTGGCCTTGATTCATTTGTCGTGGTATTTCGGGTTGAGGTGTGGCAGCCTATTTGGGGAATTTCTTCGCCGATTTACTTGCCGTCATAAGTTCCGACCACTCAGGAATCGTCCCGACTGGTGGATGACTTCCAGAGCCAAGCATCACCAGGCCAAAAGATTTTTTTTTTTTTTTTTTTTTCCCCGCCACTAACAACCTTGAACTGGGCTCAAAAAATTTTCCTTTAATTTCTGTTGTTTGCCTTGGTTCACTTGTTTTAACTAAAGGCTATTCAAGGTAAAATGAGCACTTTTAAAACCCTGCTAAGATCTACTTGTAGGCACGTTGTGCCGTCTTCCACCTTATGTAAAATTAACATTGCCATGGGCCTCATCACTTTAGTCATGCGTCAGCCAAGTGAAACTGCGAGATTTGTAGAAAATTAAATATTTTACAAATCTGCTCATTTTTACACTTCGATGCATGAAAAATAAACAGAAAGCGAAATAAATAATTTAAGTTATCAGAAATGGTTACCTAACACTTTTCTTTTCGACGTTAAGATATGGAAGTACTTCACATCCATCGTTACCAACTTTACTGGGCGCATGTCACACAGGGAGCCCGTTGAAATATATACATTTCGGGGCATTAACATTTTTTATAAGGTTGATTTCAAAAGTGCTCACTTTATAATCAATTGCCTCTAATTGATCCTCAATAGGTAATCGATTCGGAAGAGCCGGCAAACTAGCCATAATGATGTAACATGTACTAAAATGTTTCTCGGGATCCCGGTAACCAAGTACCAATTACAAAATATAAATGTAATATATATATATATATATATATATATATATATATATATATATATATATATATATATATATATATATATATATATATATATATATATATATATATATATATATATATGAAAAGATAAAGTGTAAAATTTTGTGATGAAACCACAATTGATATTAACAGATATATTAACATATATTTGCTTGTTGATTATGTATTTGTAATTCCATCTACTGTGTTGTTGCTACAAAAGAAATTTAAATTGAGTCAAAATTAAATGAAAGATGTCCCTCGAGCTATGCGTGTTGTTTATTTTTTTTTTAAACAAAACTATTTACACCTAATCATAAGAGTATTACACAAATTATGTTTTTTCTGTCTACTGTGGTCACCCTAATTCACATTCTAGGCGTTTCTGCAATTACGTTCATAGCTGGTATTAGGCAAGTGGTATTCATTTGCTGAGCTGAATTAGGGCTAGGCCCTTGTCTGCTTATATTAACCTTGGTAATGCATACTCGCAGCAACTAGATCCGTGGAGGCTTTCAGCTTATGGTGTTGGGCACAGTGTTCACTGCAGGTTTTCCCTGTTGAGTGTTTCGCCCCTGACATCCACCACAGCCCACCAGTACAGTACAGAACTTTGCATAACGGTGATGGCGTGCTTCATGTACACGCCACTATCTCCCTTATCGCTCCCGTGATTCTCAGCCTCAAACGCGAAAACAGCCCCAGTTAGAAGACCGCCGTAACTGAAGCATGCACGGCCGGTTTATGCTGCGAGGATGATCGTACACTACCCAAAACTTACTACAGTCCATTCACAATTATTTCCAACTTTCCTGAAGCCCTGCTTAAGTTCTACTTACAGGATATTCCTCCGCTTCATGCAAACAAAGCTTAACTAAGTATAGAAAGACAACGCACCGCATTTGTGCGCGCGCAGTGTAATAGTATTTTTGATGAGAACTATTTGTTACTAGGCATTACCAACACAACTACTTTCTCTGTGTTATTAATCAAATTAATAATAATTGAAATATTATAAATTACTGAGAAAATACAGTAAACATTCAGTTTAACCAAAAATAAAGTTGTTAATATAAGTATAAAACGCTTGTGATACATGACGTAGTTAGGAAACTACCAAAAACTTCATACATGGGGGGGGGGGGGGATTTTCAAAGGCTTGATTGAAAAAGTGTGAAGAAACTGCGAATAGGCCATATTGTAAATTCCACTTCTATAACTTGCCGAGGATTCCAACCCGGATCCTCGAGGTCCAACTTCGCATGTCAAGGGGCAATGCCTTGTTCTAGAAATGTAAAAAATTAACGGAATGTACACTTGGTACTTCATTTCTTTATTTGCGATTGCTTGGGCTCGAGAATTTGTTCTCGTTTTAGCAGTGCACAGTTTATTAAATATTAATATTCTTGGTATTTGAGGTGCCTTAGAACCTAACTATTGGATTTAAGAGTGCTTGTCACGAAAAAAAAATATAATTTTTATATTTGTAAAAGAAAAATACAGCTCACCTACCATTTCATCGAATAAAACATTTTAAACGCATATTTTTGTCTATAATGACAAGCCAAAATAACAATTTTGGTGTTTTTGGAATGTACAAATCAAATAAACGTATATGAAGGTCAAATGATTGTAAATAAATTTTATGAATAGTTTTCAGTGTTGTGGTGGATGTCCGGGGCAAAACACTCAACAGGGAAAACCTGCAGTGAACACTGTGCCCAACACTGTGCTTCCACGGATCTTGTTGCTGCGAGTATGCATTACCAATGTTAATATAAGCAGAGTAGGGCCTAGTCCTAATTCAGCTCAGCAAAAGAACACCATTTGCCTAATGTTGAATGTAATTTATCATTTGATGGTACGACCGCTCCGGCGCTTGACCCCTGGCATCGCGTCTGCTTCGTAGCACATGCCTGTGTTGCGGATTGCAGTGCATAGTGTTAAGGGGCCACTTACCTGAGGATCGTCGCTGAGTGCGCCTGGGAGCATCAGCTGGACGGGGCGCTGGGAGCCTGGGTGGCCCGGTTGGTGGGAGGAGACTTCCACCATCTCTGGGATTAGGACCATTAGACGGGAAGATGCTGCAGAAACGTCCGCTCTACGATGTAGTATAAGTTAGGACACTGTTAATTTCTCACTGGCGAGGCGGGACTTTGAATATTCTGTGGAATAGCGTGTGAGGACTTAGTCGACGGCAGTGGAGAGTCGGGACTTAAGGTATTTCTGCAGAATAGGACTTGTTTCTGACAAATGCAAGTGGTGACTTTGTCTTTCAATTTTGCGGAAACAGTGAACGTAGGATTGGGATGACCGCCGTGGAACTGTACTGCAAAGGTGGCGAATGAGATATTCGGGTACTAAGAAAAAAGTATCTGGGACATAGAATTTGTGGACACTGTTGGTAATCACGGATATCGCAATTTATTCAAGAGTATAAATGTAACGGTTTTGCATGACTGTGGGTTCACTGTGGATATGCATGAGCAACACATACACCCTGAATGTACCGCTGGGAGCAATGCCCTCAGGCTCAGATGTCTGTGTGTAGTGGTGTGATGGTGAATGTGTTGGGAATTGAATAATGTAGGATCGCGTTCGGGAACCTTTCACTCCGGAGATCAAAGGCCTTGGAAATTGATTCAGAGATTGTTGTTGGTTTATTTATGATATGTGTTAATAATGAGAAATTATTGGATGTTTTATAGACGTTTTTATGGAAATCTTAAATGTATTATATGAGCGAAATGTTTTTGAAAAACAAAATGTTGCATATGTAAAAGCCAAGGGGTTTGCATATTTTTGTACTTTGAGAGAAATGGTTTAAAAGAAAAGATATTGGATCAAAGTAAACTGATATAAACCGAAACTGTGTTTGTGCGATATTGTTGTGCTATACACCCATCCAATTTGGTCAGCACTATCAATAATTACTCTGCTTGAAAGGTTTTGTGATATTGCTTCCCTACCCCTTGCTCTTCCTGGATAGTGGTAGGTAGGCGGGTGTTGGGAAGTTGTGGCGGTAGACATTGTTCTTATGAATGGACGTAATTTTTACAAAGTTTATTTATATGCAGTTCCTGATTTCCAGGAACATAACCTAGATTTACTATATGCTCTACTGCTTGACACGGCAGCACATTTTTATGACATGATGCGCTAACTGCGGCAATGAAAATGTGCCTCACGGAAGTGCAGCTATAATTACCACGATGGTAGGTAGAGTATTTATTTGTGGCACTCCAAAGAAGTGGTAGTTAAAAAACCAAAAATCGTGACAACGTGCATATTTTATGGCGCTACCCGTATCCTTGCAACACATTTCTTGACATTACTCTGACTTTTCCAGGAATCCTCCCTGGCCAACATGTACCTACCTCAAAAATTAGAAACATCTTTATATTATTCCCTGAAATGCTATGATTACACGCATACCAATGAAATGGCCCCCAGTGTATTTAAATCTTCCTGCAAATGTGAAACAAAACCAAATTATGAATGGTACAATCCATGAAATGGCATGCATCAGGAGTGTTAAAATCCATTATGCAGTGTCTTATTAAACACTTTCCTAATAACGTGATATTAATTACTTGACTTCACATAAATTTCCCTTATATTTCCCTGGATTTTCCAGAAATTAAAAATTCCCTGACTTTTCCTGGTTTTCCATGTTTTCCTTTATCCCAACCACCATGATCACATTCAATTACTTCTCCGCTACAACATAAAATGCAGGGAAAAAAAAATTCAATCTTGGGAGTGGCAAGAGCTCCTACGAAACCTCACAGATACGAACAACGGTTAGTTTTCATCAGAAACTGTTTTAAATTCCAGTTGAGGAATTGGTATAGTAAGGGCAATGAATAACCTTCACACAGTAATATAAAGCAAGTATAATACTTAACGCATGTGAAAAAATTAATGATTCGCGATAAATTGTTTTATCTAGCGAGTGGGCATTTCTATACTATTGTTCTTCTACAGCTACGAGATAGCGTACACTTACACCAGAGAAGGCCGTTAGAGTGCCAAAAGAGTTATTTTCAATAATGTTAATATGTTATATACTTTTTTTAGTATAATAAATAACAGTCTGACGAATGTGCAAACAAGGAAAAACTACCTTAAAAACTAAATAAAGGAATTATGAACTTTTATATTTATATATTTTGTCATGCAAATTTCAACATTGTGCATAGTAAACATACTTGGCTACAGTTTATGAAAGCATTTTCGAAACTACCAGAATACTACAGATAAATTTCATGGAAATTTATAGAGGTTATCACGTATTTTTATGTTTTAAGATGAAATTAAAAGTAAAATACAGGCTGGATATTGTTGTTGTGCCGTTTTTACGAATATATATAAATTTATGCTGGTACTCTTTATGTCAGCCACCTCCCAAATAGCGTCCAAGCATCACGTTGCGGGGGAAGTTAATAGAGACACAAAAACAGTTCATTGATAGTTAATTCTGCTTTGCCATACAACTGCCAGGATAGTGTGGCTTAAAGAAATACTTAGATTTCAGTTTCCCCATTAAAACCCACCAAAAAGGGAGTACCCGAACACACGGTTCCTTTATTTACTTTCTTTTTAATGTCATCGGACAAAGCAATTTATCCTAAATTTTGGCCACTTTAAAAAATATATATATTTCCAGGAAGAAAACAGTGACATTTTAGTGCGAAGTTCTAACGAGAAATTCTGGCTGAGTGAATGAGCAGTGTAACTAACAGCCGAAGAATATCCAGAAACTCCTTTCTAAGAACATATCCACACACACAAATTCACCCAACACGGTGGCATACAGAGAGCCCGGAGCGCGGTTTACTCCTACACGGACTGACTGGGTCAGACACGTAGAAGACGCACGTTTCTGGTTATCCTTAACAAACACGCCAGCACCAATACAAATGTATGTAACGCAGCTCCAGTTGGTATTCGTGCATGTTACCACCTGTGGAGGTAGCCCGTTGACAATTTGTCTTCCCCAAGGAGACCCGCAAGTATACAGTTTGCTTCAAGGTCGTATCCGGACGTGAGGGAGCACCGTGATGGAGGATAGCATAAACAAGCGTCACGTGTGTGTGTTCCGTCGCGTCAGGAATGTGGTCGTCAAGTGGTAACTATGAGAATTTTGGTACAGCGATCTACTCGGAAAAGATACAGCATTGTCGCTATGGTTTAAAACACTCCTAACTCCTTCAAACCCAATTTAATTTACAATTTCAGCTGTCGCAAACAAAAAATTTTATGATGCGTGCTGTACTTACGTTCACACGACAATTGTTTCGTTTTCACAGCCAATGAGCTGTAGTTTATATATTTGGATACAGTTATATAAACCAATTATGGCCTACACCAATAACACGGTTTGAGAATCATTTACCCACAAGTAAGATCATTGGTCACTGAGCTTCGCACTGTGCACTCAGACCAATAATTACCTGAATGTTCATAATGTACACAATTGTGTACACTGGGTCTGAATGGGTTAAGAGAAGAATAAAATAGTAAACATAGGCGGATGGCTACTTACATCGCCTTTCGCTGACTCTTGACACTTTTCGACGGCCATATTTAAGTTTCAGTGACACAACTGATAAAATGAAAACAAAATAAAAAAGTATTTTAGCTTCATCTGGGCTCTCTCGACCTACCACGAAAATAAATTGCGAATACGAAGGCCTGCCCGTTTCCTCAACGATCGTGGAACCGCGACCTGTATCATAGCTGCCTGGTTGCCATCCGTGCCGATTATACGATCGAGTTTTCGCCTATGGTCAAAATACTCGTCGGCATGAGAGAACAGCTTGTACGAAGAGTTCTTTTCGCGCGATGATGCATTGCAACATTGGTCCCATGCAGTTTGTGCAAGGTGATACAACGCAGGAACACATCGATAACTGCAAGGGTTCGTCTACTGGGAGCCAACAAGTGATGTCATCAATACCTCATCCTACATCAATGGATACTGTTTCCGCAGACGATTATGACGAGACAGTTAATGCTAAAGACGGAATGAGTGCAGTACAGCCGGTCTGTGCGGAACATACACTAGCAAGATGTTCGCGTGAAGTCGACAAACTTCAAAATAAACGATCATCAGCTCTAAATACTGATCACTGCCGCTACAAAGAAATGTACACTTAATATTTATGATGAAGCAGGAATTGAAGACAATCATGAAGAAGATAGCATTGATGATGATTATTCCCTCGACGTTCCCACACATTTAACCAACGAGTTTCCTTCGACAAGTGATGTGAACAAGGCAGAAGACGCCAAGAACACTACCTACATGTTTGCCGAAGACCCGAATGAACTAGTATACAGGCTCGAAAAAATTCTGATCGATAAACAAAGAGGTGGGGTTTACTCGAACATGAAAGAGGTGTTTGCGATCATTAGAGAACTTAAGGATCGGGGTTATATCAGATTATTGGTTTTTTCTTAATTTTTTTTTGTGTGTCCTATCCTTTCATCCCTCCCAACTTTAAAGTGATGCTAAGAGCACTATATTATTAACGTAAAGATCTGCGTATTAGAATGATAATAGACTTTAGTATAAAAATGCATTGTTAGTTGACAGCATAGAAAACATTAAGCTTGTCGACATGTACAAATTTTGGAGACAGTAGGTAAATAGTTTTTCTTATATGTATGGATACATGCAGATGTCAAGCCTATGGTTTGCTAGAGATTAAGGAGGATTGAGGACTAAGGAGGATTGGCGAGGATTGGTGAAGATTGAGGAGGATTGGTGAGGATTGAGAAGGATTGGCGAGGAGGATTGAGGAAGACTGATAAAAATTGTTGAGGAGGATTGCGATTTAGGAGGAGGATTGCTAAAGATTGGTGGAAAGATTGATGCCTGAGAAGAGCACGAATAATTATCGTCCTAGCTGCCGTCGTACATTCCAAGTCTTCAGAAACTGGCAGTATTGATAGCATTGGTTTAGTCACATAAACCTACATTAAAACAAAAATCTGAGTAGCATACTTATACCTAAAAAAGAAACAGTTGAGGAGTGCATAATGAGGCTTTAAGAGAGGGACTGGAAATATAGTTGAGAGCCTTTTGCATGTTTCTACAATACCCTATGTACAATTTAGACACAATATAAAAAGTTAATTATTTATAATTTAAAAATAAACTTTAAAATCGAATAATAAATACAGATTTACGATTTGGCATACCCTGTGCCTATAAAACCAATATGGCTACCAGAAACAAACATGCTTGAAGAATTAGTGGGCGTAGCTGTCGAGCAACTTCGGGTATGTGCAACAGACCCGAGTCGAAGACTGCCGAGCACATCCCTGAGTCGAGCCGACGATTGCAGAGTTTGTCCGAGACGAGCCGAAGACCGCCAGCTGCCCAGCCAAGATCCTGAGTCCCGCTTGCCCTCACCCAAGGTCGCCTTGGTCACTGATCCGCTTCGCTCTTCTGGCACGAAGTCCCTGATCCCAGTCACCTACTATGGGAAAAAAGGAAATTTTGAAGGAAAAAATAGTTTCAGCCGCACAAGCCGCTTATGCCAGAACCTACTATACCATACTACTCAAAGCATTTGACAGTTCAAGAGTCACATGGCAGTGTTTATATTTGCATGTAGCAGAAGGGTACGTAATCGGCAACCAAAAGTATAAATTTAGCAGGGCTTCAGAAAAATGTGAAATAACCGTGAACGGACTAGAGTTTTGGATGTCCCTGGCGAGTAAATTTTGAGATACGACTCTTTGAAAAATGCCTTTCTTCGCCATTTTGGAGTGCTCTGAAATGGCGATTCTAACGTGCGTGATGTAATGATAGATGTCGTCTGAAGTGTGTGTTCATTCGTATATGAGCACATTGCACACACGTTTAACAGTTTCGTTGAGAAAAGTGTATTCGAAAGACTGCAGCGCAGTTGAAGCGCGTCATGTAGACGGGAGACTTGGTAAGAAACTACAACTCGTCCAGTAAAGCTAGCTCCCAAGCGAGAAGGTAGTACAGCAGCGAATCTCCGAAAACTCACCCCATGTGTGACGTGTTTGGGTGTCTTCTAAATATGCCTGCGTGTATCACCACACTCTAAATATGCCTGCGTGTATCACCACACTCTAAATATGCCTTCGTGTTATCACCACACTCTAAATATGCCTGCGTGTTATCACCACACTCTAAATATGCCTGCGTGTATCACCACACACTAAAATTTTTTTGTACTTTTACAAGGAAAATCTTTGGAAACCTAGTTGCCAAGACAATCCTTTGTAAAACTACAAAGCGTTTTCTTGTAAAATTTGCAAAACATATATATGTAATATTACAAAGGATAGGCTTGTATTACAACATACATCATTGAGAAATGCACATAAAAATTATTTTTTTCTTCTAGAAAACAAATGTGATGAATCAATAACATGTAATAACTGAAAAAAAAATTTCTAAATATAATATTATGTTTTGCCAGCTGATGAACTAGAACCCACAGCCTTTGCTTTACAAGCACGCACTCTTAACAACAAAATCAGCTTGACTCACAAACATTAAGTTTATATTTATAATAACTAGAGATTTAAGAACATACAAGATATTTAGAAAGTTATTTGCTTAAGAATAATACACGTTTCATTTCAAGAGTTCTGTTGTTGAGTTGAGAGATTTGGACGGCTCTTGACGACGAGATCTTGAGAGCCGATTTCAGAGTTCTGTGTATCTAAAATGAGCCAAGGACACGTTTGATTGAAATTGTCGTTTTATTATGATTATTTGAGTTGTTTTAAGTGTTTTCCGTTATTCGAACTTGCAATAAATTAATTATTGCACGCAACTGCACTTTACATCACCCATAGTTTTTGCATAAACAGCTATACACGGTTTTACGTTGTCGAGTGTCCGCTATTTTGCTGATGTTTGGGGGACAGTGGTCAGTATAGTACAAAGATTTTTTTGAGGTCTATTAAAAACACTGCCTTTGTAGTTTTACAACAGAAATCTTTGTACTGTTACAAGCATTTGTAAAATTACAAAGAATTTCTCAGTGAAAATTACAGATTTTTTTTACAGTGCAGAATTTCATACTTTTGTAAACAGAAAACTACCTTATTTTAAATAAATTAAATTTTTAACTTATACTTTATATTATATTAGATGATATTGCATTTATAAATAATATCAATAAGACGAGATAAAATAGGTGTGTTGGTAACGCCTGGTAAGAAATAGTTCTCATGCAGAATATTATTATCCAGGATGCACACGAATGCAGTGCGTTGTCCATTCCGTGTTATCTTGCAGACTAGGTTAATATTTGTTCGCATGAGGCGGATTAATATTCTGGAAGTATAAGTTGAGCAGACAGGACTTGAGAAAAGCTGGAAGTAACAGTGAATGGGCAAGACCTGGGGAGAGGCTCGCGGTGGCTTCATTAGTAAAGCACGTGCGAGGAACTGAGCGTTAAAACAATGCATCGTGTCGATAACTTGGCTTGTCTGATAATAAGAGAGGTCACGTGTAGACAGTACGATGTAACGTAGGTGCGTGAGAACTGTGCTGTGAGTCACTGCATCCTGCGTAATACGCATACATTACGAGTACAATGTCCACAGACAGTTCTAACACCAGCGTCGGCTATAGCCCATTCAACGTTTGCCAGGGTTCGGGCCCGCGGAAACCGCGGCCTCAGCACTGAACCACCAAAGATGAAGCACGTAACCGTACGTATTAGTTAGTATTTATGGTTCAATGTCGACTGGGAACTTCGGCACGTGCTCGCTCGCACATCCCGACATGCAGTAGCAATTATGGTGAAAGTACGACTTAATTCTTAAATCTTAAGACGTAATACTTAATACCTAAGGCGTAAGACCTACGAAGGGCGTAACTGCCCATGGGGCGGGCCTACTATCATTTGCCCATACTGACTTCACCATAAAGAGGCTCTAAAAGTTGAAATATGGGACGCCCTACAATCCCACACAATGGGAAACATACCTCCCTTGTCATTCTAACTCCTACCAGCGACGGAAGGGGGCACTTTGGGGGGAGGGGGGTTCAAAGACGATGGATGGGGAATCAGTGAGGGGAGGTCGGCTCCCCCCCCCCCTTCTTTCAGTTTGCCCACAACGGCCTTCCAAAAACAGCGTTTTTGTGCAAAAATTTCAGTTCTTGACTAATTAGTATAATTCACACTTTTTAACCAAAATTTTGAAAAATACCATGAATAACGTCTTTGATTGTTTCCTGAGTATTTCGTGTTTCACAACAGTTTCATACCAGCACTGTTAACATAAAGGAATCCTATTTCTGGATAAATGTATGTGATGTGAAAATATCTGAGCAACTCTTAACATCGAGGTGGTGAGAGCCGATGAGGGTGAAGTGAGGTGTGTACGGAGCGGCACAGGAAATGGGAGATCCCCGAGAAAACCCACCGACCAGCGCCATCTTCCGGCACGAGTCCAACTTGGGAGAATCCAGGAGCGAAAACCGCCGGGAATCGAACTCGGTTCGCCTTGATGGGAGGCGAGTAGTCTAGCCACTACACCACCGCGGCACCGATACATCGAACTTTTACTAATATTTCACAAGTAAATTATAATATTACTTAAAATAGCGAGAACATAGTCGTGTAGGCAATGTCTTGTACGATATAGGTCTAATAAAAAATTCGGACAGGGATTTAATGTGTTCAATATTCACAACTTGTTCACCTGCTCGCCTCCCACCAAGGCGAACCGGGTTCAATCCCCGGCCAGGTTACTCCCGGGGAATCGTGCCAGACGATGACGCTGGTCGACGGGTTTCCTCAGGGATCTCCCACTTACCCTGCCCCTTCTTTCCGGTGCTTCTCCACACTCACCTCGCTTCACACTCATCGGCTCTCAAGACCTCGATATTAAGAGCAACCTAAATCTCTTCACTCACTCAATCACTTGTTTCACGTCAACGACGACTTGACGAGACCCAGGTTAAGTAACTTTTTTGAAGGTCGGGGTGGCTGTGGCCGTGCAATGAGACGTGCTATGCTAATTGTCGTGCCGGGGTTCTCCAAGGTCGAGTGCCATGTGCGAGGAGGCTGAACAGGTGATCGCAGCAAACCTACACCGCCACTACTCTATATTTACGAGAACACAGTTCTCAACTAGTATTTTGACTCTAGCACCCGTTCTTCCGACCTTCGGTGCAGCGCAGTTCGTCTACCTGAAGTGCCGACGCCCTGTTGTGTGCGTGTATCTACGGGACTTAAAGTGGTGGCACTCGAACTTAATTGGTGGGAAATGTGTAGCAACTAGCGAGGTGCAATGCAATACAGGCTCCTATCGTAGTTCGCTCGCGTACATATAGATGTTTCAGATACAGCGGTCTGAAAAAAAATTGTTTTTGACAACGTTGGAGGACATAAAACAATATTTATAGCAGGCGTGATGTCTTGAAAGAACTGTTATGTCCTTGTGTAGGGTTTGTTTTCTTTTCCTAGGTAAACATACTGGGGGAACGTTTTGTAAAATAAAAGCGTTTATCAAACATGCGGTAACGTAGTTAAAACCGCAGGTAGTCAAGCGGCCACCTTAATGCAACAAGATGCCTGCCTGGACGAGGCTACAACTAGAGCGATAATACGATCCTACATACACCTGGGGGGGGGGGGGCTTATGCTAAATTATTCGTCAATTTTTCGTACTTGTTGATTTTAGAAAGCTCTCGAACGAATAAAATATTCAAGCAAAGCAAATTTGTATTTAAGTAATATTTCGTTACAAGCCTTTGAAAATTCGGCAATATTCGGGTTTTCGTTAGCGAATGCAAGATGGCAACACTAGCTCCTATGAACTTTAAACTTTAATTTAAAGACGTTAATTTTTTTATTTATAAAATTATCAACACATCAGCTTGATATAATCAATAAACCAAAGCAGTAAATTTCTTAAAACTTACTGTTTGCATTGGTCGGGTTTAAATCCTTTAGTATTCAATACTGTGTGCTACGAAAATGGTTAATTTCGTCCGTCGAATGTCTCAAATTTGCTGTCCGCAACGTGTTTGGCGGTATTTCATATCTCGGCTGAATGTTATGGACAGCAAATGTTATTCTGAGAAATTCTGATTCACCCCGACTACTAGATGTATTCTGGTTTGGTAAAATATCAGTGAATGATAAAATACGGTTGCTGGATTCCACAGCAAAGTTAAGCTAGTTTATTTCCATATACCAATCACACAATCCCCCTGGCAACTCATAGGCACCACGTTCAAAAGTCTACTGCAGGTTGAAATTTTTCGCGGTCGGCATGTTGGCGTCTCAACATCGTGACATATGTGATGCCGGCCTTGTTCATGGACTTTGTGTTTTGACGACTAGAATTACACAGGGTCCTACGATAATGGGATACATAGAGCAGGTGAAGCGAAAAAGCTGTAAGATTAATCCAGCCAGTAAAAAAAAAAAGCTGGTATAGTTTGTGAGTTTTGTGAGTGATCAGTGTATTAGCTAGTGAACTCGCTCGTATGTATTTATACTATATATTAACAACAATTTACAAATCGTCTGCTCACTTCTAACCTCGTCAAGTTCAATTTTTTAATTCATGGCTGCTGATGAAACATCGTACATCCACTCTGCACCACGTTACTGTATTGTAAGCTAATGAAGGATCGCATTTATTCCGTCTTGTTTTCTGACCTCCTTTTCCACCTATTTAAAGAACGTTAGAAGGTTTTAGAAGTAAGTCAACGAAATGTAAATCGCAGCACCGCAAGATTCTGGGTTTGAGCCCCGAGTAAGACGTGCACCTATGTATAGCTTTTAGAAGTAGGTTTAGATTCGCACAGTATGTGAGCCATCTACCAATGTGAAGTCTACCAATGTGAAATCTATCGGCACGAAGTAAACACTAAACACCACGATTTTAAAAAATCCCGGCAGGCGATTAGGTACAGTGCAGAGCAAAACACAGCTTACCTTGCAACAGTCACCACATGCCGCTGATGAAGGGTTCGAAGGCGCGATCTCACGGAGCGGAGTGGCGAGCAGTTGTCACGGCACGGCGGTAAGTCTGCTGCCAAGGCTATGCAGTCCTAAGTTGCGACTTTCACGACACGGCGTCACGAACCACGAAATGACACTGATATTTGGCGATTGTAAGGTTTCGCTAATGCATCAAACTCGAGTATATTTATATTAAGTTTCCCATTGGATCACAGTTTATTAGACACGCCCAGGTAAACTCTGAGCCAATGAATGACTGGTCATGAAACAAGTACTAAGTCCCATGTCACATAGTCTGATGTAAAACTGATTACATACTGGGGCTGCAGCCAATAAAAAAATAGCCGAGGCTAGGAAATTCATAGTAAAATGGAGTCTATCTAGCATGTCGGTAGTTTAACATGCGAAAAAATTTTGCTGTTACTGGTGGTACTGTATTTGGGATTTAACAACAGAAAAAATTGTTGGTGTTAGAAGCGAGGGGTAAACTACAGGTTACAGGGCACCATCCGTCTACATCTCCCACGCAGAGCTTGCATGCTATGATAAATATGGGAAAAGAATGGCCAGTAAAAGGGATAAAAATAGTTTTGGAAGCTTGTCCTACATGGTAAGTAGCACAAACAGAAATTGACGGTACTTCTGAGTTGAGTTGTTCCTATCGGCAACCTTTGTCCAGAGACCAGATATGAAACCCTACGACGTAAAAACTACGCGGGTAAGTCGGAATGCGGAATGATGTGATCAAAAAAGAGTGAGGGGGGAGGAAGAGGACTTAAGTACTTCGAAAATACACACAGACCACCTGCAAAGTCGTTGCTTCTCTTGTTTCCCACATACCAACATCTGTACAAGAGTAGTGGAGTGTGGGGAGTGCTAATTGTAAGATCACCGTGGCCCCTAGCTACCTACGTATGACCTAGAACATAGTTACTGACACATCGCAGATGGAAAACCCTGTTATCTGCCAGTGCCAATGAGTTGGTGTGGAGGCGATTTCGAGCCAACAATATCCAAGGTCGTACAGTGCAGAGGCGACAAGGTTTTTATTTATCACGGATTTTAAATAAATGTGCGTAGTCAGTGCACAGCTCTTTGTAGCCTATTTAGAGGCCAGAACAGTTATTTTTCCACCAGATCTTTAACAGTAAATATTCAATGATTGGAATTTTTATTGGTGATTTTAGTTAAGTTCTAGCAGTAAGATGTGTTATGACAAGTACACAGGAAAATCGCACTTAATACAAATACTTTATCGAGTGTCGTGATTACGTTTGCAAAACCTTTCGTAGTGACAGCGAACATACTACTTTATTAATTTATCAATTTGAAGTAATCATATTGAAAAGCTAAAGTATTCCAATGGAAAATAACATGCACGCATTCAGTGTACTAGGCACACGACCAGCAAACTATGAAGACGGCAGTTCACAACACGTGTTCAAAGATACGTCCTCCAGCGTCGATGCAGGCATGGCGACGTCGTAGGAAGTTATGTCGTATCCACCAGCGACACACCACACGCCATCTACTACATATTACCCGAGTGTAAGTCCCCACCTCTTGTACTCTATACTACGCCTACAGGACATGTTGGCCGACTCATGACATCGCACTTAGCATGCTTATATGCCATCCTCCAGGCAACGAGCTCGATTCCCGGCTCGGGCAACCATGTTTCATCATCGGTTTGCAGGCTTCAAGGTAATGTTAGTATGTACTTTACCGTATCAAATTTAACTAAGTACATTCTTGCACAACGCGCTGACCGCTGTCGTATTCCACTGTGATAGCCATCCAAACACTGTTTTGTTTGTAAAGTTTAAAGGAGGCGTTCCCAGACCGCGGTTCTCCATCTCAAATGGATGCTAGTGCCTCTCTCTATCATCCCTGCAAGTTTGTAACATCACCCCGGATGCACCCTAGATGCCCCTAACATATACCTAGTAGAAGAGGGTTGAGAATGGAACACGATGTTTTGCGGTAAGTTCACATCCCGTTTCGAGCTACGCTGCGGTGGTTTAGTGGTTAGAATACTTGCCTCCCACCTTAGCCATCCCCGTCCGATTCCCGACGGAACTGCTCCCAGATTTTCATATGTGGGAATCATGCCGGACGACGCCACTGGTCGGCGGGTTTTCTTGGAGATCTCCCATTTCCCCAGCCCTTGCATTTCGGCAGTACTACATGCATCGCATTACCCTCACTGGCTGTCAAGAACTCAATGTTAAGAGCCGACCAAAGTAGTATAGAAATGCCGATTTGGGCACAGACGCAAAAAAGTGGCTCAAAAGTTGCGCTTGGGAACAGTTGCAAAAAAATGGATTAAAAAGTTACGTTTGGTTAGATCGTAATTTTTAGAAAAAAAGTTGCGTTAAACTTTGCGTTTGAGTGCATCTGCAAAAATACGCGTAAAAAGTTGCGGTTGAGAACCACAAAAAAAGTGGCTTAAAAATTTGAAAATGTAAAAAAAAAAAAAAATATTTTATATAATAAATGAGCACAAATAAAAATCAACTGATATCTAATATGATGACGACCATAGCAATTAAAAAGGTTAACGCAACTGGTAATGTCTGGAAAGAATATAAATTTAAGAAAGATGTTTTTGTGAAAAGAAAGAAGAAGAAATCACAAGAGAAGCATGTCAAGTGTGAAACTTGTAATCACTTTTACAAACCATATCTCATAAGAAGTCACTTGAGAAGTAAAATTCATAAGTACACACTCAGATTTAGTGTACAAGAAATCGAAACAGCATTTCAAAATAAGATCAAGACTTATGCTGTAAAGAATGTAAATGCATACAAAGACCCTAATCATTTCCTAAACGATGTAAAACAAACTGTCACAGGACTAAGAAATAAACATTTAAAATCACTCACAAGTGAACATGAAACTCTTCACTGAGTACAAAAGGGGAATTGGTGGGAAAATTGAATATGTAGAAAGCTCCTTTAAAACAAAGAACGAAATTATACTGAAATCGACTAATCTGGAAGAATATTATACCAACAGCATATCGAAAATCATAGCTGAGGTGGGGGCTTTTGAAGCAAAGGGATCTCAGTGGGTACTCAACAGAATATTTAAACTAGAAGTACGAATAAATAAATATGTGCCATTCAAGAGCAGTTCTTATGTTCATCTCCCAGCTAAGCAGGCGGTAATTAATGTTAAGAACAATGATCAAAAATGTTTTTTGTGGTCTGTTCTATCTGCATTGCATTAAGTACAAAGAAACCCCCAGAGAGTGAATAAATACATAGCTTACAAACATGAGTTTGGTGATGTACTTAAGGGTTTGGAATTTCCAATGAAATTGGATAGCATACCAACCTTTGAGAAAAGAAGTGGAATTTCTATTAATGTACATACACACAAAGAAAAAGATGGTGGTAAGAAATATATAATCTCCTCATTAAAAACAACAAAAAATAAGACGGAAAGCACATTAACCTACTCTATATCAAAGATGAAAAGAACGACCACTACTGCTGGATAAAAAGTCTTTCGAGACTTATTGCATCACAAGTATCAAATAATGGTCACTATATATATATATATATATACTCTGTAAGTAAGCTAAAATAACACGAACAAGACTGCCGAGATCACGATGGTGTTAGAGTTGAACTACCATCTAACGGAAAAAATGACATATTAAGATTTAAAAATAAAAATCATTCTTTGAGAGTTCCATTTGTGATATATGCTGATTTTGAATGTTTGTTGGCTAAAATTGAAACTTGTCAACCAAACCCCGACGAATCCTATACAAAATCATACCAAAAACACGAGCCTATTAGCTTCTGTTACTGTGTAAAGTACGAACATGGATACTATAAACCACCAGTCACTTATGAAGGATCTGATGCATCTACTGTATTCGTTAAATGCTAATGGAAGAAGCAAAGTCTATTGGTGATATATACATAAATAAAAAACCAATACTTCCATTAGCTCAGAAAGAACAAATTGCAAATTGTTCGTGATACAGCTACCCACCCATTGTCATATATGTTGAAAGTCTTTGAATGGTGATTATGTGAGAGATCATTATCATCTTATGGGGAAATTTAGGGGAGCTGCACATAGAGATTGTAACTTATCGTATAGAAATCCATGGATTGTCTAAGTGTTTATACACAATCTATCTGGTTATGACAACCATTTATTCATAAGAGATCTTGGCATCGATGAAAATAAAATTAATCTAATTCCCAACAACAAAAAAATATATATATTTTATGAAACATGTATGTGAAAGTGTAAATCTTACATTTATTGACTCTTTTAAATTTATGACTAGTAGTATCGATAAACTCTTTAGCAACCTTTCCAGAAGCCAATTCCGAGAAATGTGTACGAATTTTTCCAATCAACTTCTGGAATTTGTTATAAGAAAAGGTATTTATCCATATGATTACATGGATAGTGCTGAAAAATTTTGTGAGACTTCACTTCCATCCAAAGATGCATTTTACAACAAACTCAATAAATGTGTCATTACAGACGAAGATTACGAATTTGCGAGAAATGTGTGGGAAAAATTCAACGTAAAATCTCTAAGAGAGTACACAGAACTCTATAATAAATCGGATATATTGATATTGTCTGATATAATAGACAATTTTAGAGATGTATGTCTCAAAACATATAAGCTAGATCCAGCATGGTATTTCACAGCCCCAGGGTTAGCATACTATATTGATCTAAACACAAATATGCGAACAAAGTCTACAAATAACATTGAAAAATATTTCTACAAATTAATGAATACAAATTAATGAACAATTCTGTTTTTGGAAAAAACAATGGAAAATATTAGAAACATAGTGGAAATACAGTTGTGCACACGATCTAAGCTAATGGATAAACTAGTGGCTAAACCAAACTTTAAATATAGGACTATATTTACTAACTCTTTGGTTGCAGTTCATATGATTAAAACAAAACTGTGCTTTAACAAACCCATTTATGTTGGAACGAGCATACATGATCTATCGAAAGTCTTAATGTAAGATTTTCACTATAATATAATGAAATCGAAGTATGGGAAAAATATTGAACTGTGCTACCAAGATACTGATTCATACATATATTATATAAAACCATCAGACTTCTACAGAGACATGAAAGAAATGGTCGATCATTTTGATACTTCTGACTATAAAAAAGATAACCCATACGGTACACAGTTAGTTAACAAAAAGATTAATGGCAAAATGAAAGATGAATGTAATGGAAAAATAATGGAAGAATTTATTGGATAGAAATCGAAAATTTATGCAGTAAATTTTGAAGGTGGTGTAAAGAAAAGAGCAACGGGTGTGAAAAACACTGTAGTCAGAAATGAGATTAGTTTTGGTGACTACAAAAATGTTTGTTTGGTAAAAAAGTGTTGTACAAAAGTATGAATCTTATTAAAAGTAAGAAACATGAACTCTATATGATTGAGTTGAGAAAAAAAGCATTAAGTTCCGAAGATGATAAAATATTTATTCTTAAAGACAGCATTAATACACTACCATGGGAGCACCACAAAATTGAAAAAGAGTGATACTATGAAATATTATATAACAGTAAATGTTTTTAATGGATAACCATCCATTAAAAACTAATAACCATACATGTTTGCGCATTATTGGACTTCTGTGATTCTTTCACTTTTAAAATCATAAATTAGGTTTCTTTGGCTTATGAGTACCACGTTACAAATAGTTGAAGCCGATATTGGTTTATTAAAATCAACTGTAAGTTTCAGATTAGTTCGATCTTTTACAATAGCTGTTTTTCTGTAAGAACAATCAATAACATACAATGGTCTTCTCCCAATAAATGACGCAGGGTTGAAGCACTGTTCATTATTACGATAAGGGGTATCTAGTTTAGTCTTTGAAGTTCTAAAATCGTTGTAAGCAATATACATCTTATTGAAAATTTTATCCTCAATGTCTAAATTCCAATTCTCTTTGGGAAACACATCATTCCATCCATTCTTAATATAAATATTTTTGACAAAACAAGAGTCAAACATTGAACCGTGTGTGAATTGCCCAGGATCCTCTTTTCTGTTCTGCTGAAAACCAACAATGACAAAGTCTGGCATATCGAATTGGATTGAATTGAACTGGTCTTTTATATCAAACTGAAATGAGTTTGCATTAGTAGGTATTGGTTTTTCAAGACATTCCCAATAATTAAAACCAATTGGAATTTTGGGGTGATTGTATAATATTTCTTTAATTTCGTCTCCATAAATAGGATCGTATTCAACAACTGGCCACAGAATTTACATTTTCTCAATAACAATTTTAGCAGCATCTGGTCTATTATCTTCATCATCAGATCCATCTGCTGTCTTTGGAGGCCTTCTGTAAAAAGAAGCATCATCATTAGAATTTCGAAAGAATGTGATCTTGTACCCACGTTTCCAGAATATTTCATTACAATCTCTCATAAACCCAAACAAATTTCTTAATGAATAGGTAATTTCGTTACGCTTATCTTTCCTAACATATTTACCTAGTTCTATCCCCGACATTTGGAAGTATGCTGATTCTGATTACGAACCTAGCATGTATGCATCATTGGTGAAATCATGCCAGGGTTGTCAATAATTTCGATTATACAACCAAGTTTAGAGATCTCTAATGTTGAGAACTGGAATGGGAAGAAATTCTCACAAAAATCAATAGTTGAAGATTTTTCATAATCTGCATTGAATCTCTTTTAGTTAGCTTATACTGTTGGTATACATAAGCTTCATTCGGATATGAAAATGCATCGCCAATAGGAATATCAAACTCAATGAGCTTGTTGTATTCATTCAAATTATTTTTTGTTTGGTCACTTGGCGGAAACGACTGACGTTCATAACATTCAATTTTTTGTTGATCCATTTATTATATAGAAAAAAATTTCTAAAACAACAACACTTTTCTTATCAACCCAAGAATAATGACTACTATCAAAACCTAACCATTTAATCAGCAGCTTATTTCCTTTTCTTCACAAAACATTTTCCACTAAGTAGTCTTTATCATATTTAGTTTTAAGCAGCTCTAGCTTATAAAAAATACCTTTAATAAGTTCATCTTTTAAATATTTTATTCTGTATGTCGTGGGGTTTGTGCGATATAATTCACACACCTCAAATACTTCAGTGGACCAATTTGGTGTATATCCTTTTTCAAACCAATTTTTACTTTCATTTATACAAACTTTATCTTCTATTGCAAACTTTGGTTTAACCATTTTTCTTTCGCTTCCACACATGTTGATTAAAATAGAACTTTCATTCTTTGCACTTACATTGGTGGGTTTCATTCCGATTGTACTGTGAACAGTGTTATTGTATTCACTTGTTAATTTAGGTAATATAGCCACACATTTATAGCTTCCCTGCACAATAAATATCTTCCACATTTTCTCCTTTAATGTTCTATTAAATCTTTCTACAATGCTAGCTTTCTTTTGACTGTATGTTGAATAGAGTGTTATCTTGTTATTGGCCATTAATGTCTTAAATGATTTACTGTAAAATTCTTTCCCTTTGTGTTTGCGATCATTCAAAATAGTTTTAAATGCTAATGTAACATTTTCACCAGTTTTATCTTTGATTGATATTGTCCATGCATATTTGGAGAAAACATCTATCATGGTTAACATATATTTAAACCCATTGTTAATTCTTTGTATACCTTTTAAAGATCCAGAATTCATCTCAAATAACTCAGCTTGCCAAAGATCATCGATGCCAAAAGATAGAACAGTTCTTCTGGGAAGGTTTTTTCACATTGGTTTATGAATTTCATTTGCAATATCGTTGTTTTTATATCCCCACCAGTGAATATCGAGATATTGGTAACACAACATCTACAAACACATTTAATTTTTACTTTGTTATTATTTGTAAGTTCATATGAAATTTTATCACTTAGTGTATTTTTCATACATTTGAGACAGTATACATTTAAGTTATCATTGTTCATTTTCTTTATTTATATAATAAATGAGACAAAAAAAATTGTAAACAATATAGAAAAGAATATAGAGAGAAGACAGCTAATTGAAAAGTTTAAAACTTTTAGAAAATTTCGCCAAGATGAATGTGATTAAAATAAAAAACATGATCAACCATTGATAGATGCGATAGAAGATTTGGGACAAAAAATTGGACGCGTAACAAATGAGAATAAGAACTTAATAAAAGAACTTGTCCCATTTGCTGTTAAGTATGTAGACCACCCACAGACACCAACAGAAACATCTTTTGAAAGAAAACTGTTTGGTAAAACAGGCACCGATGAATGCATTGATGATGACGATGAACACTATGATGATGACAATAAACGCTATGAAGAAGCGTTGGGGTGTTTGAAAACTGATATCTCACAGTTAACTAACTACAAAACACTTATTGATAAGAAAGTGGCGGATTTCTTAATTGACTGCACAGACGATGTTTTTGGACTAAAGGCTGATAAAGATAGATTGAATATTGGTGATAGCAAAGTAACATTCAACAATGACAAATTTACTGTAAAAGGCCGAACATACACTGGATCTGATGGTTCGATGAAATTACCAACTAGTAAGAAAGTAACAGAAAGTGACTACACTACAACTGACTATGAACACTATAGTTGTATCCTAGCAGATACAAACACAGTTTTTTCAAAACAATGATCCAAACTTGGGAACACCAAAATCGAGTAAAGGGAATAAATGGAAAATTATTGTGAAACCTATTTACGATTCGATCGGAAAGAAATGTTCCTCACCTAAAAAGGAGAAAGGTATAAATAAATATACAGACTATTCCAAAGAATACATATGGATGGATGATGTTAGGATGCTTATTGATCGACTTCTCATTATTTAAGGCGAAGAAAATGCTGGAAATGATAACTATTACAATGAAAAAGTTGGCATAATGAATATGCTCAACAGTAAGTTTAGTGACTTCGTTGTGAATAATCCAAAAGGTATACCATATCTGATACGAATGTAAAACACAATACCACAAACTATTTTGGGAGTCAGAGCATCACGTAAAAGGGTTACTCAATTACATAATAAATTCACTACCTTTTGAGTTGCATGCACTCGGTTATCAGTACTTAGGTCCGGGTATCAGACTAAAATAGAGAATTGAGCATGGTGATAAACCCATTAAGCCACTAGATGCGGCTGCAGTGGAACATAATATAGCTTATCATCATCATATAGATCTAGCTGAAAGACATGTAGCTGACAAAGAACTGGAAAAGAAAGCGTTCAAAAGATTGTTATGTTCAGGTGCTGATCTCAATGAGAGATAGTGGGCTGGTGTTACTGAATTCGCGATGCACATTAAACATAAGTTTGGTTGGGGACATAAAATGAAATGATAACATTTTTTGTTATAATAAATTAAAGTAAAAAACATTGTATTTTAAGTTCCTAACGAGAAGTTGAAGGGGTTGAATATTGATTATTTCCTAACGAAAGACCAACTGGAATGTAAAAACAAGAAATTTAAGGAGGACAAAGGGATGACTATCATAATTTAAGTTCCACAACTTAAGAAAATGTTCACAGAAATGAAAATTGGAAATGGTCTGACAGTTCACAAGGGTGAATTTTTACCCTTAATTTTCGCAGCATTGGGAGCTCTAGAAGCATTAGCTGGTGGTGCACCATTTATAGCTACATAAGTAATTTATGCTAAGAAGAAAAACCAAGAATTGGAAGAACAACGCAGACATAATTTAGCTATGGAGGAATATGGCAAGGGATTGAAGAATGTTAAGTGAGGTAAGAATGTTAAATAAAAGTAACTTCACTCATTAACTTTGATATTGATCAAATGGTTAAAAAATTAAACATTAAAAATTTTCGGGGTGTATTTATGATCGATGAGCTACTTAACACGCCACTCGATAATGAATGTGGGATTGTTAAACTAGCTGTTTCAACAAACTCAGGTACACACTAGGTATGCTATTGGAAAAAAGTAAACAACAAATATTATTTTGATTCATTTTGTGGAACTCCACCCCGACAATTAATAGCATATCTCGGAAGCAATATTTTTTATAATAACGATGATAGAATTCAAAATTTCAATCAAGTAAGTTATGGTCATTTGTGTGTAATTGTGCTACATTACTGTTCACATAATTTTAAATTTCCAAAAATTATTTCACTATTAATAAACAATGGATATATGTGGAAATGCATTAATTGGCTCTTAGATCGAAGATCAAATTAAAGAACACACGGACAATGATACAACTACTGAGAAGATCAGTCCTAATGATTTTGTTTCCAACACACATTTCAACAACTTTATAACCACACTGACAAGAAATAAAAGATCATTGGATAAAATCTTACTTACTTGGAAGTAGACAATAATATAAATTTTGAACAAAAAAGACTAAGACATGTGGGAGATCCCATTGCACCAATGGATGCAATCAATTTAGAGTACTTAAGAAAAACAGAATTAACATTATTCGTTTAGTTGGAAAATTCAGTTCAAAAGAAAAAGTATTTTACTTTGATAATCAAATAGAATATTTTTTATGAGAGATGGAACTATAGTTGAAATAATAATAAAACCAGAAATATTTAAAGTGTTATCAACTTATATCATCAACGGAAAAAATTTGAAAAGTATAAAACTTTTGAAATATACCCTGATGAATGATATATTTTAAAATACCAAAAGCCCACAATGTACCCAAAGGTACAATTGTGTTTATTGAAATAGTTATGGTACATGATCACATTAAAAAATATCAGATTATGTTAGTTTTTAATGGAAACACTTCCATTAAAAACAAAACTTATAATCTAAGAATTTAAAAAGTCTAATTTTATTACGGTACTTACCATTATTTAACTTACAAGTCATATCTATTGTAACAAAACCATATTCAATATTCCAACATTTTGAACAAGTATCCCTGAATTTCTCAAACGACATATCACCACCAACAAAATCACTATGAATATGTTCAAGATTTGTATCGTCTTGTCTGAATATGCAAAGAAAATTGGCATGGTCTCTTATAAGCTGCTTAGGTACTTTTGAGTATGTCTGGGCTAAATAGAAACAATCAATATCTTTGTGTCTACCGCGAGTAAAGTAATCCCTTACCATATTTTGATTTTCAAGTATGATATCATCGAAAAGAACTACAGATTCTTTATGACATTCATTTATATCAACCATTTCTTCATATGATGGAAAGAAGTATGCTCTCGGTTCATTAAATAATTTTGATGCTACATCTATATCTTTCTTTAAATTGATATATTTTGGTTGATCCAGACTTTTTGAACACACATAGAGAGTACCGAAGTCCAACCATCCCTGAGTATATGTAAAATTATCTATCATAAGTGTAGTTTTCCACAGTTACTAGGACCCACTATCAAACATCTAATATTATTAGGTAATAATTCTCCATGAAGTTTTGTCGATACAATCTTGTTTGGTATTCTTATTTTAATATCCCAGTCTACGTGTTTCATATTTTTTTTGCTCATTTATTAATATATATTTTTTTAATGATATAACAAATGAGTAAAGTATTCAAACGAACAGATAACAAATCAGTGTTGAAGAAAAGACTGCATTACCCTTTACAGATAGAGGGTCACTCAATAGCTTTAGTTCAGTTCTATACTACTTAACTAATGCATAACATTATCTCTGGGAAAAATAAGCCATATTTTGTGGGTCATAATGATATGGAATTAGCAACTGATATTCCTGTTGGTCAATATAGCTTAAAAGGTCTTGAAAAAACTATAAAAGCAATTTTTTCAGTTAGTGTAGATTCAATGGGTGGGAAAAAAATTATATATCTTTCGAGCTGGATAAAATAACAAACAGAGTGAAAGTAAAATGTACGCTTAAATTACAGTTTGGAAAACGGGGTTCAATAGGAAAATTTCTGGGTTTCGTAGAAAATAAAACTCTGAAAGCAAATTTGGACCATTATGGCGATACAATTCCCAAATTTGCTCAATTTGAAACAATAAATATACACTGAAATATAATAAATGATGTGATATTAAAACATGAATACAATCATAGAGAAAGTAATATAATTACCACTTTTAAACCACGAACAACATTTGGATTTGGCGACCTGATATATTACGAACCAGCTTATACATTATTTTTCCTAGTGCAAACAAATCAAGTTAATGAAATAATAGTTGAAATTAAGGATGAAAAAGGTAAGTTAATTAACTTTGATTTGTCCGAAAGAACAGTGGTATTAGAGATGAGACCATAGATATTTTTTTTTGGGGTTGGACGTAGTCATATTTTATATATAACTTTAATAGGTTAAAAACTATTTAATGTTTCATGTGATAAATATGAATAATATTTCTATAGAAAGTGCAATGAAAGATTTCGAAAAAGAATTCATTGTTTCGACTACTTTAATATGTCGAATTTGGAGATGAGTATCTAAATTTTTAATTAGACTATGTTGTAGCACAATGCCGAAGTCAGAGGGTTAATTTTGTTTTAATAATTGGAAAACCATTAAAACTTTATAGAGATATGAGCACAAATAAAAATCAACAGATGACTAATTATACGACGACGATCATTTAGTATTTAAAAAACCGAATAGAATGCATTTGTTTAACACCACAATCCACCATTCCATCATATGCAAAACTTATACCTCCGCGATTAACAACAACTTTTTCACTGAAAATCTGTACATATCTGTCTGGCAAGGTTACTTTAAAATGTTCAGAAGTAATTACCACTTTGTATCCATACCGTGTATCATTTATTTCAGCATGGTTTATGGGATAGGACTGACCAATTGTAAGTTCGGAAAGTTTCTTAAATTGTTTGGTTCCGTTTAATACATTTAGCAACTGATCCACCTTTATTATATAAAATATTTTATTTTTTACGTTTTGAAATTTTTTAAGCCACTTTTTTTCTTGCGGTTGTGCTCAACCGCAACTTTTTACGCGTATTTTTGCAGATGCACTCAAACGCAAAGTTTAACGCAACTTTTTTTTCTAAAGACTACGATCTAACCAAACGCAACTTTTTAATCCACTTTTTTGCAACTGCTCCCAAATGCAACTTTTAGAGCCACTTTTTTGCGTTTGTGCCCAAATCGGAATTTCTATACTACTGACCAAATCTCTTCACTCACTAAAAATTAAACTAGTAAAAGCATTTTATCCACATATAAGTGGTTGTCTTTTGACAATTAAAATATTAACAAACACGTTCATCACTTTTGGTCATGTGACTTTTGACTGTTATGTTGTTTTGGAGTAGGTGAATGTTGGGTACATGCGCAGAATACGAAGAATCGTTCTACCTCATCTTTAGCCTATGGTTCAGACCACTCGTATGACTACAGCTTAAGTCTCACGAGCTAGTGGCTGGATTTCACTGATTTATTTGCATTTTCTACCGAATGTCAATAACGTCACTGCTATAAATCACTTGTTCCCAGTTAATTTGCTTCGTTCGCCAGTCAGCGGTGGCTTATCAACTGACTTTCGGTGAACGGTTTTTCACTGATTGATATCAATGATTAGGATTTAGAGTGTATTTATTCTTTCAACACGTACCATTTACATTCATGGTTACTTCCAACTTTTCTGAAACTTGGCCTGCTAATGTTCTACTTTCAGGATATTCCTCCACCTCATGCAAACAAAGCTTAACCGAGTCTAGAAAATTACACCAAAGGGAGAACGTACCGCATTATTGCTCACTCACTTTAATATTATCTTGCATAAGAACTATTTCTTACTACACTGGAAAAACACTTTTGTGATGGCCACAAAATTCTTTTGTCAATATATTTACATGAAGGACGTCTGAGAGGCGCATCTGAGTTCATGAGGGATAGAGACCTTAACAAAAATAAAAGTACTAAATTGGATTTCTACCTTATTCACGAAGTTATTATTTACAGCATTAAATTTTCTGTATCCACTTCTACTCTTTCTATTTAACAGTGAGCGCAATATTTTATGTATATATCAACTCTAATTAACGTCCTTCATAATTGTTTCTGTTGGTTACAGCCAATTATCTCATACACATTATCAACACGTGTTCAGTCTATATGTTACCATTGTTTATGTCTTTCACTCACACATTTAGTCCAATAGTCCAGCCTGCCAACCGCACACTCGCTCGATACTCGCAGTCGCAGACTTTCCTTCCACTGGTCACTTTTCCTGCTGCTCGTCTTCTAACACTCGGAACCCAGCCACTCATTCATTCGTCAACTCCAACTCCATCTGACCATCTAGAAGTCTCAACGCTCCCCGCGAGGTCAGTTATCCAGAGCAATATTCAGATAAATGCAGAACTCAATACTGCCAGAGTAATCAGCATGCTTAAACATAGATTACAGTTTCGGCTCGCTTTCTGTAACTGATAAGAGGCCACCGCTATCGCATAACGACTCTCTAACCTCCTCTTCGCTCGCTCGCACGACGCTAACAAGCGACACATAACACTGTCCCCTCCTCAAGTCTGTTCGTCCCTAAGGGACTCCACAACGTCCGGACCTTCGTAGAATGCCAATCGGTCTATGTGGACAATCTTCGGATCCACCCGAAGGCCTTGAAGACAAATCCGAAAGATCACATTATTGATCTTCAGAATCCTGTTAGGGCCTTACCTACATTTCTGTAGATTCGAGTATCATTTTCGTCTCTGTGGGTTGTACTGTCAAATTAGTTGTCCTTCTTGTAATACCTCGCCCGACATTCTCCTCTCACACCAGGTCTTCATACTGTCCCTATATGGTCGTGTGTGCCTTGCAGAACGACTAATCCTTTAATTATCGGTTTGAAAATATTAAGCAAACAATAATTCCATCTTGCATTCTACTTTAAACCATGTCTACCAATCTGAAAAGTACTGGCACTTGCAGTGGATGCTGCAGGTTGTGGCTGGACACTCGTCCGACCTACTGAGAGGGCCCATCCTATCACTCGTTCCATGCCATGGGCACCTTTCTCTGTTATATGCCACAGTGTGCACAGGGCTTCTGGACAGCACTCGCAGGTCATCATGTGCATTTTCCATCTGCTTTGTAATGTGTGCAACACGCAGCATCAGCTCGTCGATGTGGTGTCTCAGTTGTCGAGCATAAGCACGAAACTCACAAACTTCTTCACGCAAGTGCTTGCATGTGCTCACTGAGGCCATTTGTTCTTCACCACGCTATCGCTTTACTGGCTGCTGCTTCTGTTGTAGGCAATAAGCTCTGAGGTGCCCCAGCTGTCCACGTGACCAACACTCCCGCCCTTTGGGTCGGGGGTGGAGAAGCTCTGTAGCACAAATCTTAGAAGCGATGTCCCTCAAATCCAACTGCAACTCTTTCATTGTCTTCGTTATCCTGTTTTAGTCTTTGTTCAGCTTCACAGTGCGTACGGGATGTCGGGGTGCGGACTCCTGTCTTGATGACTCCGCCTCCAGTGCTCGGGCCAGGGCGTCCTGCATGTTGTGGGGTGCAGCCAGTCTTAGTACTTGCCATACCTCTGTGTCGGCGATGGCATCGATGAAAAAGCCGACTGCGATGATGTCGTGCGCCTCCTCGGGACACCCTTCCAGGGATAGGTGGGAGAGCCGCACGATATCTTGCCATAGCTCCTGCAGTGGCTCCCCTGGTCGCTGGGCGCACCTTCGCAGCTGTGCATAGTGGACATGTCGCAGGTACCGATCATCGAAACATAGTTCCAATGCCGACACCAGTGTGGGTTACTCCAGTGTCGATGTCGCCCTGGTGGAGATTGTAGTATGCTCAATGCGGGGCCTCTCAGTACAGTGGTGCGGTAGAAAGCCCGCTAATCGGTTGTCCAGCCATTAAGGGTAGCGACAATTTCAAACTGGTGTTGGTACTCCCACCATGAAGTATTGCCATCGTATGGAGCGGACTTAATTGAGACCTCCTTCTCCTTTGTCGGCTGCGTAACACCAGCGCTGCCGAGCTACTTGCTCTTCTCCGAGGATGCTGCGTTGGTTACGAGTTGTACCGCTTCCTCTCTTTTCTCGGCCCGTGATTTTGTGAGAGTAGAGTTTCGCTGCTGCAGAGATTCCTGCCATTCCTTCTTCAACACAATTATTTCCTGTGTCACTTCACTGTCGACACTGTCTATTCTTCCATTTACACTGTCCGTTCTCTCATTTACACTGTCAATATTATTGTCCAAGTAGTCAACTCTTTCATTCACTAACTCGCAAATGCATTCTATTTTCTGTAAAAATTCTCATTATCAGTTTCTATTTTATTATCCACTAAATCACTTACATTAGTTATCTGGCTATTTAACTACTAATTTGGACATTTGCAGTCTCTTTTACTATACTAACTTGGTTATTTACAACTTCTTTCAAGCTATTTACACTTACGCTCTCACTAACCATCTGGCTACCAAGCCTCTGAATTAAAACTCGCAGTGCTTCGAGTTATGCAGACATTTTTCTAGTTAACATTCACAGCGATAAATGTACAAAACCGTCCTAATTATGTTCATCCGCAACTATTACAATTAATTAATCTGTTCTAATATCGGGAAGTACTGTTTATATTCTAACTTTATTTACAACAGATTAATTAATAATAGCCTCCATGGCCACTTCTGGCACCAGTGTTACACGGAGGGCGCCTGAGGGGCGTATCTGAGTTCGTGACGGATAGAGGTCTCAATACAAATATGTTATTTCTAGGTCACAATACAATGGGTTAAACTTCTCATTTCGTTAAACAAATAGGACTAAATTAACCTCTATTTCTGTGGAAGATTCATTTGCGTTTACCAATTAAGTTGTCCCAAAATTTTTCACGCACAGGAACAAACTCATGTTTTTTTTTCACAACTTACAAGCTGACGAAAACGAAAGCTTCTGGTTGATGATTACCTATTATTAAAACACGAAAACTCTGTGAAGGAAGGGGGGGGGGGGCAGGGGGACGCCCAAATGTAGCAATTGGTGTGACAACTTGCACTATAAACTTGAATCAGTGAGAATTGAGCCAAATCAGTGAAAACAGTGAAAATTGAGCAACAGATACCAGTGCCAGATAACTAATTAATATGGTGGCTGAATTTCACTGATTTATTTGTGATTCTCACTGAATGTCAAGAATACAATTGCTACAAGTCACTTGTTCCCATTTAATTTGCTTGATTCGCTAGTCGGCAGTGGCTTATCAACCGACTTACAATAAATGTTATTTCTCTGGTTCGGGCTTAGAGTGTAGATATATTTTTTAACTATTTTGGTAATAGGCAAATTTCACACAACTCAGGTTCACTTTTTTTGTCAAAATATGATCATAGTATTACAATCCTGCTTTACAGTGATATTGGCAACATTACCAATAATGGCATCAACTAAATTTATATGTAATTTCTTAAGCTATGACAGGCCACATATTCTGCCGTACGCCTTTTAAAGAAATCTCGTTCTCCGAGATCCACCCTGATATTGAAATGCACGTTACCGTAACATGTATTAGTACCGCCATAAATATAACAGATGTAATGTCAACAGGGTTTGTTATTGTGTCGCTGATATCAGGTTAGTGGCAGCATTCGCACAGTAAACTACTGATAGAACATTAAATGTTATCGTTGTAGGTGTAGTGCAAGTGCCAAGTGCAGAAAATATAAATAGCAACATACACGTGACTTTTAGTTTTTCAAAATAGAAACAGTTATCTAAGCCTAGGCAGAATGTAGACAGTATAGTTAACAAGCTTATCCTGGATATTAAACTTTTTTCAATTGAACAGAACTTGCAAATAGCGATTAAAGAAGCAGGAACCTGCACTTGAGTGTGTTTTTACATCAACGATACTTGTCAGACTAGTGGTGTGTGTGTTGCACTGGCGTTAGCTGCGTGCTTTCTTGCTTGCTAGTTCACACTTCCACCACTGGAACGCAGCTCTGCAGCTGACGCCACAGGAACTGTGTAGCGGGTCCCTCACTGCTCGCTTGTGAGTGGTCAACATGCACACAGTCTCCGTAGGCTGCACGGTGGTTACTTGCTCCTGCTGCATGCACCGAGAATGTACAGTAGTGAGCAAGCACCGGCTTACCTTGCAACACTTCACCACACACCACTGTGTAGGACTAGGATTGTTTTTAATGGACACAACCGTTTACTTGTACGTTCTTTACAAGTATGTATTATACATACAGCATACATTTTCACATAGTTTGTAACCAAATCTATAAGAAAATCACCAACTTTAAGGTAAACCTCGAACCCCCTCCCCCCCCCCCTTCCTCCATCCGCAGCTCTGTAACTATATAGTTCAACAGATAGTTGGGTATAGATAACGGGCACTGTTCTTCACAAAAAATTTTCAGGATAAGTTTTGTTCCAAAATACTTTAGTTCAGTACCACTTTCGCAAGTAGAGCATTTGAATTGTTACGCGGCTCATCTGCCTGCCCACGAATCACGGATGGTCAGTATCGTAGAAACTTATTCCTCATTGGCTCACTCACGTAACAGACTCTCTTCACATAAAGACAAGTAGCCAACACTGAAAGAAAGGCTGCAAGTGTCTATATAGAATATTGAAGTCTAGTCTTCGCGTGAATCTTTTCGCGAAAAACAGGTGGCTCTAGGTATAGGCCAATACCTCACACAGCAGTACAGACATATTGTCCATTTCATTAAGTGGGGTAAAATCTGACAGACAATGTGACCAACCTGCACTCTATGTAAACAGTAAATGCTCTCATTCGTACAGTATTACATCAGCTGATGAACTTCTGCGGGATCCGTGTTGTTAAGTTTGCTATTTTTATGCTGGCTTTGGAAGAAAATAGTACTCAGAACTAAAAGTTGTAATTTAAAATCTTAGTTATACTTAAGACATTTATGGTTTAAGTTATGTTTTTAAAGCAATATTACATTTTCGTGGTTATTAGTAACAGGGCATTAAAGACATGTTTAGCATTTATGACAGAATATGTCGACACGTACGAACAGTAAACATTTCCAGCCAATGGTTAGCCATGTTTGTTTCCAGTTTCCAGCCCGGTGAACAGCCGTTGGCGCGTGCTTTTTTCTCATCGTGTTAATTATACGATTATCTTGGCGGTGGTCTAGGAATATTTAATCAATGGTTCATGATTTCTAATTTGCTTTTTTCAAGCGTAGTTGGTTGTAGGTAGTCTACCATTGTCCGTTTTCTTGAGTGAAATGTAACATTATCGGCACATGTTTACCACGTCCCTTCCGTCATTTTCCTTACCGCCTTCCACAATGAAGTGACACGAATATAATTTACGTATCTAAGTTCAAGTTTGTTTGTATCAGGAAAAGTGCGCAGTGTTGATTTTTCTGAATGATTCTGCAAATAAATTATTTAATGCTAGTGACGAACAAACGTGATTTTAGTGAAGTAAACATCGCGCAAGAATTGCCATAGAAAAACGTGTTCAAGAGGTTGCAAATTTTACAAACAGTAAGTTTGCGTGTTTTAAAAATGTATTTGTAAATTGTTAACACAATTATTGAAATGCACGTGGCCTGAAAAAGCCGCACTTTCCACACTTTTGTAGTGAGTGGATAGTATTAGTTTATTTGTCTATATCGTAAATTCAACGAGTGTAAGATTAACTTCAGTCAAAGTGTGCATGTATATATTACTGCATCTGTACGAATACGAACAGCGACGTATGTATCGCGTTTTGTGTTTTCATTAAAGTTAAAATTTTCTAAGTTAACTAATTTAAATGTTATTTCCATACGAGCGAAATTTTCCATTGCTCCATCCAAACAATATGCAACCTAAAATGCCACACACTCGTAAGAACATCAAAATAATGCCGTCTCACGAAAGACGTAAAACTAAAGTCCCCCCACCCCCTATTAATAGTTTCCTTTTTCCCTCGAAATAAATAAACAGAACCGCAAAAAATTTAACTCTGTAGTTACAAAAATAAAACTTGGAATGCCAACCTAACTGTAATATCCTACATTAATTACAGGACGGAAGTTAGCTACCGTCAGATTTTCAGTGCCTGCCATTACATGGAACACGAGGAAGGAGGAAAATGCAAGTGTGTATTGGACTCAAAACATTTGTTTACAAACGTCATTTTCTTCAGTGACAAAACAGCTGCGGTGGAAGGATACATTGTGGTAGTGCTACTTTTCTAGAACTGTCAAAATTTACCCCACTTACATGAAGTTGACAATAAGAACTGAACTACGACGAACTCGTATTTATGTCACAATATTGATATTGTCAAATTTTTGGAGCATTTAAATTGTTATACAATATGAGTTCGTAATTCCCTGGAGCAGTTATAAAATAGTGGTACACGCGGACCTGGCGCCCTGGCGTAGTGACACGGCAGCCATCTTGGATATCATGTCAAAACCTCCTGCCAGCAGCGGCCATCTTGGATTTCCATTTTTACCTCGGTATTTTCCTTTTTTCTCATGTTCTATCATTCCACCTCGCATTTTCATGCTCTTGCATTCCGTTTAGTTTTCTCATGCTCTGTCATTCCAATGTTATTTTTCTCATGCTCTGGCATTCTTTCCTGTCTCTCTCTCGTCCATTCTATCCCCATTCTATCATATTCCTTCTGATTTCCTTTACTTTCTCTCTTGTCTCCCACATTCTATTCCTTGGGGTTCTCTCATATTCCTTCCAGTCTCCTTTAATTCATCATTCCCTCTCATTCCTTCCTGTCCCCCTCTCAACCATTGTACCCCTTAGGGATTTTCTTATATTTATTTCAGCCTCCGTAATTTTATCTATAGTCTTCCACCCCTCTCTTGCCTTTAACATCCTCCATCACCGTCAATGTAGGAAGCCATATTTAATTCCCACACCCACCACCAGAGTGTGTGAAATTCCCATGCCTACGACCAGAGTGTGGGAGATTTCGACTTTTCGCAGCTAGGAATGCTGGTATCGATGCGACCATTTTGTGTGTTAGTTGGTTCACTCGTCGCCTGCAGGGGCGCGCTAGCATCGGGGAGTGTAGGTCAAGTGTAGGCCGCCAGGTTCGCTACAAAGTTTTTAATTGGTAGCTGTTTCGGAACTCAGGAAATGCAGGAGGCATGTGGTTTCGATCCGACCACCCTTTGGTCATCAGTCCGACGTCTAGACCACACGACCACCATTGCATGGGAAGTGTTAGAAGAAACAACGTATATACTCGCATCGGCCTATGCACTCGTCAGACAATAAACTTGTCATCACGAGCTGGCGAGTTTTTCTCATATTCCTTCTGGATTCACCTATGCTAATGATGAAAATTGTGAATATGATAATATATCAGACGCCAATCACCACCACCTGGCTGCTGGCTAGGGACTAAGGGACGAGCTTGTATACTCGCAGGTTTTCTCATATTCCTTCCGATTTCCATTCACCTGGCATCCTGGTGGGATGAGTCTCATGCTCTGTCATTCCATTTTGGTTTGCTCATATTCCTTCTGGTCTCCTTTCACCTGTCCCAGCAGGGACGAATCTCATGCTGTCATTCTACCTGCACAGCATGGAGCAAAGCCTGCCCATGCATGCTAGCCTAGAGTCACGCCATGCGCGCACATCAAGTATGCCAAGTCCACTTATAAGCATAATTGGCTGTTATTTCCTAATTGTTTAAGATACATTCACCATTTCCATGATATAGGTATCACCCCCAATGACGAAAAAGACCTCAGGGTCAAGTATGGCGTAAGCTCTCTTATAAGCATGGTTGTAATTTCCGAAATGTCTAAGATGCAGTCACCAAATTCATAACATAAGCATAGCCCCGATAACGAAACATACCGCAGGGTCAGGTATGCCCTACACTCTCTTATAAGCATAGTTGACTGAAATTTCCGAACTGTTTAAGATACAGCCACGAAATTCATTACATAAGCATCACACCCGATGACGAAAAAGGACCTCAGGTTTAAGTACGCCTTAAGCCCTCTTATAAGCATAGCTGGCTGTTATTTCCTAACTATTTAAGATACAGACATCAAATTAATAACATAATCACAGCCCTCGACGACGAGTTAGGCCGCAGGGTCAAGCACGCCCTAAACCCAAGATAGCCACTGTTGACAAGGAATGACAGAGTAGGAGGTTTCGGCGGGACTTCACCCAAGATGGCCGCCACAACATTATGCCAGGGCGCCAGGATTGTGTAAACCCCCATTTATAACTAATCCCTTGTCTTGTCTGTATACTGCAGTGCGTGATCAATGTAGTACACTTACTGCGATATTCCCAACTTTTCTAAAGCCTGGCCTGTTCAAGTTCTACTTTCAGGCTATTCTTCCGCCTCATCGAAACAAAGCTGAGCGAAGTGCAGAAAATTACACCAAAGGGACCGCTGTCCCTTTGGTCCCTTATTTCGTGCGCACTCAGTTTAATGCTATTTTGAGTAGGAACTATTTCTTATTAGGCGTTACCAACACACCTATTTTACTTTCATTTTATTCATATAAATTACAAATTAAATATTATAATGATCGATAATATATAAATAGAAGTTCAAATGAACCAAAAATCAAAAACTTTATTTTAACAAAAGTATAAAATGCCTGTGATACCTTACATATTTAGGGAACAACCAAACATTTCATACATATCAAGTTGGGTCTAGGGGTGTTTTCGGAACTTTCCTTCTTAAAAAGCATAACCAAGCTAGAAAAAAAACAAGCGACTAATATGACGGGAGAAGGTTTCCCGTTAGTGCTGCAGATACGTTTTAATTGTATTGCTGTTTGTTGAGAAACTAGCCAACAGGCCTTGACCTCCTTCGGCCCGATCACTGGATAACCCGCCTGTTAGCCACCGAAACAAGTCTGTGCCGACAAATGAAATGAGTTCGTGAGAAACGCTACGCCAATAAGCAGACTGTGACGGGTCGGCGCGCGGGTATGTGCGAAGGGGGTCCGGTCCGCCTCGCCTAGGCATGGCTAGGGTTCCGTGGAACTAGTAGCTGGGGCGCCACGTCCACGTCACAGGGGTAGCGAGCGTTCCTGGAGCCAGACGTCGAGACGCCTGGAGTAAACAAGTCGCGCTCTTCCTAGCCTGCCCCACGTCTGCAGTCGGCCGCTGCTCTTCTCTTCCACGTACTGCCAACACCAACACCAACATGCCGCCTGTCGTGTTCTATAAGCACTCGCCAGCCAGCCAGCCAGCCAGCCAGCCAGCCAGCCAGCCAGCCAGCCTTGATGACACATTTACGACCCCAACTTACATGCCGCTTGAACTAAACGTGTACCACTGCATGCAATTTATACGTGGTACAAATGGTACTGCCAATATACAGATTGATTCTCAATTAGACCGACAAACTACGGGAGGTGATTCTTCATGAAAAAGTAACAGGAAAACACATGTGACACTTTATACCTAAACCGAATATTAAGTCAGGTATGGTCCCTTTAAAAAACCAGATTTTAAGCCGTATCTGTGCAAAATATCGGCTCTTACGCCGAAGGTCCCGATAACATACAATAATGTTCCGAGAGTTGTCATTGTATTTTACTTCGTTACCGATATTTTGCACGAATACGGTTTACAACCTGGTTTTTAAGGGCTCACACCTCCCTTAATATTCGCTTTAGGTATAAAGTGTCACATATTTTTTCCTTTTACTTTTTCATGAAGAATCACCTCCCGAAGTTTGTCGGTTTAATTGCGAATAATTCTGTATATGTCGCACGCGCGTACAAACACACTCAGGCTTATAATGATTAGGGTAACGGAGATGCGCACCCTTGGAAATAGGACAGTAAAATACTTCCATGTAAAATTTATTGGAACTACTTGGGATTATTAAACAACAACATTTTGGATAGTTTATTGTTAAAGAACTATCTATATTATGTCATAAATTTCGCTTATTGCTACCATTCCTTTCGTTAATAGAGCAGGTCATTGTGACATTTTGTCTCACATTTAGCAAATTAAAATCATTGTGCGTGGTTCCTTTTTTATTCTAAGCCACTGCTTGAATAATTTAGAATAAAACCACTAGATATTTAAATTACGTACTGTTACTTGCCCGCCAGTGATCGCTAAACACTAACACTTCCTGCGCTGTTCCCTTAACAACTTTTTGCCTCGACAGTTATCAGCATTACAAAGCTGCATTTATTGTTTCTTTCAGCATGCTGATTAATAATACATTATTAAATACCGACAGACACTCAGAGGTTAGAATTTTATGCTATAAAATTGTCTCCACACCTTGCTTTTATTGATGTAGGGCATGATACTAAGAAACACAATTTTATAGCGTAATATTCACAAGAGTATAAAGAGCGAAGTCTGGTAGATATGAACTACTGTTTGTCAGTAGGCGAGGAGAAGCTTGCTCCTAGCGTGGTGACGTCAAAATCGGTCCTGTTCATATACACGTTGTATATTTCAAACAGTACGTGTTTGTTGAATGATTCTTGTAAAGGGATAAATGATTCTTGGAAAGTCGGAAATACGACACTGCAGAAAACATATGAGATAAAACACACAGATATAAAAAGACAAGGAAAGCTATTGTCAACAGGTTATTTGTAAACAGCACGTAGGGAATTCCGTACAAGTCAAGGAAACCAAGGTATTAAAAAAAGGGAATCAAACGAACACTAAATAAATATGGACGACACATCGAAGACGGCCCGCACAAACACAGTGAACAGAACAGATGTATGTACAGAAAATCGCCGAACAAATCAAAGACCACATTATAAACAATGTGGAGTATTTTGGTTTAGAACGAAAAACTAACGTATAATACAACTGTGGCAAGTATATTTCGACACAGCAGCTAATTTTAGAATTAAAATCGTCTTTCAACAAAGGCTTTGAAACTTGCAGTTAAAAGGAAAGCTAAGTGCACATTTCTCCTGCGATCTTTTTACGCATTTTTCATTTACTTATTCAGTTAATATAGGAAAAATCGTACAAAGGCCATAAGTAAGATTTGCACTTTGATTTACTTTTAACTACAAGTTTCAAAAACGTTTTTGGAAAACGATGTTTAATGTTAAAATTATTCGCAGTACTTCAAAAGATAATTTTTCATGTACTATTTCTATTACTTTTTATAAACAGCAGAAAAAAATTGACAGTGCAGTGAATTGAACGAGTCGCATACTTGTTCACTGATACAAGTAACAGTTGACTAAGTTGCACCTGCGGTGCCTACAGCGATCCTGGAACTTAACAGGTAGCGCTGGACTGGAACCACGACGCATGACCGTCGTCCGTAAATGTATAATACGATACGAGTCTCCAAGATAACTTATCAGATCATGATACATAAATACTAGTTATGTCTGCCATTAAACTGGTATGCAAAAACATTTCTTATAAGAAAATACGAAATTTTTCGCTGCAAAATGTCTTACAATTCCAAAGTGAGCTCAGCAGGGAGCAATGGTCAATATTGCATACTTGTACCGGAGCAAATGAAAAATTCAATTCTTTTCTTAACCAAGTTCTCCATTGGTTTGAAAAATATTTCCCATCCAGGCTAACCCACAGTAATATAAATCCAAAGAAATATGTATGGCTCACCAAAGGAATAAAAATTTCCTGCGAAAACAAAATAAAACTGTACAAGGCCACCAGAACCAGCAGCAACCCTGACAATGAATCACTACACGAAATATTTCAAAATTTCGTGTAATATCATAAAATCTGCGAAAAAGGATTTTTCTGTATGCTCATTCAGATTTCTCAAAACTAAAAAAAAATTCCATGGTATATTGTTAAAAAAAAAAAAAAAAACACTACAGGAAGAACAACAGAGCAATGTCCAGTTATATACCTAAAAGTAAACAACTGCATATCCTCAGACCCTAAATTAGTCGCACACACCACTTAAATGTTGTAGAAAACCTTATTAACAAAAATATTAAACAAGATATAAATCATATTCCTACACTACAGGGTACAGAATACCCTGCTATATCTTTTACAAATACAACTCCACAAGAAGTGGAGAAAACAATCAATTCTTTGCAACCAAAATTATCAAGTGACTATGATAGCATTAGCTGTAGGTTATTAAAGCAATGTGCTTTTGAATTCAGTGTTCCATTAAGCCATATTTGTAATGCATCTTCAATACAGAATTGATCCAGACAGACTCAAATGGGCTATGGTAACACCATTGTTCAAGAAAGGTGACAAGACCGAAGTAACCAATTATAGACATATCTCAATTCTCACCTCATTTTAAGAACTAATTGAAAAACTAATTTACAGAAGATTGCTGCAACATTTTGAGAATCACAAAATCTTATCAAATTTACAGTTTGGCTTTAGGAAAAATACCTCCACAAATGATGCAATTTTCAAACTAACAAATAGCAATCTTAATGCACTTGATAAAAATATGCCATCTAATAGAATCTTTTGCGACCTCAATAAAGCATTTGACTGTGTAATCCACAACTTACTTATAGAAAAATTAAAGTTTTACGGAGTCTCAGGTACACCAAATAAACTAATAATAAGCTCATGCCTTTCAAAAAGACAAGTGCGGATAAAAGGAAAACCTACTTGATTCTACTGTGAACCAGGAGAAATCAAGCATGGGGTCCCACAAGGATCAATATTAGGCCCCCTACTCTTCCTAGTTTATATAAATGACCTTCCATGTGCCTTAACCCCAGAAAATACTCCAATTTTATTTGTAGATGATACTAGCATCTTAGTCTCTGGAGACTCAATAAATGATCTTACACAAAAAACATGCACAACATTTAGCTAAATGCATTGTTTGCTGCAAACAAATTAAATCTCAACCTAGGTAAGACATATCTTATGAATTTCCTCAAAAAAAAAAAACACTAATTCATATGTTAGCAGTAACAGAGACAAAATTTATGAAATCGCAGAGATTAAGTTTCTTGACTTAAAAGTAGACAATTTACCTACGTGGAAATCTCACATTGCGTATATTTTACCTAAACAAAGTTAAGCCTATTTCGCTCTGCGAGGTGTTGCAGAGGTCTTCAACAAAAATACAACAAAAATGGTATACTTTGCATATTTTAATTCCATAATGTGTTATGATACAATTATTTGAGGTAATTCCACTGACAGCAAAAAAAAAAAAAAGTGTTTCATATGCAAAAGAGAGCTGTAAGAATAATCAATGGCAAAAGAAATTCAGACTCATGTTGACCTCTTTTCAAGAGCTCAGACATTTTAACATTTGCATGTGAGTACATGTTTTCAGTACTTATATTCATATCCAAAAACAGTAATTTATTTCAGAAAAATGAGTCCTTTCATAAACATGACACTAAAATAAAAAACACTTACACCTGGCTTCAGTTAACTTAGAACTAGACCAGAAAGGGCCACCCTACCTCGGTAACCAACTTTTCAATAAATTACCACAGCACCTTCAATAAATTTGCTTATCTAACCAAAAACACTATAAAAACAGCTGAAAGAATATTTTTATTGAACGCACATTTTATAGTGTAGATGAATATCCAAACTACAAAAATTAAGAAATTACTGTGTAACATGTCATTGTACGCATTTCTTGTTCCCGTTTTTCTCGTTCCCTTTTTCTTCTGTTTCAGCAAAACGACGATGTCCCGCAGCATGTTGGAAGAAGATTAGTCAAATAATGAAGAAAAGATATTATGCGTGTACGTTCAATTTTACATGCAAGTGTGTGTTTACTATGTCCAGTGTATAAACTTTGTATACTGTAATTTGACTTGTCCAATATCTTTGTACAGCTATGCATTGAAAAAAGATCTTACGGACACAATAAAACAAACAAACAAACGAGCCTTGTGCTTAGTGGCGATGGCGTACTTGACGTGAGGGTCAAAGCTGGGCTGGTGAGCTGAGCCTCCTCATGTTTACATAGAGTCGCGCCTCAAAGTGCGACCGCGCGCCTAGAATACACAGTGTTCGCGACCCCACATCCAAAACAGCTGCGTTGTGGCATCCAGAATTTCCCACTCACATTCACAGTGTCAACGACAAGGCCGGTTGCCTGTATGTCCTTACGCCACACCCACACTGTCCACTGTTTAGAAAAACATGCAAAACAGTCTACTGGCATCTGGTGTCGAGTTTTACATAAACAAAAACCTTAACGGAAAATACGCAAATCAGCATATTATCGTGTTGTTGTTGAACATGGGGTTCTGCTTAATATAACATTACTGGAACGTAACCTACAAACGAGCACCAACATATCACCTAGAACAGATTGCAAGTTTTTCATTCTTGTAGAGACGTTCCAATTTTTTTTTTTTAGGAGAAGGAATAGCATTTTACACGCACATTTAATGTCGTATTAATACAAAGGCATTTTTCGAATTGACGTAACAAACAACCGCCACACATTAAATCCGAATCAGTGATATCAATCAGTGAAATAACGTTCACTGAATGTCACTGTTTTCACCGATTTGGCTCAATTCTCACTGATTCGAGTTTAGAGTGCAGAAACTATATGAACTCGCTTTATAAACACAAAGTGTTTCATATCGGTTCAAGTACATAACGTTGATTTATATGCATTCTGTCCAGCTATTTTTTTTTATAAAATGTCTAAGTCAGTGAGACCCTCCACCATTCCTTTCACCAAGGACAACAAGAAGGTCAGCCACAATTATTTTTGATGCAGTATAAATGGAGAACCAACACAATCAGAAAAAAACAAACAGTAAGACTCTTAGAAAATCTTCAATATATTGACAAAACTTCAAAATCTAGAGGCATTCAGAAAAACACAAATTGTTCAAAAAAGAATATAACAATTATACAACACTACTACCACCTCGGTTACAATTTCCTTTACAACACCAAGCCAGGATTATTACTACACGCTACTTTACCATAAAACCAGTCCTCAAAAATTTTATTTAATGTAAAATATCTACCGAGGACCTAACCAGCTCAAAATTTAAATTTAAATTTATTTTCAATATCTGGATAATTTTTTATATTGGGTGTCTGTATGGAAAGTATTCCAGGTTTCTAAACTGTCTCCACAATAACAATGTTTATACCAAAATAAACAATTAGACATTCTTTAGTTTATATCTCATATGAAGTCTTCCATTTACTGATATTTTACTATGAGTTTTGTTTACACGTTTTTCCATAAAATTTATATATTTCACACGCAGTTGATTGATCTTGACGAGCGCTGTCGAATAAGACTTAAATGAGCGTCGTAGCTTCTCCTACTTAGTCAAAAGTTATACTACGCAGAAGTTATGGAACACGGCGAAACGAACTCAAAATTATCCCCCCCCCCCCCAGCCGACCCTCCTTCCCCAAGAATACAAGAATACGTTTAACGTATTTGTCGTTTACAAAAACCTCCCATCTTTTTTTTATATAGTTAATCTACAAATAATTAGAAGTTAATAAATACGAGAGAACATTCATTTAATTTTATATATATTCTACTCTATAAACTTATTTCAATAGTAAGGGTAATATACCCCTGTTATACAGACAATGAAGATACTTACTAACTTGCCACTAAAGGTCATTATTAATATTCAGGGCAGAAAGAAGCTCTCCTTGGGCGTGAATTCATTTTCAATAATTTATGTATCACTATATGTTCAAATTTTGTGACCACTATGTTTATCTATATTATACAATAAATGTTCGGATTTGTATTCCTTAACATCGCGATTTCGACATTAATATGCATGTGTGTTTGACTGGTAAGTTTCTGGAGTTCAGATTCTTTGTTATTTTAAAAAGTTTGTAGGCATATTTGTTCACCATTTTCTTTGTTTTTCCGACATCAAATATATTTCTGGTTTTACAAACTTAGTTATTTTGGCTGGGTACATTTTTTCACAGAATTATAATAATAAAACAAAAAAAAAGTTGTGTAGGGAGGAATTTTATTACAACTGCATTGAAATCACTTCTTTCTAAGTTGGCAACATTGACGAGTAGTAAAATGTTTCTTTGCTACAATATGAATATAAGTAGCATAATATATTCACCAAGAGATAGCGCCTCATTAAACGTAACATGTTCTTTGATCCATTGTCAATCGAGTTGTGTAATTGAATTTTGAATGTAGACGATAGATTCGAAGCTGCAATGACAAACTGTATCTCCCAATTTTGTTACCATCGGATTTTCTGGATTGCCTCCTACTATGGTTGCAAATTTAAAGACGTATTCACGTCAGAAAAAGTTTTTTTTTTCGTGACAGCCACAAAGTGTAATGGCCGTAAGAGTTTGGTAGTGGCAACTAAACAATTCTGCGTTCACCACAAAATATTTTTCCCCCGTGAAGCATGGAAGAGCTTACACGTGTTGTGAGTAGGAGCAGCGAGATGTGTTGAGCCCAGGCCATTACGACTGCCAAGCCACAGGAAGAACAAGGCGCGACCAGAGTCAGCACTTACTCAAAGTACAGTACAGTACAGTACAGTACAGTACAGGAGGTGTGTGTGAGTGGCGCTCGCACGAACAGGGAGTGGGCGGCGGCTGGCTCAGCGAGCAACATACACTACACGGCGTACAACACAGCACTTCCTGTGCGGTGTGTAAGGACATTGGCGCCTGCCCCCTGGCTTAGGGTCGGTCACCAGATATGTGACACCCAAAAAGAGCACATGTTCATGTAACTGGCATTAAAAAGAGGACACTTGCAAGAAAATTACACGAAGAAAGGGAACCCACAATTTTACAATGGTAATATACAAAATCAGTAAGTTGAAAATATATTACATGGAAAGTTGTATCCAAAAATCGATTCCGTATCGTTTCTAAGCAATACAAAATATTATTTTTTGCAAAAACGGCTAAAGTGATAATCATGTTCACTCTGAATATTTAAGTCAATTCAATTTAGTTTAAAGGAACTGCAGAATATTTCACAAGCAATAATACAGGAGTATTCACTCGAAACACAGTTGTACATAAACAGTAGACACAATTTTTTTAATGACAGATAATCACACTCGCATTGCTCAGTTGAGGTACATTTCGATCATATTACTTCGACAATTTTATTCGTTCTAACAGGTTTCTATTTCCTAGCAAATAATAATGAAACTTATACATGTAGAAACATAAAACAGCCACAGAAAAACATGGCTTTTGATACAGATAAAATATATAGGATGTATGCAATATTCTCTAAAAATTTAACACTTATGCAAGACGTTCATTGGTACCGTCAATAATGTTGAACGACATATATAAAACCCTAAACACAATTAAAGTTTCGCTGTCTTTCACAGGAAAAAAGGACACTTCGATTTTTTTTTTGTGGAAGCCGGCCGGACAGTTGACGAGGCCTCAAAAAGAGGACATGCGCGGGTAAAAGAGGACGTCTGGTAACCCTATCTTGGCTGCTCACATGTTACGGGAATTTCGCCAAGTGTGTTTCAAACAAAATTATTCTCCATTAATTTTTTTTAATAAAAAGAACGCTACGAGCGTATATTTGCAATATACATAGGCAGTATGTACTTTTATGTAAAACAATAATTTAAAAAATTGATTGCATACAGGCTGTAAAGAAATTCTCTTAAATATCCATGAAGATTAAGTTTTCTTCGAAACGCCTATCCTTAAAATTAATGCACAGAGGTGAAATTTCCTTAGCATGGGATTTCCTATTCAAACGTTGCCGCTGCAAGCAGCCAGGGAGTGCGCCCTTAACAACATTGGCCACGAAAAATGTCATTTAATATTTTTACCGCATATTTTTCAACCTGTGGCCATTATTTGCGACTACTTTTTTCTGAGATAAATTTTTTTTTAGGTCGCATAGTTTTTGCGAATTTGTATGCTAGTCAAAATTGTACTGTTTTTGTAGTGCACAGACAAAATGAACCAAACAACTTGTTTAGCATAAGTTATGTTACCCGAATTATGGGTCAACTACAAATAAAAAATATGTACGAATTTCCTAATTTTCAGCCAATTTTTGACAATGGAAAAAAATAAAATTTCATGATAGATTTTACAGATGTCTTAAGTAACTCTAGGCATCTTTCAGTGTGAATTATCGCCATTTCTTATACCTAAGTTAGTTTTCATTTTTGTACATTCCTATAACAATAAAACTGCGTCCGAAATGTATTTAAGTAAGAAACTATACTTTGACAAAATTATTTTGCGAGGATAATGTAATCTCAGATTTAGTCTACATTGATTTTAACGACAGTTTTTTAACCATTTAAAATGATCAACTTCAATAAAGAATATCGCTCTACAAATACATGGGTGATTACTACGACGAAAAGAGTTTGTTCTTTCACGCAAACAGCTTTTAGTTTACTCTGCATATGTAATAAGATAACCTGACAAGTCAGATTTTGATATGATAATATTTATAACAAACGTTTAGAATCAAGAGTAGATGTACATGCTAACGTTAATATCGTAATTTATATAGCACGGAAATGTCCAAACTTTAGCAAAGTCTTTGTCATTCGGGAAACTAAAATATTTTACGTCACTGTCTTCAGATTTGTGAGTAACTGTTGCACTCATATACTGCACAGCTGGACATAACACAACATTCTTAAAACATCATAATTACAGCGTAGCAACAGGCGAAACATGTTTTAGGCCTACTTGTCGACAAATGACGTGTCTCGTTAATGGCCGTCTTTATCTCGCCCCCTAATCTGCTGTCACAAAGGAGTGCAATGTGCCCGTGAACTCACTTCACTTCGTTCCATCCTGGTCCACATAACTATCGCAGCATGAGAGTTCACGCCGGAAACTAAAGTACTTAGGCCTATGTCATAAGTGGTACTCTTTTTGTTAAGGAATCCATTCAGTGAATATTACCGCTAGTTTGTCTCTAGAGTAGAGTGACGTCAGTAATTGCGTCCCACCTCGCACACATCACGTGGCTCAGTAGTACCAACTGCTGCTGTAATAGGAAAGCCCAGTCTCCAGCAACTTTCCAACGCACATTTCGTGTGAAACAAAAGCCAGTACAACGCTACGGATTCTCACGCTAGCGATGCAGCGGGCGACCCAGGGAAACCGGGATTTGTTTTGGAAGTAGCAGCTTTCTCCAGGTAATTCCGTGTACTGCCTGAATTACCCCCCCCCCCCCCCTAAAACAGGCACAGGACAGGCGAATATTGCCTTAGCGAGACGGTTTATAACAGGAAAGTAAGATAGCTGCTGACAGTTCTCCCCAAGGTGCTGCAAACTATTTAAAGGCTGTTCACGATAAAGTGAGCACTTAAGAAATCAATCTTAGAAAAATGTCACTGCTCCTACCTGCATATATTTTAACTGGCGCACTGAGTGACATGCGCCCAGTAAGTTGGTAATGATGGATGGGAAGTAGTTCCGTATCTTAATGTCGAACAAAAAGTATTACGTAACCATTTCTGATAACATAAAATTATTTATTTCGCTTTCTGTTCTTTTTTAATGAATCTAAGAAAAAAATTATCAGATTTTTAAATACTTACTTTTCTAATAATTTCACGGTCCCACTTGTCCGACGCATGAATAAAGCTATGAGGCTGATGACAATGTTAATCTTACATAAGGCGGAAGAATACACAACGAACGTGCAAGTAGATCTTAAGCGGGGCTTTCAACAGTGCTCATTTTTCCTTCAATAGCCTATAGAACTGAAAAACACACTACAGCAATGCATACCCTAAATAAATCAAATTCGCTCGCGAACTAGTAAAAAAACACTGCGTTGGAAACCATTGAAATCATATTATTCCCGTGACTGTGTTTCGGTGGATAGTTTTGTTGAATTCAGATAAAGCGGCGCAGTGTCCCGTGGCACTGATTCAAAGGGCATTCCACTGACTGGCGAAATAACACGAGTTAACTAATAATTTTCTCCGCCAGTGAAAAGCATTTCGTTTCCCAGTTGTATAGACGGCGCAACGATTTGCACGATGTTTCGGATGAATCATGCACTGTTAATGTTCCATGTAGGCAAACGGACATTGCTCATCAAGCAATGACTGTAGGAGTTGGTCGCTGTCGCACACTGAAGGCGACGTTCATCTGGTCGACACCTCACTCTCAACGACCCCGGCGCAGAATCGATTGTCGCGACTGTTGCAAAGCTTCGCCATTCGTCCGTCCAGCTCCCTCCTTTCTCGATACCACGCGTGTAGCTGGTTGATGATGATGGGGGGGGGGGCTGAGCGGTTACCCTGCTCACCTTCCAACAAGGCAAACCGGGCTCAATCCGATTTTCGTAAGTGGGACTCGTGCCGGACAATGCGCACGTACGTACGTCGATTCTGCCTCTAACAAGAAGTGCGGACATGTAAAACCTTCAGCTGATCATCAGCATCCTCATCAATACGCTACTGACAGTCCTCATAACACAAGTACCGCAGTTCTCTCTTATAACCATCCAGCCTCACTAATGACACTCCGTAACTCCCTACATGAGTAGTAGGGCCGGGGGGATCCTACCACACATTGGATTAATTGGCATTAATTGATGGATGATCGATTTGATTGAAAGGGTTACTCCTTAATTTGACCTTAATCCGATCAATTATTTTAATCAAAAAGGCTAATCCAATTGAAACGGTTAAATTTATTGCATGGGTTACATATAATGAAAGGGTTCATTTTTTATTGGATATTTTTTATACATATTTTTCTTGATTTTCATTCTTTCTTTCTTTTTTGGTGGAGTAGCAGTAGCTCTGTACAGTGTTCACGGTGTGGTGTCCTGGAGGCGACTGGCCCGAGTGATGGGTTGCAATGTGTTACATAGGCGCTGAGTTGAGTGCAAGTGTGTGCTAAGTGTACATTAAAAAAAAAAAAATGTTGTGGTTTTGAGTGGGATACTGCTCGTAGACAGTAGATGGACGGTTTTTTACGAATGTGTTTAACACACGAGAGAAATTCAGAATGTTTAAACGATTTCGAAGAGTAACCTAGGTGTAAATTTGATGTTTTTAGGGGGATATTGCTTGTAGACGGTGGTGGGAGATAGGCGACTTTGAAAAATGCGATTTACGTGCTAGTAATGACAAACAATCTGTTTTTGGAATGCAATTAAACATTAGAGAAATTCAGAGTATTCTACATATGCGTAAATTGCATGCATCGAATGGCAAATTTTAAACGACTACGTAAATAATAAGTGCAATTATTTCAGTATGGAATTAAATGTAACGTGAGTCTCGAGCTTAGAAATATAATTAACAGGAGAGAGAATTTCAACTACATGAATAACATCTTATGTCGACAAGTGCAAACTGACTAAACGAAATCCAGCTAGCCAGTAGGAAACTACACCAGGCAGTCTCTTCAAACGAAATAAGTAACGAGTTCTATGTATAAATGAATAACACGAGAGACAAGTATAACGAACAACTACATTTTACTGCCTTTAAATGAAATCCAGCTAGTCAGAATGGATAAATAACACATTAACAGTACACATTACACGATTCAGCCTGGTGAATATCATCTTACTGCAAAAAAAAAAAACTCTGAATATGATTTGAACCAGACACAATAGTGTACGTCTATTCTGATAAATAAAATATATAATGACCTACAAGAAAGTAATTAACAATAGAAAATCATACCCCAAACGATTCGTTTCAAAATAACCAAATTGCTTCGAAGCATAGAGCTTAATCCCACATCACTTTATGTAACTAAAAAAAATGCACAAACATCCTCGAAGAGAAAATTATTATTAAAATAATGGACGTACTATAAATTTCCTTAAAGTTTGGTAAATAGAGTTCACTTGTTAATACAAACTGTACTTTTTTCAAACTGTTAAAAAAATTTAGTAGACTGAGCTCCGAAATTGAAAATCTTATCTCAATATCGACTTAACACATGAAGATTTAAAATTTCCCGATAAAAAACTTTTATATTAAAACATAATTCGCGGCTTGCAACTAGAGATGGAGGCAGGTGCGAGGTTCTGTAGTTGAAGTAACCCCCGATCGTAGCCTCATCGTCCGTTAAGTTCTAGAGTTGCAGTGAAGATAAGCGGGAGAGCTACATGTCTACCTTGTCCAAGCGTTCATGACCAACTGAAGATGGCGGCAGATGGAAACCTCTGGGTTGCTCTGCCTCCTTGTAGACACCCTCTCTCAACCGCCCACCCCGCACTGGACTGATACCTCTGGGCTGCCTGCGATTGTCAATTTTTCGGCAATTTAGCAAGATGGCATCAACTGCCCAGTTGCGTTCAGATCGGGAGAACACTGCCTGCCACCCCCTCCCACCTCCACCCCTCAGAACAGACCCGAGTCCAGGATGTCAGCCACCCCCTACAACCTCTCCCCACCAAGTCATATCTGCGAGGCCCTGGGAGTCATTCACCCGCCTACCCGTGATTGTCATTTTTCGCAACTGAGGAAAGATGGTGACAACTGGCTACTTCCATTCTGCTCAGGGGTTGATTGATTCGGGCCACCCCTCCCACCCCTACCCTACACCCCTCACCACAGAACCGGCCCAAATCCAGAGTAACGTGCACCTGTCCATGCACCCCTCTTTCCCCTAGACCTTAAGGTGACCTGCTTTGAAATTCTACTTTTCTGAAGAACTCTGCTATTGATCAAGCCTGGCGTATTCTCAGCAAAATAAAAATTTCACAAGTCACGCCGATTAAATTTATATCCCTGAAGCTAAATATTACCAGAAATCTTAATTCCCAGATAAAATTGCAACAAATGTTATAGCTTAATTCAAGAAATGAATTTTAATCCAATAAACTTTATCCCGTTTCCAGCAAAATTATTAAAGTATTTCCAGGAAACTAAGTGCATTTTCCTACAAGAGATATTTTCACTTGCTAAATTTTTTTTATTTTATGCACGTCTCAAACAGAAGACTGTTAAGACAATCACAGCTAAAAATGGTTTACTCAACAGACTAACATCCTACTAACACAATTGTCTTTAAAAATTCCCTACAAAAAACTTACAATCAAATATCTCCCTTCTAAATTCCTGAAATTAAATTATTATTTATTCATTTTAATTGAATAGCAAGTAAAGAGACATTCCATCTAACATATACATAGATTTAATCACATGGTGAATTATTACGCATACCCCTACAATTAACATACAAATATTAGAACACAAGACATTTTATCATCATTAATTTAACATAATACTGTTTAAAACAGTACATTCATACAGAAACGAGTTAGTTGTCATTCTGACATTGTGAGGTGAACATCTATTCGGAAGTAAACTTTTTTCTCACAACAAAGATTATTCATTTATTCTACATTTATGTGAATGAAGACATCACTAAATAAACTACACTGCTAATACTGAGGGGAAATTTACATTTTAGCCTACAATATTCACAGACATGAGAGGAGCGAATGTTTGAAGAATTCATCTTGTACGATTTTTAACTGTGAATACTGTTTTTGTCTGTTCGCACAAACGGATAATGTGCGTCGTCACGTCAAGATCTACAAAAAAGAATAATCTTCCTCCTGAGAAAGTAAATGTAGCATCTACACTACATAATATCAGAGAAGGAGATGGAAATAGCATAATTACAAGAAATGACATAGAATTGGATTGTATGAAATATACAATAACACGTGAACATAACGATTTTCAACATAACCTACTGCAACTGCAACTACCTGCGAAGACCAGTGTCGGTGATGATACATCTAGTCTTTTTAAGCAAAGTAAAGTTGATAATTACGATGAAACATCAGGTGAAGACAGTAGTGAGGATGCCAGTGATAGTGTTCAAGACATTCCTTCAATAAATGCTGTGAAGAAGGCGGAAGGCATGTACAACACTTGTTACATATACATCGTTAAAAAGTCATAAAGCTGGCCCAGATATGGTTATAGGCCTAAATTGTGGACATTCTTGCGAATGGTCCCAGACGACACCCATGCTGCAACACATCTCGTTTTCTTCGCTATACGATATCGATAGACTCGGCGCACGTATGTACGTCGATTCTGCCTCAAACAAGAAGTGTGGACATGTAAAACCTTCAGCTGATAATCAGCATCCTCATTAATACGCTACTGACAGACCTCATAACACAAGTATCGCAATTCTCTCTTATAACCATCCGGCCTCACTACTGACACTCCATAACTCCCTACACGAGTAGTAGGGCCGGGGGGATCCTACCACACATTGGATTAATTGGCATTAATTGATGGATGATCGTTTTGATTGAAAGGGTTACTCCTTAATTTGACCTTAATCCGATAAATTATTTTAATAAAAATGGCTAATCTAGTTGAAAGGGTTAAATTTATTGCAAGGGTTACATATAATGAAAGGGTTCATTTTTAATTGGATATTTTTTTATATATATTTTTCTTGATTTTCATTCTTTCTTTTTTGGTGGAGTAGCAGTAGCTCTGTACAGTGTTCACGGTGTGGTGCTGTTCTGAATTTCGCTCGTGTGTTAAGTATATTCGTATAACATCGCCTGTCTACCGTCTAGGAACAGTATCCCACTCAAAACCCCAAAAAAAACATTTTTTAAAATGTACACTTAGCACACACTAAAATCTCCTTTTTTGCTTCCCCCCCCCCCCCCCAAAATTGCAACAAAAAAATTCATAGCGTGAAGTAACTCGTGGTACTTCATTTCAATGTGAATTGCCTATCTCATTTCGGCGAGATAGTTTTTATTATCAGCACGTTCCAAAAACACTCAAATTGTTATTTATACATGACATTACGCAAAATGAATATAGTTAAAAAAATTTTATGCGAGGAAATATATTTTGTATATAAAGTTTGCAAGTTGATCAGTATTTTTCGTGCAAATAAAATATAATAATTCACTTTTTTTATGATCAACAACGTTATGTTCTGCCTATTCCATTAAACGGTGCAAAGGCCCCAATTAAATTAATTCTATTTGAAAACTGCTCCATTTTTCGTAAGAGGTGCAGAGTTCTCTGATGAGGGGAGTGCATATTCTTTCCGAGATAAAAATTTTTTGAAAATGGGGGTTTTCACTATAATGTTTTTGGACTGATAATTGTTGGTACAAAATCGTTGAAGTAGTCGAACTATGTGCATCACATCTTAGTTATTATTACAACATAAAATAAGATCATCGCTGACTGCTGAAAATCCTACATCGGCGCACTACAATTGAAAGGATGGCTGCATCCCAAATGTGAGTGTCTTGCGATGAGGTATCTGATGGGTGTTTCAAGGTCCGTCTAACATCACCAATAGCTGTGTCGATATCCCACTGTTAAGTGACGTCATATTTATACAGCAAGGTAAGCTGTGTTTTGCTCTGTGCTATACTTAATAGTTTGCTAGTTTACACATCGGCCAAACGTAGTAGTGCAGTTGATGTCACAGCACGTGTGTAATGGGCGCCTCACCACTCTCGTAAGCGGCCGCAGTACATTCAGTTTCTCCTGGCTCCACTATGGTTACTGGTTCCTGCTGCGTACGCCGAGTGTTTACAGCACTGAGAAAGCCCTAGTTTACCTTGCAACACCTCACCACACGTTACTGTGGTACACTCCATCCACGGTTTCTTCGGACGTTCTGAAACGAACCTTTGGAAAATCTCCCTAGGCGTAACACGTCAACCTTGTTTTTTTTTTTTCAAACAACTTGAATACCACAAATATATAACACTGCGATTAACCTTAAAGTACTGTATTCTTGATTAAATGAAACTTTAACACAGTATCTTATAAAACTTGTAATATATATTTCATATTAAATACGAATCAATAACAGCGAGAGTAGCGATATGTTGGCAACGGTTAATAAGAAATAGTTCATACATGAATATTGTTTTAACGTAGTTTTTTGGTATGCTATTTGTAAATTAAACGATGCATATTGATATATTTGAATTTTTAGGTAGCACTGAAGGAGACATATATTTCATTGTTACAGTTAAAAATAGCAGCGCAAATTACAGTGCATAGGCGCTGGTGACATCAAGGGGGATTTTTTTTTTCGTCCGAGGAAGAAAACTCAATAGACGGAACGGAGCTTGTCGCTTTCTCTCTCTCACAATCCCTTTCTCTCTATCTCTTTCCCTCGGGAAGTTCCGCAACGCCTGTAAATGCAGGAATATTATATATGTTTTCAAGTTCAGTATATTTCATACTTATTATATCAAAAATAATGATTTTTCAGTTTGTGATTTACAACTGAAACGAGATTTTATTGTTTGAATACTTATTTTAATATGTTGAGATGTTATTGCGGGACGGTTACAAATCCGCAGTTGGCACAAGTGGCGACTGGCGACGCCGCCATGATATGGCGTGTTTCTAAACGAAGCTCCAAGTTCGTACTCGCTTTTTTTTTTAACCCACATAGGCAAGTTACGATGTTGTGATAAAAATTTTTATTCTATGGCAGGAATAAATGTACTATAAAGAGCGCCGTAACCGCTGTGTGTGTGAAAGAGTATTGTTGCCATTACGTTACGTAGGACTGTGTGCGCGCGTGCGTGTGCGCGCGCGTGCGTGACTACAAATATCGGACATGTGAAATCTATACTTTTTAACCGCAAACTGTTTTTGATACGAAATTAATTATTTGAAAGTCACATCTGTTTATCACATCGTTGTAATCTTGCCCTAGGTGTTTGAAACACAATTGAGCAACGTGCTTAGGCCTACGTTTATGTGATTTGAACGTTTTCCACACTCCCAACAAAATACTAAGCCCAGCCAGATAAATTAAAAAAAATAACGAAATAAACCTAGAAAACAGTAAGTACTGTTGCATATAAACATGAGCGGAATAAAAGTTACTGTAGGCCTATTTGTGTGAATGTCCACCACCAACTTTTAAGTTTGTAGTTGCTACCTACAATAAATACGCGACACGAGTTGGGTGCTTGAATTTACTGTGTCTTTCATTGGTTGCTTTAATTTTTTATTTCAACTAAGGCCATCTTTTTAACGAAGTAACCCAACACATATTAATAGCAAGAGGTTAAATACTACAGTTCTTTCCTCCGCAATTATAATAGGGTTAAACATAGTCGCGGCAAAATATTAAAGTGTATTATGTGTAATGTGCTCTGTCGTGTATAACAAGTATGTTAACAATCTATACCAATAAATAAAATTGAAGTGTCTGTCCGTTATTTCAAAATTGATACCAACGTCTAAGCGTAATATGCTATTTAAACTATGTTAAAGCATAAATAACTGTTTTTAAAACTTTTATCTGCCTGTCTGTATGGATGTTTGTCCAGAATAGGCTCCGAAACGGCTTAATCGATTTTGATAAAACTTTCAGAGATCATAGAGTTTTTTTATATTTAAAATCTGATCTGTATTTCATCTCGATTCCTCAAATAGTTATGAAGTAAATACATTTTTTCATATACTTCTCTGTATATTTCATATCTTATTTTTTTACAAAAGAATTATTGTCAAAAAGCACAGTTGAAACAACAATAGTTTTTTTTTTTAAATGATCATTGGCTATTAATCATAGAAAAAGATAAATTAGTTTTTGGAAAAATTAATTAAAATAACATATTATCAAACAACACTAACGCGACGATAAAACTATTTCCGATAGTAAAGTAACAATTTTTCAAACAAATTATAAAGGTATGTATTTCAATAACTCCATAAAACCTGAGCGAAGCAAAATTTCTATTTTAAAAAATATGTAAACAAATCCTAAAGTCCACACGAACGAAGTCGCGAGAACAGCTAGTGTAAAATAATAACCGTAAGAACTATCGTCAACATAGACATTGTTAAAAAGTCATAAAGCTGACCCAGATATGGTTATAGGCCTAAATTGTGGACATTCTTACGAAATGGTCTTTGAAATATGATTAATGTAACGTAACATTTTTCACTATCTGCACCTATTTGTCATAATTAGTGTTTGTTTCACACATTGGACACCGTCATGCATAATACTTGTGAATTTTCCTGTATTTCACACGTTTTATTTATTTATTGTAATTTTGATTATTTATATTTTAAATTTTTCATATGGTTAGATATTTTAACTTGGATGTACGAATGTTAATAATTAATGTTTAATTGAAATATATAGCTATATTTTCTTTTGTTTGTATTTTAATTAATAACTAATATTTTTGCATATTTGGCCTCACCTTTATTGTGAAAATTTCTTTTGTAGTTTTTTGATTAACTTCTACGAGACTCGTAACTCTATGGAACAGGTATTTAGGCCATTTGGAGTGTGTCATTTTCGATCGTTAGTCAGGAAGCCTTGCGGTTGGCTAACAGGTTCAAATCCAGTACTTCAATTGTCTGAAGAGCTCAGCATAGGACTAGGCCACGCGGGCCGTTTGAAAGTTCGCTCTCTCTACCACCAACCTTCAACTGCACTAGACCAAAGGCTAGGACCCTCATCCTACAGTTGGACGTAGTGGAGGAATTTAAATTAAAAGTTAGGGTGTTTTAATTCTAACAGCTTGCTACAGTTTTTATTTGTGTTGCTGCGTCGAGTTGAGAGAGTAAGCACTCCGCATATGTTTTATTTCTACGGCTGTTTTCGAGTCGAAGGTAACTAGCTAGACCTGTAACGTCAGTGAGCCGTGAGCCACGTAAAGTAACACCGCACCCAGATCTGCATGTTCCTACCTCAGTCCTTCTACAAGATACTACGTCCTACCTTCGCCTACAACATGGTATTTAACTACGAAAACTGTTTTTCATCAAGTTTTTAAATTTATTTCATCTTAGACTTTGATACGTTACGCCGATGGCTTAGAACATTCTACACGACGTCACGTTGGCCAGGCGCCTATAATAGCTTCAGCAAACTTTAACCATAATTTAACCTGAGAGAGAAGTCAAGTGTTTTATCTAAATTGAGACAGTCAAGTTACATTTTTATTTTGAGAGAACTACGTTTACTTAAAGTGCTTAAGTCAGACAGTTAAATACGTGTCAAGTAAGAGTATTTGAAAATGACCGTTAAACATGACCACTTCCTGACGGCAGCTTAGTTTGAACGCTGTTCTTTCCTTTGCGCATTGCCATTCAAGGATTTTTGATTATTTGAATTATTTTTCCAGCTTAAAACAAACACATTTTTGAATTTGAACATTTTTTAATATTTTTTAATAAGTAATTTTTAGCTGGATTTGACACGTCTGGCACATTTTCTAAGTATCCACGTTTCATCCTATCGCTCATTTACATATTTTCAGTTGAAAATGATTAAACAAGTGCCTTGGTATGTGTGTAGTTATGTACAATAAATTTTACAGCTGTGGTGGCAAATAATTGTTTGCCTGTAAGGATAGTGTTGTTGACAAAGGTGAGTTACTACACATCTCACATACTGGATCCTGAACTGAGTATAGCCGAGCAAACATATTTCTTTGGGACAGTATTCATTTATTTTTACTCGCTAACTGAATCACAAATATTGCCAGCATCAAACACAATTTAATATATGACTTAAAAGTCTTGATATAACTACGAGGTGGCCTAAGTTATGTATTATATGTTACACTAAATTCTTTGAACAGCTAACAATAGTAAACAAGCATTTGGAAGTAAAAGCATAGTCACATGACAAAGTTTAAGTTTACATGTAGACAAAGGATATGTTATCGGTAAACAAAAGTAGAACTTTAGCAGGACTTCAGAAAAATGTGAAGTAGCCGTGAATGGCCAATATACATTAAGTTATCCGAAAGTGAGCTTTCAGGATCTGACACCAGATTGTAGTGAATTCAGTTAATGTGTGCGAGGTAGGTGGACCGTGATTTGAATGCATGTCTAAATTTATGATGATATTGTTTGATTTTAATCAATAAGCTCGCCAACTGACGTCCAGGAATTTTCTTTGAAGTTGACGTTTTTAAAATTTCCATCGTTAACATTAAATAACTGTCCAGGCCGAATGCGGACAGCACTGAGTTAGCATTTCATCAACGTTCGCCATGAGCAAGCCCACCTTACCGTTCACTGTTTACATTTACAACGTAAACATTCCACGAGTATGCGGGTAAGTACCTGAAGTCTTTTACTTCCTCCATCATCTTAGGAAACAGGAGGTTGGGACAGCGTTATGACGTCAGAGGATCACGTGCACCAACCAGAGCATCGTTCCAGGTTTCGAGCACGCAAAACAGCTCCAGCGAGAAGGCAGCCGTTCATGACTCAAGAATCTGCGGGAAGCGGCAGATACCGACGTCAATGGAAGCTTGTCTGAAAGGTGACGTGTTATGGGGCAAACGTCGAGGATCAAGGATGTACGCCCACAAGTCATCACTGTTCCCGCTGAGAGTTCTTTCTTTCTTCGCCAAATTCAGACTATACAGGATGTACAGTCTAGTCGCGATTTCTTCACACTTTTTCAATCACATTTTTCACGAATAATTTTATATATGACATGCTTTGTTGTTTCCTAAATGTGTCTGTATAACACAAGCGTTCTATTCATGTGTTAACATAAAGGTACCTTATTTCTGAATGATTTGAACTTTTACTTATATTTTATCTACAAATTATAATATTCAATTTATAATTAATACGAATAAAGTCATAGAGAAACTAGGCCTGTTAGTGATGCCCACTGCAAAATATTGTTACACAGAGTGCGCACAAACGTGGCACGTTTTCCGTTCGGTGTAATTATTTAGACATGGTTAAGCTTTGTTTGCATGAGGCGGAGGAATATCCTGGAAGTAGAACTTGAGCAAGGCTTTAGAAAACTGAAGTAACCGTGAATGAACGATATCCGGTAATTATGGGGAAGGGCACCAGCATCCATTCGAGAGAGGGAACATTGTACCGGAAACGCATCTGTCGAACAGACACAAGACTGTCTGGGTGCCCGATACAGCAGGGCTGCCTCCCTACTGTTTCCATTAGCTCCTCCGTACAAGGGCACCATATCCTCCGTACACTGGAACAATATCCTCCGTACACAGGCACCGTATCTTCCGTACACATGTACCGTATACTCCGTAAACATGTACCGTATACTCCGTAAACATGCACCGTACCCTCCGTACACATGCACCGTACCCTCCGTACACAGGCACCGTACCCTCCGTACACAGGCACCGTACCCTCCGTACACAGGCACCGTATCCTCCGTACACAGGCACCATTCGTCCGTACACAGGCACAATATCCGCGGCAGTGTACTACATTTCACTGAGGCTGGTCAACAGCATTTGTCACCATGGAAACACAGACTGACCGTATTCCGTTATTCACTGATTTCACTGGTCAGTAATTCCAGTAACGTAGCTATTGTTCCGATAGTGCTGAGGGAACTGATGGTCGCATCTGAGACGTACCCTGTGCGAGGATACAACCGTTACTGAGATAGCGGATTTTACTGACGTTTAAAACGTCATTGTTGTCAGGTAAGTCCTAGGATGGCGGCAAGTTCAAGTCATGTTCCAGGAAATTACACTCACGGAAGATATAGGTGCTGATGCAATCACTTATAATATTGTGGTGCCATCAGAAGATGCCCAAGAAAGCAGTAGAAGGTAACATTTTTACTGTTTTAGTCGAAATACTGTATGAATATTAGTGAGGTTAGTGTGCCCGCTATACTTGTTAATATTTTCCTGCACACGCGAATAATGCTGCCAGACGCTGCTCCGAAACAAAACAATCAATTTACTGACGAGAAATATTAGCTGCTTACTAACGACTGTTCCCTTATTGCTGGAGAACACTGATAAACCATCAGTGATTTCAGTGCTCGTCAGTAGTAACGGAAGGCGGCCACTGTAGTCTACACTCTACACTCGTACCTCAGCACCCACCACGTCTACACAATGCAAGCCATCTACAACGCATTAGTGGAGTTTACCTTCCCTACCCCTTGTGAGTATACTACGCCTACAGAACACGATGGACGACTCATGGCATCGCGCTTATAGGCTGTTCACGGTAAAGTGAGCACTTTTTAAAAGCCCTCCCACAAGGCATTATCGACTAATAAGTAAGTTTTATTGCAGACTCATACATTACCTTATGAGAGTGGTGAAAGTATACACCATATTTATGAGTCACATGGCAATTTTGATATTAAAAAGTGGCGGAAAGATAAAAATTGGCTCAAAGGGAAATTTTGGAAGGGCTTTAAAAAGTGATCACTTTACCGTGAATAGTATATATAGCATGCTTAACTGCCACCTCCAGCAACCGAACTGGATTCCCGGCTCGGGCAACGATGTTTATCCTGGTTTGTAGGCCTTCAAGGTGATGTTAATATTTTACCTTATGACGTTAAACAACAAAGTACATTCTTGCACACCGCGCCGACCGTTGTCGTATTCCACTATGATGGCCATCCCAACACTGTTTTGTTTGTAAAGTTCGAACGAGGCGTTCCCGGACCGCGGTTCTCTATCTCAAATGGATCCACATCCCTGAAAGTTTGCAACATCACACTAGATACACACTGCGTATTATTACCCGGCATCTGAAATAAGCACAAGCAAATATTAAACTACTATTTTAAAACTTCAATTTCTGTCTTCGTGAAACTTGTCATGCCACATGACTCATATAAATGTCGCGAGTTCGTTTTGAGGACAAGCCACGCTTCAAACACACGCATGCACGTGTGACTTCCCTCTTCAATTTCACCTCAGTTAAGAATTTCAGCCAATAACAAACGTTCAGGAAAAGAAGGACCGAGTCCCTATCTGCCCGATATGGAATAAAAGTGGAGCATCAGCCGGTAAACAACTAACAGCGACTCGAGCAAACAAAGCATTGTGGAGTCTAGTTTGTTTCCAAATGAATCCGAGAAATATCCGAATATCTACACATAGTTTGAACAACATTTACAAACCTTACAAAATAATAATGAGGAAAACCAATACGTAGGTAGGGTCATTTTATTCAGTATTTTTTTTTATTTTGTTATTCACACTGCCTATGGAGCCACGCTTGCAAGTGTACAATCTGGGGTATTAGTAGATAGTCGCCTTGACTTTAATCTTACAGTTGCTGAATCCATTTGAAGCACTGCTATTTTATAAGTTGCTATAGTGCACGAACCCAGTGCAATAAATTAAAAAGAGACAAGAATGTGCACGAATCAGATCTGGCTGAAATTAACGCCTACGAAAATGTTATACTGCCGGAGATTATTTCTGATCAGAGGAATGCCTCGGTATTATTCCATGTGCAGCATTATTTTATTTTATTAATGAAGAAACTGACTGTATCTGAATATAGTTTTAAAGATGATACATTGTCGTTCACGTTGGAGGCCAAACTGAATAGCTACATGAGGATTTCAATTGAAGAACAAGGGATTCCAAGTGAAGAATTCTTACGCAGAATCCTGAAGCGTATGTCACTAAAAGATACAGGAAAGTATGTTTGTCGCTATGAATAATTGCCAAAACAATCAACAGATAATTACACTTTACAGGTATCCTAACTATATATATAATAGTTGACATAAAATGTCCATTCATCTGATTGTGGCTGACATAATGATTAATGATCTTTCACTCCCTCCCCCCACCACTCAAATGTGTGTTAATTATCCCCCTCCCCGAAATTTTTTCAAGGAAACACGGATGAGAGGAGGGGCATCGCTAGCCGGACGTGGCAGAGGTCCCTATATGCTGATATACAGGATTATACTCAATTAGACCCACAAACTTCGCGAAGTGATTCTTCATGAAAAAGTAAAAGGAAAACATATGTGACACTTTATATCTTAACTGAATATTAAGGAAGGTGTGAGCCCTTAAAAAACGAGATTTTAAGCCATATTTGTGAAAAATATCGGCTCTTACTGAAGGTCCCGATAACATGCACTAATGTACCGAGAGTTGTCATTGTATTTTACTTCGTTACCGATATTGTGCACAAATACGGTTTGAAACCTCGTTTTCTAAGGGCTCATGCCTCCCTTAAGATTCGGTTTTGGTACAAAGTGTCACATATGTTTTCCTTTCACTTTTTCATGAAGAATCACCTCTCGAAGTTTGTCGGTCTAATTGCGAATCACTCTGTATAGTCTATTCACGGTTTCTTCACGCTTTCAGGATTAAATTTTGAAAAACTCCCCCAAGTATGGCGTGTTTGGTTGTATCTTATATATCTCATGAATTACAAGAGTTTTATATTCCCGTCAACACACAAGCACCTTATTATTGGTTAAATCGAACTTTTACTTACGTATGTATTATCTATACAATATAATATTTATTTTATAATTAATATGAACAGAGGCATGCACAAAATAGGTCCGTTTGTATTTCCTAGAAAGAAATAGTTCTTATACAAAATATTATTACAATGAGCACCCACGAATGCGTTTGTCCCTGTGGTGTAATTTCCTACACTCGGTTAAGCTTTGTTTGCATGAGGCGGAGGAATATATTGGGATGAGAACTTCAGCAGGGCTTCACAAAAGTTAGAAGTAATTGTGAATGGACTATAGTCACGTGACCACGACACTTCGTGCCATTACGATGCTTGTTTCCACGACGTAGACAGACTCCTGATAACGGAGAAGTGTAAGATGGCGGCCCACCAAGTCACCAGTACGCAGTACTGGTGACTTGGTGGGCCCGTTCCCATACATCCTCATGTAGCTATTCAGTTTGGCCTCCAACGTGAACGACAATGTATCATCTTTAAAACCATATTCAGATACTGTCAGTTTCTTCATTAATAAAATAAAATAATGCTGCACATGGAATCATACCGAGGCATTCCTCTGATCAGAAATAATCTCCGGCAGTATAATCCATGTACATGACACATATAAACGTAGGCTGGTTAGTTATTAATTTTACTAAAAACCCCCATTAAAAAAATTAATTTATTTAAAATACGTTACTTACATTTGTTTCTGATAATGTTAACTTGCTAACGCGGCACTAATTTTGTTCTTTTCCTTTTAAAAAGTGCCAAAAACGCTAATGAAAAATAAACAAATGTTTTTTTTTTTTTTTTTTTTTTTTTTTTTTAACAATGTTATAATACCGATAAATTCCCTTGCCTCTTCATTTCGCAGCTGTAGAAAAACCATTGATACGATGACACCTAACACATTATAGGCTGTTCATAGTAAACTGAGCACTCCAGAAAGCACTGCTTCAGATATGCTTGTATGCAGATTGCGTATTATTCCGCCATATGTCGAATTAACATTGCCACGGGCCTCAGCACTTCATACATGTATCAGGCAAGTGAAGCTGTAAAAGTATTAGAAAAACTAATATTTTATATATTTTATAGTTTTTAGAGACATATGCATTAAAAAAAAAAGAAAGCACAAGAAATACGTACACTAATTTTTAGCTAATATTTGTAATTAAACAATAATTCATGGGGCTACTTTACCACCATCGTTACCAACTTAACTGGACAGTGTGTGCCCGTTAAAACATATGCACGTAGGGGCGGTGATATTTTTCAAATGTTGATTTCGAAAATGCTCAACTGACTGTGAACATTGTATAACGGAAGGGTAGTGGGAAGGTTGCCGTAGCAGCATAGCAACATGGTGCGAGTGAGGGGAGAAGAACGGAGAGATAACCAACCTGCTGAGGTGTTCATGTCCTTGGACATGACATCTAAGGAAAGGAGTCTAGTCTGCCTGCTCAGCCCAAGCAGAACATTTTCCAACGTCTCCAAGACCCCGACCCGCAAGAAGAGACATGAAGACGTGACGTTCTGTTTGCGACGCGCTACTTCGTGCCGTCTTACAGCTACATGATATATTACTGTTTACTGCGCTGGAAGCCGGCGTATCCGCGGTGCAGTGCGCATCATAGCAGCGCAGGCTCTGGCCAAGCCACCAGCCTTTATATTCATCTTAGACTTAACACTTTCACTACGATACACATTTACTGGCCATTAAAGGATTTAAGCCATATGCTTAAGATGAGATAGACCGCTTATTCGTCTTCTGCGCATGTACCCAACACTGACCTACTCCAAAGGAACACAACTGTCATCACATGGTCAACAGTTATGAACGTGTTTGATTATATATCTTAATTTTCAAAAGACAAGCACTATTAAATGAATTAAATACTTTCACCAATTAGATATTAATCAAACTGCATTCCAAACTGGTTATAGGAAATATACATACATCTCAAAGCCCTTGTTTGCACTCTTCCAAACCCCACCAATCAGAGACTACCTGATCTCCTATTGGTGCGCTCGGCCATAGTTGTATACCGGATGTTAAAAAAAAAAGTATTCCTTTTTTGCGGGGAGGTAATATGCACCAAAACCAGAAAAAATGTCTAATAAACATTGGCCCTAAAACCCATACCTTAACAGCTATGAGCACTTGTTCACCATCGCTACTGTGAAACTGCATATCTCCGCAACATGAGCTGGGATTATTAATTTCCATAATAAACATGTGTGGACTCAAGAAAATCCTCACGCAGTTGAAGAAACAAGGCATCAGCACCGATTTCCAATTAATGTATGGGCAGGAAGTATCGGCACTAGACTAACTGGATCTTACTACCAAACAGACTGAATGATGCAATGTATCATGATTTCATAGCAAACGAATTGCCTGTCTTGCTGGAGGATGGGCCAAACCTTCAAAGGCTAGACATGTGGTTCGTGCATGATGGAGTACCGGCCCATTTACCACGAAATGTCCTAGAACACCTAACACAGATATTTAATGGGCAGCGATGAGTTTGGTCGGGGAGGTCCAGTAAGTTGACCTTCACGTTCCTCTGACTTTAATCCCTTGGATTTATAGTTGTAGACACACCTTCAGGCTTTGATGTATGCAACCCCCATCAATAATGTACAAACACTACAGGAACGCGTCATCGATGCCTGCCAGCACATCCTTGACCAACCAGGAGTGTTTCAAAGGGTGCGTTATTCCCTATGACGTAGGGTACAAGGATGCATTGCTATGAATTGACGTCACATTGAGCACCTCCAGTAGCGATGGTGAAGAAGTGCTTATAGCTCTTACGGTATGAATTTTCGGACCTATGTTTATTAGGATTTTTTCTTGTTTTGGTACATACTACCTCCTCGCAAAATTTGGAATACTTAATTTTTAGCATCCTGTATATACTCCCTGTTTTCCACCTCAGCTCAGTTTACTGCGATCGTTCTTCCAGTATCTCACCTGGAGAAGGGGACAGAGTCCAGGTCCCGAAACGTTGTGAAGACCTATAATTATTTTTTATTGTTCTGTGTACTCTGTTAGTTTAGCTATTCTTTCCTCTGGTTATTTTTTGTGGTTTGTGTGTTATCTGTAGAGTTGATTTATTCGGTTTTATACTCTGACAAGGAATACTTCTCCTGACTAGTGTTTCATAGAGTTTTTTGTTTTATTTTCGTGTTTGTTTTGAGTTTTTAATGTTCAGCTGTGACCACTGATATGTTTTTTTTATAGCTCTGTTTTGTTCACTTTTGTGGTGTTTTGTTTTCGTCATTGTGTAGTCCTCCCTTTTGGTTTGCTTTTGTTGTCTGACCTGTTTTCGTAAAAATAAGATGTTCGTCCATCTTCTTGTCGTTTTAATATTCTATTGACAAGGAAACAGCTTTTCCTGAATATCTGTCTGTAGTGTTGTAAAATATTTTTTTCGTTTTTCGTCTTGCTAAGTCTGTGTATGTTTATTTAGTCTAATGGTCGGCAATGGACACAGTCCAATCAAACCATCATAATGTGACGTATTGTTTTGTACCTAATTGACAGTCATATTGGCAGCGGCCTATGTTTAAATAATTACGTGTATGTTTTCGCCACGTGCAAATATTTTAACCATAATTATTATTCTGGGATTTTAAATTGAAAGTTTGTCTTATATGTTAATTATTTTGTTCCACATGTAAATTTTAGAAGCAGCATATTTTATGTTATGATTTAACAGTTTTGTTAAATTCCAGTAACTTTTATGTTTAACGTAAGTTGGCAGCTGAGCGTGACGTCACTAGCTGAGAGGCCTTATTTAAATGTGCTTTAGAGGTAAGCCCTTAACTGTAATGTTATTTTTAATGTGGAATTTTGAGTGAAAAATTCAATATTTTAAACGAACCTGGACGTCATATTAAATGTAATACATCGTTTAACTGGGCAGCCAGGGCTGCTGGCCCAGAGTTTTAACTCGATTAAATATGTTGTTACCTGGTCGCATCAACGTGTGGATCTGCACTCATTTTTTGAATTAAGGCCGATGGAGTGCGCAGGAGCGCAAATGAAGAGTGCTAATGCGTATTTTTTGTGTTTATACAGCAAGTAATATGGTACAATTTAGTGTTCGCCGTATGTACCTGATGTCAAGCAGTGACTTCAAATTCTGCATAACTATGCAATCAAACTTTTCTTAACAGTCTCACATTAGCCCTCAGTGAAAGATTTTCTTGTCTCTGCCTAAATATTATGAACTGAGCCAGGAAAGAGTTTTAAATAATTTTGTGTGGCATTTTAATTGGAACTGATTTTGCACTGATATAATTTGAGCACACAATTGCCAGCTACCTAATTGCTTGATATGATTATTATTTTGTTAATTGAATCCCATACGCTGTATTTAACAGCATTTGACTTTTAATATGATTTTGAAACAATTGATTAAAGTCCATGCTTCGCCAATGGGCATTTGTTTCTTGTAGTTTGTTGGTAGTATTGTGATCATTTTCTTTAATGGTCAGTGTTCAGATTTGTGTGTGTGAAGGGAAGTTGTACTTTATTCAGCGTACAGAACTTTCCGTCTGCAAGGACAAGATCCTACATGTGATTTTCTCTCTGTCAGCAACACACTGCTAGTATATTCGTTTCTCCGCTCACATTTCACTCTCCAGGCGATTTTAGTTCAATAATAAAGTGAACTAACCATTGCCATTAAACTTCAAGGATAAAATGGTTTCAATTATAATCAATATTTCCAAAAACTTAATATACATTGTTCTTATATAATACAGTAATAGTTACTATGTTCAGCGGCGTGTGGTGGCCTGCTGCGAGGTAGAGTGCGTTTTTGCTCTGTGCTATACGTAATCGCTTGCTAGTATACACATCATCCACTTACGTAAGAGAGCATTTGACGTCACAGCACATGTGTAATGGGTACCTCGCCACCCTCTCGTCGATACCAAGTCTGGTGTGTGGGAGCGTGGGGGGGGGGGGTGTCCCTTTAATAGTATTTCCTTGTATTGTTTCAGCTGTCACCTGGTATTCTTAAACGTGATCTGTCGGTGGAACAGACTCCCCTTCACGTTCCCAACGCATTTTACTGTTGTACCAGTATTGTTTTGTTGTACTTGTGTGTTATTTTAGTGTGAATGCCCCCTCGTTGAGTGCCTGCAGGTGGGCCAGGACTCTTATATTCCGACAACTCGTCTGTACCTTTTTAATTGACGCAGTGTCATTTGTAATTTTCATTATCTTTTGCAATCGTTGTAAGTTGTAGTGGCGCATGTTAGCCCCGCAGGTCCTGTCTGTTTCGTTGAATTTTCCGTGATATTTTATCGCCGATTTGATTGCTTCTGCTACTTTTTCTCTCTTTTATTTTTTATCCCTTTATGCTCCGTTTTTTGTGTTAGTGATTGTCCTTTACGTTTATTTTCAGTGCCCTTGTTTCCTGCTTCGATCGTTGCTAGCCTCCAGGTCCGCGTCTTTTCGTCCCGGACCGGACTGCGGGTACAGAAAACTCCTTTTTGCTTTTCTTTTCCCGATAAATTCCTGTCTGTCTAGTTTTCCAATTTCCTATTACGATTCCTTTTGTTTATTATTATTCCTTGGTTGTATGTTGTCCTCTTATTGTAGTTTTTTTCTTCAATTTTTCTTCACACAACACATTACACCTATGGTTGTGTGGGACCGTATACCCACGAGTTCCACAAACACTTAACTTTCTTTTTACATTATTATTGTTATTATTCTCCCTAAATCATTCTATACAATCATGTGATCATGAGGAACGCCCACCCCCTCCTTTTTTTCCTTTCCCTTTTTAAATACGTTTTGTTCTCCTTTTCACTTCCCTTTCACATCTCTTCGTTTCCTTTTCCATTCCGTTGTTGTGTTACCTCTTTCTTGTTGTCTTATAATTGGTTTGATTACTTTTCATGTTTGGGGTTTTATATATTTTCCCCACCTGCATTTATTTATCACTTTTTTATATGTTTCAGTTTCCATTTGCTGTCCCTTTCTTCCTCGCTGTGCATAAAGGTGCACTGATACTGGCATGCTGACTTTGTTTACTGTTCACAATTTTTGTTGTATGTTTATGTATTCATTGTATAATAAACCACATTTTTCAACCAATCAATCAAATCAGTTTCTCCCGGGTCCACTCTGGATACTGGTTCCTGCTGCGTGCGCCGAGTGTGTACATCACTGGGAAAGCACCAGCTTACCTTGCAACACTCCACCACACGCCCCTAATTATGACCTTGCCTGATAAAGGTTTTGTTGCAATACATGCTTTCTATAGCACCCAGAAAGGAAATAGGCTTAAATTATGATTAAAAACAGATTCTTCTAAATTTATTTTGAAAAAACTTAAGTAAATTGCAGAAAATGTCACAAATGCGTCTTTCCTAAAGGCCATCCACGGTAAAGCGAGCACTTTTGAAAGCCCTCTCATTTGGAATAGTAGTCAATAAGTATGCTTTACTTTAGCCTTAGACGTGAACGTCCTAGTGCGGCGGAATATACACACTGTGTTTATTACGTGCATGACAATATTTATTTTAAAAGATGTTTAAAGGATAAAAAATGGCTGACAGGAAAAAAGTAACCAGGCCGTCAAAAGTGCTCACTTTACCGTTAACAGCTTATATACAACATAAATCGTACTTTTCTGACATATTGACAGTGTATGTAGCATACTACTTTTCACAACGAGTTATACAAGCTGTCAGTTGCAATGCTTCATTGGAGTGAGTGAAGAGCTTTGGGCGGCTCTTAACAGCGACGTCTTGAGAGCCGATGAGGGTGATTGAGGTGAATACGGAGCAGCACCGGAATGAAAGGGTGGGGGAAACGGGACATCCCCGATAAAACCCACCGACCAGCGGCATCGTCCGGCACGATTCCCACATGTGAAAAATCCGCAGTGAACAGACCAAAGAATGAATCCGATTCGCCCCTTTGGAAGGCGAGTGTGAAAATGACGTAAATTGTATCATATAATATTACAGACTGTACCGCATTCCTTTTTTATCGTCGTGTTTACGAAAATTTAAGCTGCATTTCGTGACCTTTGGAAATACGAGTTGCTCGTACTCTTTATCTCGGCGCTACGCTGCTGACGCGAGTACAGACACGCTCAATAACTTGTTACTTCGGGCTCGTTTCAGCACACCAAGTTATTGGTTTAGCGAATGTTTTGTGTGTGTGTGCCAGGTTGTGGCTACACGTCGTATACGCTGCGTTGTGTATTTTTTTTTACAGCTGCGTGTTTTTGTGCGAGGAGACTGTAACTTGTAATAAAACTTGTCTTATCGCATCTGAGGTAAGTCAGTGCTGTGTACACACTGCAAAAGTGTAGACCCGATGATTTACCGCCCAAGTCAATATTTCTTTGAACATGTTTTACAAGAGGCTGTAGCGTCATGCTAAGTTCGTTATTGAATGATGTATTTTTGAGTCAGCTGAGCTGTTTACAGACTAATAACATACGTTTGAGTATTAGCGTAGCAGGTTTTTCTTTGTATCCGTTATGTCGTTGTTGATTCGTGTATCTTGTTATGAAATCCATTTTCGATTAGAACTCTATTTTCTTTTCGTAAACACATCAGTCATATATATATATATATATATATATATATATATATATATATATATATATATATTCTAGTAATTAGCTGCTCTCTCGGTTAAAATGTTATACGTATAATAATGATTAAGTGTAATTGTAGCTTGGCCATTTGTAAAGTCGTCAACAACTGATAAATAACTGTCCCTGCCCCACAGAAATGTAAAATTACATTCACACAAAATCGGAAACCAAAAAGATAACAAAACATAAAAGTACGTAGTCCGTAGGAGCTTGACAATTTTTCAAACTTTTTTCCGATAAATTTGTCTTGAGCCACGTCAGATGATAGACGGGCATGTCTTCTGTTGCCTATGACTTCGCCGAAATTGTTTGCACAATTATTACGTCGCACTACAGTGTGTCCAATATCGCGTGATTGGACACATTCTATCATAATGTTTCCAAGAGAGGCTACGGTTATTTTTTGGATTAAAGGAGATTGTTAACCATCCCCATCCTCTATCCTCCCAGCGAATCGTAGAAAACAACGTGCATGTTATGTGTTAAACTGGCAAGCGATGGATTGCAGCAGGCTTGGGCACAGGAAACTTCGTAGTAAAGTAGGAGAGTCGCGACAATGGCACGCGAAGCAGAGGGCCTGGCGGTTTGCATTGACGTCATATTTGTCGTAGACGTGTTGCTCAAGACGCCGCACCGGTCTAAAGCGGAGCGGAAGTACGTGAAAGGAAGACCGCAAGGAGTTGCGATGAGGATAGTAGACGTGTTGCTCAAGTAGCCGCCAGGCTGTGCTTGCTTCGTGGGATTGGCGTTCTTTCTCTCCTTCTGCCTTTTACTTCCTCTCTCTATCTCTCTCTCTCTCTATAAGGGCTGCGGTGGTGTAGTGGTTAGACGACTCGCCTCCCTCCTTGGCAAACCGAGTTCGATTCCTGGCGGGGTCGCTCTAGGATTTTCTCAAACGGGAATCGTGCCGGACGATACCACTTGCACTCCGGTACTGCTCCATTCTCGCCTCATTTTACCGGTCGTCGGCTCTCAAGAGCTCGTTAAGAGCCGCCCAAAATCTCAACTCAAAGGGAATTTCCGGTGGTGGATAGTGAGGTGTGCTTGAAGAACATTTTACTTGATGCCTGCCACTTACCAGCCGGCAGGAGAATACGCACGTGGTTATCAATTTTGCCTGAAAAGAAATAGCACTGGTCTACAAACAGTTTTATAATTTAAACAGACAAATGACTGTTCCTAAACAATACTGCGCCACTTGTCCCCGTCACCTTAGTTAGTAGTTAGTCGATGTAGCCTGATATTTCTGTGTTTAACTGACGATAGCCTCAGGCTAGACCGTCGAGCTTTTACCTAAGACTGTGATGAAGAGCTCAGATCTATTAAAGAAGATATTGGAACATGTGTTTCAGTTCACCGCTGTAACACAAACGGTGTTTATGGCGCACATCATTGACCCAGGCATCTTAATAACAGAACAGTTTTCTCTCGGAATTTGTTCGAGTCAGCTGTCCATTACCTTCTCTCCACAGCATTGCCTATACGTTATCTGCACGACAAAACACAACGCCCTACAAAACACAGCAATTTTCCTACATGAACCATCACAGACCCCACACCAATAAAACTTTTTAATAAACTACATGCTGAAATGAAATCATTGTACGAGGGAGATGTTAAAACGCTGAAACAGTGTTTGAAAAAATGTGTAAACTCGAAGTCATTTTACTCTGTAAATGAATATCAAATATTTAATGACTACGATTTTTTATACTCTGTATTACATATTGTGTTATTATCTTTTAACTCTTGTGTACTTGCTGTATTTAAATATTACTGTATTGACATGTATTCCATACCTTGAAGATTTTGGGTCCAATATCAGGGTCTGCGGAAACTGCATTAAATAAATACATAAGTAAAACGCAATGAATGAAGTGTCTATGAAACTCGAGTTATCTGCAATGCTGTCAATGCAATGGCAAGACATGATTGACCATTGTTGGTCAAGTAACGACAGACTGACAGGAGATAGTGGCTACTCGGCCAGAATAATGACCCGTTTAATGTGACGCTGTGCTTCCGGTGAGAAACGTAGTCAGTAATATTTGCTGATGCGTTAATAGCTGGTTTTAAAAATACATAGGTGAACTTCTCTCGGGCACTACTTGATGAAAACGTTACAGTGAGATGGAAACACTACACACAGGGGCTGACTGGAACAGTAGGGCCTCGGTTGGAAACAGTATTTTTTTAAAGCGGGAAATGGGAGGCAGAGGTCTACCTGCGGTTATGGAATACCACTGGAAAATATTCGAATTTAAACCTTAACAGTGGATTTTGACGAATACACCGGGGCTTAGTTCTGGAAATAAGTTACTAAGTCAGTGATCAAAATTGAGATAGATTTAACATTTCTTACTCACAGCCCTTGTTTCCTTCTTTGAATCTCTCTTATCCCATAACTCTCAACTTCACTCCTGGGAAGTGTTAAACTTCCGAGTTTTTTTTATCGTGCAGATGTTCGGGGCTTTTGGCCTAGATTGCCTCGGTAGGATTTCCGACCTTCCAATTTCGCTCCGACGTTTTCTGGCAACATCACAGATAGTTTCCGGAAACGACAGAATCCACTTCCGCGATTCTTAACGCAAGGTATACAGTTGCCCATGTACATGACACATAAGATGGTCATTGTTGATGGATACTGTATGTACAATGCGACACTTACTGCGCCCGCCATCACATTACCTGCGACAAACTGATTTGTAAATCGTGCTATTGTTCTAGCTTATGGGTGGTTCATATTATTAAAATGGCACATAAAGAAGCCTACTGCTAGTTGGACGAGAGAACGAACAAACTTTGTGTTGACGTAAACACACCAATCACCATACATTTCATATTTGATATATGTTGAACGTGAAGTTGAAGTGGGCCGTGGCGCCGGCCCAGCTGCCGCTGCGGTGTGTGTGTTTGTTTGGAACACATATTTGTCCACGAAACTGTTTGATGTGCGTCTTGTGCTCACATGCGAGGCCTGTGAAGTGCTCTCAACAAGTCAGAGTACTCAAAAATGACTACAAATGGCTTTTTCCAGAGCGTCGTATCTGAAAATAATAGCGTCATATCCATGCAGTCTATTCACGGTTTCTTCGGCCTTTCTGAATAAAAACCTTTGAACAACCTCCCTACGTATGACGTGTTTAGTTGTTTCAAACTTACACCATATGTATCACAAGCGTTTTATACTTATGTTAATAAAAGTTCCTTTTTTTTTCCTGTTAAAATGAAATGTTATTCGCGTTCTATCAATAAATTATAATGTTTCATTTATAAATAATTTGAATAAAACAGGGAGCAAATAGGAATGTTGGTAGTGCCTAGTGAGAAATAGCCCTTATACAAAATACTGTTACAACAGAGTGCGCACGAATGTGGTGCGTCGTCCCTCTGGTGTAGTTCTCCAAACTTAGTTAAGCTTAGTTTGTATCCAGCGCAGGAATATCCTGGAAGTAGAACTTTAGCATGGCTTCAGAAAAGGCTGAAGTAACCGTGAATGGATGATACAAAACTACTCAAGAGCCCTGCACTGAACCTTTCTACAGACTTTCTACCAATAAAATAATGCGGTCACCGTTGAAATCGCACATGTAGAGGCAGTGCAACGAGAACACTGCACGCCAGTTCAGACAGTAAGTTGCGCTTAACGGCGATGGCGTACTTGATGCGCACAGCGTATGCTTTAGTCGCGATTTCTGCACACTTTTTAAATCAAACCTTTGAAAAATAAAAATCACTTTCACTCCACGTATGAAGGTGTTTGTTTTCTGAATACACTTTGCATAGAAAGCGTTTTATTCGTCTATTAACATTAAAGTACGTCATCGTTGGTTAAATTTAAATTTTACATATTTTTAGTACATCAATTCTAATATTTCATTTTAATTATCATGAATAAAACAGAGAGTAAATATGCGCATTGGTAATAGCTAGTAAGAAACAGTCTTTGTGTAAAATATCGTTAAAAGGCTGCTCACGATAAAGTGAGCACTTTTAAAATCAACCATACAAAAATGTCACCGCCCCAACCTGCATATATTTTGACGGGCCGTACTGAGTGACATGCGCCCGGTAAAGTTGGTAACGATGGATGGAAAGTAGTTCCATATGTTAACATCGACTAAAAGGTGTTAGGTCGCCATTTGTGATGATTTAAATTATTTCTTACGCTTTCTGTTTTATTTTAACGTCTCAGTGTGTAAACATTAGCAGGTTTATAAAATGTTTACTTTTATGATAATTTCACAGTTTCACTTAACCGACGCATGAATAAAGTGACGAGGCCCATGGCAATGTTAATTTTACCTAAGATGGAAGAAAACACAACGTGCATAAAGTATATATTAAGTAGGGCTTTCAAAAGTACTCATTTTACCGTGAACAGCCTATAGAGCGAGTGCGCACGAATACGGCTTGTTGTCGCTCCGGGGTAATTTTCCAGACAAGTTTTGCTTGCATGAGGTGGCGGAATGTTCTGCAAGTAGTACTTCACGGGGCTTCAGGGAAGTTAGAAGTAAGCGTGAACAGAACAGAGTACAGCAGCACCGCTACTAGCGACGCACCTATCACGGCCAGCGAGTACCTCTGTTTGGCCTCGAATGTTCCTGCAGTTCCGAGAACGTGCTGTGACGTGCGCCCCAGTAACCTCCCCTCCGATTGTTTGGAAGACAAGGCCGGCCCGTCCCATCTTACATCGCACCACATCTTCGCAGACGTCACGTCGTGTTATATTATGACAGACTTTGGCAGTGGGGAAACTTCCGCTGCTATCTCCACAGTGTTCCAAAATGTAGAGGCGGCTCACGATAAAGTGAGAACTTTTGAAATCAACCTTAGAAAAATGTCACTGCCCCTATCTGCGCATATTTTAACGAGCGCACTGAGTGGCATCCGCCCAGTAAAGTTGGTAACGATGGATGGGAAGTAGTTCCGTATCTTAACATCGAATAAAAAGTGTCAGGTAACAATTAGTGATGAGTTAAACTGTTTCATTGGCTTATTGTTTTTTTTTATGCATCGAAGTGTAGAAATGAGCAGACCTGTGAAATATTTACTTTTCTAATTACTTCACAGTTTCACTTGACCTACGCACGAATAAAGTGACGAGGCCTATGGCAATGTTAATTTTACATAAGGTGGAAGAATACACAATGTGCATACAAGTAGATCTTTAGGAGGGCTTTCAGAAGTGCTCATTTTACCATGAATAGCCTATAACTTTCATTTACAATGACAAGCTACGTTAACAATAAAACAGAAGGATTTTACTTAGTTACAAATGTGGAGAATGGAATGTTTTTTTTACACAATGTTAAAATGTTCCGTATATTTACGGAAATTGTTACGAAAATGCACAGTAAATATACAGAAATTCAATCCGTAATGATAAAAAACGGAGTTAGTGCGTAAACACAAAATAGAGAAAATCTCCGTATTTCCTATAACTTCGGGTTTCGAGCACGAACAATGCCGAGTTTACACGAAAATTTCTTCGCCACTGTAACAAAAAAATTATTGTTTCTGCGGGAGTTAAGGTTATCCATGTTACTAACACCTATTCTTTCATACATCAAAAAGTAGCAACAGATGTATGTAACACTTAGCAACACTTAAAATACACTCACTTTAACAGAAACTAAAAAAGTTGCTTATGTGACTAATATATAAATTCAGAAGTTATACCAGGGTCACCACGTGAGCATTGTAGTTAAGAAGTTAGGGTTGTGAACTTGCAACTTTTTGACTCGGGTTCAAATCTTGCTTAAGTATAAAATTTTTAACTTTTTAAATATATTTTATACACAATAAATCGCCCACATAATGAAAATTGAAATAAAATCTACATTAAAAATGATTAAAACAAGAAGTACCGAAAAGTTCCTAGGGAATTAACGAAGAGGTTCCGTGAATTTTACGGAAAGTCTGTTTCTGAAAATCAATGTGTCCGTAATTTTACGGAGAGTTTACGGACACTTCTGGATAAATTTTTACCAGCACTTTTCCGTAAAATGAAGGAAATTTTTTTCAACAGTGCAGTTGTTATGTGAATTGTGTTCGACTATCAAAAAGGTAAATACACTCAGTTGAAAATTCAAGTTATTAAAGAGATATTATTTATTTCTGTTTGGTTTCTTTGCATCGTGAAGAGCAGCAAGTTTATCGAAAATTAATTATAAATTTTATCCAATCGTTTCAAGACCTTTTGTTCTAAGAACCCTACTCGTTATTGAGATAAAGAGTCAGAGTTATATTTGAATTAAGAGGTGTCCCATATAAATTTATAATATTATATATATTGAAAGACCAGTCATACATTTATTCCCATTTATAAAATTTTTACTGAAATAGTTTAATTGAATCGAAAAGTTTCACTTTACTGCTTAGCAGGGTGGTTGTATTTTGTAGTTTCCTATCATTGTCATTACACTAGACAAGGGAACTACGAACACATAATTGAGTGAACACATTAACTCTGCCGAAATACAGGAAAATCAATAGTGTGACGTTATCGAGTTGGTATCTCAGCTCCTTGCTCTATCTCTGTAGCTACTGCTCTCTCTCTCTCTCTCTCTCTCTCTCTCTCTCTCTGTGTGTGTGTGTGTGTGTGAGAGAGAGAGAGAGAGGTCGATAACCAGTGACGGAATTTTCGTTTCTAAAAACATAAACACGGTAGAAGAAATCCAAGAATCCAAGATGGCGGGGAACGTTCTCCGGGAGATCATTTAAAAGCCTAAACTTATTTTCTAGATTTTGAGGATATTTCATTGTTTGGTGAAACGATATCGATGATAAATCAACACAAATACCAAATCCATTGAGGAACACCATTCGTTATTTTTTTTTTGCGCAAATTACATTATTTTATCTTCAAATAATTATTCGTACAAATTTTACCAAGTTATTTTACTTCATGGATTGGTTTCAACTGAATTGTTCACTGAAGTCGCAGAAGTAGCAGGTTGCAATTTCTTACGAATGCGGCAACAGTTTTCACTTGTAGCTACTTCGACTTAAAACTTTATCGCCGAAGTTAACATTTACATGCGGCGGGCGAACCGCATGAATTTTCCACGAATTCCGATGACATGGACAACCACAGAGGTGTAGCTTAACTTATTAACTTTAAAAAGTTGAGATTTGTAAGAGAAATATATCAAATAGAAATTTCCTATAATTCCTTTCATCCGTTTTTGAAATTATTTTTTGTCTTCTTTTCTAAACTATTATTCATATCACAACGACAATAAAATGAAATATGCTAAAAATGCAAAACAAATGTTAATACTCCCGAACGCCCTAAGACTAAAAACTCCGTCACGTAATACAATTGCATCCGAGTGCAGATACGATTGAAAATAATTTTGCGCGTATCATACGTATTTTTGTTTTCGTTGTGTTTTTTATGTTTACGCTTCACAGGAAAATGACGACGAAATATTACATTGCAGTTCTCTTTAACTGTAAATATAGATTGCATGACGTTACAAACCAATCACTTGAAACAGAAGAAGTGTGTTACCTACTGACAACTTTTTAAAATCATACAGAAATTATTTCATATTTCCCCTTAACAAACGACCCGCCACGTGTTATAAAAACTGAAACGAATTGGGCGAGGGAGGCTCAGCAAAGTTAGTGTTGGTATAAAACAAAGCTGTTCAAATCAAACGTCACATAGGTGATGTCTTTTGTAATATTCAGTCAGGCCAAACTATTATTTGTCTGGTGCTTGTGCCATTTGTTTACGCTGACGTGATTTCTGAGAGCCGCGGAAAGGTCAAGTCAAATTTGGAACACAAAATAAAGCCGGTGTCATGCTGATGGCGAAAAGTAAGCCTGTCTTGGTTTACATCCTTCAATACTCGGCCCCCACAATTCACGTTGAATTACTCGTTTCTAGCATATTTCAATAGTTTAGTGACAATTTGGAACTACAAGTCATACCTCTCTCTCTCTGTCAGTGTACATTACTCGCGCTGTAGAGAAAACAAAAATTCTGAGCCTCTGTCAAGTAATCATGACGTTGTTAGCATATAGGCTGTTCGCGGTAAAGTTAGCACTTTTAAGGGCCCCCCCAACAGGTGTTAACCACTAATAAATATATATTTTTGTAGCATCAGGCATTCAATTTTGAGGGTGGTGAAATGTATACACTGAGTTTATTCGTTACATTGCATGTTTATATTAAAAAGCAGCAGGAAGATGGAAATAGGATGATAGGAAAAATTAAGAAGGGGCCTTAAAAAGTGCTCACTTTACCGTGAACAGCCTATAGCATAATTTCTAAATTACAATGTCAATGTATTATTGTATTTCCACAATTACTAGCTAGTGCGTGGATAAAATGTGGCTGCATCCGGAAGCAGTTGTAAAGAATAAACGTGATATAATACATTTTAGATTATTAGCTTAACGAACAAAAAGTCATGGCACACAAGTGGAAAATGTAAGATGGCACATGGTTTCACGGTGAACAGGCCCTAGCTACGACTACGCGAGCCGGCTCGTAATAGGCGACAATGGCGCTGTTAACAGTCCCTCGAGGTCCTCGCCTGCCCTCAGGACAAGCCTAAGTCCAAGTTATGTTTCAACTAAGTTTATTCATGACTTACCTGTTAGAAAAAAAGTAAGTCGAAACGACATGCGTGCTTACATTATTACTAAACTTTTGCAATGTAAATTAAAAAGCTTAACAAATTCTCTACAAAATGTAGTAGTCATTCCAATTTGGTCTTGCGCTTAAATCAGATAACAAAATAATACTAAAAAACCTGAAATACACTAAACGTCCACTACACGAGCAACCTTAAAGTCAGCCTTCAGCGGGTTCACATATTGAAAGGTGGTTCGCGATAAAGTGAATACATGTGAAATCAACCTGCGAAAAAAATCCCTGCCCGTAACTGCGCATGTTTAAACGTAAGCAGTAGCCGCGATACTCGTATTTACGTTCGCAACGAGCTACGAGAAGCAGTTCCACGTTATAGCGTCTTACTACACTCTAAGTTCGAATCACTTCGAAACCACTGATTCGCAGTGAAATTCAACTAGTCTAATCAGTGAAAATGGCTCCACTTAGAATCAGTGGAAAACCACTGATTGTTTCAGTGAAAACATTTCACTGATTAAATAAGTGACGGCCGACTGCAGCGGCGAATTTGATATTGTTATTATTGAATGTAGGCAAATAATTACGTGAAATAAACGTATTTACGATAGTTTATATTTATATTGTGCAATTTACCGTAATTTAAAAAAGTAAAATAAAACTCGCAGCTGGCCGGGATTGAACTCGCACACCCTACGACTCTACACTAAATCGGAATCAGTTATTTTTTACTGATTGTCAGTTGAAATTGCTCCATCCGGAATCTGCAAAAAAAAAATATATATATATATATCACTAATACATTAGTTAAACGAAATCTACTAATTCAAGCAGTAGAAAACTAGTTATTTATAGTTGGTTAATGCAAGTACATGTCTCTGTAAAGTTCGAAAGTCAATCTATCTTTAGTTCAGATGCTGTGCTTTAAAAGATAAATATAGTGGTTTCAATGTACAAGGTTATCGATGTTAACTAATATCCGTCACTTTACAATGCAACGAGACACTACAGATTTAAACTGTTATTTTTAGTGACAGATAGATCAGTGATAATTTTACTGACTCGATGGTGCGGTGATTCAATAAGAAAGGTGAATTTACAACAAAAATTTTGTAGTCTGCAAATTAACAGATCAAATAATGAGGAAACGACAAACACAGGTATTACTAGTCAATCTGTCTCTTCAAAATAACATTTTCATTCTGTAAAATCTGGCTGCATTGTAAAATGTCAGATACATAGAAAACACCGACAACGTTGTTAAAATCACTATATCTCTCTTTTAAAGCACACAATCTGAACAAAACTTAACTTAGAATGACTTTCGAGCCTTACAAAGCCATGCACATACCTACGTACGCATAATATGTGTATATTTCGACAACATGAAGTACTTTCACATTACGAAACTTACAGCCGTTCGCCATTGTAAGTTTATATTACTACGCAAATGCGAGACCGTTTCTCTCAGTGGCAAAGTAGCAGAGTTGGTAGAACGTCAGCCAAAAGAAACAACATAATGTGTTGCGTTTTGGGGTGGCAGTTCGATACCAACCACTTTCAAAATTTCCTTGTATAAGTAATAATTTTGTTTTGCGACAAGATAATTGTACTTAATTAATTTAAAACCGTAATGCGCGGTTTTTAATACTTGTGCTTTTTATTAATCGACTATAAATAACTGATTTTATACTGTTTGTATTAGAGGATTTCATTTAATTGAAGATATTAGTAGTTTTCTTTTTCTTCTGATTCCAGACGGAGCAGTTTCAACTGACAATCAGTAAAAAATAACTGATTCCGATTTAGAGTGTAGGCCGTTGCCTTACCCTCTGAGCTACCAAGCCAAGTTGAAATTACGATAGGAAAGTATATGTCTTATACTTATGCTAAGAAATCGTGTAGTTTAAAGTTGTATGCTCATACTTTTCGTGTTTGGTTTGATTGGTACAGTTAGGATTGAACTCCGCCTCTATGAATGATTCAGATTTCCTAGCGCCGGTCCCAAGCCCGGATAAAGGAGGAGGGCAAATGGCTGGTTGTGGAGCCTTGAGAGATGCACTGATTGTCGAGTAAGTGCATCCGCTAAAACTCAAGAAATGCTATAGTTGACAGTCCATATGTCAATGTAACCAGCAAATCTTACCCCGTATGGGGATGGGTGAGGGCGAGTATCTGGCGCCTTAAAACTGGGTCTCCTTGACTAAGGTATGGTAACCCCGACAGAAGATTCTCTGGTCCTCGAGGTTGGGGTTTGTGCGAAGGGCTGGTAACCCTCCCACGGAAAAAAAATATATTACTCATAAACCTCAGAAGAATAAAACTCGGGTGGATTTTATGATGATGACAAAGGCAAGGATACAAGATTTGGAATTAAAGATAAATTGAAAATGGTAACATGGAATGTAAGAGGTAAAAAAAAAAATTAGAAGATCTTGACACAGAGCTATATGGAAAGGGAATTAATAATGCTGTAATCACAGAGGCAAAAAAGAACATTCAAGGAACAAAATAAATGGATAAATATACGCTGATTTATAGTGGAGTCGCACGAAAAGAAAGAGCTGCGGCAGTAGTGGCAATATTAATGGATATAAAATGGAAAAAATAAACTAGTAAGTTACACCATTATAAATAGTAAGTTACACCATTATAAATAGTAAGTTACACCATTATAAACGAAAATATTTTGATTCTTAGATTGACAGTAGAGAGAGGAAACCCAACTTTGATCGCTGTATATGCCCCATAAGAAAACAAACGAGAAGAATCTGAATAATTTTATGAAATTCTTCAAATAGAGACAGATAAAATCTGTAAAAGTGATTTCCTTATAGCAGCTGACCACCTTAATGCTCGGGTAGAAAACAGCCCAATTCCAGAAGTAATGGGAAATAGAGGCGAATTCACGTTAAATGAAAATGGAAAATTACTGACAGAATTTGCATCCTACAATCAATTAAAAATTACGAATACGTTTTTTGAGAAAAAGGATATTCGTAAGTTTACATGGATAACGAGAGGACAAAGATCTATTATTGACTACGTGATGGTCAGTAAAAAATTAGGTCCCGATGTAGTAGACACCAGAGTGCATAGGGGTAGCGATATATATCCATATCATTACCTTGTCATATCAAAAATGAGAATTCTTGCTAAATGGAGGAAAAGGTTGAATAAAAATGCACAAAATGATCACGAAGTTTATAAGATTTATCTGTTACAAGATGAAGGAATAAAATACCTATACCAAAACCGATTACAACAGTACTTACTCGAAAATCCAAGTAATGATGTCAACAAAGAATGGGAAATTATAACATCGGCAAATATTGAAAGCAACCGATGAAGCCATCAGAAAGAAAAAGAAATTGAGAAGAAAAACAAGACTCAAAATATGGAATTAAGAAGTTTCAGAAGCAATTAAACAAAAGCAAAAATCATATTTTAAAATGGTACAAGATCGAACCCCAGAAAATGAGAACGAGTACAAAAGAAGAAGAAATATTAAGTCAATAACAAAGAAGCTGAAACAAGAATCATGGGAGAGATTAGTACGTTTAATAGAAGACGATGTCCATGGTAGACAAGTGATGGCTTATAAGCTTATGAAACACCTTAACAAAGAGGAAAGGGAAACCGCTAACATAAATGTAATTGAAGAAGAATCGTGGATAAAGCACTATAAAGAATTATGGTAATCACAGACTGAAAGAAAAGGATGGAGGTACAGATAATACTGATATTAAATTAATTGATCCTATGGATATAGAGGAACTTGATGTAGCACTGGAATCATTTAAATATAGAAAAGCTCCAGGGCTGGATAAAATTAATTTAGAACTGATTAAATATGGGGAATGATTCTAAAATTCAGGGACTTACATTTAATTAATATATGTTGGAAAATGAGAATCATACCAGAAGAATGGCGGAAGACAAAAGTCATTTCACTTTATAAAAAAGGAGATAGAAGTTCATGTAATAACTATCGAGGAATTAGTTTGTTAAATACTGGATATAAAATATATGCAAAAATAATATACAACAGTCGTAAGGTAATAACACATGATCTTGTATTGGAAGAACAATGTGGATTTAGAAAAGGAAGATCCTCTATAGATAACATATTTTTCCTCAAACAAATATTGAAGAGAAGAAAATTTAACTTAAATACTTATATCGCTTTCGTCGATTATGAAAAAGCCTTCAATAAAGTAAATAGGAAGCAATAATGGAATATAATGCAAAAGAACGGATATCCAAAGCATTCGATTAAAGTTATCCAAGACATGTATAAAAGGACAGAAATTGTATTAGATTTGGGATATAAATTAACAGAATAAATAACCAAGGAGTTTGTCAAGGTTGTAGTCTCTCTCCAACACTTTTCAATATATATATATATAACGTGGTTAATAAATGGAAGGAAAAGGTTCATACTGAAATAAAAATAAGTAATAACACATATATTAATACTATGTTATTTGCAGATGATCCATTTATTCTACAGGAAGATGATGATGGACTCCAAAAATCAATGCATATATTAAATGTTGTTAGTAAAGATTACAACTTGCAATTATCTCGTACAAAAACCAAAGTTATGGCATGGCAAGGGAAGTATTCTATCAGAGCTAATTAATGATTCACAATCAACCGATAGAACAAGCCTCCAGTTTTACTTACCTCGGTTGTGAATTATCCTTTAATGAAAATAACGAAGTGAAGAAGAAGCTTCACCGATTTCATTATATGTGTGGAACAATTCGACGAACACTGAAAGGTAAAGTCCGACAGGAGACCCAACTAACATTTTATAAAACGATGGCTGTACCGGCTCTGATGTATGGTAGTGAAACGTGGGTAAATGAAGTACAACACAGAAAAAATAAATACAATTATCCGAAATGAAGTTCCTGAGATCAGTGATAGGATATTCCCTGAAGGATAGAAGAAGGAATGAAGAAATTAGACAACAGAATATATTTTCTTTGAATGATAGAATTTCCCAAAAAAAAAAAAGGTAAATTGGAAAGACCACGTTCTAAGGATGAATAACAACAGATTTCCGAAGCTTGCCCTGGAATACCATCCTACGAAAAGAAGAAATATTGGCCGATCCATGAAGAGATAGCCTGAAATCTGAGATCGGAACAGGCTAAGAGCCTGTCCATGAAGAGGAAGTAAGTAAGTAAGTTAGGATTGTTAACACAAATAGTATGTAAGGGTGCACTCTCTTCGTGTGTTCATATTACCTTGTAAAATGGCATTTTGAAAGACGAAACACATTTTAAAAAGTATTTTGTATTAGTTTTATTCGTTTATTCGTTGTTACTTCTCTTGATACATGCTTTTTAACTGCCATTTTTAAACTATGTTCGGCGGCCATTTTTACACGCAGTTTCACTGGAACATCAGTAAAAAATAGAGACAGAGAGGAAGTATCTGAGATGTTTGCCTTTCTGAAGGGAAATTTCCAACGAAGTGGAAGGAAGGACACCTTGTAGTGCTCTATAAAGGTGCCGGGAGAAACCCGAGAAAGGCAAGCTCGTACAGGCCTATAACGCTTCTTCGAGTAATGGGGAAGACGTTGGAGTGCCTAATAAACCATAGGCTGATGCAATACCTGGACATCGTCCAATGTATTCATCCTCGCCAGTACGGGTTTACCAAGGGAAAGAGCACCGAAATGGCAATCATGGACATGGTCGAACAGGTGAAAACCTACGACCAAGCCTATGTCATGGCAGTATCCTTGGATATCGTGGGAGCTTTTGACATGGCTTGGTGGCCACAGATTCTGTGGCAACTTCGCTTGTAGGAGTGCCCAGGAAATATCTACTGGATGATAAGGTCCTTTCTGACAGTTCGCAAGTGCACCTTGGAAATGGGTGCACACAAGGAAGAGAAGGTGCTGACCAAGGGCTGTCCGCAAGGCTCAGTCCTTGGTCCGATACTTTGGAATGTAATCTTTGAGGGGCTGCTTCGACTGGACTTGCCGCATGGCTGCATGATCTATGGTTATGCGGACGACGGTTTGCTACTTGTCTCTGCCTGGTCGCGGAAAGAGCTAGAAGAAAAGACAGACATTGCATTAACAATGGTTGAGGGGTGGGCTGGGAGGTTCAAATTGGACCTCTCAGTCGACAAAATCAAAGCAATATTGCTCAAGGGCACTTTAAAGCGGAATCCTGTGATCAGGTTTGGGGGAACGGTAATCAGGATGGTCACTGAGATGAAATATCTTGGTGTCATCCTGGAGAGTGGACTTGCATTCCATGCTCATGTACGCTATGCGGTAAACAGAGCGGTAATGGTGTTTCACCGGCTGAGGGCAGTAGCGCCTGCAAACTGGGGGCTTGAGTACCGGACGTTAAAGCTTATGTACAAGTCCGTCTTCCTGCCCATCCTCACGTACACATGTGGGTTGTGGTACCCGGAGGCGGAGCGTGTTCATGGTAAAAGGGCCATAAATAGTGCTCAAAGAGCTGCACTCCTGGGGATCACTAAGGCATATAGGACAACTTCAGGTGATGCTCTCCAGCTTATCGCTGCGGAGATCCCTCTGGATCTGCTGGTGGTGCAGATGGGGACCATTTCTCGTAGGAGAAAGCGGGGAGTAATTCCCACAGCGGAACTAAGAGAAATGAAAGAGGCCACTTTAACAGCGTGGCAGACCAGATGGGACCTTAGCGATAAGGGTCGCCTGACGCACGGTTTGTTCCCTTGTGTGAGGGAGAGACTGAGATTGGAGAAGTGGCTCGAAGTGGGACACTACTCCGCTCAGTTCTTGACCGGGCACGGGAACTTCCGTGCTAAGCTGTCTTCCCTGGGCCTAGTGGACGACCCCCTCTGTGTGGTATGTGGCGAGGAGGATACCTCTACCAATGCTTTGGAATGCCCTAAGATTGAGGATATGAGACTGGCATTCGAGGGAAGAGTTTGACGTCTGGTGGTCGGGCCCTCGGTTGAGTAGGGACTTGGACTTGTCGGAGGTAGACAGCGGGAGGGATGAGACTGGGATAGATGTTGTAATCCATAATGGGTGACCACATCTTCCCGGTCGTAATCTTGGATGATGGGGGTGGCCCAAGAAACCCCCACAAACTTTCGAAAACATAGAACAACTTGTAAGGGTGCATGGGTTGAACCCTTGCAATCCCCCCTCCAGGACTGGAGCAAGATCGGAAAAGGGAAACAAACTGCCCGAGTCTAAGTCTATAACGCGAGTTATAGACTTGGAACCATATATGTCAAGGGTACAAGGCTTTCAAGAGAGAGAAAGCCACCTGGTTGGCCGTGTACATGGAGCCCTGTGGTATTCGTGCGTAAAGGCTTTGCTCGTGTTACTTGTAACATGAGCAAGCTCAAACGCGATAACAGAAGGAGAACTGTCTGTGCCATGCCCCATGCCAGGGAGTATGGTCAACGAGAGTGCCCGTGGAGGAGGTACGGACCGAACAGCCACGAAGTGTCGAGGCTGAGAGGGAAGTCATCCTCCATAAGGTTCTAATGAGAAAATCGTTGACAACCCCTGAGGAAGCTAAAACTATAGAAATTGACTGGCCGGATGAAAAGAACATGGTGGATGCTGCTGTATAGGCTTGGCCTGCACAAGCGGATCCTAACGACCCACAATGGCTGTATAACGACCTGATCAGGGGGGCGATGTTGACGAAGTTGGAAGATCCGACGACGTTGACTTCAGCTCTTGCCCTTGTCATAAGAAACATGGAGGGGGGAGATAAGATATTATTCCCCAGAATGGCTACTGTGGACAGGCTTGTCGTCGCCCAGGCAGGCCTGCCGACCAATCATTAAACAGAGCTGGTCACTCTGATTAAGGAATGTTTCTGGCGTAGGGGCGAAAGATTCGTAGACTCTGACGCCCTCCAGGATGCCATCCGCACATACGGGAGGCATACTTTTGATTACAGTAAGCCCTTCAATGGGTATACTGTGGTCAGGTACTAGTCCTCCTCTTTCGGCAGGCATTCTACCACCAGTTTGGTCACGCCACACAGATATGATAAGCCCCTCCCTCGGGAGGGGACTGGCCGGGTGGAGGAAGGATCTGGGTGGAATTCTTCGAATGGAAGGACCTTTCGAACAGGATTGGAGCAAACAGGGAATGAAGGGGATGAATTCCTTCCCATCGAGCCTCCAACCGCCCGGCCAGTAGCAAATACACCCGATAAAGATTTACCCGGATGTGACGTTATGCTGAGCAAAGCTCAAGCATATTTTATTGGACAGACAAAGCTGAAAGTACATGTATGAGTTTACTAAGAAAGATAATGGCAAAGCGCGCAGCAATGGTTTTGAATGAGTCTGTGTGTGCATGAGTGCCGATTCGAAGTGAGTTTTTGGGTTTTTGTAACAAGCTCTTTGCGTCTGGGGGCGAGGTGGAGGGGGATGTTACTAGTTACCGGACATCCCCCGAAACTAAGCCCGTCACAACCCAGATGCACTGAGCCGAGAAAGCAGTTATGGGAATACCGTCATGCTTAAATTCAATCGAGTAGGATTTGCGCTGTCGCGCATTTAGTTAGTGTGTGAGTGAGTAGATTAGTAGTAGTGTTCTTTTTCAACTTTCGGACAGCATGACAGTTTCAAAATTGCAAAGTTCCCGATGGTTACCCGAGATCAAAAGAGCCGATTTAACTTTTTGTTTGTGGGGGCTAAAGTAGCTTGGTTAGAAAGAAGCGCTCCAGGTATGACCTTGCTCCAGGTATGACCTTTAATAGGTATCGGCCACCTGGAGGAGGTTTGGAGAGGGCAGCGCCGGTTCCACCGGGAACTTTGAGATGTTTAACTGATACAGCAGTCAAAAATAAACTAAGTAAACAGTGAAAAAAATGACTGACGAATCAGTGGGAAATATCACTGAATCAATCGTTGAAGGAATTATGACATTTTTTCACTGGTTCATCAGTTAAATTCACTGGCAGATACGTTTGACTGATTGATGAAATTCTCACTGAGTCAGATTTTGAGTGTAGTAGCCACGTTAAAAATTGTCACCTACAATTCAGTTTTTTTTTTGTGTTCAAATAAGATTAAAATTTGGCGCTACTGTAACACGTTTATGTTTCTAACTTTTTCACATCATCACCTTGTTGATGCAACGTCCAAGTTAGCTGGTTCATTGTTCTGTTCTGCTTTTTTTTTTCTGATTGGTTCACAAACAACGTGGTTTTAAGTGACAGTTTGTAACCTTGAGTGAAATGGCATTATTTGTTATTGCATTCTGCTGTATTTCCACGTAGTTTCATGTCCCAGAAATTCTTGAAATTTCACGTAATATGTTGAACTGAAGAAATTACTGCTTCATGTAATGTCGAAGTTGGTTCAGTTTGTTTTTAAACCTCGAATAAACTTGAAAGAAATTCGGATGCGTATAATTTGTTCTGTTTAAACAAACCCGTGTGTGTGTGTTTGTTATTTACGAGTTAATACCTCGGCACATACCTAACCTACGTCACTCGTTTTGAAACAATAACCCCATGAAAATGTTTTGTTGAGCGCGTGAAAAGGTGTTATGAAAAAGTCAAAAACAGTATTATAACGATTGTCCGAATTGTTTAGTTTGTATGAGCCGATCCTTCAAAAGTGAGTAATTTGGAAGGAAATGAGATTCTGCATTAAATGTGTGGAAGAAGTTTTATGGCATACATTGACGTCAGCTATGTGGGCGTATTGTGTTTAAAGTCTTCGGGTGAAATTACGTTCATCAGTGCAGAGATTTAAATTTTATAAATGAAAAGTGATTTTGTTTTGTAAGCCAAACAGTATGCCTTAGCAAATGTTAGTTTTATTTAATTTAAAAGATGTGTGCGACTGAACAATTATAACGAAACTTGCGTCGAGTGACACACACGTCTGTGTAAGTATGCTGTAAATATGTAATCAATTATATTCAGCCAACGAGTTTCATGACAATCGTTTTCGTTACTTGTAATGCAATAGGAACGCCCGCCATTTGCTCGTGCGTAGTTATGTATTAAACTATTTATTTGTGAGGTCTTTATGCGTTGTAATTCTACTCGTAAATGCTGTCAAACATAGTTCTTAGCTCATTCGACGATTGTTCAAGGCTCTTTGTCTTCTGTATAAAGAAATAAATACACCGTATTATCTAAAAGCGGGCTTTCTTTACGAGTATGATTTAATAAGCGAGTATTTGAGCGACTCAGACATTTTACAAGTGAACGGGCGAAACTTCTGGAGGTTGTTTTTACTACGGGGAAGAAATATTAGTTTTTAACTTTTCTGCTTCGACAGAGGAGTGTCAAGTGGAACATTTTTTGTGAAATCGTTGTTTGCGCGTATTTGCGTATTTCGGTGAATATATGTTCTGTAAATACTACAGTTTGCTGGAAAAGGTAACAAACAATTATCTATGCCTCTATATTTTTACTTTTAACATATTAAGTGTATTCTCGGAGAAACAAATTTGCAAAAATAGTCAAATGCCGAATTTTTAAAGCTTGCCTATGCAGTTTCCTTAAGCAGCAAGAGAAAAGTACAAAGATACAGGCGTAGTTTAATATGTGGCCTTTCATCGCGTGTAATAAAATCCTACTGTTACAGATCTTATTTCCACAGTAGAGAACCATGACGGAAACATTGCACGGCTTGCGCGTAGGAGCGATGAAGCACTAGGCGTGCGTGTTAGTGTCGCCCGTATCGCTCCCTCGCTTCTTGACTTTGGAAGCGCAGGTTCACACTCCTCTTAAACGAAAAACATATTCTTATGACTACGGAAGTATTGCCCACAGTTGAAGGCATTCATTTATGTGTCTAAAAAGAAAAAGAATCTTGAACACCAATCAACGTTCACAAACTAATATTATTTACTTAAATTAACGTGCAAATTTTTATAGTGCTGACTAAAATATTATTCTTGTTTCTTGTTTATTTAACCAGTACGCAGTGGACAAATGAAATTAGTTGATGTAAACACCAGCTGAAAGTCAGATGGCAGTGTTTATTTTGATAGGCGCGGAAATATACGCAACCTATGGGCTGAAAGTAGAAACTTAGCAGGACTTTCGAAAGTGCTCACTTTGCCGTAAACAGCCTTTACCACAGATGTGCGGCTTGCCGTGAACTCCGCCAGATAGTTTTACGCTCAGTTTACAATGAAAAACGTGTACATGATGAACGTGTAAAATTAAAGTAGGTAATCTTTATGACACGGTTCATAGTGGCTTTGTACCTCAGGGCTGTTTACGTACACTATGAATATGAACCGTGCCATACAGAATACCTATACTAGCGCCGCTGTAACAAATCACTTGGAGCAGTGCCAATGGCGGGCCACTTCTCCCCGGGAAAGGAGACAGTTGGAGGTCGGAGGGAGGGCAGGTGGGAGGGAATGCCTACTGCACGTCTGTCAGTTACATGTGCTTAGTGCTTTGCAAGTCGTTCTGCCTCTCTCTTTCACTTGGGTACGCGGGGCCGAGACCGTTCTTAGACCAGCGCGATTATAGTTTTATTTTGATACGTACACGTTCGTAATGCGCACTTTATTTTATCGTGAACTGCGCTTTAAGGATTGCGGTGGAGATTAAATTAGGCGCAAAGCTTAGAGGGAAGCCAGTGAATTATCGACGGCTTCTCGAAACTGCGGTGCCGGCCGACCGCAACAAGAGGATGTGGTTTACCAGGACGCACTGGCGACAACACTCGCTAGTCACTGGCTGCCATGACAATGGTACCAGGCACAAAAACACTCGCGAGCACGCACATACAACTCCCATATGTGTGACATCGATTCTGATTCTAAACAACTTTGACACACACGCCATGGAGAGTCAGATCTCTTTTGAATGGCATATTTAGTTTACTAGCTATGAGTGAGTGAAGAGATTTGGGCGGTTCTAGCATCGAGGTCTCGAAGTCTCGAGAGCCGATGAGGTTGAAGAGACGTTGAGTATGGATCAGCATCGGAATGAAGGCGAAGCGGGGGGGGGGAGCAATAGGAGATCCCCGAGAAAACCCGCCGTCAAGCGGCATCATCGGCCGGGGTCGTGGCGGTGTTGGCCGGGGTCGTGGCGGTGCCGACCGGGGTCGTGGCGGGGTCGGCCGGGGTCGTGGCGGGGTCGGCCGGGGTCGTGGCGGTGTCGGCCGGATTCGTGGCGGTGTCGGCCGGATTCGTGGCGATGTCGGCCGGGGTCGTGGCGGTGTCGTGGCGTTGTCGGCCGGGGTCGTGGCGGTGTCGGCCGGGGTCGTGGCGGTGTCGTGTCAGTGTCGTGGCGGTGTCGGCTAGGGTCGTGGCGGTGTTGTGGTGGTGTCGGCCGGGGTCGTGGCTGTGTCGGCCGGGGTTGTGGCGGTGTCGTGGCGGTGTCGGCCAGTCGTGGAGGCGTCGGCTGGGGTCGTGGCATTGGAGGCGTCGGCTGGGGTCGTGGCAGTGTCGACCGAGGTCGTGGCGGTGTCGGCCAGAGTCGTGGCGGTGTCGACCGGGGTCGTGGCGGTGTCGGCCAGAGTCGTGGCGGAGTCGGCTGGAGTCGTGGTGGTGTCGGCCGGAGTCGTGGTGGTGTCGGCTGGGGTCGTGGGGGTGTCGGTCAGATTCATGGCGGTGTCGGGTGGGGTCGTGGCGGTGTCGACCAATAAGCTGATAGCACAGCAACGGAGATCCTTCCAGTGACAGAATACAGTCCAACCACAGTTAAGCTAACCTTCTGTGGAACCCTGCCGACGTTCTACTTCCAGAATATTCCTCCACCTCATGCAACCACAGCTTAACCGAGTGCAGTAATATACACCAAAAGAACAATGTGCCGCATTCCTGCGCTCTCAGTGTATTTAATAATTCGTATAAGAACTATTTCTTGTAGTCTATTCGCAGTTTCTTCTCACGTATTGAATAAAACTTTTCGAAAAATACCCTATGTGTGTCGTGTTTGGTTGTTTCCTAAATATGTCACGTATTACAAGTGTTTTATACTTGTGTTAGCATAAAAGTATGTTATTTTTGGTTAAATTCAACTTTTACTTATATTTTATCTATGAATTATTATATTTCATTTTTTCTAATGTGAATGACAGAAAAATAGGTGTGTCGGTAATGCCTAGTAAGAAACGGTTCATATCAGTGGCGTGTAGTGAGTTTTTTTTACATGGTAAGCAATCTAATAGCTCCACATATTTGAGTGTTTTAAGTAACATTTGCTAGTGCCGGGCTGTGGTTCATTTTCAATTTCTACTAACAAACGCAACTTCCAACTTTGTTTACCCTCAACATATATTTACCGTTTTATAATACGTAATATATGATATAAAAATGGAAACAAAATGAATATAATAATAATTAAACTGAATATTATTTAGAGAGGATATTACAAATTATAAGAAAACTGGAACACTTTAATCCACTTTACAAGGAAATGAGGACTGGAGGACACAAACAGAACGTCTGCTTACCCTGCAGAAGGAATGCGGTAGGTTATCTTGCTTGCGAGTTCGATTCATCGCTAGTCACTCCCGTTTGTAGAAATAAATACTATATGGCAACACTATGCATGTACAGTACAGGAGTTCCGAAAATTCTGTTTCTCGAATCGGAAACGGGAAACTAAGCTTTAAATGTGTTTAAATTTAAAGTTAAGGCGAAAACCATAAAGAGTCAAACATTTACAATATGTATAGGATAAGTACTTTACCTTGTGTCTATGGAATAAACACCACTGGTTCGTACGCAAAACATTTACCACACTTTGTGTGATCGAAAGTGGTGCGTTGGACCTCTGGTGTAGTTCTCTAAGTTTTATCTGCATGACGCAGAGAAATATCCTGGAAGTAGACACTGAGCCAGTCTTCAGAAAAAGTTGTAAGTAGCCATGGGCGGAGTATAAGAGGCATTGCCAACATACTTATTTTCTCCCTGTATATAGGTATTAATTATGCATGAAATGATATACTTCATAGATAACTTAAAAGTACAAGTTAGATTTAATAAAAGACACTGCATTTTTATGTTAACATAAGTTAAAAATGTTTCCACTACCTACACAAGATATATTTAGCAAAGAACCGAACACGTCGTGCATGGGCTGATTGTTCACAAGTCTGGTTGAAAAAGTGCGAACAAACTACAGTGGATGAAGAGAGATGGTGTCGAGGTGGACCAGTGGCGAAGCGAAGGCAGACTAACCCAGGAAATCCCTCAACACAAATGTCATCGAACCTGATACGCCAAGCCACAGGTGGGTAGCTGTATATCCTGGGTCGTGATTTCTCTGCGTATGTAGAGCTGAATTACATAAGTTATCACTAGAGTTATTGATATTCTGACAGGCGGGTGAGCAACACACTTTGTGCCGCTACACGCCTTTTCTTGTTTTCGCGATATAACCAGCGAATGAGAATCGCACCCGCCCTACAGACAAGGCAACTGTGTTACTGAAACATCTATGATCATGCCAATCTCGTGCGGGCTCGAGCACCCCTGGTTACAGGCGATAGAACATAGAAGCTGTTTTATGTCAGGCAAGCACGAGCCGTTAGGCCATTATTCATGGATGGCGGCCACCACCGGTATAGTAAAAGTTCAAATGAGAAAATCTTGGCGCAGGTCTCCAGGAGGGGAGGTAGGGGAGGCATTGTAGGGGAAGGCTCTCTGGAGAACCTGCTGCTGGATGGAGGGAAACCATGTGACACTGCTGGATATATATTGACCAAATTGATAGCATCGCTCTCAACTATCATGTTTGCATAGTTTTTACAACAGGTAACTACCACATACGGAGCAAGGGTTCCGACGGCTGAGCAGTTCGCCTGCTCGCCCCCGCCAATGCGAACCGAGTTCAATCCCCGGCCGGATCACTCTCGGATTTTCGCAAGTGGGGATCGTGCTGGACAATGCTGCTGATCGGCAGGTTTTCTCGGGTATCACTGGTTTCCCCCTCTCTTTCATTCTGGTGCTGCTCCATTCTCACCTCAACCACCCTCATAGGCTCTCAAGACCCCACTGTTAAGTGCCGCCCAAATCTTTCTGCTCACTCACACATGGAGCAGCTCTTGCCCAACTGCTCTCGCCCGCTGTCACTACTGTACTGAACAACCCCACCCCTTAGAGCAGCAGTAATTGACTCTTCCCGACTCGCCCGACACATTTGCGACTTGTGTGTTGTTTTCTCGTTTGTATTTCGCTGTAAAGGCTGTTCACGATAAAGTGAGCACTTTAGAAATCAACCTTAGAAAAATGTCGCTGCTCCCTGCCTGCACAAATTGTAAGGGCGCATTGAGTGGCATGCGCCCAGTAAAGTTGGTAAGGATGGATGGAAAGTAGTTCCATATGTTAACACCGAATAAAAAGTATTGGGTAACCATTTGTGATAATTTAAATTATTACTTATGCTTTATATTTATTTTTTAATGCCTCAGTGTGTAAAAATTAGCAGATTTATAAAATGTTTACTTTTCTACTAATTTCACAGTTCCACTTGACCGACACATTAATAAAGTGATGATGCCCACTGCAATGTTAATTTTATATAAGGCAGAAAAAAACTGTGCATACAAGTAGAACTTAATCAGGGTTTTCAAAAAGGCTCATTTTATCGTGAACAGTCTATAACACGACAGCTGGGCGCATACGAGACTTGCCCGGGTGCATCGAAAACAAAGGCGATGAAAACAAAGGCTGTGCGGGGCCGGCGGTGCTGCAGCGGTTAGAATACTCGCCTAACACCAAGGGGAACCATGTTAGATTCCCGATGGGGTCATTCTTGGCTTTCCGCATGTAGGAATTGTGCCGGACGAGGCCACCGTTCGGCGGGTTTTCACGGGGATCTCCCGCTTCCCCGGTACTTTCATTCCGGAATTCACATATTAATACAACACAGATAAATACCTCAAAACAAGGTAAGAACACAAGAAAATCCGGAAATAGAAAAGTCCAGGATCAGCCCGCACCTACTACTTTAACCTACGCGCTCGGCATTTGACATGCGAATGGGAAACTCCGCGGCAGCTCTCCGTAGCTCTAACGGTGCCGTTACGTGCTGGGACCTTATCACCGGATGCACTTCCGGACCCCACCAAGCCGCCACTTCCGGGCGATAAACAACTTCCGGTTACAACCAGGCGCAATACACTATCGCAACTGATAGTTTAAAAGTTATGGCCGAAAAACGAACATAAGGTTGAAATCAGATAAGAGATTATAAGAACTGGTAAGAAAATAACATTGGAAACTCCGCGGCAGCTCATCGTAGTTCTAACGCTTAGCTGCGGTGCGTCGTAGCCGAGCAGTGTCGGGAAGAGCGGGTCCAGTGAGCTGTAGCCGACGTCGACGTGCTTCCCAGCCGCACACCGCACCACAGGGTCCTTCGAGGAAGTCTCTGACGTGCGTCCCCGGGCACATCTCCCACGCGTCGTCTGCTGGCAGAGGTTGTACTGGTGCACTTCCGGGAACAGGGGCTCGAGTATGCGCCGCTGTGGTAGCGCCGACCGCAACTAGCGGTTACATTGGGCCGCCTGGGGCGGCAGTCTGCTGTGCTGTGCCCACCACGGGATACAGGGAACTGCCATGCCTAAAGCTTCTTATACAATAGAAAACTTTAGCATTTCACTTTACGTTCCCTTTCCTTCGACGAAACCACCAATACAAAATACAACTGTAAAGTCAGAGTTTAGACAGTTGAACAGCGGTTCTACCAGCTTTGTAAATGTGTGTCTTGTTATGTAAATAATTATTATACTATCCAGGAATGCATTTTACGAGCCTTTTATAAATACACGCTTAAATGTATCATTTGACTTCACCATTTGACTTTATGTTTGCTTTCCTGGATAATATCATAATTATTTACAAACAATTGTATCGGTGGTTTTGTCAGAGGAAACGTAAAGTCAAATGATAAAAGTTTTCTATTGTGCAAGAAGCTTTACAAGTCAAACCATGATACTACCGCTATCTCGGTTTCGGAGACGAAACTGCAAGTGCCATACATTGCTACAATCGATGAACTGTATTCACGAGATATTTCAATCCACATGTTCTGATCGTTTTTACAACCGACAGCGTCGTATTTTTACCAATAAACGGAAAATAATTATTATAATGAATACATGTTGCGAGTGATAATATATATGAAGAGGGAAAGGAAGACTATCATGAGCCTTAACACTTTCAAATTATTACACAGAATTTATCCTCCTTGCCTATCTTAATAACTCGAGTGCACTCAATAATTGCATTGCTTCTGCATAGCGATGAAATATCAATTCAATTATGTACACCTAGTTTTAACCAAGAAGAAAAATAATTTCCACATTATAATATCTCCAAATATTAACGCTTACGTTTTTAGTTGTGTTAACAGACCACTCATTTTTGTTTTCTATCCTTTGCAGCCATGGCATACGACGGAAAATTTAATCAGTACTGAGAAAAACAGGACCTAATGCCTTATATTTGCAATTTTCTCCCTACTCACTACTCAAAATTTTAAAACAGAATTGTTTTTTATTACAACTTATCTGGAACGTGTTTTCACTACACTCTTACAAATAAAACCATTTACAGTAAGACCATTCCGCCATGATACAAAATAAACGGAAAATGTAATATATCTGTTGTTGTCTGCTCTTTTGTGTTGTGATTGGCTGAGCCGACACAAGTGGCAGTTTTTTTTTTTTTCGAGCGACACCAACGCCATGTAAGTTTCAAATAAGAGTCAAAGATATAATGCCACTATCTTCAATTTCGAGGTCAAAATTAGCTATAACTATAATATTATTGCACAATAATTAGAGTATTATTTAAATTGTATTTTTAACTTTGTTTTAAAACTCATTTTACGCAAACAGAAGTCTTGAGGGGTTAGGGAGGGGGGATATGCAAATGCAATGCCATACGCCTTTGCAACTGGGCCTGCAACGCGAGTTTATTGCATAACGTACGAAAAGTATCCAAGATAAAAATAATAAAGAAAAGTAGACAGCGCATGAGCAAATACATTCAGGAAACCCGAACTATACATACAAGTAAACGCAAATACAATAGAGAAACAAGAGGACAGGAAAATGCAATATAAATAACCAAATGAAGGCTTCACGCCGAGGGCCTGGAACCTGCTCTTTTCCTCAGCAGAGATACGGGATGCGAAAACACGACCGCAGCAGAGATGTAACAGGATATGGCGAAAAGTGAATTATTGTTAGTTGTCGCGGCTCAATTATGTTAATCTATTTCTTTATTCACATGCTCTCCAGCCACGCATTAATTTAAAACAAACACGTGTTATTTATGACTCAGCATTTTGTAAGAAAAGTGGTCACGGTTGGCTGCCAGCCTTCAGCGGCGTTGAGGTAGGCGCCACGTGGCATGCACGCCTGGCGCAGCGCGACGGCGGGCTCTACTTTCCGCCCGGGGAGCAGGGTTGCCAACTGTCCCCTACTCAACGGCATTTCCTATCACGGGGCTCATAGAATTATTCCACATGGACGCAGGACGGGACGTCTTATATAACTGTATCCCAAACTACTTCAAAAATAAATTGGATGCTGATGTAGACGGTGACAGTAATTGAATACTTCAGTAACTGCAGGAACATTTCCCCTGTTACTGTGATCACAGATAGTTACAACGGTCGCCGACAGGTGGCTCTCGTCAACAATGCTTGCGCTCGTGGAAGCGGCGCTTGCAGCTGTGTGTGTGTCGGTGTCGTCTGTTTTAAAGCCGAGGAAATCAAAAATTCCAATCACACTATTAATATTTTGTCATCTGTGTATGTTCATAAAAATGTCGATCGATGTATAATATTGACATTGCACACTACACATAATATTTACAACCGTAATATTTTATTCAAATTTTCCTTGGACATTTCATTGAAGTGACATGTGTGTGTCGAGTTGTTAGGATTGTTTCGTAAGGAGAATGTGAAAAGGTTGGTACTATATAAGGAGTCTCACATCGGTGATTGTGCCGTGGTGTAGGAACTTTATCAAGGTGCTCCTGTTTTATCTGCCACCATCATCACTCCCCATTGCTCCACCCCCGACCCCAGACTACAGCATCTTCCATTCTTGGGTTGACCAGAATGTCAAGTGTGTCTTGGGTAGGCAGCCAGCTATAATTAGTGCTAGCGTCCCATCCATGCTGACCTGCATGAAGGGGGCAGCAACGTGCAGGTGTACACATTTCATTAATTAAACTAATTAAAATAAAGCTCAACAATGTACTGCATAGTAAGATAATACAAATTAAATGTACAAAACACACGGTGTACCATCGGCTCCGGATTATTCTGTACAATTTCGTGAGATAGACGAATTCGAAAGAAAAATTGAGAAATACCGATAGACGAGTTGGAGAACGAAATATCGCGTGGGACGAGACTGCACTTATCACCTAGAGTCATGGGAATTCCGCGAGTTAAAGCGGTACACGGTAGTCTTCAAACACTTGTATAAGCTATTCACGGTCAAGTGAGCATTTTTTGAAAACCCTCTCATTTGGATTAATAGTCAATAAATGTATTTTATTGTAACCTTACACGTTAGTTTTCGAATCCGGTGATATATATACATACTGTGTTTATTACTTACATGACAATATTGATTTTAACAAGTGGCTGGAGGATAAAAAATAGCTGATAGGAGAAAAGCAAGTAAGGCCTCAAAAGTGCTCACTTTACCGTGAACAGCCTATACTTACTTGTTATTTTTGTGAATAAGACATTCATCTCCTGAGACGCCCTGCATGAACACACACCAGGGACATACGCAGTTGCAGAGTACGGCGTGAGGGCAGTCTCCACTTTTGAGCCGGGACAAACAGTGGCTGGTCACTATTTCAGATTGTTGTCTTTATTTGCACCTAAGGTAAATATTTTCCTATTTTTTTTTTAATATGTAACATACTTGGCGAATCACGTACCTAATACACAGAATAACGTGCTCATCATGGAGGCATCAGCGGATGAGAAAACAACAGCTTCTAGCGCGTGTACACGACTGACTGTCAAGTTTAGCCTGGCCGTACAGACAGCTGGTAAAATGCTTGTGACTCTAGTATTACCAAACACAAGTGGTACCGCGTCAATGGCAGACGAGCGGCTAGCGGCCAAGGCCAGTCTGCCATCGGCAAAGCCAGTGTTCGTCTCGCAGAAGGGAGTGCTGTGCCGTTTACACCGAATTCTTGAATCGGTACATAACTGAACAAAGAGTATTTTTAATGGTCCGCGCCTACTGAACAGCAGGTGTGTCAAACCCAATTCCCGAAGAAATTGAGAGGTTGCAAACCACCATCAAAGTTCAGCATCCGGTACCTTCTGATGAACTGGAAACGATGTAAACGTTGCCTAATGTACATGGCGGAGGTCGCCAGAATTTGGGGGGGGGGGGGGGAACTCGGAGACAGTGGCACAAGAAATGGAAACATCCAAAACCATATGCCAAAGGGATGCTAAAGCCAAGAGTCTTCATGAAGTGAGACCAACCAATGAAGGAAAGAAACTCGTATAAAGTCAGTTTCGGAACTCCGCTGCTAGAAACCTAAACATACTGGACAAAACTTGGTCTGCGGATGAAGCGTGGGTCCCACCTCAGTGAACATCTCAATTCCTAAAACACTCATATTGTTAGAATGATAATCCGCAAGCACATCACGAGGAACATCATCTCGCAGATAAACCTGAAACCTGGTGCGCTTTGCCCTGGCACAGCATACTCGGGCAAATCTCCCACACAGCGGTGAATACAGCTGTTCGCACGAACATCTTCACAGCTTTTGTCGAGCGACTGTATGACTAGGAGCTGACTACCCAACGAGACACGGCGATGTGACACACACCCAATGCAAGTGCAGCGCTAATCGCGTCTCCCCTCCTCCCTTCTTTCTTGATCTTGTCTGCTCGATGGGGTTGTGGCCATCTATGTCGCCTGATCCTTCATCCCCCTTCCCCCCTATACGGCCTAAAGTTAAAGTGTACTAGAAGAAACCGCGGCACTAGAAGACAACTGCTGTGAAACTGAGCTTGTGATTGCCGAAACCTGGTGCAAACCTTCGGTAATACGGAGTGTTATGGCCAGGTATGTCAGTATGCCAAAGGCGGGCATTTTCAGCATTTCATTTGATATGATCATGCATGACAGAGGCCACGGGGAGCCCAGATGTAATTTCATCCACATTGGTCGGTTATTCTGCATGTTATGTTGAACAAATTAAGGCTAATAGACAGAGGGAGAGAGAGAGAGAAAGAAAGAGAGAGAGAGAGAGAGAGAGAGAGAGAGAGAGAGAGAGAGACGAACTTCATCACAACATAAGTGTTTAACGTACTTGTAACATTTATGCACGCGCCCCCGCTGGGTTGCGAGCTGACTAGTGTTCATGTAATTCTGGAGGAATGGCGCGAGTGCCGAACTGTCTTATACTGACGTTGGCAAAGAGCATAACCTGTGAAGACGTGTTTCTCACACAAACAGCAGGAGCAGACTGGTCCCCCCGCAAGTGCACATGACTTTCGTCATCAAACGGTCTGCTCACCAAATATAGTAGAAGGGCAATATGGGAAACTGAGGCGTTAAAACATTGTCAACATGCGAGACACGCTACAACCACCCTCCTAGCGGCTTGAACTGACAAAATTCAAATTTACATGGCTCGGCATGGGCGATTTAAGTGCAGGTGTCGTCTCGTAGTATTAAAACGTTTTGTTTTGCCGAATGTAATATGATAGTTGCTTATTCGTATTACTATGCCGTATTAAAAATTTACATAAAGCATAAATATTGTCGCTTGAAACAAGGACAATCAGTTGTAACATAATCATGTTACTGGGCACAGACTTAGATGTTGCAAGTTACAAAGGACAAATGTTAATCAATTATAAGTAAGAGAATGGAATGCTAAACGGTATTTCATTTGTGGGATACATAACTGACTGTATTTATTCAATAAATTTTTGACAATGGAGCTGTTACCAAACTTAAATTTATGCAAAAAATCGGGAATGAACATGACCAAACATTTTTTGGACAGCAAAATCTCCACAACTTATCTGTGTTCTATTAACGCAAGATTAATAAAAAATAGCTCTAATAGAGTTAGTGATTTAATAATATGGCTTTTATTAGCTCTATAGGCAGTAATATTTTGAAGATATTTAAGATTAACTTCGTAACCAAATAAGTTGCCGAAATATTAACTTACTGATTTTTGAAGCAATTATTAAATTAGCAACATAATAAATTGTTCACAAAATTCTATTCCTAATAGAAATGGTTTTTGTTCTACTTTCTTCTTTCGTAGAAGGTATATTTTGGTTGGAAATGCATTTTCAAGAGGGAAACATTTTAGGGAAATAAATTTTTACGTGATAAAAATGTATACTGAATTATTGTTTAAGTTTTAATTTCCTGAATTTACCACCAAGATAAGTAAACACATATCAAGCGCGTTGCATTTTATTTCAATGTGCATATTCGTGTGTACAGAATCTCGTCAGAAGGCCATAGCCCATCTGTCTGTCTGTCGAAAGTTAAAGTTTCAGATATATTTGACAGATAAAAAAACGTCCTGCATTTGGTCGAAGATCACGTGACTGCCTGACGAGTGCGACGTATGGTTGAGAGTCCACCTTTACACATATAAATCAGTTTTGTAGTGCAGTTATGCCGTAAATACACTGCCTCAAGTGAAATACGGGCAGCTATGGTTAACCGACTGGCAGTCATGCTTCAACCAAAGTTACAAAGTGTTCAAACCTTAGTCACCTCTTCATAATGTGAGTAGACCAGTTATGAAATTTTGGGGGCTGTAACCAAAAATTATACACACAGGGATATTCTGTAGTTTGGCAATATATAGTGCCTGATCATCAAGAAAACAAAGTATCTTTGTGGTACACAGCAACTCGGGATTGGAGAAAATTTTGATTGAAATGGACATACTGACAAATTTGTAACTGTACTGAAGGGGCACAGTCAAGTACAGAAAGGACAAAAGTATCGCCGCCGCCTCCTCCCGCTCATTATCAAATGCTGGTTTCATATACACTAATTGACCACTTCATCATTTAGCAGGTTTTTATAAATTATGGTAAAACTGCTCACCTCACTCCTTTTAAAATGTTTTTTGTACGTATTTATGTAAAAAGAAACATACACACTCAAACATACCACACTTAGTGAGGCTGTGTTCAAAGTAGTACAGCAGTATTTTAATATGCAGTAGTAGCGTTCAGTTCAGATGCTATTAAGTCAATTGTTCAGCAGTGGTTGCAATTTGGTAATTTAGCATTTTATTGAGTATCGTTCCATAGTAAAATTCCAAATACTTCATTATTTTAATTGATTAATTCAAGTCACGTTACCTCTTAGAAAACTATGTCAGTGCCAATTAAATTTCGTAGAACTATTAAGTTTGATCATTATTTTGACCACCACACATGATTTGTTCATATAGTACACACATGTGTTGCAACACAACTTCCTACTTAAGACATCCATTTTCTTGGCTAGTGTAGATAATTCATGGAGGAAGCAGCAGCATTGACTGCAAAATGCTTACAGCTTTCAATACAATGGTACTCCTATATCACATATAAAGATGTACCATCGCCTCTGACATTATGCCACTTAAGTAACATTTGAGAGAATATAGATGAGATAAATAATTTAAATACCACACAAATTACAATTATTAAGGAGAATATTTCATAACATAGCTAGATGACAATTTTTAAACATTTTAATAAACTATTTCCCCCCTCCCAATACTAATGCAATTTATGCAGTACAGCTGGCGCTAGAATTAATATGCAATTGGTCAAAATATTTGATAGTACATACTAACATATCTACTCGAGCCTTTCAGCTTATTTACTTCACCTCTCAAGTTTTGCATGCATTAAGCACATTTAATTTTGTAATTCACTTTCAATAACAAAACTTATTTCCAAATTGACAGGAATACAAATAATTTTTATAACATAAGATCATCATGAACAAGTCACTTCTAATAACCAACCTGAATACATGCTTTTTACACGAAATTTTACCACAGATTTTCATATGCTTCATGGCAAGAAGACTGGAAAATATGTTGCAGAATTCAAAAGCAGCTGAACTGAAAATAACTTACACTGGTCATGATTTTAACGTATTTTCTGTTCAAATGCATGGCACTTGTTATTGTAATGCAATTTGCAAGTACTTTCTCCAATACTATGATCACCACAAACAAAACTTCTGTAAATAGGCTAACAGGTCAAACGAAATGTGTGCATATCACCATCATTCGTTTACCTGCATTGCATAATGTGGAAAAATAATTAATTGAAAAACACCTCATTTAAGTCAATACTATAGATGTATGCACAAAGTTCAACTCTTGAGTACTTGAGGGAGTAAATAAGAGGAAGCGAAATTTAAAAAAAAGACCCTTTATTTATTTGTAAAAATTTTTAAATAAATACCACTGAAATGTAACGATGACTCTCAAGAGTGAAATATTATTGTTTGAAAGTTTTGTACACAGTTGTGTAAATAAATTTGAGTAGAATGATGAGGTGGGGGGAATGTTGCTACTACTTTTGATTGGTTCTGACGGTAACCCTCACTCGACAGCTGCTTCACACTCTGCAATGTACACACTGACTTACCAACTGTACACAATCTGATGACATCTCCAATGCTGCAAATTAAAGTGCGTGGTGTCAGTACATGGTGTTTAGCACACAGAATGAATTTTTGATACACTGGCTGGAGAAGAATTATTTTCACCACCAAAAGCTGTACTCAACAACTCTCCGCTCATTCAAATTAAAATCACTTGCAAACTCGGTATGTAGAGAAATTAAAATATTTGCACAGTAAAACAGTACTGACATAAAGACCTTTGGGTGTGTAAAGAGTAAGCGACTACCTAGAAAGGAAACTATTACAGTTTTCATTCAGTTGTTTCTTTAATAAATCATTGAGAATATTTGGTAGTTGATGCAAACACAATCAAAATAACACACAAATTAATACTCAATTGCATAGTTTCCCAAATGTAAACAATAACATTCCAAAGTATGAAAATACACCGAAAAGCCCATAAACAATACGGATACGTACATAAAAATAACAAATGTGCTGAAAACTGGGTAATTCTTAAGAATAGGGGCTTCTCTAAAAAAAACCGCAGAAAGTGGCAAATTCCACTCTAGTAATTACACAGAACACTAACTTACTAGGGGCATCAACATTTGACCAATATAAATCCCGAAAAATATAGTGGGGACGGCTATGAAGATCAGGGAAATTGTGAGGTAAAAAAAAATTCAAAATGTGTACATTTTCACTATAAACTTTTACCCCTCAGTTTCCCTTGAGTTCATAGCCCTCCCCACCATCATGTTTCTACATTGTATTGGTAATATTGTAAATTTAGGTAATTTTCAGTTCAATCTTTTTTCAATTAAATATGTTTTCACGAGAAAATATTACAGTAATATTACAAATTGTACAGAAATATGTTAAATTGCAAAACACACACACACACACGTTATTTCTCAGTGTAAATAGACTACACATGACAACAATTTATGGGGAAACTCCCAGCTTCGCTGCGTGACACTTCACGTCACTACCTAAAAAAATTCCTGGCGTCTTGAATCATTGTTTTGGAGATTTATTCCCCTGCTGGCGCTTGGACTCTGACTCGGTGCAAAATGTTTGGCTAGTATGTAAACATTTTATGAGCAATCACTGACACACACATTAAAACACTATTCTGATGCAATGAATCAATTTCATCCCTAGCTCAACTTGCTGAACTAAACACACACTTTAACAAGAGACTTCAGCCAGTTTAATAGACAAATATTGAATTTGTAAACTGTTTAAATTTGCAATTGTTTACGTTTATTTTCGAAGGTGTCGCTCCAATAAAAACAAACCTGCACCTTTCAGGTTAAGGGCAATCAAACTTCGCAAGGCCCTTCAGTGTACCAGCTTAGAAATAGCAGCTACGACACTCAAATGACTTCATTCTTGGTTTTGTGGAAGCAAATTTGGGTTTAGAAAATCCTCTTTTCTGAAAAGGTTGGACCACACTATTCTTGTGTAGGCATAAACTGCCAGTCCCAGGTCTGCTCTTACATATTTGCACCCATTGCTTGCACATAGGAAACGACAAAACCGTATTTAAGTAAATTAAGGTATTGTGTGGACGGAATTTTCAATAAAAACACACTGACAATAATAACACTAATAGAAAATGTTTTCCACTACAGCTCGTGTATTTACCGACTTGCATCCTTTGGAATTCTTCAAAAGGACTTGCTATAGTTCGCAACGTTGTAATTATTGCAGCCAAAAACTACACAAATCTTTCCTGCCATAATAAATAACCACGCAAGCGAAAAAAAAATTGAATTAAAACGCATCCACAGTACTCAAACTACCCATTGAATAAATAGCTTATCACCGTACGAAAAGTTCACACCGCTAGGAGCGCTGGCTACTTTCCCATATTGTCCTTCTACCATATTTGTGCTCACGACGAATGTGGAGCAGTTGCCGACAGGCCTTCTATCCGTGTGGTAAGCGAGAGTCTTAGTCTTGTCACGCCGTAAGTTGTGTGCATCCAGCCACGAGAAATACACTTGAGCCCCCGCAGCATCAGACACATTAAAGCAATACTGTCGCGTCTGTTTCTGTGTGCATCCAGCCTGAGTTCTGATGGTGTGCACACAGAGCACGGATTAAGCTTCTTACACAATAGAAAACTTTAGCATTTGACTTTACGTTTCCTTTCCTCTGACGAAACCACCAATACACAATACTATTGTGAAGTCAAAGTTCCGACAATTGAACATCGGTTCTGTGAGATTCGTAAAAATGTGTATCTTGTTATGTAAATAAGTATGACATTATCCAGAAATGCATTTTAAACACTTCACATTATATATGTTTGCCATTTATTCAAGTTAAGACTAGCTTTGTTTAATATATCGAGATTAAAATCGCCCTATAATGAAATAAGGCACCTTCCACATAACATCTGTTAAATTCTCGGCAAAATGGCTGCTTGACTTTGACTTTAAATTTCAACTTTTCGAAATCGTAAAGTCAGGAGTGCTTGACTTTACCTTTAACAGTTCCATTGTGTCAAGCTCCATAAGAAACAACACGTTGGAAAGCAAACGTAAAGTCAAATGTTAAAGTTTGTAATTTTGTAAGGGCCTTTACTTTCCTATTCCAAAGTATTGTTACGGGCTGCACCTGGCACCGGCAGCAAGTTCTCGTTATGCGTGGTCCGGGGTGACCCGCCTCGATCCTCCTCTCCCCTGGCTGATGCGCTCGTCTCCTCTTTTGCCCTCCCCTCCCCCTTCTGAGGAATCTCGGGAATGATTGACAGTGGCGAGACCTGGCTGACATCACAGTCCCCCCCCCCCCCCTGCTGAAGAGCCGACGAACATACAGGAAGCGCAAAAATATTCTGGGAAATAGGACAGTCGGCGCAACTAGGGAATTAGCGAAATTTCTGGATGACGGCCATACCTTAAGACTGAGTGCGGTAACCAGGACATGGTGAAGAGGACAGACGACAACGGGAGACTACGAGACGGTGACGGACGAGGTGTTCTTGGTGTGACTGGACGAGAGAACGTGAAACCCGGCGAGTGCAGCTTACTGTGCGTGAGGGAGCTCGGAGAAGTGTAGAACATTGCGGACTGGCGGGACATGGACTAAAATGAGGCGGGACTGAATGAATATGTAATACGGATTTTACTGTAAATATTTGAACTGTAAAAATGACATTTAATTTATAAATAAATTGAATAGATTTTGATAAATTGTCTATTGTACTGACTGTTATTTTATTGATTTATTTGCAGTAATTACAAATTGTATTAATTGAAGTCATTAATTGTAAACAGTATATGATACCAATTTATTGTGAGACGTCGAGTCGAGAGCATTTTGGCTGTAGTTAATGTAAATAAAAATAGGAAATTAAAATTAACTCTTTTTATTTAATTAGGACCTCCAAACCTTAAAGAACTTGGTTTATCCCACTGATTTCTGAGAGAGAAACTGTAACAGTATTGTTACAATCTCTCTCCCTAGAAATTAAGAAGGCTATACCAAGTTCGTTAAGGAATGGAGGTCTTAATTAAATAAAGGAATTAATTATAAATTTCTAATTTTATTTACAATGACTACGGCAAAGATTCTCTCAATTCAACTTCTCACAATAAATGGATATCACTAACTGTTCAAAATTGACAAAAATTAATAAAATTTATAATTACCACAAAGAAATCAATAGAATTACATAATTAAGTATCAGTCCCAATATACAGTGTATCAACCTATTCAGTTATTAAAAAATGTATGCATCCATAGTTGACAGTTCGAATATTTACAATAAAATCTGTATTACACTTCTATTCAGTCTCACCTCAGTTCAGTCCATGTCCCGCCAGTCGCAATGTTCTAGAGTCCGCCAAGCGCCCTCACGTACAGTAGGCTTCACTCGTCGGTTTCACACCATCTCGTCCATTCAAGCCACGAACACCTCACTCGCCGTCGTCCCGCAATCTCCAGTCGTCGTCCACGCTTACTTCACTCGCGCACACTCGCCAGGCGGCATCCGTCAAAGACTGCCGGCCGCTTGATTGCGGCAGTATATATAGTGTCTTAGGCTGTCACCTAGAATCTTCCCCAATTCGCGTGATGTGTCTCGCGGAGGGCCAAGGCGCCAGCCAGTTTCACCAGAACATTCTTGCGTCGTCGCCAGACCCGTCGAAACCTCCAGCAGGGGAGAGGGGCCGTGACGCATGCATGACGCCGAGCAGCGCGACAGCCCGACGGCCGCTACCCATTATTCACGGTTTTCCCAGAAATGGGGGTGGACCCACCGACATAGCGCCGGGCCGCAGCGCGTTACAGTATATTCGCCACAGCTGGTCCATGCTCTTGAAACATCTCTGCTTGCAACAGCATACATTTCAGGTAAACAGTGACCGAAGTATAGGCTATCCACGACTGTTTGAGCACTTATGAAATCAATATTTGAAAAATGTAGCATTAATTGTAACGAGTGCAAGTGATTGGCACTGCGGGAGGGATGGTGTTCCATGTCGTGACGTTGAATACTGTAAGTAGCTAGGTAAACATCTGTAAACGCTGAAATTACTTCCTTTGCATTCTGTTCTTTTTAATGCATATCAGTGTAAGAATAGGAAATCTGTAAAATATTTACGCTTATACTAGTTCCACAGTTACACTTGATCGACGCATGAATAAAGTGATAGACCCGTGGGAATAATGGTTGTACATATGATGGAAGAATACCCACGTAATGTGCGTGCAAGTAGATGTTAGGAAAGTGGCGCCAGGTTACCGTGAACATCCCACAGTAATCAGGTCCGTGGCAATGTGCATGTTCACTCGCGCCGTGGCGCACTGAGGATATGAAACAAACAGAAATAAAAAACGAAACAGAGCTTTCAGGAATGTTCAGCGAGCCGCGTAATGTGGCCCAACTATGCTCCAATTCTACAACAAAACAAACACGTAATTTGCGACAGGGGAGCGAAACTGAACATGCCCTACGTTGGCGGTATTGGAAATACCGTACTCAGCGTAACGTACTCACCGTAATCCGTAACGTAAGTTCACCAAATGTTTAAATTTGTCACATGAGTTAATTCGAAATGATAATTATTCGTATAAATAATAAATGTAAATCTTAAGGGTACTCGGTAAATAAATGTTCTAGAAATACGAAGTTTTGCCAGAACGGAAGAAAAACTATTGTATATGTCGCTATCTTTTTACTTTTATCTTATTAAATGTATTAATGGAAAAAAATCGTGAAAGTGGTCAAATATCGCATTTCTATAGCTTGCCTATGAAATTTCTTTAAGCGGTAAGAGAAAAGTACGATCATACACAGGTAGTTTGATCTGTGTACTTTCAACGCGTGCAATAAAACTCCACAGTTACACATCTAGTTTACACAGTAAAGCGTTACGACGGAAACACTGCACGTCTTGCGCTTAGGAGCGACGAGGCACTAGGCGTGCGTGTCAGTGTCGCCCGTATCGCTTCTTCCCTTCTTGACCTTAGACACGCAGCTACATAGTCCTTTTAATGATCAGCCTTATTTTAACCAACGATATTGACGTCACATTTTATTTTACGCTTTTTTACCTATTTGCTCTTATATGAGTTTTAGTTTGGTTTTGGTGGCATAACTGGTTAATACGAGCGTGTACTACGTACGTTGGTGAATGTGTGCTTCGTGTATATTTGGAACTACGATGTATGAAACAACAGAACAACAATGTAAGTTGCTGCGTGTATTTACCGTTACAACTTGTCAGTCACAGGTGCTACGTGATAAAAAAAAAAAAACCTATTTACACAATTATGAAACCGAAACACCGACACGGCAATAGTAAAAAAAAAAAAAAAAAAAAAAACCAATAGTTTTTTGAAAATAGATATTAGCAAGAAGTTTAATAAAATATGGCAAAATATGTGCAGTTTGGCAAACAAGCTTAAATCTGGTCTACGATAACGATTTTCAAGTACATACATGTATGCGTAGTATTTAAATAAGCCTAGTGTTAATTTTTCATGGTGCACTGTCGTTGGTACTTTCCTGAAGTACTGTTAAAGTTCTACTTCCAGTATATTCGTCTGCGTCATGCAAATAAAGCTTAACCAAGTCTAGAAAATTACACTAAGGGGACAGCGCACTGCATTAGGGCGCACTCAATGTAATAATATTCTGCATAAGAACTATTTATTACTAGGCATTAACAACACATTTGTTTTCTCTCTGAATGTATTTATATTAATTATAAATTAATTACTATAATTAATACATAAAATATAAGTAAAAGTTGATTTACGCACAAACAAGGTACTTGATGTTAACACAAGTACAGAAAGCTTGTGATACACGCAGACACACTTAGAAAACAACAGAGCATATCAAACATGGGGTGATTTTTTTAAGGTTTGATTTTAAAAAAAAAGTGTGAAGGTAGCGCGAACACTACGCCGTCCTTCCCTCAACAACCCAGATTCCATTTCCAATAAGAATAGTGCAACATATACGCTGTTCACGGTAAAGTGAGCACTTTTTAAGGCCCTTCTAAATTTTTCCTTTCATCCAATTTCCATCTTCCTGCTGCTTGTTAATATAAACATTGCAAAGTGACCAATAAACACAGTGTATACATTTCACCACCCTCAAAAATTTATGAATAATAAATATTTATTAGTGATTAATGACTGTTCGGAGGGCCTTAAAAAGTGCTCACTTTACTGTTAACAGCCTATAAGAGCGCCGTGTTTTTCTCCTTTCCGTAGTTAGGTGGTTTGCGATGTCGGGGTGGCGACCATGGAGCAGATGTGGGTAGAGGCTTGGGGTAGGTCAAGCGGAGGACATGGCCCTCAGGACGACACTGGCGTCCCTGGCTGGCTCCAGACAGGATATGTCGGTCAAGTACGGGCGATCAGACAGCGGGATGTTTATGTGAAGCTCCACTGCTTATGTACCCTGTGTGCGACCAGGCCTACTACCAAGGTCGGCTGCCGTATCGATCGCGGCTACAAGTAAACATTTCTCACCCCGGCCTGTGTCTCACTGGAGGACACAGGGCTGACAGACACCAGCCACGCTCAACAACGACGGCGCATCTGGCGAACGACATACTACGTCACGCACACTACACACCATTCCGGAAGTCAACCAACAGATATAGTAAACTAAGTATAGGCTATTGACGGTAAAGTGAGCATTTTTTAAGGCGCTGCTAAATTTTTCCTTTCAGTCAATTTCTACCTTTCCGCCACTTCTTAATGTAAACATTACAATATGAGTAATAAACACGGTGTATATATTTAATCACTCTCAATAGTTAATGTCTTCAAATATATTTATTAGGGGCTAATGCCTTTTGAGAGGGCCTTAAAAAGTGCACAATTACCGTGAACAGCCTATAGATAGAATACATTCGTAGTTACTTACAATCCGGCTAAAATTATATTCGCAGGCTGTTAACTCCGCCTCACGCGTGCAAACAAAGCTCCACCAAGCTACGGTTTAAGCTGGTTCCACAATTGTGCTTTGCGTTGCGATGAGCAGTAGCCAATCCGGATGAAGCAGATTCCGTCGGTAGCCAATCAGGATGAAGCAGATTCGTGTGCTGAGCGAAATTCTTGCGTTACGATTGTCGGTGTCAGCCTGCGACGGACAATAAGAAGAATAACTGTTTACAAGGAGAATAAAAACATATATTTTTTTACAATTTGAAAACGACGATCGCGTTAACGCCGACAAATTTCGTATTTGTATTTTTATTATTGCTGCGTGGATTCGCAAGATAAAAAACACGGCTTCCTATAGATGTGGACAATGTCATAAAATTCGTTTATTAACATCAAAATAACTATCCTTTGTCTTATTGTGTCTCGTTCCCGATAGTTTTCATCACACATCGTGTTTTTATCTTCTACAACTTAAAACATACAGTTTCAACTTTTACGCTTGTCTTTTGTTACATTCGTGAGGTCTGAAAACGTAATTCCCACTCTTAAACTAGATAGCAGCACCATCTCAGACGACGCCCGTCACCGACAGATCATCGCTTAGTTGTGAAACAGCCAGCAAGTGTATCTCGTCGCAGCCCAACGCAACACACCACACTATTGTACAACCAGCTTTATTCTGCTCAGGTTGGGATGAGGTCAATCCTAACTGCAGTTTGGCAACTGAACATTTTCGCCATCAGGTTTCACTGGTGTCGCATGTGCTGGGCCGGATTTTTCCGTTCTCCATGTAAGTGTATGGGGTAGTTGCAATTTCCGTAAAATAAATATAATTTTGTAAAATTTTCCTAATTGTATTGTGTTAGAAGCTAACTGAAGAATGAACTTAGCAACACTTAGAGTGGAAATATGAGCCGACATTGGCTACATTGTGTTTAATATTCTGTCGTGATTCACATACACAATTAATTAATTTAAATATGGCATCTGAATCGAAAAAAAAGTGAAATGGTTGAAAATGTAGTTTTAGTGTTTTCCCGCGCAGTTTCCGTTAAGAAGAAGGAGAAAATACAAAGATTCTTTTCATGACAGATACATTCATTTCGCACTTAAATTCGTAATGTTTTCCCATTGACCATACTGTTACAAGATGATTATTCAAAAGGTTTTAATTTAAGAAGTCTGAAGATGTGAATAGACTAGAAACGGTTTTTCCCAACATTTTAGAAACTATTTTGTCGTACTGGTGCTTTTATTTTATTTTTTTGCGTAATGTCTTCCACTACAATATCATGCATTTTCACAGCGGTTGAAGTATATCAGCAGAAATACATCACTCTCGTAAAATATTTGCTCACGAATAAAGTCAGTGAAAACAGTTATGTACAATTTCCATTTCTTCGTCGTTCTAAACCGGTTTCCACAAAACTGTAAACTGTAATTAAACTCTGAGGCGTTAGGTTATGTCCCACACAAAACTAAATTTAAGAGACTTCAGTGGCTGCAGCTGTTTTGGCCGTTCGAGTGAAGTGGACCGATGTGGGTGGCTCTTAACATCCAGGCCTTGAGAGTCAATGAAGGCAAAACGAGGTGAGTATGAAGCAGCGCTGAAATGCAAGAGCGGGAGAAACGGGAGAGCCCCGAGAAAACTCGCCGAGCAGCGACATCGTGTAGCACGAGTCACACACGAAACTATGGGGTGTCTCCCGCCGGGAATCGAACCAGTATCGCCTAGGTGCGATAAGGGCGACACCAACCCGCCTACATATCGCCTCGTCGGCCCTACGCGCAGTGTTTCCCTTGTACCGCCGCTGCAACTGTGTGACTTAAAAGTGTTGACTGTAATTTGTTAAGTGCAAAGTCTCAAGCAAAGTATAGTACATGCACAGTTTTGTGTTTCCGATGAGTACATTTTGCGATAACGGCGTGTGAAGAGGCAGTTTTTATTATGTTAGCTCATAAATAGTGTTTGTAAAGTGCGTGGCTAGTCTTCGTACCTCGTCTCAAGTGTTTACTTTTAGTACATCAGTACAAGCGACGAACGAAGTGTCATCAAAAAACGTGTATTTCAAATACATTGTCAAGTAGTTCAAGCCCCAGGTATGTAGTTCTCTTAAGGCTAAAATGCATTCTGTTACACTTGAGTATGTTAACTACAGTAGTTCGAAGGCGTAAGCATAAAGCCGATGGTAATAGCTTAAATTACCTAAAAGACGAAAGTAAAACTCAGATGATTAAATACTTTAAATTAATCTGTAACCAGCTAAATATATATTTTGAGAAATCTACTGGCGATACTGAAATAACAAGGGCACAATATTAAAATTACAATGGCACGATATTATAATTACAAAGTCACGATAAACCTTATAGATATAACCACATTCTAATTCATTGAAATAAATAGACAAACTCCTAACAGAACAAAGTACAGTAGTTTGAGATTGATAAAATATATTACAAATAAACGAAGATTATGCCATACGTTGATGCAGAGTGAACGATAAGAAAATAAACATAGGACTAAATTTTGTAAATAGGTTGTATAGTAATTTTCGTTAAATAATGTAAGTCCTCTTAACTACAGAAACCACACTGGGGGAAAATTACAAATCGTATGAATTATTTACCAATGCTTGATTAGCGTATGATGGGGACAAAATCACGACGAAGCCTTTTCCTAGGCCACGATAAGCCTTTTCCTTTCTAAGTTTCTATATTGAAGTTAAAAATAAACATTACAAAGCGCTGAAACCACAAATAAATAAACTGCGAACCCAGTTCCAAAACTATTTTAAGATATTTGGAACCCATATTATTAGCGAGTAAAAATTTTATCTCCGACTTTTCCCCACAGAACTCAAAGGCCATGATTACAACATTGCATTTTTCGTCTATCAGAAAAATAAATTCTTCACGTATTCTCGACAACGTTTGTGTTACGAGAGCCTACGTCGTTCCTGATGCCCCCCCCCCCTTCCTGTTTCACAAACTTTAAGCTGTATATAGTGGTATGACATAACTTCATCTAAATTGGCACGTCATTAAATGACTATAAGAAAGCGCGAAAACCCTTGGCATTCACTTTCTTGTATACGTCGCGTCGGCCAGACAAATAAAGTCAGTTAGGAGGATCTCGAATGGGTTATTTGTCAAATACATATTTACGGTTACAGTACACGAGGAACTTCGAATGATTCCTGTGATTTTCGCCATTCACGTTACATTTCGAAGATCGTCTGTCCGCTACCGGAAAGTGAGATCCCACAATCTCGTGCCTCATTCGTCCTTGAAAAAATTCCTGGAATACAGTTTCTGAACTGTCACTGAATTCACACTTCCTCTTTGGCATTCTCCTGTGAACAAATATAGACGCCGCTGCACACATACGAGATGGTACAGTAGCATTTCGGGTGTTTATGAACAGACGTGCCACAGTCAGTTTACACAAGCCTCGGACACAAAGTATTTTCCAAGAACCTGCTCAATATTTGTTTTGTTTGCTCCTCTAGAAATACCAGTGCTGCTACCTGTCTCACAAACAAACAAAGATTTATCCTACATGCCCTTATACATCAATAGTTAAGATAGATTAAAATAAAATAAAATAAAGGTACGGCATATTTGATCCGGACGGACGCAATACGATAATAAGAATGGAAGTGAAGAATGGTGTCCTGCTACCCGAGGACACAAACTTATGACTTCGACGCAGTGTTTCTATCTGCAAAGCACTTGGAACGGGTATTACATTATTAGCTTATTGGCGAAATGTAGTCAAAATGGAGTCAGCGTTGAGCTTACAACACATGCGGGAATGGCAGCCAACATGCTACTAAACCGGACTAAACTAAAAACTATCCTACGATTTGTCGATGAGTAAGGGCCGGTTGCAACAACATCGCCCCCTATCTGAGATCGAATGATCCTAGATTCGAACCAGAATCCAGTTTTATCTTTGGCCCAATCTAAAAGTGTTGAACCAAAAGGAATTTCATGATTCTGGATCTCCGATTCGTCAATCTTGGAGAGATCAATATTAAGTATGAGACGCATTTTCCTATTGGTTCGTAATATATGACGTCATGGAAGTAGGCGTAGTTTCATAGTAGATAGAACCAGATGTGCGATCTTTTATCTGTTTTAAGTGAATTATTGTTGTACGAATTTTACTGAATAATATTCAAGTGCGTATAATGTTGTTTTAATTTCCCAAGAAAACAATCGAACGTAGTTCTATCTGTTGGCGTATTTTCAAACTACATTTGTCGACGATGGCTGCTGATCTCGGATCGAGATTTCAAATCACCAATTTCGATCTCCAGTCCAGCTCTGAACTCGAATGGTGCAACAGTTTTCAGTGTCGATCTTAGATACGATCTCTGATCGAGTTTCGAACCACGATGGTGCAACCGGCCCTAAGAGTAACGCTTGTCTAGCCTCGCCCACATCACAGCAGCTAACTGGCCCGTTACAGTACCTACTGTTCGCGAGTCTACTTCGGAGTGGAAAGGTGTGATGAGATTTGGGCGCTCTTAACATCAAGGTGTTGAGAGCCGATGAGGGTGAAACGTAAGATCCCTGAGTAAATCCGCCGACCAGCGGCATCGTCAGACTCACCTAGGAGAAATGCGAGTAGTTAACTGCTACACCACCGCCGCACCTAAAGGCTGTCCACGATAACACGAGCACTTTTGAAATCAACTTTAGAAAAATGTCACTGCCCATGCCTTCATATACTTCAACGGAGCGCACTGTGTGACATGCGCCCGGTAAAGTTGTTAACGATAGATGGAGAGTAGTTCCATATCTTAACGTCGAATAAAAAGTGTTAGGTAACCATCTGTGATAATTTAAATTTTTTTAATGAATCAGTGTGTAAAAATTACCAGAAATATAAAATGTTTACTTTTCTAATGATTTCATAGTTTCATTTGCCTAACGCATGAGTAAAGTGATGAGGCCCATGGCGATGTTAATTTTACAAAAGGCGGAAGAATACACAACTTGCATACAAGTAGATATTATGCAGGGCTTTCAAAAGTGCTCATTTTACCGTGAACAGCCTATACGTCTACCTCGAGTTGAAATATTGCCTTCGGCAAGGCCGGCAAGGGATAAACTGCGCTCTCGCAAATATAAATATTTTTGGTGTTGGAGGGTGGTGGGGGGTAGCGAGGGGAAGAATATAGCACACCCTCAAATTTTGGCAAGTTATGTGAATGCTTTGAAAGCACAAGTCTCACCACGCCACGTAACGAACAGTTTACGTAGACCATTACCAGCTTCGTGCTCTCATTTCTGCGGCCGCGTTTGAGCAGCCTCCCACCAATACGAACCGGGTTCGATTACTGGCGGAGTAACTCCTCGATTTTCGCATGTGAGAATCATGCCGGACGATGCCGCTGGTCGGCGGGTTTTATCGGAGATCACCCCCCGTGAATGCATTCCGACGCCCCTCACTTCATCCTTATCGGCTGTCAAGACCTCATTGTAAAGAGACGCTCCACTGGTATCACTTCTCACTCTTCTGATACCCTCAGCACATTTACTGGTGGCAGAACTAGCTGACCATCTTAAAAAACCCATCCGGGCTAAATTACGACACTTTGACAGAAATCTACATGACAATGTGTTATTAAGTATTTTGAGTAATATTTGTAATTTATTGAATAAAATTTGTGATTTATTTTCATTTTGTACTTCGTTGTAGTCGCATGTGTACACATGTAATTATTTCATTTATTTAGGTCAATTGCTTTAAAAATTTACTCATTCCTTTTATTCACTACAAGTTTAATTAGTTAGGGAAAGACTATTTTCGTAAAAATAAAGTTTAGTAATATTGACATTAGAATTGGAAAGCAGACAAAAGAATCATTTCATTATTTACGCAAAAACACTAATGTTATAATGGAAATACATTTTTCTGGGGAGTCCCAACTAAGAAAGTTACACCAGTGAAAGCGACTATCTTTGCTCTTGCGGTTTCTAGTTCGACAAAGAACCGACTGTTATGCCATTCGAAGGCGGGAACCCACAACGAAGGCTACCTTAGCGTTACAACAGATTTTGTAATCGCATCACTCCAGAACTGACATAAGAAAGCTACTCCAAATCACTGAAACTCAACCGTAAACCAGAGAAAAAAATGCCCTGTTAAACTAGCACACAGCAGAGATTTTTTCCTGATCACAGAGAAAGCTGCTAATGTCTCGGACATGGTTATTATCACTGTAACCCAATGTTTCGCCATTATTTAATAACCGCATATTGACTGAAGTTGCAGTTGAGGCGCGGTAAACTGACTGTAAACACGATATTCAATAATGAATTGATTCGATTCTTTAACTTCTAGATTATTTAAATTTTTAAGACTAAGAATTTGGAAACCACGACTACAGAGCTTTAGCCTACCCTTCAGTGCACACATTACAACTTCACCATTATTGAATAATAATGTCACGATACATACAATGTAAAGTTTAATGCCTCATTTACTTTTTACTTTGACAGCTTCAAAAACATAGACTGCCACGTCGGTACAGTAACGAATCTTCAGTAATTAACCCAAAACAATAGTTACAACTTGAAAATTAAAAATTCCAGCACAAGTAGCAACAACTGTATTTCGTTTCGCACTGCAATTCTCTACCGTACGCACTTACATTAGATCCTTCCACTACGCATCCGAACTACAAAGTTGCTGGTTCGATTCCAGACTTCCGTTGACTAGAGACGTTGAAAGGACAAGACGGTGACGCGTGTGTTTCCCCGAGGTGCTCCCTCTTCCATCACTTCGCCGTAGTTCTACTCCGCTTCAGGCCGCTTCACGTGCGCACATTGTGTTATGTTATTTAAAGCAATTGTTTTGGTTAAACGTAGAACTTATTAACCCACCCCTCCCCCACCTAAATCATCAATTTTCATTCTACCTTTATTTGCCACGAAAAATTTAGTTTCGCCGTTTATCATAGTTTGTTCCGTCCGCTAGCAAAACCAGTTACAAAGATTTAAAAAATGCATATGTTGATCCAAATAGTCCCCCCCCCCCCTTTTTCCCATTATATTACTCCTAAAACTTTGAGTTTTGTGTATTTTGCGTCCAAATAAACAACGACTCTTAACAACAGGCCTTGAGAGCGAATGATGGCGAAGAGAGGTTGATACGGAGCAGCGCCGGAATGCAAGGGCGGAGGAACGGGATATCCCCGAGAAAATCCGCCGACCAGCGTCACTGCCAGGCGAGATTCCCACATGCAAAAACTAGGAGAGACTCGGTAGGGACTCGAACCCGGTTCACCTACGTAGGAGGAGCGTAATCTGGCCGCTACGCCACCGTAGCCCCTAACACAACTCTGTGCGTGAGCGATGCTACGTTGGCCAACTGTTAGGCGCGTTATCCTCGTGAATATATGTATCACGTCCTTTTGGCGTTCTATCCCTTAAAAGTTCGTTTTCATAGGAAACTGGTGCAGCTATTACTAACCTAATTCCCGTGATGTTTTCAGTGCTTTATAAGTATATCACTTCCCTTTTTCGCATCACACTACTGAAACTTTCCAACCACGTATTTAGTTTTGCTGTCTTCTTCGCGTGTAATATTGAATATTTGTGATCGATAAATTTCCTTAATTGAGTCGCCCACATAATGAACACTCTCGCGAGGAAGTTTTACTTGTTAATAAGGCACATAAATGGATACGCTTGGCTTAATTTTAACCTACACAACACACTAAAAACCGCTAAAGTACTTGGAATTATAAGAGATCCACAGAAGAAGCGTTTACTTCTTACATAGTTAATTTTGGTTGTATATTTATTGTGGAGAATGCATGAGGCCAAAGTACGAGATTTATAACACTATGCGATTAGGCGATCAAACTATTTATAACACATTTTAGTCACGCACTCTCGTAATCCATGTTTTTTTTTTTCATTAGTTCTAAAATATGTTTAAATGCATAGCTGAACGCGTGCGTGCGTGTCCGTGCAATTTAATTTGGGTATATCTGAACTTCGGGTTTCAGTCACGCCTTGAATAAATATTTTTGATGAAGGTCATGAAAACAAAGCTAGCAAAGCTTCCTACATTTTATGTAAATTATATGTTTTTCAATTTTCAGTAAAAATTCTTCAAGCCGTGCTCAACAGCTTTTAATATTCACGAAAATTACTTTACTCTCTCCAGAGTAAACGAAATAATAGGCACAGTTTAAACTCAAAAGTTAAGTATGATATTACTATATGTATTTCATCAAGGTCAAATGTAATAATCTGTAATAATTATTAAACCAAATATTATAAGAAATTAAGTAAGTACGAATTATTTTTTTTGTATGAGGAATGTTCTAGTCTAAATTATTTTCTTATACGTCAAAGTTTGAATCAATATTTAACATATCATTACTAGCGTCTCCAAAAATTTATAAAGCAATATTTTTTCCTGTCAGCGTGCAACCTGATTCAGAGCGTGATTTGTAAAGGAAAATAATCAAAGCAATAAGCAATACAGAAGGCAACAGCAAAATAACGTTCGAAGATATAGTTGAGGACCCTGTCAGCTGAAAGTTATGCTTAACAGAAAACCAGTTTTGAGGAAGAAATACAAATAAAATGAAGATGGTCATGGACAAAACCAGTAACACTCCCAGTTTACAGTCTTTCTCCCTTTCTGAATCCATCGACAAGAGATAATTTAAATATTTTTGAAGAGATTTTGGCAATCGTGCGAATCCCATGAGATACTTCATTGAAATTAAAGAACCCTCCCACACTCACGCTGACCATAGGAAAAAGTTGGAACATATACGCAAACACCTCGTGTACTATTTGTGTAAGGAAAAGTTTGGCTATAAAGAGTCAGCTACTGTTTGGTACCCACGTAAAACACTTAACGTATTTTACTTTCAAACCTAATTTAATTTTTATAAATAATTTCGTAAATAAAGTAATTACAAATGTGCATTGTGAATGTGACAGTTTCTCATTCTGCACAAAGTTTCGCACATTTTAAAACACATACATTTTTGTAACGTAACGTAGCTCACAAGAACAGGAATAGATGAGATTGACAAACACAAAACAATGCAGTACGTGTGAATATTTGTTTGCACAATATGAGAGGTAAATAATTATGAGAAGTAACCTTTAATTGCATGACCCAAAAAAACGTGCATTCTTCTGTGGACAACTGTCATGAAATGCGATAGCTGAGTATAACGTATTAAACATCTGGGTAGAGTATGTGCCCTAGCTGCGCAGTGTCCTTGCCCAAAATTTAACTCCTTTTCTCCCTTCTGCATTTTGACTGTGTCAATCAAATGGTGCCTGAATATCATTAGTGAGAGTACTTCAGTGACTTGATTAAACAACCTGGTGGGATACAAATGCCCGGCACCTTTTTGTCTAACCACACCCGAATAACGTTGCGTGTACCGTTTGCACACGATACTGGAGCACACGTTCATTTGAAAAGCAATCTCAAATAAATTAAAGCCAGCTATACTTAGGATGTTTATGATAGGAGCATATTTACGGAATACCAAAAATTGCTCAAAAACTTGTCTGAAAAACCCTATCAGTTAATGGGAGAAAATTTTAAAAATCAAAACAGTTAAATAATAATATTTAAAAAAGACTGTTCTTACACGGCAATTCAAAAAGAAAAATTACTTTGAATACTTCGAAGACTCAAATCTACTAGTCGCGAGTATGAAGAGTCGAGTGTTATTACTATGCCACCTCGCTAGTTCTAATAAATAAAATAAAAATGTATATGATAATGTGTGTCGTACAAATCGCCCTTTGTTTATATTAATACATTAAAACTTATTATATATTTATCGTTGTGTATAAGACCGCCACCTCCCTTCTTTTTATACTATCTTCAACATTTTAAGGATAAACTCGATGTTAACAGCGACAGCATTCGTTATGCACTGGAACTCGGAGGTAAACTGAAACAATGTGCGAGATAATAATTTCAGGCAAAATTTTAAACCCACCGCTGAGTATACTATGTGAGGATGGGGACAGTAAGTGGTGTAGTGTGGTCAGATCACTCACCTCCTAGCACGGTGAACCGAGTTTGGTTCCCGACGAGGCTTAGCACGGATTTTCGCAAGTGGGAAACATGTCGAACTTTGCTAGTGACCGGCTGACTTTCTCGGGGCGCTCCTGTTACTCGACAATTGCATTCAGTCGCCAGTCATTCTCCACCTCACTTCACCCTTACCAGCGCTACAGAACTTGGTTGTTAAGCGCCGGTTTAACACGCCCGTCTACACAGAGCTTTCTCCGCGTTTGAAGCCGAGAGGCGAGGGAGCGTTAAAGGCGACACTGCCACGCGTATCAAGTCCCCACATCGCCACTAAGCGCAAGGCTCTGAACTGGGGTGCAGTGTTCTCGTAGTGCAGCGTGTACCTATTGGACTTTCAGCGGCGACCCTATTATTTTATTGATGGAAAGTGTCTAGGAAGGTTCAATGCATGCCCCTTGACTAGTTTTGTATGAATCTGACACTTACATTTTGAGATACAGCGCTTTGAAAAAGCCGTTTTTAGTCATTTTGGCGTGCTCTGAGATGACGTTTCTAATTAACGTGAGGTCTTGAAAACACTCGACACCCCTGGTGTGAAATGTGTGTTCTTGTCGTAGGTCAGTACACTGGACGCACGTTTAATAGTTTCGTAGAAAAACGTATATTTCGAACACTGCAACGCACTTCAAGCGTCAGGTAGACGGGCGCCTTAATCCATTCATCCATCCCTCCACCCATTCCATTATCCACCCATCCATCCTTCTTTCTCACACACACAACTCATACTGCTCTAGAGCATCTGTGGTCAATCACCGCGATTCATGATCCAGGAGGAAAACTGCTGCACTGACAGTAGGACTTCCCCGCACAGTTAAGACGTCACCGCGTCGAATTGGGAACTGCTTCTGAGCTCCCGGAACGTCATCACAAAGCGCCTCTACTAGAACCAATTTCCCCCATGGGTCCTCGGAGGTCACATGTCACACCCTGTTGTGACGAGGAGGTTGGACCCAGATACGTCGCTGCAGAGATAAGAGCCCGAACAGACCTACTTATCTTTGCCCCCCCCCCTCCCAGGCCATTTTCTAGACATCCTACCAACAAAAGCAGACAGATAAACCTTCCCACATCACTGAATACAAGACAATTTATTCCTGTATTCAGTGGTATTGCTGACAGCAATGTAGTTGCGATAAGAGGAAATAATACATCTAATAGGGCAACTAATACATGAAATCATGTTTAAGCTATTGTTACAGGCGGGAGCTCTTCGAGTGTATGAGGCACGGGTGATTTATCGACACGCGCGCTTTCACTTGCAACCGGAGACGCAGCGGCTTTTCACAAAACAATGTTTACATAGTGTGCCTGTTATACCTATCAGACCGCTTGCAGCTCCCGACCTCCGGTATCGGGTGTCTTTCAGACATCTGAAGAATTTTCTGGAGTAATAGGGAACTGTTCCATAGAGGACACGGGGTTGGGGAGCAGAGCCTCGAAGCCGGCCGGCCGGCCGCCATGTTGTGATGTCACCATCCACAATATTTTTTTCCCTTTTCCCCTTTTTTTCCTCAAAGTTTCCCTTTTTCACTCAAAATAAAATAAGTTTCCTTAATTCTTCTTTTTCCTTAGAAATTTCCCTAAAAAAAATCCCGTTTTCCCAGAGCAGGAGAGGTGGATCTGTGACCCTGGGTCAGACAGGTAAGTTGAATTAGCAACCCAGGTGACTTTGGGTCAGGGCAAGTGGACTAGTCAGGACCTTTAACCTTTGATGACCTTTGACACAAGAAATCCAAAAATTAAAAAAAAATACAAAATACAAAAAAAATATTATTAAATATATATTTTTTCATATATTAAAAAAATTAAATTTCCTGAGGTATTCCCCAGACCAACCTTACCAAACACACTAATCGGCACCGCTTGTAAATACCCAGTCAGCCATATTGGTGATGTCAGCCATCGTAGCAACCATATTTGATACAGATGACCTTGACCCCAAGACCTTGAAAACAAAAGCTTGGGAATATATATAAAAGTCAGCAAGCATATTAAATCACAGTCTACTACCACCACATTATATGCAGATGAACTTGCCCCATGCCCACGGTTGACCTCTAAAACCAAAACTCGAGAAAAAATACATAATAGACAAGAAGCACATGGTGTTACAGACTATTACCACCCTATTAGATGCAGATTACCTTGACCCAATGACCCTAAATGACTTTGAAAATAATTCGAAAAATTCATGTCAGCAAGCATATTACATTACTGCATCCAAAATGGTGGTAGCACCATATTGTATGCAGATTACCGTGACCTTCACTTCATGACCTTGAATGACCTTGAAAACAAAAACTTGAAAATACATTAAAGTCAACAAGAATATGATGTTACAGACTACCACTGCCATATTAGATGCAGATGTTATTTACCTCGACTCCATGACCTTGAATTACCTTAAAAACAAAAACTTGAGAAAAATCGATACAAGTCAGCAAGTATATGATGTTACAAACTACCACATATTAAATGCAGATGGCTTTGACCTTGACCCTACAAGACCTTGAAATCAAAAGCTCAAGAAAAATACACAAAAGTCAGTAAGAATATAATGTTACAGACTACTGCCGCTATATTGGATGCAGGTGACCTCGAGCTTGACTGCATGACCTTCAATGACCTTGAAAATCAAAACTCGAGAAAAATCGATAACAGTCAACAAGCATATGATGTTGCATACTACTACTACCTTATTTGATGTATATTCCCTTGACCTTGACCCATGACCTCGAATGGCCTTGAAAACAAAAACTCTAGAAAAATACATAAAAGTTAGCGAGCATAACATTATATACTACCACCAGCATATTGGATGCCGGTGAACTTGACCTTGACCCCATGACTTGAATGCCTTGGGAAAAACCCTAGAAAATACATAGAATTCGACAAGCATATGACATTACAGACTACTGCCACCATATTGGAAGCCAGTCACCTCGATGATGACCCCATGACATTGAATGACCTTGAAAACAACTCGGGGAAAAATACACATAAGTCAACAAGCATATGATGTTACAGACTACTGCCGCCATATTGGATGCAGGTGACCTCAACGTTGACCCCATGACCTTCAATGACTTTGAAAACAAAAACTCGAGAAAAATTCATAAAAGTCAACACGCATATTACATTACTGACTACTACAATATTGTAAACAGGTGACCTTGACCCCATGACCTTGAATGACCTTACATCCATAAATAATAATCTAAAAAATTTAAAAGTTCTAAAAAATACCAAAAATTTATAAAAGATGTGGTGAAAAAATTATTAAAAATTTATTATCAAATATTTATTTAAAAACCTTAATATCTGGAGGTCCCCCAGTACCACGGCCAGGAGACGAATGGCTCCCTCACCCCCACTCCCCTCACCTATACTCATTCTATCACGTTCCACAATCTTACAGTTTTTCGTTTGTCATTTGTTTATGCATTGCTGGAGGCTGCCATCTGGGTTTCTTCGTCCATCAGACTTTGTATCAATCATATTACACCAATAATACGTTGTGCGGACACAGGCCAGCCAATCACCGAGTTGTCATGTGATTGCACACACCTACACACACACACACAGCCCAAAATATTCCAATTTGGAGACGAGACTGATCATGCATTTAAAAGGATGAATAGTGTGACCAGGAACACCATTCACATAAATGTATCCGAGGCGAAATTCGTACATATGTACATACGACCCAGCGATTTATGGACTATATAAATAAACTTGCAAGAACACAACCTTTCATTAATGAACTCATACTTGCTCTTTTATGGTATGATTCTTTTCTTTTTTCATAGGACACCTAAGAGTTTTTTTTTTTTAATCTAAAAGCGATATTTTGCGAAAGGTGGCCGAGACACGCCTAAAACCATTTAGGGGCCGCGGTGGTGTAGAGGTTAGACTACTCGCCTCCCACCAAAGCGAACCAGGTTCGATTCCCGGTGGGGTCACTTCCAGATTATTGCATGTGGAAATCGTGCCCGGACGATGCCACTAGTCGGGGGGTTTTCTCGGGGATGTCCCGTTCCCCCAGCGCCCTTGCATTCCGGCGACGCTCCATACCCACTTTGCTTCACCTTCGTCGGCTGTCAAGACCTCAATGTAAATAGCCGCCCAAATCACTTCAACGCACTAAAATAATTTAGCTTGTAAAACCGCGTCCTTTCACTGGGCCGGTCCAGCACTACACTATAAGCAGCGCCCTGCCGCTGCTATAGTATAGTCTGTCCACGATTTCTTTACACTTTTTGAATCTAAACTCTGACAAATAAATACATGTATAACGTGTTTGGTTGTTTAAATATGCCATGTATTACAACCGTTTTATATTCCTGCCAACATAAAAGTACATTATTATTGGCTAAATCGAATTTTTACTTAGGTATGAGTTATCTATAAATTATAATAATTATATATAATTAATATAAACAAAACAAGAACAAAACAGGTGTGTTTGTGATGGCTACTAAGAAACAGTTCTTACGCAAAATATCATTAAAGCTATTCGCACGAATGCGGTGCGTTGTCCCTTTGGTGTAATTTTCTAGACCTGGTTAAGCTCTGTTTGCAAAAAGCGGACGAATATCGTGGAAGTAGAACTTCAGCAGGGCTTCAGACAAGTTGGAAGTAACCTGGAACGGAGTATACTGGGCAGGACTGTGTGTAGAAGACGTGTCGCGCACACATACAGATGTCTAGAGAAATTTCCTCGTAAAGATATGCCTTGTGTCTCACAGCGGCAGGAATGCAGTCGAATGCTTTACGGCAGGAAGTCCCCACTGCGAGAAGGCGAGTGTGTGTGCTCACGTCTGAGTGTGTACTCGTGTACCGAGGGTCACCGCCTCACCACCCCTCCCCTAAGCAACTAGCACCCTGCCGTAAATCCTTTCAGTGCGTGCTGCTCGCGGGTACATAAGTCTGCCGGTGAAATACAGCTTCACTAGAAATAACCCGGGGCGGAACGTCGGCCAAACCACTTCTCGATAAGGTTTTGCAGCGGATTCCCGAGCCAAACTACAGTATTATATTTTACACTTCACACTGCACACTCGAGTTGATACGAGCAGCGTGTCTGAGGACCTGACAGTTAACATACTGCTGGCATCATCAGCCCATCATCGTCACGTGACTGCCTACAGCGTCAGGTGCAGTCGGCTGGTACGCCACCGATCTGGGGTGCGGGAAGGTCTGGGTTCGAATCTCAGGTAAGGCATAGGTGTTAGTTTAAGTTAGGTTATAAGTTAGTCTGTAAGCCGTCCCCTGATAAGCTTTCAAGCATAAAACCGAGGGACGTTTTAAAAAAAATCCTTTACAATACAATACAGCGTCAGCCAGCCTACGATGCGGGGGCTCCCGGGTTCAAGTCTCGAATGGTGAATCTGTGTGTGTGTGTGTGTGTGTGTGTGTGTGTGTGTAGTTTGTAGATTTCGTTTATATGCCATCCCCGATTAGATTTTTCTACATAATGCTGCGGTGTATACAAGCAGACATTAGAACAACACGAAAAGGTCTGCGATGGACTAGAAAACACCGGGATAAGCATCTTTATGAAGCAGAGTACGTTGGCAACGTTTGATGTAGCCTCTAGAAGGACTCGCATTTCCCTGGTGTGAAACAGATAATACAAAGGGAGAAAGAGGAGAATTCAGGCATGGGTACATAACGTTAACAATAGCAAGATATTGCTCTTCTCGATGTATCCACACATGCCTCATTTGTCCAGCGCGCCCATTTCCCAGGAAAACTGCGTGCCACCAATGTACGAAAGGAGCAAGGTGGTGTACATGCAGTCGCATGCACGAGGCATATGTATTTCTCGGAGAGACACGAATACGTGGCGAATACATTTCGTAATGTTTTTATCAACATTTTCCAATTCCTTCTCTCCCAACCGTGATTCTACGGGTTCGAGTCCCACATATGGCATGGATGTTGTTTGCCCTTTTTCAGAAAGTTTAGTATTATGGAAGACATCCCCTCCACACCGGCCTAAAGCACGGCAAAAAATAAAGGACATACAAAAACTGAATATCCCCGAGTATCGAGTACCTGTAGTGGCAAAAGAAAGCGTTTCGAACCATAGGGCTGTTATTGGAAGACACTCCCGATTGCTGTATACTACCAACAGCGGAGGGATTATGTGTGTGTGTAGGTGAGGAGGAGCCTTGCGATCTGCGAAGCATACTGGTAGACGCTTCTCGACTGGACATTGACTGTATGTCTGTACAGATGTAAGACTGCAGCGGTACAGAGCCACATACCTCCACGGGAAGATTTCTGAAACACGTAGCTCGTATTGAACGTCTGTAACAGTATTTTGTAAAGTACAATTGACAACGAAAACCTGAACTACTCTACATTACAGGCGGCGGCAAGCCCACTTTTTTAAAAAATCAAACCAGTGAAAAATCACTTCGTATATGATGCACGTGGTTGTACCCCAAATATTCCATGTATCAGAAGCGTTCTATACTTCTGTTAACATAAAAATATCTCATTTTTGGTTAAATTGAACTTTTACTAATCTTTAATATATTCTTTATATGTTACTAGAAGCCCGGCATCGCTTCACTCTGGTTTTATGGAGTTATTAAAATACATACCTATAAATTTGAAAGTACCCGTGATACTTACGACTACCCGTGAGTACTTGAGACTATCCGTGACTACCCAGTGAGCCTCTGTGACACCACTTGAAGTATTTCTATCCATTGAGCCACTGCGGCCCCACTTCAGAGTGCTCTTGCCACTGAGCCACTGCGGTCCCACTTGGGATCGCTCTACCCACTGGGCCACTGCGTGAGGCCCCACTTGGTATTACTCTACCCACTGAGCCTCTGTGGCCCCACTTGATATATGCATATGTCCATGTGGAAGAATATAGCGTTATAACAGTGAAATAATTATAAGAATCAGTCCTGTAGTTTTGGTAGAGCGTGCTTAGAAAGCAGCCTAGTAGCACATGTTTCTCCAACTTGGTTTACAAATTTTGAAATTTCTCAAGGACTTAATTTTTCTTGACATTAAACATAGCCTGTGGCTATCTGGAATAATGTAACTTTTTAATAGTGAAATAATTGTTTAGTTTCAGATAGATTACCCGACACACATAAACAAATAAACAATAAACTCACATTACCTCTTTACAATATTAGTAAAGAAAACGTTTCATTTATAATTAATACGCATAAAAACAAGGACAAAAACGTGTGTTAGTAATCCCTAGCAAAGAAATAGTTATCATGCTATGAGGGTCGTTGTCCATTTGGTGTAATTTCCTAGACTGCTGTGTTTGAGTGCGTGTTTCTTTGTGGTGTTGTGTTTTCCATGTTTGTTCCTACATATTTTGTCAGTGTTGTCCTAATTTTCAAGCAGGTTTATAGTCTGTCATGTTTTCTATGTGCTGTGTGTTGGTCGTGTATACATATATAGTAGTATGGCCAGGGGGGTTTCAACTCAAAGGGGATGGCGTCTTTTTGACTGACCTAATTAGTTTGATATCAAATCGATATAAAAGGGTTAATTAAATTGAAGGGTTAAATGGACTGAGGGGGTTAAATTTCATGAAAGGGTTAATTGGGTTAGTTAATTCTTTTTGGATTTGGTGCAAGAAACTACTTAGGGTCAATTTGATTATTTTCTTTAATTCGTTGTGGGGAGCAGGAGCTCTGGTACGTCCTCACCCTGTGAGCTCTAGCACACGACTCGGGTGCGGCGTGTTTGGGACGTCGTGTGTGGGTGTGTGTATATATATATGACTTCTATCTACAGCAAATAAAAATGTCCCTATAAATCAAATGGCTAACGAACACAATAACAAGATATATGACACTACTTGATGCCTCTCACATATACCTTACACATCCACCTGTCTGTAAGAATGGTGAGGAATTTTAAAGATGTTATCCACATGTTAAAAGAAATTAATCGAATAACATGCATAAAAAAATCTTAAATATACGTCCATTCGCTCAGTGAAGCACTGACTTGGATATAGGCATTATGTCAACCTATGTTTAATTATAGACTTAGATGAAAATAAAAAAATTAATTAAACACATAATGAAATCACACCATGAGCTCTCCGAAAACTCATCTATCCACCTCGGAGGTCAGCCAGTGAGTGACCTGATTCTATGTCGAGTGCCTAATTGTAAGCTGTTATATATATACATATGTGGAGCGGGGCTGAGTTGAAATTTACGACTGACAGAACTTATTTACCTACCGAGCTACTATTAACGACTTGATTACACTATTCGTAATACAAGTGCATGAATGAAACAATAAGTTTTATTCCCATCAAGTCTGTGAAATTCGCGGCACTTGAAAACAATAATGCTATTTTTAAATGCTATGATGTTTCGTCTACCGAACACAGAAACGGAGTTTACATGATAAACAGACTATCACATGATAAACTAAAGACTAATTAAAAAAATATTTCACACTATAGTTTACGAAGACTTTGAACAAGATCTGAACCCTGGAGCATATAATATTGCTTAATGAGAATCATAGCTATCACAGTCCGAAGGCCAGTAAGTCGGAGAGTTTCAGTGTAGCGTCTATGCAGCATGAGGGTTGGTGAAGAACTCAGATGGCAGGACCTCTCTAGACTGGTCAGCATTACTCCTGCCCAAGGTCAACCACCTCCATCCCCTTACACTGGCCAAGAATGCAGTTTTTCAGAGAGATGCTCTTACCAAGGTCTCACAGCCCGCTATCGATCCAACGTCGCTGTCTGCAGAACCTCTACAAGACCACACAGTCCAGACACCCTCCCATCGCTGTCAGCCCAGAACATGTCTTTTGTCTAACAACTTCGGAGACTCTTCAACTACCAGACACCCCTCAAGACACCAAGCTATGAAGGAAATGAAATTATAACATTTCTAACACAAGAACCCAAGCTTATGTGAATGCTTGTCTACATGCATTCTGGTTGTTTAAGAGAAAATAGATGAAAGTGTTGTTACGAACAGGCAATAAACATCAACCAATGTTTAGTTCTATCACTCCTTCTAGCCCCTCTTTTTTACTTCCTCGAATCTGAGCATTAACAGACAATTAATATTACCTTTCATTTGTAACAGGCAGCGGTGATGGAAAACATAACAGTCTCACCACAAAGACTTCTTTTTAGAAAAATATCAAAGTTAAGAAATAAATATCGAATATTTTAAAGAAATGTTTAATCAAAAGGAAATAAATGTAATGGATTATTGCTTAAATGTTAATCCAATGAAACGATAATCCAATCAACAAGCAGATTAATTGCACAATAAATTATTCATCCAAACACCATCCATATATTTATTAAATAAAATCAAATCAAAATATTGTTTAAAATGTTTTATTTAGTATCATAATTTTACAAACATTGTATTACAGTCTTTTAAGATCTTGATTCTTAACCGAGGAGTTGTGTGCTTTTGAGAAACCCCTCCATCGAACCAAGGACATATCTTTCTTCCATTTAATGATCTTATCAATCAAATATTCATTTGGAGAACTGACTTTTTGCAGTTCATGTTAAAAATATTCACCTTTTATTGGTTCACCATAATATGTTTCTAAGTATTACACTCTGGGATGTGTTTGTCTAATTGAAATTATTTTAAATATTTCATAAGTCCAATTCACCATTAATTTTTTTTCCAAAGATGCCTTTCTGCTTCGAGATACTTACAAATTCGCCAACTTTGAACTTTGGTGTTCTTTCGTCAATGACTTTAATATTATTATAAATAGTTTTCATTTAACTATTATCTGTAATTTTTGGGTGTCATCTTGATAGTTCTATGGAATTATAAAATTTAACTATTTCAGGCAAAGCATCAACCCATTTGTAAGACCACATCGATTTGAAAGGTTTATATATTAACTGCTTAATCGATTTGTTGTAACATTCCACAACACTGGCTTTAAGCTCCGAATACGTTGTGTAGTGAATAATACCATATTCAGACATTAGTTTCCGTAACAATGTAGAAATTCCTCTATCAGTTTGGAGCGAATTTGACTTTCACTCTTTAAAAGGATCTTCATTGTATTGGTAACCTGTTTCCCAGTTTTATTTTTCAAAGGTATATCCCAACCATACTTTGAATTAATGTCTATTATGGTTAAAATATTCTTGTATCACTTGTATTTGGAAATAAATGTAATTAAACCAAATCGGCTTGAAAAAGATCATTTCAACCATGTGTTATAGCACTTCTTCTATGGTATCTTATCCTTGCAGGAGTACGAAGCTCTTCAGAAATATTACTAAATTTCATTGCTAATATAATTATCTTCTTTTAACGCTTCAAAAATAGAAACAATTTTGTTTGTATGTGAATTATTCCCAGACTCTCTCGAAGCAATGAGAAGTTTTAATTTATAAACCAATTATTTAGGATTGTTCAAATATAAAGGAGAAAAACAATCTCCAACTTCATCTTTATTTATTCCACGTTCGACAATACAGGTTATTAAATGTATTTTCAGATGGTTTTTATCTCCTGAACGAATGTTAGCATTCGTTCGATGAATAGGTTCTTTATATTTCTACAAGTCAGTATCGGAATATCCATTTGAAATTTTTTTAAACAATAATTCAAACAATCCTCGACTCACGTCAGTTACATAATCACCTATTTTAATTTTATTGTCTGGCAGAAACGTTATTACCAAAACTCCCAAAAACCAGAGGTTGTCATGTGTATATTAACTAAAGGTCATATCGCACGTAGACAAAGATTGTTTTAAAGCTAAATAATGTCATATTAAATGAGAAATGGGTTGCTTTTCATTCTTCTTTGTTAAAGTTCTTCTTCAGTTTTAATTTCCAAAACTGTTTCATTAAGCTTGTTCAACACAAAATGCAATGAATCCATTCTACTCATAACAGGTTTTAATATTTCTTCGTTTAAAACATCCTGTTCCATACGAGCTCATTTGGTTTGTAAACATTTTTCCTTCACAGCAGATATAGCTTTATGTAATTCTGAAGCAGAGACAGACATGTTTTGAATATATATTACATTCAATCTATTTGTATATTAATTAAGTCATTTCTTTTCTAACTGATGCAATAGGTTGAATAGTTTTCACTTTTTCAATCTTATCGACTTTACTTAAAACAGCATCCAATTTTCTTACAGTTTTAGCTTTCAAATCATTAATAAAATAATTTATTCATATTTCCTAATCATTATTTTGTTTTCTCAAATTTGTTCGCATGACTAAACCAAATTTTTGTTAATGAATTCATCTCTTATATATTGTGTTATTTGGTCCATTCATGTTTCAAGTAGTTTTGTAATAGTATCACTTACCAAATCATTAATTATGACTTAAATTTTCTTGCTTTTCTGTAAGTTGTGTTGTAAAAACTATATTTGCCATAAAATGAAAGTCTTTACTAAATCCATTTAATCGTTCTTCTATTCTAAATTCATTGCTCCGCAAATTGTTGCTAAGACTGGTTTAAATGTTTGCAATTACACTTGTGTTTCTGTAAATATTATCATTCAAATCCAATAACTTTATTAATTTCTCTTGAATATTGTTTGATTGCAATTTAGATATGTTTAGCATTATAGTGTTTAAGTATTCCATGTAGCATTTATTTACCACATTGCTATCTTTAACAGCCATACCCATATTATGTTATACATGTCCATTTAAATCACAACTCCCATTGCGATTTTTAGTTAAACAGCTATGGTAATGATTGTGTTTTTTACTGCTATGTCCAAACTTTGAAATACTCATTGTTCTTCACCTGGAAGTAAAGAACTGTCAAAACCAGACCTACATCTGCCTTTATATAGAAGTGTTGGTATAATCACCAAAGATAGAGTATTTTTCTTTCCAATAGTAAAACACATATCCTTAAACTTTGTACATGTCATATTGCCTAAAACTTCATCTTTGTAAATATGTTGCAGATTCATACTATCAATTTTAAACACAAATACTATATTTGTATTATTGCACAAATTATGTTTTGGTATATGTATGTAACTTTGCAATAGATAAAAAGAATCGACATTTGAATGTCGACAAAAACTGAAATATTGCCGTATTTCACCCTGTGGTTTACACCAAACATCGTCAAAATAAATATGAACTTTGGCAATGCTTCATAGAAGCACTATAAATTTTTTATTTGTAAAAGGGAAAAATTGCATTCCTTCAATTAACGACAAGATTCTCACTAATCTTTGATTTTTAACTTGTTTTATTGTTTTAGAAAACACACATAGATATTCAAATTTAAGTCCATTCGGATGTTCCAACAATGACATAATAACACAAGTTTTTCCACATGAAGAAGGACCACTTATTATCCAAAGTATATTTGGTGGTAAAAGAATACCATGGTTCTGTTCAATTATGTTTTCTTTTGTATTTACAATTACCAGCAGGTGAACATTGTTTTATAACCTTCATTTTTACACAATTCCACAGTATTACATAATGTACTAATGTAAAACTACAAATGTAGGTCTATATATAGGCTCGTGTTCAGTTGAAAACAATGGTTTGCACTAAACATATTAAAAAAGGACACAGTTTATTGAAAACAATGATTAATAAATTTCCATTTGAATTGCATTTCCGAAATACAATTATTGCAGACCAGGTACTAAACTTGCAAAATGTTTGGCATGGAATGATCAAGGAATAAACTCTTTAGATAACACATGTATGATTGGACAAACAATTTGAAAAAAATAACACACAGCAGATATGATTCTAGCCAATTAAGCTGCAAATATGAGGAAGAATACATCCATATCTACAGGCGAAAAGCTTGGATCTTGGGTTGTTGATAAAATTATGAGTGCAAAGGTAAAGAAAGGCATGGGCTAAAAACATAAAACCAAATGATAAACAAAGAAAGGGGGAATCATTCAATTGCTATTTCCAGCATTAACAGCACTTGGATCAATTCTCAGAGGAGTTTAACCAATTAGTAGAGAAGTTAAATCAAAAGGTAAAGGAATGTATTTAAGAAATTTAACGTTAGTCATCGAAAAATCTCGAAACATGGCAAAAAATGCAGAAAGTTCTAAATAATCTTTCAAAACGAACATTAACAAACAAAAATGTTAATGTATTTGTAAAGAAACAGGATATTATCTATTTCCAAGGTGTGTATATGAAAGAATATTTACCAAAGAAACAAAATCTTCATGAATGCACGATTGTTACTTTCGATTCAATACAAAACTAAGGAACACACTGTGCTGCATTAATTAAGAACATAAATAAATAATTTTATTACAATAGTTATGGCGATTTATGTTCTCCAATTGAAATATGTAATTATTTGAAAAACAGGTAATTAAGGTACAATTACAAAATGGAACAATTACCAAATACAATTAAATGCATACATTTATGTTTACATTTTCTGACTATAAATAGGGTATATAAGTAAGTGTAATAGTAAAATATATTAGTAATATGTCAATCACGTTCACATTAAGTGGAAATTCATTGGAATTGTTTGCTGCACATTTCCCAGCTTTGGAGCTAGATGGAGAATGGCAAATACATCTAATCGAATTCTTTACATACAACAGCATACCAAACAATGATATGCATAACCAATCATTAATGGCTAATATTGGTGAAAAAACATACAATATTGTGATATTGGTAGGATCTTATGAGATGGATGACTTAGAAACATTAATTAAAGTGGTATTACATGAAGATGTACATTTACAATTATGTGGAAATCCAAATACATTAACTAGTGCAATGTATAGTAATGTTGATATTGGTTTCTCGGAAGACAATTCAATTGCAAATATGCTAGGTCATGAATGGAGAGTATATACATCTAATAAATTGCACAAATCATCAAAACAGGTTAATATATTATCGGTAAATGTATGTCGCATAAATGTTAATATTGAAGGCAGTTAATATTTGAATGGAAAACCGACAAATACAATACATGCATTCACATGTGCTGTGGCTCCCGGATATAAAATAATTGAAAAACAGAATACTTTGTTATATCTTCCAATAATAGTGAATTGCGTTGATGAAATAGTTTTTAGAATTGTCGATCAAGATGGTAAACTTATCAATTTTAGAAATGAAAAAATTACCATCTGTTTACATTTTAAAAAGCTACATTCCATTGTGCATAACAATCAAAATGTGTATTGAGTACAATATTAAATTAGGACATAAATTAGGAGGTTCTTTTAAGAACTATGTCACTAAGGAACATGTTTCGAAGAAAGGAAGTATAAAAATATGTAAACACAAGCATAAAATGCTCACTTCAAATAAGTTACCCGTGAAGATGACACAAAGCAACAAATTGTATTTAAAAGAATATGGATATACTGTTAATATAAATGGAAGACATACTTACTGTTAAAGAACCGATCAGCTATGAAAATGCTATCACCAAAATGAAAATGCATGTGTATGAACCATTCCGACCAGGTGTGTATACATTTCCTTATAAAATAAGGATTTCAATACAAAATCATAATATTGACATGTTCCTTTCGAAATCAAGTTTAAGGTTTAGATGAACAATTAAAAAGACAGCCGATCCAAGTCTTCCAGCAACTACAAAAATTGTAAGAAATGAAATACTTCATTTAACCGACATAATTACGTATCTGCTAAATGGTGTGGAAGTCGATCAAACACGAGATGTTGGAATTTCTTCCACAATAAAGAACTATCTTTCAGGAACTGTCAACAATCTTTATACAGGTTTTATGGCTGGATGGAGGAATGGTAGTGATAACTCACTACAAATAAACCCAGGTGGAAAATAGGAAACTGTTATAACCCTTAAGTACGGTTTTGGGTCTTACTAAAGACTACAAATCACATTATATTTAATGCTAAACAAGAATTAGTTATTCTATTCGGCAATATGCATTTGAATGCCATATATGATGCAGCCAATAACAAGGAAGGTGTAACATTTGAATTAAGCTGTGTGGAATGGTTAATACCACATATTGAAATTAACACTCATGAACATGTACAGTTTTTTTAATTTATCGAAAAAGGGAAGAATTTAGACATTGCTTTCAGATCGTAGGGTTTAGAGGGTTTTACCAACTCTACTATTAGCTCAAAATTTAGTGTGGAGTGTAAAATCAAGTTTTTCATTGGAAAAACTGAGATATGTTGTCATTTGTTTTCAAAAAAATCGATAAAACAAGTTAAAAGCTGATAGCAGTGTTCGATAATTGTGATATGAAAAATATTAATCTATCTCAACAGTCAAGCTTACCCCTATGTGGATTTAAATATGAACTTTGCTAATGGCGAATTCCTCACTTCATATGATATGCATACAAAGTTTCAGGAAACATTATAACAAAAACAGTTCACCTATCCTAGAACCCGAAACATTTAAAAGTAGAGGAGCATTATTTGTGTTTGATGTAAAAAAACAAGGCAACGCGATTACAAATAGCACCATTGATTAAGGAATAGAAATTATTGCAAATACACCAATTCTAGAAAATACACAAGCTTATGTTCTGATAATTCACGATAGATTAGCAAGTTACAATGTAAGAGAAAAGATAGCAAAAATTATGAATCGAGTCAGTAGACGACAAACCATGGCTATGACGAGATGTTTTGCTATGTGCAAGGATTTAATTCTGCAGAAAAAAATGTAGCATTAAAGAATTAGCAATTGCTAACATGGAAGAACATACAACTATTCAGCTACAAATCACGGTTTTACTGGGAATATCTAACTCCCAATTACAAGAAAACTAATAGATGGGCTACTAAGCATCGCTATGGTTTAACCTGGGAAAGTGGATGTATAGAGTATGAGAATATAGAAGATATTTGCAAACATTACCAAAATAATTGTGAAATATATGTACATGGAGTTGAGCAAAAATGCATTTTAGAAAGTGTGTATAATGGGAATGAAATAAATATTCAAAAATAATACAATTGCCCCTCATCCAAACAATTGTGTAAAACACATGGATCTAACTCGACATTCTTATATATCTAATTCGACATTATTCTCTGCAGAGGAAAACTCAAAATTGATGACAACTTGGGTAATGATGTGACTGGGGTGAAACAAACTATGAAGATTCTCCTCCCAAATAACCTGTGGATATTATTCTAGTCATATGGCATTATTTAGGATGAGTGAAATTTAATATAAAAAGTATTTGCTTGTATGCCATCCCATAGTTCGTAATGATGGATCAAGTGAACGAAATCGCATGCTTTTGCATAGAGAAATCCGAATTGAAAGTGAATATCAGCAAGTTGGAGCACATCTGAGAAAACCATTTCGACTTTGTTTCGGAAATAAATAATTGTGTAATTTGTGTCACATTCTGTAGTTGATTATGTGTTTTGAATAATTCTGTACTCGTTTTATGCTATGTTTTGGGACATCCTTACTTACTTGTATATGTTGTGAACATACTATGGTGCTTCAGTGTTAAAATTATTTTTGAAACATTGTATATTTCATTTTGTCGAAATAATAATAATAAATATATGTTTGTAATTATTTTGTCTCTAAATTTATCTTGTAAAATGAATTTATGATTTTATCTAGCCTCTTCCTTTTTAAAACTGAAATTGTTTTCCTAAGAAAAATATTTTCTCGACACACACATATATATATATATATATATATATATATATATATATATCTGGTGTGAGCACTCTAACAACTTTTCTATAACTAACAATAGTATATACCATATCGGGTAAGACATGCTTGATAATAATTAGTTTTCAAGTCACTTGCCATATAATCATAAAAGGAATAAAGAACGAATCACTGTTAATTAAACAAATATAAATTTTTTCCTGCACGTGAAAAAGCTAGATATATTCCATTTTATAGATGTTTAACCTTAAATGAATCGCGTGTATTTTTTCCGATCATATATTATTAGCTAACAAATATATACTAGCTTCGAAATCTTAGACTTGTAGCATTTGCCAATGTCTTCAGACATGAAAAAAAAAACTGTTATGTTTAGAGATTTACGACCTCAGCAGTGTGACTGCTCATTCTCCAGAGTCATAAACACTCAAGGTTGAATTCCAACATATTTTTTTCCAATAGTACCATTCACAAAACCCCAGAACTCAGAGGTTGCCAGCCTGACTCCAACAAACCCTCACAGAACACATTTTGGTTTTATTACTTTACCCTAGGGAAAGTGTCTCTTCTCGCAAAGCAAAATGCCAAGGTCCATCCTGGAGGGTAGGAGATTTTAGGTCAACGATTTTAACTGCCAAGGTTTGAAAATTCTCGAGCAAAATATTATGTTTTGTACTTGATAAAAATTAATATTCACTTTACAAGCTCCATTATGCAGGAAAATACAAAAAATAAATAAAATAATACAGAAGACACACACACATTATATATATGTATAAATTTAAAAAAAAATATCCAAGAAAGAACTTTTACTTCCCTGCACACAGTAAACTTTGCCAACAAATTTAAGAAAAAAATTATAAAATATAATATAACTATACTGAAAACTTGTTCTGACATATTAACGGAAAAATATCTGTATATGTTAAGTGTAAACATGATTAACAACATACAAAATAAGAAACTGGAACATATATACTATAATTAGATAATAAAGCATAACACATTTTTTCTTTAAGATGAGAGAAGATATATTTTGAATAAAAAATATTTTAGAAAAAATTTAAGGTTTGCAGAAATATTGGGTGATGTCATAATATTATGAAATGTAATACTACATTCTATTTAAAAGTAATTACATTTAAAGTTTCGAAAACAAAAAGAAGTGAATAATAATACGTTTAAAAGATTAGAGTAATCTTAGAGAAGTTTAAAGAGGGATAATAGCAAGCATTAATGGAAATCATGTAATATAATATTTGTTTTTTTTTTTCTGTAAATTATATATTGCTTTATTGACGGCATTTATTCTTTTCTTTTATTACTAAAGAGAATTTATTTGTTATGAAGCAGAGAGGTTTGTATCAGAGGTTGGGGTGTTGGTGAAGAAATTTGAATGTCGGGGGTGTCGGAACGGAGGGAGCTGGGTGTTTAAACTTCTGACTTCTGATTGCAGGGGAGAAATCAGGCTTCTCGAACATTTACCTGGGAATTTGACATTTTTATAAATGCGGATTTAGCATCTATGCCCACTTCCACTATTTACAGTTGTTTGTCAGTTCGATTCGCTTTAGCATGTTTTACGCATATGAAGATTATTTTCTTAGGTTATTTACCCAAGGTTTTAACAAAGAACTTACAGATTTTAACTGGGATTATTTTAATGATCTATTGAACGGACCAGATGCTGTGGCAAAACATTTATTCGATTTTTTGGATGATGGCGAAGAAAGTGGATCTACTCTACAGCCGTTGCTCTTGTCAGCACCTTCAACGTTAAGAACAGGTACAGTGACGAATCCAACAATGACACCTGCGACATCGAAACCAAGTATATTGAAAGCTGCACTAACGAGACCGACAGTCATATCTTCAATGTCGAGGTCTACAACAACGTTGAGAGTTATAGCAATGCCTGCGGTGTCGTGGACTACAGCGACGCCTCTGGCGTCGAGGTCTGCAACGCCGCCTGCGACATCGACCTCAACATGTTCAACATCAATGCCTTCGACGTCAATGACTTCGAGATTGGAACCTCTAGTTTTTTCACCAGTTATCAAGTCAGGTGAGGCACATATACAAAAACCACCTATGTATTTGTGTTGCACTCCACTACATTTAACCTCAAATAATGTGCGGGAAGATATGTCAAAAAACCAATTATATCAAGAGTTGGAAGAGTTTTTAGAGTTCAATTTTGTGATTTCGCCTGAGTCAAGTTTAGCCTCCCGAGTCAAGTTCCCATCACCGCAGCATATATTAATTTCACCTACTCCTCCCCCTTTCATACCTTCACCTATGGAAATTATTATACTCATATATCATCACCAATATCATCACTACCACCACCTGTTGTCACTGTAAAGAAATGCAAATTCAGCTTATCTCTTAACTCTAAATGGAAATTTTAATTTAGAAATTCAAACTTACATTGATGCTTTTTGATGCAACATAATTCAGTATATTATTTCAGTTTACAATTGTAATAGGGTGGCATAGTTTTCAGGTGTAATATGATGTGTAATTTTTTAAATAAATTTAATCATTTTCCACTGGTAATAGGCTGAAGAGTTTTTTTATAGTTTAATGATTTAAAGTAAAAGTATAAAGTTAAAGAAACATCATTCAGTTTGTTAAAAAGGATAAGTGATTTTAAGAAAAGTTCTTTCAAGTTTTAACGATTAGATAACATGTTTATAAAATTTATTTCAAAATCTAAAGACTTGTTTTACGATTTTAAAGAAACATAATTCCATTTGTTAAAAAGTTTAACGATTCTAAAAACTTGTTTCACGATTTTAAAGACACACCATTCTATTTGTTAAAAAGTTCAACGATTCTAAAGACTTGCTTTACGATTTTAAAGCCACATCATTCAATTTGTTAAGAAGTTTAACGATTCTAAAGACTTGTTTTATGATTTTAAAGAAAAATCATCCAGTTTGTTAAAAAGTTTAACAATTTGCTAAGAAAGTTAATGATTTATGACGTTAAATGTTGGAAAATTTTAATAAACTTTATTATTTCAATCATAAAATGTTGAAGAGTTTTTTCACTCGTAACAGGAAATGTTATGATTTTTGGCAGTTTTATGACGTAAGATGGTGTTTTGGTTAAAAAGCTTGGATGGCTTACACATGTAATGATAAAATATGTTTAATGATTTTACAGTAGTTACAGGAAATGTTATGATTTTTTGCAGCTTTATGACATACGATGGTGTTTTGTTAAAAAGCTTGGATGGCTTTCAGTGTTAACATGTTTATAAAGGTTTGTAATTAATTGTATTGTTTGTGATGTAACATAAGGTAGCAATAGTTTTTAAAGCTTGTAAGGTTTTCAATAGTCACGATATTAACATGTTTGATGTGAATAGTAAAGAATTTGTTTTACAAATGTTAACTAACATATGTTTTAAAAATTTTTAATAAAATTTTTATACGTAAAAATTAAATGTTGTGACTTGTTATTTATTAGTTTGAAAATTTTCCTCATGTCACTACTTTGTGAATAATTGGATGAGTCATAAGTACTTGTATCTTAAATGTTTTATTATTCTTGAAATGAGTAGGTGGTAAGTTGTTTGATGGAAAGATTTTAAAGTAAGGTAATTAATTTGCCCACTTTCACACAAAAAATTACAAGTACGTTGATGTCAACTTGATGAGGGAGATAAACTACCATTTCAATTAAAACACACTCTGAAGATGAGGAGAACTTACATAAAATGTTGGAGAGAAACAAACATGTATGAATGAATGAATTTTGAAACAGAAGGAATAGACTTGGATATCTCGAGAAAACTTTGCCAGGCCACTGGTCAACGGCCCTAGGGAATTTAACAAAACTAAAAGTTATACACAGAAAGCTTTTCAGGGCCAGTTAGAAAGAGCCCTTAGCCGCACAACACACTGTTTCTCCGCTGTCCTACAACTGGGATAGTTCAACCAACTTTGAAAATAGAATATATACATTTTTTTCTCACAGCAAGATTACAACTGTTGCAGCTGAAGATTTAACATGAAGATGCTTGCTGGTGAAAAAAACAGCCATACTTTACACAAAATCAGAAAACATAATTGGAAAACTTCTTTTAAAAAATTAATTTATCCCTCCTTATATATTAAAAAGAACAAAATGGCTGATATCTTCCTTTAAATTTATATTAAATTTGCCCTTTTAGGTAAATCAGTTGAAATATAGTGAAATTTAACAGATTTGAGCTTCGTTATCATTTGTGTTATTTCAGAAAGTCGAGTAAATTAAAATATATACACATTTTATGTTAGAAATTCAGAAGTCGAAAAACTACACATAAAAATATGCACATAATATTTAAAAACCTTTCGAACAATTTTGCTTAATGTATGTTTTCAATGTTTCAAAATAAAGTTTAACTTGAGTATTTGCTTACATCGTAATAATTAAAACTTGTGTAAGTGTAAAGATGCGTGTTTGTCATTACTTACAAAAAATATGTTTTATAACTGTGTTGGTATGAAAATTAATAATGTATTAATTATAAGTTTGCTGCAAAACGAAATAAAGTTTGATGGAAAATGGAATAAAGTTTACTGGACAATGGTTTATATATTTCTTAAAAAGAATTTATTGTGTGTTAAAGACATTTGGAACGTTTTTCTTCGTGATGAGGAAAAATAAAGTTTTATCGGCGGGACTTGTGATATTTTTTTTTTATTGCGCTGGGAATATGTCAGGCTCTTGCATCTCGAAAAATAGGAGGAAGCTTCAGTGTTCCAGCGAAAATAGCAGTTTGCAGAGAGGTGGGGAAAGGGGCAGGCAGCTAGCCCAGGTCAGTTCAAAATCAACTGCTGCTTCCCAAGGGAAAGCATCGCTTTGACCTTGAAGCAAGCCGCCATTCATAGCTGACGTAGCGCTCTGGGGGTGAAGGGCCGGGCCTGTGAGGAGCGGCCAGTTCCCGAGATATTCGAAAAAAGCGTTCTCGGGTGTTGTAAGGGGAGGAGGTGTGTGGGCTTGAATCGATAGTGAGGGTGCAGCACCCTCTGTGGACAGGGCAGTCATCCGAAAAAAAAAGAGTTCTGACCTTGAGGAGGGCTGGTTTAGCGAAGCGCAGCGTTGGAAGGTGCAGTTCATGGGCGGTATTTGCCGCTAAACAGGTTCTTGCAGTGTTGAATCGATACCAGGGTGCGTGGCCTGGATCTTTGAAAAGGGTGACAACGAATTCTGCATTTGGGGGGGGGGGGGGAGTCGGGACTGCGTGGACAAAGCATCCCTCTGAAAAAAACGCGTTCCAGGCCAGTGTAAGAGGAGGGGAGGTTGACCCTGCGCAGGAGAGATGTGGACAATTCTCGAGGGGGTCCCGCCATCTTAGTTCTTCGCCAACCCTCACGCTGCATAGGCGCGACACTGGAACTCTCGACTTCACCGGCCTTCGAAGTGTGATAGCTGCGATTCTTGTTAAGCGATATTACATGCTCTAGGGTTCAGATCTCGTTCACAATCTTCGTAAACTATAGTGTGAAATTTTTTTTTTATATGACTTTAATTTATCGTGTGATAGTGCGTTTATCGTACAAACCCCGTTTCTGCATTTGATAGACGAAACTTCGTAGCATTTTCAAATATCGTTTCTGTTACCAAGCGCCGTGAATTTCACATATTTGACGAAAAAAAATTATCATTTCGTTCACGCACTTGTAGGACGAATAGTGTAATCAAGTCGTTAATAGTAGCTTGGTAGGGAAATAAGTTCTGTCAGTCGTAAATTTAAACTCAGCCCCGCTCCATATATGTATATATAACAGCTTACAAGCAGGTGCTCGTCATAGAATCCAGTCATTTCGGAAAGCTCATGGTGCGATTTCATTACGTGTTTAATTAATTTTTTATTTTCATCTAAGTCTATAATTAAACATAGGTTATAAGTTGACACAACTCCTATATCCAAGTCAGTGCTTCACTAAGCGAATGGACGTATATTAAAGGTTTTTTTAATGCATGTTAATCGATTAATTTCTTTTAATGTGTGGATTACATTTCTAAAGTTCCTCACCATTCTCACAGACAGATGGACGTGTAAAATATGTACGAGAGGTGTCAAGTAGTTTCATATATCTTGTTATTGTGTTTTTTAGCCGTTTTATTCATAGGACATTTTTTATTCACTGTAGGTAGAAGTCGTTATTTAATTTTTAGACACCTGGAGACTCATGTAATTGTGATATTCACGTAGTTGTGTTCGTTCATTATACTTCTCTAGTGTAACTTATTTTGCTAGCATAGAGCTCGGGGTAGACTGATACATCTCTTTATGTTTAATTGATTTTCATTACATAATAATTTCATGCTGGACACTCACGTATTTGCACTTGTTTCTTTATGAGACCAGGTAGTTAAACTTCTCTCTCATGTTATTTATTCATAGGTAGAACACTCTCAAATTCTCTAATGTTTAATTGCATTCCGAATAATACTATCTTTCAAAGTCGCCTATCTACCAACACCGTCTACGAACAAGATCACTACCAAACCAACAAAGATTTGCACTTATGCCACTCTTGCACAAAACTCACCATATATATATATACACACACACACACACACACACACACACCGTCCCAAACACGCCGCACCTCATCGTGTGCCAGAGCTCACTGGGTAAGGACGTACTCCCCACAACAAAAGAAAGGAAGAAATTAATAAAATTTACCCTTAGTACACTCTTGCACAAAACCCAAGAAATTAACCCTTTCAATTTGATCAATCCTTTCAATAAATTTAATTAACCCTTCGATATCAAATTAATTAGGTCAATCAAAAAAGGCGGCATGCCCTTTGAGTTGAACACCCCCCCCCCCCCCCGGGCCTTTATACATTTCGTAGCTAGTTGATCTGTTTTATTACTCTATTCCCTCTTGGAATTTTCCAGTGTTGTATATAATCCATTCACGGTTACTTCAGCCTTTTTTGAAGCACTGCTAAAGTTCTACTTGCTGGATATTCCTCCGCCTCATACAAACTAAGCTTATAACTAAACCTGGAGAATTACACCAGGGGGACAACACACCACAGTCGTGCGCACTAAGTGTAACAGTATTTTGTATAAGCACTATTTCTCACTAGGCGCTACCAACATACCTATTGTCTCCCTGTTTTTAATTCGAATTATTTATAAATGAAGCATTCTAATGATAAAATATTACTAACATTTCAATTTAACAGAAAAAAAGTTATTTTTATGAACACAAGTATAAAACGCTTGTGATATATGGCATATGTTGAAAATATTAAACACGTCATACACTGAGAGGTTTTTCAAAGGTTTGATTCTGAAAGGCCGAAGAAACCGTGAATGAACTATACAAATTTATTTTCTCGTTCATAAGTTACTTGTTGTTTTTTTTTTATGAACTATACAAATTTATTTTCTCGTTCATAAGTTACTTTTTTATTTTTTTCCTCACTCTTGTTTTTCCATGACAGACATCTACATCGGAATGACGAATGTCCAAAAAAACTCCAACTAGTCGGGGCCGCGGTGGCTGAGCGGTTAGCCTGCTCGCATCCCACCAAGGCGATCCGGGTTCAATCCCTGGCCGGGTCACTCCCGGGGAATCGTGCCGGACGATGCGGCGGGTTTTCTTGGGGATCTCCCGTTTCCCCCACCCTTGTATTCCGGCGCTGCTCCATCCTTACCTCAATCACCCTCATCGGCTCTCAAGAAAATGTATTTACTCACTCCATCTAGTCATTCACCCCCATTACACTATTCATTCAAAGATCGCAGTGTTTATATACAGCGCGACTTAGCATTCACGGTTATCGACTATTAAATTACACAGTGTTTGGCAGAGCTTATCACACATGAAAAGAAAGTCATAAGGCAAGCGATGATGCTTGTCACTTGTTCTCCACTGTTGGCAACTCACTATCAGCGAGAACTGCTTGTTACCACAAGAACAAACTGAAACCAATTGCCGCAATGTACTGTACGGTTAAACCCTTCAGAAGTGAAACAATAAAAAATTAATCCCTGCATGAAACTGCATTGATTTTTTCATAAAAAGTAGCCATAGTATTTTTTATTCAGTATTATAAGGAATTTGATTGAAAAGTGCTGTGCCTTAGGGTAGATCACTAAATTTAAGTCTCTTGCACATTACAGCCAATAACTCTATTACAGGCAACACATTTATGGTCTTAGTAAATTACAAGAATTGTGCAATTTTTTAATATAATAATTAAAAAATAATTATTGTAATTTAATTTGTATTATATATATGTATATACTGGGAAAGTTACTCCCAGTTGAAATAACATACAATGTGATTACCCAAGATAATATTTTGAGACTAGTATAGTGGGTTTGTTTTTAAAAGCCTACAAAATATTTAGGTTTTGTGTTGCAGGAATTTTAACTCTTGTTTTAGCCTGTTATAAGATTGTCAAATTTTGGGAATCTTATATAGATTTTGTATTTATTGTATACCAGGATTTTTTTTTGTTTGAAATGTAGGTATTTCGTATACGAAGTTTGTAGAACCATGTGATAAAATGTTTCAATACACATCATTAAAGGGAATAATTGGGACGCTGTGAAGAGTGATCAGCGAGCCCGAGATGGGGACAGCGTTCCCGGAAGTAGCGCCGAGATGCCCGCCACAAAGTGAGTCACATAGCCAGCACACGCGCGCACGTAGGAAGGGCACGTAGGCTACGTGGCGGACACTGCCTCAAGCAACGAGGCGCCGTCTCTGTGCGCGGATGTGGTCGCCCCCCGCCCGAGCTATCTCCTCTGCTCTGCCACTGCACACTGCTTCAAACTTCTAAGGCTCGCTTATTGACACGTAATGACTGTAAATGAAAGAAAATGTTTCGTAAGACGTAACAGGCATTTAGACATTGATAGTTGACTCTTGAAATATCTGTTGAGTTGGAACATATCTCCGAGTTAGTAATTTTGCATTCGGGAGGGCATGTGTTCGATTCCCGGTCCGGCTAGCCTCGCTTCGGTTTCTAATGTTTCCCGAGATCACGCCAGGCGAATGCCATTGTGACATCGAAATGTTTTGCGTATTTATTTATTCATTGCTCATAATCCATTTAATCCCATGAGAGGCAAATAAGCTCGGGAATATGGAAAGAGTCAAATTACACAAAGAAGCGCATTACAAACACATACACAAAAAATACATATTACAAATAACACACAATATATAACAAAAAAATTCCATACAAGTAAAAAAATGACCACCCTATTCAACAATTTAAAACACAATCAGACCATCGTTTAAAATAAAAACGTAAATACAATATTCCCAGTATATATAATATTAATAAAATTACAATAATTATTTCCTAAAAACACAAAATATTACAAAATGTTTTATGTCAAATTAACTTAAATGTATTATAGAGCAACTTGGCAAGAGTAATAATACCGCACGGCTGTACTAGGGCAAGCAGTAATACTGTAATCCTGCAACTCGTGTCTCGCCGATATGAAATGCAAGCTAGGTACGTGTAAAGGTAACAGGGCGAGAAGTGTCGAATAGTTAACAACTTGTCAGACATTATTGCCAATGGCGAACGTGCACGTACACACACTTAAATTATACATTTTCCTCCGAAACTGCCGCATTCATACCCGGGCACGCTTTCCATTATACGCAACAAAAGATGAACTCTAATCGACTTAAGAAAATGCAATTCTTATAGAGCGTATCTGAAAAAATTGATCGTTACAGCATACATCTTGTTACATCTTTTGACATAAATCTTTCCGAATGTCGTAACAGCTGGACCGTATTTCCGAAAGAAAATGGTCCTTATGGATAAAACCATCGAAAAATAGTTCAATAGAGTAGGCAATAATTTATGGGCACGAGCAAAGGCTATTGAGACAAAATGTCACTTCTCTCCGGCTATTATGCAGAAGGATGCGATCACCAACACGGCTACACGTGTTTAAGTATTAGCAGTGGTAAGGCTGGGAGTTACCAACGTCACCCGGCTTAGCTGACATTAACTCGGAGATATGCTCCAACTCAACAGGTATTTTAAAGAATCAGCTGTCAACATTTAAATGCCAGTTACGTCTTACGAAACACTTATTTTCTTCCTGTTACTGTCATTACGTGTCAATAAGCGAGCCTTAGGAGTTGGAAGCAGTTGGCGAAATAGGGATAAATCGTGGCAACCAGTTCAAGGGCAAACGAAGGTTACTTATTGCAAAGGTTTTTGCACAGACTTGGGAATGGGGCGCAGAATACAGCCGCAAACATAAGGAGGGCACTGTTATTTTAAAATGGGATTTATAACGATCCCGATTTCCATCTCTGAACAATCCTGGCCGGCTTGAGTGCTAAACTGGCCTAAAGTTAAATGCACTAATAATGAGATTCGAACTGAAAACTAGGAGCATAGGCAACGCCTCACAAACCTCCCACGAAAATAGCTGAATACGTTGTAACATCCTGTTTCTGCGAAAACAGTTCCACGTAGGTTACGTCTCAATGACTTACACGTCTTCTAGTAGTTATACTAAGGCTCGGCTTAGCTCCTTATGCTGGATATCTTCGCTTTCGCGTCAATATTTCACATTCGTAGTAATGATTGACAATTTATTATTATAGAATATTTACATTTTACCAGTTGTTTAATATTACTGTTCGTAATTTTAACTTTGTGTTATCTGCTTGTTTTAAATTAAAAAATCAGGAATATTATGTTTTATCAATAAGTTCCTACCTCTTTGCAAGCAGAAATAACACACAGTGAAAATTAGATACAAAAATACTTATTAAACAACTAGTGAATTTTCTATAAACAAACTCTTCCCATAATACCTCTGAAACTGAAATTATGGTACAAAAACGAAGAATGTCTGCATGCGAGGTGAAGGTGCGCTTTAATAGCCGCAGACATTTGCAATAATAACTTCCCCCACTTGACTGGCCAATCAGAATTAGGTTACTCCGACAATGGACGTCTCTGATTCACGAAAAAATACACGCATGATGCGTAACAAGTGAATCATCCAATGAAGAAAGGAGACGAGAGTTACAAGTGCTTTGAAATATAACTAACGAAATGTTTTCGCGAAGATCGGGCTGCCCTCTGCCAGCCGGGCTCTCTACCTTTCACTGGTTCGCGTCACATTTCTTCCCTTCCCGGCATATAATCCGTACTTCTTCGTAACTGACCAGAGCGAAGACAACTCTCAATGGGAGATCGCACACGTGTGGTGTCGGCAGAACCAGCCTCGAAATGTAGTACATTGCGGTATTCTATTACGTGTTGTGCGTGTAAAGCCTTCCGCCAAAAACATTGAAAAAGGAAAGAAGAATATGGAGTATTGTATTGTATTTAATAGAGTATCTCATCTCTAAAATGAACTTGTACTTTTACTTAACTTTAGTCAATTGAAAATTACGTCGAAATAGTACATAATAATGAATGGTATGCCCCTACTTTAATTCTGTATTTTATTATCATGCTTTGTGTTATATTATCGCAAATCCTGTGCATTAAGTGTTGATACAGCAAGAGTGCAAATAAAAGGAAATAAAATGAAATGTTATTTGTTAATAAATCACTAATTCACTAAAATGAAGCTAATTTCTAGTCGCGTGTGATTGGTCGAACATAAGACTTGGTAAATCACTGCGAACAATGCATCGTTATAAACGTTCCATGCAGACGACGCGACGTATCTTAGGTAAGTTACACTACGTTCATCGTGAACCGAGCCTAGTTAGCGTGCAGGCAGCACTACTCAAGTGTTATCCTCAAAAATGTCAGCGACGACAACATATTATTAAACCAGAAAGTTGTCCATCAAAACAACAGTAATGTTTCTAAAGAAATAATTACACATATTTGATTATAACTGGTCATACCAATGTTGTATATGTCTGAAAATACTTGCGTTTCTGTTAGGGATAAACGTATTTTACAATTAGCAATTATTCAATTCCTCCTCCCCCCCTCCCCCAACTATCAACCCGAACTACCTAATAAAGAGCTCGACGCTCGAGTTGAGACTTGTGTGTGTGGAAGACAGTGAGGAACAAGGCGGCGAGGCATGTAGCCGCGCACATGAACGCAGTGAAGTGACGAGGGAGCAGAGGCGGAATGCGAGCAGGGAAGAGGAACAGCAGCACCCCGAGACAAGCCACAGACCAGCATAATGTCCGCCAGGTTGTCCCTGCGCTTATGTCGGAGTTGACTCCTCTATATGTTGTCAAGTGGCCTCCCTGGGGAAACATTTCTAAACATTTCAAGGCGACGCACGTCCAGCCGTGAGAAAGAACTGCGGCGGCGATGCGAAATAACATAAACAAGCTTGGCCTATAGTGTTTTGTTTACTCAGAATTGTAAGACGTCGCCACAGGGTTTCTATACAGCAATGTGTTCAGTAATGTTACCGCGTTGTCGCTACAGGTTCAAACACTTCTATAGAAGAATAACTATCGTTAACACAGGCTGGCTATTTACAGCGATGTTCACCGCCTTTGACATGTTCCAACCACAGCGACCATGTGTTTGTGTTTCAATAACCACACTAATGAATGGGCAATAAAATATCGATTTTCATTTCTGTCCTGAAAAATATTTGCAGTGAATTATTGCAGACTTTTTTTTTTTTATTTAGAAATTACGATACACGCAACAGCTTACGATGAGATCTATATGATAACTGGGGACCCGACCCCTTAATTTGATATTTTCCTAGTATCTGATCGTTATATATATTCTAAGTACACAGAATGACCAACCATGCTTAAAGTCACGCGAGTAACGTCCATATTGTCTTTAAGGCTCCTATGTATTGAAACGTTTTCTGTGAAATCGCTGTTTGCGCGTAAACACGTATCTAGGTAAATGAAAGTTATGGAAATATGACTTCTTGTCAGAAAAAATATAAAAAAAACAATTAACTTATCTACGGCTTTTGTTTTTTTACTTCGGTCATGTTAAGTGTATTCTTGGAGAAAACAATTCGTAAAAATGTCCAATATAGCATTTTTAAAACTTGCCTATGCAGTTTCCTTAAGTGGCAAGAGAAATGTTCAAAATATACGGACGTAGTTTAACCTGTGGTCTTTCATCGCGTGTAATAAAACCCCACTGTTACAGATCTAGTTTGCACACTACAGCGTTACGACGGAAACACTGCACGCCTTGCGCGTAGAAGCGATGAGGCGCTGGGCGTGCGTGAACTGTCAACCGTATCGCTCCCTCGCTTCTTGACCTTGGACGTGAAGCTACAAAACTTGAATTCAGGACGACCTGGCTTCGATTTCCGGTACGGTCATTTCCGTTATCCAGGGTTTTCCGAAATCGCTCCAGTCGTTCGCTGGGTTGGTTCCCAAATAATGTCCCTGGCCGATTCGGTGTCCCCGTACTAGCGCCTTGTCGCCATTCATGGCACTCAAAACACCGACGATCAATCCCCGTCATCAACTAGGATTTATGGTATTTCCACAGCAATCTGCATTACGGATCGACAGGATATAACAGACCACTTTACACATTTTATATACTCGATATTGCTTACCTAATCGTGGCAATAAATTCTGTCATCGCCGGTAAGGGAAATAATCCCTATTTCTTCCCAGCAGTTGCAAATAAAAATTTAATAAAGACGGCGAAAATGTAAGAATGCGATAAAGCTTAAAAGGAGCTAATATTGAGACCATATTTCACGATAATTTTGTATTCCATAATCTGAAAGAGGTTTATATAAGGACCACATAAATGTAAATATTTGTAGTCAAATTATTACAGTTTTCAAAATATAACAACTAAAATTTAAATATCGGAATATGGGAGCACAAGTTTCTATGGGCTTAATTAACTTTGGAAACTAAATCACATATGATGTGATCTATATCATATACACAACATATTAATTACTTATAAAGGATTTTTAACAACCGATACTCGGGTATTGCCATACTGAATCGATCATAAAATAGGAATTAATGTTTTCGTCAACCGATTTTATTTGTCTGAGAGAATTATATATATATATATATATATATATATATATATATATATATATATATATATATATATATATATATATATATATATACACACACACATACCTTTTTTTTTTTGGACGAATAAAAATGTGTTGGCAAAAACATCAATACCTATTTCAAAATTGATTCTGGATATCAGTACCCGAGTACTTATTGTTAAATAACCTTGATACTCAATTAGTATGCGCGTATGACAGATCACATGACGTGATATATTTGGCAAAGTTAATTAGTCGCATATAAACTTGTGCTCCCATATTCCGAAATTTCAAATTTCGGCGTTATATTTTGAAAATTATAATAATTAGACTACAAATATTTACATTTTTGTGGTCCTTATATAAATCTATTTCAGACAATAAAAAAAATATATCCTGAAATATGGCCTTTAATGCTGTGACACGTGAATAATTTCCTAAATTTTTCGAAATGTAACTTGTAACCAAAAATGGAAAAATACCTACAAAATGGCACCAACTGAGGGGTTCTCCGACCTACAAGATGGCGGCAATTGAGGAGTTCTTCAACCTACAAGATAGTGGTCAGTGATGGATTCTCCTACCTACAACATGGCAGCAACTGATGGGTTCTCCTACCTACAAGATGGCGGCAACTGAGAAGTTCTCCGACCTACAGGTATTCTGTGAGTAGCGCTAATTGCTCCACGGTCTAGCATAGTGCGTGTGTCTACACCTCGGAAATGTATGACTAAAAAGTCAACAATGTAGCTACTTTCACGCAGGTAAATATCAAATGTCAGTGACTGTATGTCCGCTTTATGTCACCTGACGGCGCCAGAATGTAGCCGCGACTATATGACTGAGTTTACCATTGCGATTATAAATTTATTGCGTGAAAAAAAATGATATCCGAAAGACGTTTTAGCTACGAAAACTTTACATAAATTTGTTGCCAAGAAATAAATCCTAAATCGTATTGCCGAAATGTCCCGCACACAAAATTATAGCAGTATGTTGCTGACAACCTATTTTAGCCTACATCTTGGTTTTAAATAGCGAACTGCTTAGAAATAATTACAAATTGTGATGGACTCCTGCTAATTTATGAGCATTAAATCCTAGTTTTACGATGTCTGTATCAAAAGTAGGTATTCACAATCCATTCTGACAGCGAAAAATTCGTCACGATTCTGGCCAAGCCCTCAAACGCAAAGTTTGCAGCCCAGGCAAACAACAAATGTATAACAGAAACTGAAGCCATTAAATTATTATAAAATAGCTTTACTACAATAGACGGTTTTATATGAGATTCCTTCCCTCTGACTAACTTTGAAGTTGTTCACCCAGAAAACCTGACGGTGTATCACGGGTTTGACGCTATCGTATCCCTTGCTGGATAGGGAGTCAGCCGCGGTGGTGTAGTGGTTACAGCACCCAGACGAATCGGGCTCAATTCCCGGTGGGGTCACTCCAATGTTTTCATATGTGGGGATCGTGGCGGACGATGCCACTGGTCGGCGGGTTTTCTAGGGGATCTCCCTTTCCCCCTATCCATTCATTCCGGCGCTGTTCAATACTCATCTCGTTTCAGCCTCATCGGCTCTCAAGACCTTGGAGTTAAGAGCCGCCCAAATATATTCACTCATTCCACTCACCGTTACTCTGGAGTTCGAGAACCCACAAAGTAAAAAATTTCTAGTAAACTTCCTAAACTGTAATGGAAGTTTTAAACCTATACACTGTATGGAAATACTACCATATAACAGGCTGCTAATACAGGAATTCTTAGCAATGATAAAATACATAATTGGAAACTTCCTTACACATTTTGCCGTTTCCTGGGTAAATAGCAAATGTAGGAACGCTGCTATCGATGTATGAGAAAATACTTTACCACCCATTCTATCTCACTATACGTATACAGTGTTGTGTGGTATATTTTCGAACTATTTCTTAGAGTGCATCATCCGTCTAACCCCCCCCCCCCCCAAGTCAACATCCAACCTCACTTCGCCTCGGGAAATGCTTTAAAATAGTTTTACAATTCACAACAACTTAATTTTACTGTCACGCTGTTTTAAGTCGACATATAATCTCACGGACATATTTATTTTACTGACATACAAATTTAACAACTTAATAGCTCGACTTCCAGGTGCTTGTATAAGACGTGTTTCCACAGTTTTCTCTAGTGGAATAATAGACACCAGAAAACTACTACACGGCCCGCTTGCCTGAAGCTACTTCGTGTGTGTATCCCCCTCCTCTCCCCCTCCCTCTTTCAACATACTCTTGCACACTATGCACACACACCACGAGTAAAAATTATTCCCGACGCATCTGTGAGCCCAGGGTTGCCAGATTGGGCGATTTGTCACCGTTTGTGCTACTTGAAGATAAAATTTGCGATCAAAAATTACGAAAATGCGACTATCGCAATTTGGGTAATTTTTGTAATGAATTTGCGATATTTGGGCTGTTTGGAATTATTTACTTAGTATTGGTATATTTTATGATTGTGAATAAGATTAGTACGATAAGATTATATACGTAAGATCAGTTTTTAAATCGACAACCACTGTGGATACATTGAAGACGGCCTCTTGTTCAGACTCTTTGTTACTCGCTGCGGACAACGAATAACCGAATTGAATATCACGCGATAGTTTATGAGTTTGACATATTTTTTTATTTTGGGTAGGCCTACGTTATTTTTAAATTTTAAAACAATTCGTGTTAAATACTTATAAAATATGAAATGCGAAATGTACAGTTAATTTAAAAATACATTTATTTAATATACAGTTTAATCAAATTGGGCGACATTTGAGCGACAAAATATTGGCCACTTAGGCGACTTTCAACAAAAACAATCTGGCAACCCTGTGTGAGCCCGAGTCTTTCCAAAGTCGTACCAGTATGACGGTGCGGTCACCCCACAGCGCACTTTACTTGCATTCGACAAGTCAGCGAGAGTTAATGTTTGCGTCTTACGCCTTAAGAACGAAGACGACATGAGCACCTGATAATAATGGACTTGGTTTGCAGCTCCATTGGCCCATACATCGGATCACGCCAACTACAGGGCCCGCCTTGCCACACGTGCACGGCCAGCGAGAAACCTTTCAGAGGTCCTGTGTTAGATTCCAACATTACGCGATTTTCCACTTCTATGCCAGGCGAAGGTTGTTGTGGTTCCTTATTACACAGCCAGGCAAAAAGTCAATTAAACTTTTTTTTAAACACTGACTTTTGCGAATTTAGAAAAAAAAATATTATTTGTGAACCTATTGTTTTTATCATCTATTCTACACTAGAAAATTTGTCATTTGCAAGACGTCATGAACACTCAGTTGTAGATGTGTGTGTTTTCCATACAAAATTTGCTTCTATTGCCACTAAAATGATTTTAAGGAAGTAGTTTTCCAGAAAAGATAATGATAATGTATTTTATTTTACTGTGATGTGCCTTCCCAACTGCCCAAAGACTGTATCCACCGTCGAAAGTAAATATGAGAGGGAAGGTGGAACAGCAACGAACAACAACGAACTAGGAACTACACAAGAACACAGTAATCAATAGAAGATGAACCAACGAGCGAAAAGCAAAGAACTGTATAAAAAATCGGTGAACGACCACCACAATTTCCTCGATTAGTTGTTGCCGGTCGCTCTTTGGTTTATGTTTTACTGACTGCTAGGTTCTTCAACAGTTCCCAGTTTTCTGCCGATCTTTATCTGGGATTTGTCTGGTTTTCGGGTTCTTTGTTTCGTTCCAAACGTTATTTTCCGCAATGGATACAGTTCGTTTAAATGTTCAGAGAAATTCTGTAATAGGATTGCCATCAAGGGTTCGGCCTGCTTGCATTTGCGCCTTCCAGACATGAGCACTAAGGCCAACAATGGCTGTTGCCTGGTTCACAACTTGGTATACGGAAATACATTTTAATTAAATTCGTTTCTTTCAAGCCAATTTTGAAGATACAGACTTGAAACGAAAACCTAAGTGTAAGGAATAATACTCTAAAGCTGTGCACCGAGGCAAATATAACAATTTGTGTTTCAGTATAATTTTTTTTTATTATTAATTTTTTGATCTTTCCACGAAATCAGCGCATATTTTTCTGCCCAAAAAAGACCACGGTTGTATATATCTATCTTTAATAGGAACGCCAAATACCCGAATTTCATTCACATGTATTTTCCTATAGCAAACCCTCACTGCTTAAAAGTAGGCAACAACCTTATTCACTCGCAACTTGTCTATCTCATCGTGTCTATCTGCACGGCGCTCAACTGACGGCAATCTTTCCGCCGTTCACTTGTTTGAACGTGACTGAAAGAGGTGACCCTACATTTTTTATGTCACCCTACTAAAAATAAAAAGTATTATGTATATCCAACGATGAAATAACCCGTTTTAGCCGTTCCCACGCCCAATAGCATTCTCGAAGCTGAAACGAGAATTGGAAACTTACATTAGGGGCAGGAAACATTTCTTAATTGCTTTTCGTGTTCAAGGAACCTCAACAAAAATCCAACAGATTTTGATAATGTATTTAATACTTGTGCAGCATACTAGATGCGCTAGCTAGACAGAGCCCTTACACTCTATGAGGATGACATTCTTACAAGGACACTAAGCACCGACGTAATTCCAAAGTGGGAGAGATGGGAGCACTCCGAGAAAGCCAGCAGCCAGCGCATCTATAACTTTTTCCACACCCAATACTCCGAGTGTGACCCCGCCGAGAGTCGAGCACGGTTTCACCCGGCCGCAGTGATTGGTTGGCGAATGGCCTGACCACTAGACTGCCGCGTACCTCGTGGATGAGCCGAGAGACGCTAACTGGAACTGGAGAGGTGGGCGGTGGATGAGCCGGGAGTCGCTGACTGGAACTGGAGAGGCGGGCGGTGGATGAGCCGGGAGTCGCTGAATGGAACTGGAGAGGCGGGCGGTGGAAGAGCCGGTAGATGCTGACTGAAACTGGAGAGGCGGGCAGTGGATGAGCCGGCAGATGATGACTGGAACTCGAGAGGCAGGCGGTCGATAAGCCGGTAGATGCTGACTGGAACTGGAGAGATAGGCTGTGGATGAGCCGGGAGTCGCTGACTGGAACTGGAGAGACGTGCAGTGGATGAGCTGAGAGTCGCTGACTGGAACTGAAGAGGTGGGCGGTCGATGGTCTGGGAGTCGTTGACTGGAACTGGAGAGGCGAGCGGTGGATGAACCGGAAGTCGCTGACTGGAACTGGAGAGGCGGGCTGTGAATGAGCCGGCAGATGACTGGAACTGGAGAGGCGGGCAGTGGATGAGCTGGGAGTCGCTGACTGGAACTGGAGAGATGGGCAGTGGATGAGCAGGGAATCACTGACTCGAACTGGAGAGGCGGACAGTGGAAGAGCCGGCAGATGCTGACTGGAACTGAAGAAGCTGGCAGTGGATGAGCCGGGAGATGCTGACTGGAACTGGAGAGGTTGGCAGTGGATGCGCCGGGAGACGCTGACTGAAACTGGAGAGGCTGGCAGTGGATGAGCCGGCAGATGTTGACTGGAACTGGAGAGATGGGCAGTGGATAAGCCAGGAGTCGCTGACTGTAACTGGAGAAGCGGGCGGTTCTGCAGCGGTGTAACCATTGGAGTGTTTTTGGTTGGTTCCTAAATATGTCATGTATCACAAGCGTTTTATACTTCTGCTAACATAACAGTATCATATTTTCGGTTAAAATTAACTTTTACATGTGTGTTTTTATAAATTACAACATTTCATTTACAATTAAATGAGTAAAAACTGACAGACAATAGGTGTGTTGGTAAAGCCCAGTAATAAATAGTTCTTATGTAATGTAAAATGTTATTAAAGTAAGTGCGCACGGATGAGGTGCGTTGTCCCTTCCGTGTAATGTTCTAGACTTGGTTAAGATTTGTTTACATGAATCGGAGGAATATACTGAAAGCAGAACTTTAACAAGGCTTCAGAAATGTTGAATCAACCATGACTACTTTACCCTGGGAAATCCTGCACACTATATAATGTTCACAGTATACTGCGCTCTTGAAAGCATGCGCATTGTTTTTTATTCCACCATACGATCACTATATTCATGTGTCAGTCAAATGAAACTGTGAAGTTATTACGAAAGCAAATATTTTTAGAATTTTCTTATTCTCACATTTATACGCAATGGAAAAAAAAACAGAAAGCAAAATGAATTATTTTAGTATTTACGGATGTTTACCTAACACTTTCAATTCAACGTGCAGATTTAGAAATACTTGCCCTCCGACTATACGAACTTTATTGGGCGCCTGTGAGTGAGTGTGTCTGTGGAGGCAGGGCTACTAACACTGTTCAAAGGTTGATCTTCAAGTGCTCAATGAACCGTGCGGAGGCTGTGTAATATATCCGCCGCACAACTCTAATGAGAATCACTATTAGGAAGCAGGGACCGAAACAGAGAACTTGGTAATACGGTTCTTGCTCATCTAATAAGTTAATTCACTGTTAATATAACACATGTGAAAAACTTTGATTTGTTCCTTCATTGTTTTCTACAGCCACATGTAAACATTAGTACTGCCGTACACATATATGCTGCTCATGGTTGGCAACTTCTGAAAGCCTAGCTTACGATCTACTTTTCCTCTCACTTCGTATTCTTTCGCTACCCACATGTAAAATTAACATTGCCATTGACTCTCTAACTTTATTCATACGCCACGCCAAGAGAGACCATGGAGTTGTTAGAATGTAGACACTCCGTTATTAACACGCACATTCGTTATCTAACATGCGAACAGAAAACACTATCTTCACTGGCAATACATTTAAACATTGCTCTCGTCATGCACCAAGCTTTACAAGTTTTTTTATGATTTCGCTATTACCTTGCGTGGAAGTTTGCGTGCCAGTGGGTATGGCAGTATGTATGTAGGCCTACTTATATGCAATGATTTTTTTTAAGGTTGATTGCAAAAGTGCTCACTTTACTGTGAACAGCCTTTATATTATAGTTTGTGTGTCGATCGAGTGGCACTGAGAAAATGTTTGAAATGTATGTTTCTTTCTTGCATATCATCGTTCCAAATACTGCCGCATAAAAAAAAAACTACAAATTTTTAAACTGCACACTATGTTAATATACAGAAATGTGTTTTCCTAGCTATACAATCAGTATTCACGTTAAAATATGCGTAGTTACTGCCAGGAGTTGTTCAAAGTTTATTGACGATAAGTTGAACTTTGATAACCTCGTGTTCTCTAAAGAAGAATCTAATTTCCACTTTATTCGACGTAGCATTTAATTACGTGTCTTTCTTTAAATCTATTATTTCAATAATCACCCATACCAAACATCCTTCCAACGAGACGGTACATATTCACTGGGATGCAAGACAAGTTAATAGGTGACTCGTGAATCACTAACATTCACCAGCAGTTCTGCTTGTATCTGTACTTTTGCTTAACCGATTTCATATTGGCCTTTGTCCAAATTACGTAAGATATGACGCTCATTGCACAGAGAACATTGCGGCCATTGTGCTGTGTCCCATACTATGCTGTCCCCCCTTCCCCTCGCCGCCAACAACACACTATATACATACATATGTATATACACTTATATACTGCAAAGGGAAATATACCAAAGAACACCCATATGTGTTACGCCTTCAGTGACAAATATTTTATTTTAAAACCAAAAGAGACCGCACTATACTAGGGAAAATGTTTTTAAGTACTGAAAAATACTTTTATGGTTGCTACGTTCAAGTTATTACACAATTATTGTAATAGACATGGCCTTGTCCATTCCACATTCAATTTAAATCCCGAGAAATTCAGGGCTGGTCACTTATTTATAGTGATCACAGAGGATAAAAAGTGGAGTTAGGGGTGGTTTCTTATGGCAAATCGATGTTCTGCAGTTGGGGGGGGGGGACTTAGATACTGTTTATCGTCTTTTATACTGCTTCCCTTCTCGTCTCGTGTGAAAACTAAAAAAGACAGGAGAAGAAAACAGTGGAATGCGCAATGGAACTGGTAATAATATATATTCATATTAGCTGTACAAAGAAATGGAAAGAAAGTAGCGACTTCAGCAAACGGAAGGATATCTGGCCAGGAGCAAAGCGGAAGAGCTTGAAGGTGATTGGCTGATGGTATCCAGGTACAGGAAGGCCCGAGAGAACGTAACCTGACAATAGGACAGTAGAGAGACGACAGTGGAGATGTAGCGATAACTTTGAGTGAGTGAGTGAGTGAAGAGATTTGGGCGGCTCTTAACAGCAACGTCTTGAGAGCTGATGAGGATGATTGAAGTGAGCATGGAACAGCGCCGGAATGAAAGGGCGGAGGAAACGTGAGATCCCCGAGAAAACCCGCCGACCAGCGGCATCGTCCGCCACAATTCCCACATGCGAAAATCCGGGAGTGACCTGGCCAGGGATTGAACCCGATTCGCCTTGGTGGGAGGCGAGCGGGCTAACCGCCCTGCCACCGCGGCCCCGAGATAGATTATAATCTGGTTCGAATCCCACCCCGTCCACCGGACATCGGGAAAGTAGTTAGAGACATAAATATCCCTGACGAAGATGATAACGAACACTGGAATAGTCGAATGTGACGCACGATCGACAAGTTAATTAAGACCTGCATGGTCGCTGTGTTCCGGTCGCACAAGACGAGCGGTCGAGGGGTATCGATATCGAAGTCGATATCGAAGTCGGACGGAAGTTAGGCGCGATTGAACACTTGAGTGGTGGTAAGACTTTCAAGGAAGTACTTTCGATAAACGTGACGTCAGTGAGCAATTCATATCAATTTACCCAGGGTTGCTAGCGCCAGCTCGTGCCTATTTCGTGGTGATAAGAATAAAGAACCGAGGTTCCTGGAAACACAACTTCCTGTTGTTTGGAGCCTGCTCTGGAAAGTTACAAATCTTGTAAGTTAATTGAGCAGTGCACCCTCTCCTATCGTAGCCAAGCATTACTTCTGAAAACTGAAATCGTTTCCGATTTGCACCACTCTATTGCTGATATCTGAATAGTTATTAGTATGAAATATTTGTACAATGATACATGCAGTTCACGGAGCTGCATGTACTTTTCGTTACCATACATGCGTGCTCCTCTAGCTCTGACATAATATTGAGCATAGAGTAAAAAAGTATATACCAGAGTGGCAACAGCAATGTTATTGAGCGGTCTCTATTTTTTTTGGCCCTCTCCACGCATACCAACTTAGTCGGCACAACTACCGCATCCCTTCGAACTACGAAGTTGATGCTACTGAGTACTTACTGTGCTCCTGGTGAATATACCTTGAACTTCTTAAAACTGTAGTACAAATATTATTATAACCACAAGTACCGTTCAATATCTTCAGGAAAACTGAACAGTTGTGGACACCCTTCAACAGTGGAATAAAATTAATTATGGGTGGGATCAGAAGATTACGATGTTCTGCCAAGAATTGCAACGCACTTCACAAATGCAAACTTATCCCGGCGTTACGCAGGAGTGGGTACAGTACCCGCTCACGCCACTTTTTTTTTTACTAGCTATCCATGCAGCTAATGGCTAGAGGGTTTTGTCAAAGGTTGAGTTTCATAAGTCTGTTCCAGTCGTGAATGGAGTATAGACGCGCAGCAGTTGAAACCATCCAACTGCAAAAGTGGATCTGAGTGAAAGTGTAATGAAATACAACTCGACAGCAGTTCTATTCACAAAAATCGGGTGCTCCTACTGATAACTCGTAATTTTTATTCCGGCAACTCCATTGCGAAAAAAACCAATAACAATGTGACAGAATCTTGGCACTGAAGACATTTTTTTTTCTTGTAAACAAAGCTAAAGGAAGTAGCAGAAATGTGCTTAGCGCATGGGGTTCCATTTCCGCAGCCCAAGTGAAGATCTCTCAGTGGGCTCAAAGCAGGTCAAATATCCTCACGTAAATGACAGCCTGTATTTATGTAAGGAGCAAATAAATCGCATTAACAAGGCGAAGTGACGCTACTAGAAAAAAAAAAAAAAAAAAAAAAACAGTGCGACCACTTACATTCCTGCCCAAGCCAGTTCAACCTGACCAGGGACCTCACTCATAAACTGATAAATCCCCCCCCCCCCCCAACGACAGCCCTCAACAAACGCCACACGCCCTTTTACGTTTATTTTTCGATGTGCCACTTTCTCTACACTGCTCTTGAAACCGACAAGTGAATTTACACTTAACTACCGGTATTTTTTTTTGGTGGTGTGGTGGAATTACATCACCTTTCAAATGTCACGTTCTTACTGACGTAGGCATACTATATAAAGCTCATGTGTGTGTGTGTGTGTGTTTTCATCAGGTAATTCTAAGATCGAAGACTTTCTGAATGTCACACGAAAGAAATACGGCTATCAAATTTCGGATATAAAAAAAATATCAGAGTTGCCGTATACACTTCATTCGGTTAATTTAGGTCAGTAATTCTTGCACTAACAGTTTCAAACAAATGTATCTGAATAAATGAGAAACCGAAATGTCCTCAACAGATCTCCCATTCTTACCTCTGAAGGAAACACTGTTGTCGGTTGTATAGCCTGTTGTTCGGAACACACTCAGATTTACTACCGAAGAATTGATTTTAATGTATAAAAACAGGTTTTGCACATGAACAAATACAGCGATTAACGCCTTTTGGTAACTGATATTTATGCTATACTTGAGTCATTCCAGCCATTTTTTTATTTTTTATTTATTTACAACAGTGAAATTACTACGACCCTAGCTTGTGTCTCTTTTCGTGATTCGACGGCAGAGTGGGTATCTAATAGTTGACGGATGCAAACAGCTGGCAGGCGGGCTGCGTCATGGACGCTCGAAGACAACTCAACTGCCAATCAAATGCGTATACGTTTACTACTGCTTCGTATAATGCGAGTTTTCGAAGCATGAGTGGATATGATTAAAGCACTTGTCTCAGCGGGTTGATACGATCTGCTCTTTAAGGCGGACACATTAATAACGCATTAATTGGACGTAATTATCTAAATGTGAGACACACTAAGATATTCCGTGTCAAAGATTGATTAACACACTAATTATTACAATTATATGAATGATTACGCTTATATTTTACAGGTTCTTCTTTTTCAAAGTGCTTTTCTCGTTTGTATAATACTATAAAACTACATATCCTTTACCAAATATTTTGCACATGCAGAAAATAATATTTTTAAATAACTAAATCCACTATTCGTTAATATTTTGTAGTATTAATAATATGTTTATATAAACTGGAGTAATTGTAATTTATGAGAATAATTTATTTCGGAAATAAGGCCTGCGAATTTTTTTTTTACTAGTACAGTTGTAGCGAGCTTCAGGCTAATGGCTAAACATTTATGATTTTCTTTATAGTTAAAAATAAGCTTCTATCTGAGAAATTAAAGTTAAAATGATATGTTAATTAGATGTTAAAAAGAAACTGGGCTTGTGTCAATATATGGACAAATGCCACACAAGTTTGAGGGTTAAAAAACAATAAGTAAAGTCAACTTCAAAAGAATTTGACATCCGTCTGCAAAAATCAGAAATAAATATTTTTACTTCTCCCGTGTCTATGCCACTAATTTGTCCATCTCAAGTAGTCATGTGTATTACTGCGAAAACACTTAGTCAGAAGCAACTCAAGGACTTTCTTTACATCTTTGTATCGTCCCCAGAGAGAATCCTGTATGCACTAGCATACAGTAACACACTCGACTGGTATTGGGAAGGCTGTGATGTCGATACTTGTCGATTGCAATAAGGTTTGCTGAGCTCGCGACTATCTCCTTCCTCTTTCCTGGAAATGACCGCCCGTTCGGATTATTAATGTGCTCATTCCCAATTTCTGTCCAATAATGCGTCGTCCTGTAGTTGGTTTACAACTACTGGACGGATTTCAAAGAAATATCGACCACCGAAATGAGCCTACATTACAAAAAAAAAAAAAAAAAAATCTGTGCGTTATACTGCCCTGCACTTCCTTCGACAATTCGACATTTAATTATATGACTGAACTCGCCTCCTCTGATCGTAAACTGTTGTCGTAAATATACGTTATAGCGCGTTTATGATTATTTCATACGGCAGAGAACACAAAATCTCGCCTACAGAATGCTCGAGAAGTGCACCATTAGTAAGAGCAAACACTGGGCGCTGCGCCCCGGGCTTTGCAATACCGACAACTCTCGCCTGACACCGCTAATTATCGATCCGTCGCGCCAGTTTTACGGCCACCAGACGAGCTTTCGACAGCCATCCAACAAGCACACGTCTGCAACGCTATAGAAACGACAAACATTAGGTGCGGTTTATATGGGAATGAATTCACTGGCCGTCACAATCTCCTCTCTCATGACATTCAGTGTCCGTGGTTTTGTGGCGTACATAGTGTTCTTCAGAGTTACTCACATAATAAAATCTAACGGCATTAAATCTGGAGACCTGGGTGTACACTCAGCACTTCCACGTTGGCCTCCCACCTCCCAACAAATGTTTCATCCAGGAGCGACCGTAAGTCTCGATGGTAATGTGGCAGTGTACCGTCCTACTGGTAAAAGCAGTCGTCACCTGGGTATAGTCGGTGATCACCTGGCACCTGGGTAGAGTTGGTGAACACCTGGCACAGTAGTAGTGCAATCGGCTTCGACCGCTACCATCTTTGATTAAATAAATTCCGGCAGCCGTCTTTTATGTCAATTCCCATGCTCTATCATTCAATGTTGCCTCTATAATTCCGAGTGTTTTCTCCGAGTGCTCCAATGTTTCATGCTCTTGCATTACAGTCATGCAACCCCCATCTTGTTTTTGCACTTTATGCTCCATCATTCCATTCAAGGGACTTCCATATTTGATTCACAGACTTCCTACTCTATAATTTCATCCGGCATCCACGATCTTGGATTACATTTAATAATGCTCTATCATTCCAGTCACGCAACCGTCATGTTGGGTTCAGCCATTTTGGATTCCACCAGTTTGGACTCCGCCATCTTGTTACTTACATTCGTTCGATTAGTCTCATTCGCTCCGTCATTTTGTGCTTGCACTTCACATTCTATCATTCCATGTTGCCTCTCTTGCATTCCAAGGGTTTTCTACGAATGCTCCCCATTTTTTCTCCCTCGAATTTTTTCTATTTCTTTCCTCTCGCCTTTGTTAGATTAATCGCTCCACCACCATCTCATTAATTTACCACCAAAAAAGTCCAGCTATGCCACATTGAATTTACATTAATTCCGCTAGTCAACTTTGTAGTCTTTTTTTCTGCTCCAATTCTCTCGCCCGACTGTTTATCAATGGGCCATGCAGGTTCGGACAGTTTCGTCATGGTCCAGGTCGCCACTACTACATGATGTCACAAACCCATACTTGTTTATAAGTGTGCAGGTTCGGACAGTTCGTCAATTTCCATATTGTCACTACTACATTATGTCACGAACTTGTCATTCGTGGACATTGCAGATTCTTACAGGTTCGTCACAACCCAGACTTACTGTCGCCACCAGCCTATCGCGACTTGCACGTCGCTCCGTACTCCTCTCGGTACAGGCCTATACCATATTTGTTCAAAAAAGTAACCAGGATGCATATAAGGTCTTTAAAGGTCATAAATGAGCTTTTAATGTGTATTTAAAGTTTTTTATATCAACCAGAGTGCTTTTAATGTGTATCAAAAGTTTTTAATAGTCATTTTACTGTTTTAAAAACAAACACCATCTAAAAAGCATGACTAATTATTTTAAAAACCAAAATTCTTCAAACAATATATTTAAAATTATATTGTAATGAAATATTCTCAAACAATATATTTTAAAACCGAAAGTCGTCACTCTATATATATATATATATTTTTTTTTTCGATCGACTTTATGAGCATCAGCTCGCTATTTGTAAAATTGTGTAAGGAGCCGGCGAGATTCGAACTCGCATCACCCAGCCTTGCGTCTAGATACTTTGGCATTAAGCTACGGCCCCAAACACAAAAACTCAATAATTGAGACGCTATATGAATGAACCTTTGTTACCAAGTCGTTCAAGCAGTAGAAACATATCACCCCGTATGCCACTCGAGTAGTAAGGAGATGTAGGTTTGGGGTCAAGGGGATCGGGGCTCGGAGCCAGTGCACGGGGGAACCGCCATCTTGTTACGTCATCCGACCGCCATCTTGGATGTCATTGACCTTTTCACCCCCGACTCGTGTAACCTTTGACCTTGACTCAGATTACCTTTGACCTCAAAAATACTAATAAATATTTAAAAATTCCAAAAACTCCTCAAAATTATACTGCAGGTTTGGAAGAGTGTCTCGTCGACAGAAAAAGTTTGGAAATCGACAACATGGGAGCTCTCTGGTGATATAGGCTGTTCACAGTAAAATGAGCACTTTTGAAAGCCCTGATTAAGATCTACTTGTATGCACGATATGTATTATTCTGCCCTATGACAGATTAACATTGTCGTCGGCCTCATCTCTTTATTCGTGCGTCGGTCAAGTGAAACTGTGAAATAATTATAAAAATAAATATCTCACAAATCTGATAATTTTTACACTTCGGTGCATTAAAAAAAAAAAAAACAAAAACAGAAATAAATATTTTAAATGATCCTAAATCGTTACCTAGCACTTTTTATCCGACGTTAAGATACGGAACTACTTCCCATCCATCGTCACCAACTTACTACGCGCGTGTCACTCAGGGCGAACGCTGAAAGGGGGCAGTGACGCAGGTAGGGGCAGTGACTTTTTTCTAAGGTTGATTTCAAGTGCTCACTTTATTGTGAACAGCCTTTAGATGCTAAAACTAAAATATCTAGCACTTTCTGTAGTGTCCAATACAAGCAAAATATGTGTTAAAATCGTAATTTAGCGACCAAAGGGCATATACCATTGATTGGTATTGGTGGAGGATTAATATCTGTTATGTAGGCCCAATGATTAATTTGGAGAGATGAGGGTTGGGTTTTAGGGTTGATAGTGAGTTAAATGTTACATGTTCCTCGATGTTTAGAATGTTGTGGGCCAGGATAACACCGTGTGAACTTCAGGCCTGCTCTCAAAACAGAGATAGGGTAGCGTGTGAAGTCTGCGATACCGGTATTAGCCGCTCCCTGCCGGAGTCAAGATGCTAGCACGTATTTCCTCCCTCGTCACGCGTCTCTGGAGCGACAGCTATCAGTTCTTGGGGTGACTTTCGAGTTAGCGGTAACGTTCCACTATGTGCGAGTGTTTTACCTATTTCCATTGACAACATGCCGCATCGCTGCTGTGGTACCGATTGTAACGGGAATTACGAGAACGCTCCGCGAGTTCATATATCTAGTTTTCGAAAAAACGAAGAAAGGTGACAGTTATGGTTGCTTGAAATTCCTCGCGCCAACTTCTAATCATCAGATTCGTCTAAAATAAGTTTACTGTTTGACATAAATAACTGTATATTTTTTCTAGATGCGTTGCCGACTACTCCAGTCATTTCCTACTTCGTCGCCATATTTCGCCATAAAAATTTGGCGAACAAAACAATAAGTGGTCGAAATATGCAGAAGCATGTTAAGATGAAATAAGTTTCTGTTTTAGTATTTTAGCATTGCGTAGTGGCGATGAACTTAATATAACCACAAAACTGAATGACGGAAATAGTAACTGGTATGTAACATACTATTAGATTTGAGTGATTTTTATAGCACTAACGAGTGAATAAGGCCGAAAGTCGAAAAAAGTTTTCACACATTAAGCTGCATGCAAATTTTTAGGGATGTCGAGGGGTGGTTGGGGTGAGGGGGAGGGTTGTGAACGCGGTAGCGGCAGGATAAAGGCCGGGAGAGAGAGCAAGGTTCGCTTGACCCGGCTCGGAGTCTCGAATCCTCCTCTCCTGCTCTGAGGATTAAGTGACTCATTCCGCTAGAAGCATCTATTCATGTGGCTCAGCTGAGGATTTTTCGACTCTTGCTTCGGATCCACTTTCCTCACTTTTCCATTTTTTTTGGAGATTTTTTGGTGAAAAGGGTGATTTTTGGGCAAAATAATAAATTTCGGAAGTGGTTTGCGCAATATAGAGTGCGCTCCGGACATAAACGACTCTGCTGCGTTCGGCCGCTCCGCCCTTGGGCTGCTTTGGCAATCTACCTGCTTCAGTTTCCTTCCCTCCTCTATATATCCCCTCCTACCGCGCATGCGCGACGAGCTTCCCTTTGATTGGTCACTGTTACATTTCGAAGTTTGGGCCTTCTGCTCATGTTGGTGGCTCGTCCACTTCTAATCCCACTAGTTCCTGAATAACATCGCTTAAACTCATGTTCCTGGCCCATATGGGTCTTCATGCAATATCTCGTTGCTATGCTTTCCAATTTTGTAGCTGATGACTTGTCGATGATCGTCATGGTTGACTGCAAGAAACACAGGTGGGTTCGCCGCATAGTGTAATGAGAATTGATTGGGATTTATTTGGGCTTGCTAAGGAATTGTAGGGTTATGGACGTAACTTGTATTATAAACCTGGTTTGGTACCTGCAGTATTTAAATTATTGTTTGTTTTAACGTACTAGTTGCGTGTGGGCCCGTAGATTTTTCTGTTGTGTTAGCTTTGCCGTTGATTATAGTTGAAAGTAGTTTGGAAACCGATATTATGCCAGCTGCCTGGAAACGTGATGGCTAGTTGAATGGGTCCGCACCGGCTTGCGTATTTTGGTAACTCGACTTAAGGTAACCCACCTGTGTAAAGAAAACTTTTAATGGTTCGAACCGATCATGGTTCGTTGGTTTCTAAATACAAATTTTATATGGTCTTATCAGAACATATTTTATTTTCACTATACTTTGAAAGGCCGATCTGGCACGCTAGTTTATGTCACTGATAATCTTTGTAGGGCAGTTAAAGGAAAGAAATTTATAATTTTTTAAATTATCATCCAGTACAGCAATTGTATTTTTCTATGAAGTATATTACTCTGTGTGATAATGTATTTGGTACTGGTTTATTGGAAACAATATGCCTTTATCTGTAGAAAGTTTTAAAGTTTGCAGCATAGAATTTTTTTCTCTGTGTTCACATAATGTTTTAAGTCTTTTAATGAATATTATTTTATAAACGTGACGGCTTTGAATGGCCATCGTATTTTTTGGTGCTCGTGGTGTTACTGTTTTTAAATAAGTTTTTAATAATGGATTATTATTTTTTATATCCAGTTTCTTTTGAGATCAAATATTTATATGGAGACCTGAAATAAATTGTTAAGAAGGAATTTTGTGTGAATTCTTGTGGGTGAGGTCACAGGTTTTTGGAGTGAAACAGGCGATTTCGTCGGTAACACGGCCACGGGCCACGCCTACTAAGATGGTGGACGGATCCGAGATCCGATGCATGATGCATGTCCCCGATTCGGCATACGTACACTAATACCCAAAAACCGCTTCCGAAATTAATTATTTTGGCCAAAAATCACTTTTTCATCGAAAAAAAAAAAGGGAAAAATGAGGCAAATATGGATTTGAAGCTCCTCGAAGCAAGAGCTGAAAAATCCTGTCGAGCAGAGGATTAGAGAGACTTAGCGGTATGAGCCATTTAATCCTCAGAGCAGGAGAGGAGGATTCGAGACTCCGAGCCAGGTCTAGCGGTCCAGTGAGGATCAGCGTACCTGGCATTCTTCCCCAATCAACATCCTGCACCATGTGCACATACAATCCATGACTGGCTTACACCGGCGAGCTCGCTGCTCTCCTGCCACAGTCACTATTACCTGAACATCTTCCATCTGTGGTCACAACTTCAGATTAAAGGATTTTCTTTTTTGCAGCCTAGAACATTGAATCAAGATGGACTGCCGGAGATAACAACCCAACCGCTGACCAGTTCACTGCAGCATCAGTACAACACGAATAGTCGATATCCCTCACTTCTGGTATAGTGGCGGTATCACACCCTGCATCGCCAACACCAGAGAAAAGTTATCCCTGCAGCTACTGCGACAAGATATTTTCACATCAACACACCGCACATCGGAACTCATATTTGTTTTATACCAACTCCATTTTGTAAATCTATAATTTTCTACCAATTTAAAAAAGTTATTTTTCCAATATTCGGTATACCTACATGCATGATTCTGGACTTTGAACAACTGCGCTGTTTATCGAATCGATATTATTTATTTAAAAATGATATGTTCTCCAATTTCAAAAACTAATTTTTTCATGTAATTTTATATTTGTACATACAGTAAAATGGCACTTTATAAAATAATTTTTAGTTAAGTTTATTTCAATTCTGTGTGTTTTAAATATTGTGCGGTTATCGACTAGCCAATCACCGAATTGCCATGTGATTGCAACTGGCCAATCGCATGCAGGCATTCAAATATCGCATGTAGGAGTCAGTCCGCAGGAGTACTCTTTCCATCAATCTTTCCATCAATCAGCACTGTAATCGGCAATATACAATCAGCACTACAATCAGCACCACATGCACCATAATCAGAACAACACACACCATAATCATCAACGCACGCACTGCAATCAGGGGTCATTAGGGGTCATTTGTGGAGCAGGAAAGATCATTTAGGGGTTATTTGTAGAGCAGGAGGGGCCATTTAGGGGTCATTTGTAAAGCAGGAGGGGCCATTTAGGGATCATTTGCGGAGCATGAGTTCAAGCTGAGCAAATAACTTGTCTTGTTGAATGGCTGCATAAAAATGCTTAAATCTTACTGATGAAATATGTTAGTAAATTTATATATAAAGCAGAATCTAGGCAAAGTAGATTTACAAGTTGCTACTGTAGAAAGACGGTAAGTTTCTTCATTAATATGATGCAAGCCAATGATTGTACGAAGTCTACTATATAGCTTATCTGATTATGACCATGCGACTCCTACAAAGAAAAGCGAACTTGATACTGAGGACGAAACAGGAGGTGAAGACGATCATGAAGACAACGTTGATGAAGTATCTGATCAGAAGGATGATGTTTCTCTCGACATTCCCACACATTTCACCAGCGAGTTTCCTTCGACAAGTGGCGCGAAGAAGGCCGCAGGTGTCAAGAACGCACGTTCATTTGCTGCAAAGAGCGAATTGGAGAAGGCAGAAGATGCTGATAATACTGACTACATGTTTACCGAAGACCCGAATGAACTTTGTGATAGACTCACGAGATTTTATCACTTTGTAGTAAGATGGAGATTTCTTGCACATTAACGATATATCTTCTATCATTAGTGAACTGAATGATCAGTGTTATATCAGATGTGACTATTGGCTACTATCCATGATCTGCAAACATCTGAGAAATGTAAAGATAGAATGTATGAAATAATTTGAAAAATAGAATGTATATAATATATAAATAAATTAAATTTATGTATACATAATAATGTGAGTTTAATTTTTTATTAAGACCGTTCTACTTCTCTGAAAGACTTATTAATTAAGTAGCGCGTACAATCGATTGCGAGAATATGTTTTAGATCAAATTAATGCGAGTGTGAGCAAGAGGAAGGACCATGGTAGGATCTGAAGTATTATGCCTTACTCGGGGTCGATTAAGAAATTAGCAGAGTTATACAAGGCGAACGAATAAACTGTGGAGTATTTTTCAAGAGTGTTTTGCAACTGGTTGGTTGATCTGGTCATTCGTATTCATCGACTTTTCCGAGATTGGTTGTCATCGACTGTTGGTATAATTGGGAGGTATAGTGGGTTGGTCCAGAGATATCTGCGGGGATTAGTCTTGGCAATAGCCGGTCGTGGTATAGTTATGTCTCTTCAGGAACCGGTTGGGGTTTCGTTTAGAGAAAGGGGGAGGGTGGAGAATCGTGTGGTTGGTTGACAGCGAGGGTGGATGACGATGGGCCGTTATTTTGTGAAAAAGGGGGGGAGGTGGTTTAATGGAATGGGAAATGTGTAAATGTTGGTGGTGGCTGAGTTATGGTAAGTAAATGGCGAGGAAAGTAGAGCGACGAGAGTTGTGTTGTCTGTGCCGGAAAGGGGGAGGGGGGTATGTGTGCTACATATTGTCAATATTTCGCTTTGGGGGTCGTAATTCATCGACTATACAGCCCATGAAATATAGAGGTGGGTGTTCAAACCTCTGCTGATCTTCGTACTAGGGAGTGGCTGTGCTCTGCCATCTTTACGAGAATCGAACTTTTAGGGTCACACACATCCAACTTGGTATTTCGTATTAGGTATGTAGTTTCTTACTCTATGGTTTCGCCTCTCATTTTGTGTATTTTTTCGCAATTTTTTCTTGAGTTTCCGAGTTCAAGGTCATTCGGATGAAGGTCACCAACATCCAACATGGATATCGGAGTCAGTGATGTAATATTTTCCTAATTTTTATTTGGTTATTTCGGTTTTTCGCAATTTTTATTAATTTTTTTATGATTGGGAGGGGGTTGGAGAGGGAGTGAGGTAAGGGTAATGGGATGAGTGTGAGGGTGGTTAGGTGTGGTGAGATGAGGGAGGAGAGGAGCCAGGTCTGCTAATCCTCTGTAGTCCACTAGACCTGGCTCGGAGTCTCGAATCCTCCTCTCCTGCTCTTGAGAATTAAGTGACTCATTCCGCCAAGAGTCCCTAATCCTCTTGCTCGATTGAGGATTTTTCGCCTCTTGCTTTGATGAGCTTCGAATCTGCTTTCCTAATTTTTTAATTTTTTGGTTAAAAAAAGTGATTTTTGGGCAAAATAATTAATTTCGGAAGTGGTTTTTGGAGTGAAACCAGCAATTTTGTCGATAATATGGCCGTCCCAGGCCACTGACCAACATGGCCGCCGGCCACGCCTACCAAGATGGCGGAACTATCATACCTCCTACTCCATGAATATGTGCCCGACTCGCCATATATACACTGCTATGAAGTAATGCGTTGATATATGGCCTCTATATTGCATGCTATAAAATACAATGGGCACTTGATTTACTGACACCTGCCTCACGTGCATCTTGCGGTACGAACTTTTGACTTCCCGGGGAAACGTGAGAATGTATGCGACAGCGTTCCCACACTTCCTTCTACCGTTGTCATTCTCTTCCTACCATACCGTCCTTTCTTCACATCACACACAGCTCCGTCTCTCTCGAAACTAGTCATGTAGTCATCTCACTGTTATACGTGAGGGTGGCACTGTATCGAACCCTTCATCCTCTCTGCTCCTCAACCGTGTTCTCACATTTCCAATAGCATTTTTAAAATCCGCCTACGTTGCTCGAAAGAGAACCTTGACACCTCTGATACTTTCTCTGCAAGTGTAGAGATGCCGCTCGCGGCTGCAAATGGAACTGACAACAGCAGCATGGCTACAGGGCTCACATTGTCCTTACGGTGTCACATACACGCGAATGCATCATATTGTTACGCCTTCTGTTATTAAAGTACAACAAGTTTAAACATTAAATTGGAACAGCCGGTGTGTCTCACCCCAGATAGATCCAAACACCGAGTCCTTCAACACCATGAGCTGCAGTGTTTCGCTCAATTGCGTCACGTAGGTCGCTTAACGCTGTGATCATGCAAGAAGGAAACAAATAACATTACTTTTCATAAAACGAGAAGGTTCTAAAAATTACAAGTTATTTTTCTCAAATATCATACATCGTTTCTGTTTACATGTTTCCATCCGCAACTTCTGCATTCACCACAGCACAGTTAAATTCACTTCCATTAGCAGCAACCTTGCCTGCCTTGTAAATGCTCAGATGTAAGTAAATGTCAACACTCAATACAGCAATGTTATGAAACGGTGTATTTTGTATAGGCTGTTCACGGTAAAATGAGCACTTTTAAAAGCCCTGCTTAAGATCTATTTGTATACACGTTGTGTGTTCTTTCACCTTATGCAAAATTAACATTGCCACGAGACTCTTCACTTTATTCAAGCGTCGGCCAAGTAACACTGTCAAATTATTAGAGAAGTAAATATTCTACAACTCTGCTTATTTTTACATTTCGATGCATTAAAAAAAAAAAAAAAAAAAAAAAACAGAAAACGAGAAAAATAATTTTTGCTGTCACAAATGATCTAACACTTATTGTTCGACGTTAATATATGGAACTACTTCCCCTTCAACGTTACCAACATTCCTGGGCACATGTCAATCATTGCGCCCGTTAAAATAAATTCATGCAGAGGCAGTGACGTTTATCTAGGGTTGATTTCAAAAGTGCTCACTTTATAGTGAACAGCCTTTAACTGTCATAAACATGCAAACGGGACAGGTTTGCAAACAATATTTCTGCGAATTCGCAAATGCCTGTATTACTACAAATGAGCTCATGATTTTTTTTCTCCTGTGCAGATGCAAAGTAATTCGCTAATTTTGATAGTTACTGTCAAACGCGTCTCTTCTACGGCCTACCTCGTGTTCATTGTCTCACTGGTAAGTGCTAGCTTGAGGGGTAAATTTTGATATTCTATTCCAGAGAGTTTCTACACTATCCACACACTACACACATACTGGTAATGCACTGGAAACAAGTAAGGCCGTAACAGACAGAGCGAACCACAACTCAGACGTGGCAACAAAAAAAAAATTAACGCATCTGGAACGCTTCGCACTCGAAGTGAAGCAAGAAAAAAACTCCAGACAGCAGATAATTAAGACTGAAACATGTCCTCCGTCAGAGTTCGGTGATTAATTAGGATGATGACGATGTACTAATAATAATACAACTGAATTCTACATATATATACAATACTAGATGACCCGCGTGACTTCGTTCGCATGAAATTTGGAAATATATACACTGCCGCCCCACTTGATATATATCTATACACTGCGGCCCCACTTGATATATATCTATACACTGCGGCCCCACTATTGGGTTCTCTACCCGCTGAACTACTACGGCCTCACTATTGGGTTCTCTACCCACTGAGCTACTACGGCTCTAGGGAAGAAATGGAAGACAGCCCATAGACAGAAAAGAAAAAAGAAATAACGAACTTTTTATTTTAACAATGCTTTTTTTTATGCAGTAAATTTACAATAAGAATTTTCAGGAAGGAATGTTACAATATAACAATTTTTATTTTTTTAAGGAAATGAAATATTTTCCGGGATAAAAAGTAGCCTATGTCATTCATTCTCCGACCCTCCAACTATATTTGTGCAAAAAATCACGTTGATCCGTTTCTCTGTTTTGACGTGAAAGAAGGGCAAACAAACACACAAACACACTTTCCCATTTAAATAGTAGGGTCTAGTAAGGATTACACATAAAGCAGTTGAATATCGATACTTGCGGACATGTTCTGTTGGTTCATATCTCTATTTCTCCCTACCGGCCATCACATAAATTATGGTTAAATAGCCTTTAGAAGCGTACAGTGACTTACCATCTGACCAATGGTAGACGAGCAAGGCAAAGGCAGCGGCTTTCAAAACGATAAACTCGCAATATTATAAGTACTAAGTTCGCCTGTCTTCGTGACGTAGTCGGTTCTCAAGATCTCGATGTTAAGCGCCGCCCAAATCTCTTCACTAGCCCCATGAATGGCTGATACTGTAGCCAACATCTGTAACGCCTTTTGGATTGTGCAATGGATAAATTTAACGAGAAAATGTTTGAAATTCTTGGTTGCATCTACTAATGCACGTATAATACGATTTCATTATTGTCGCCGTTATACTCACTATAATACCAAAAACTGTCAGTGGGATAAAACTCTTAGCTGTAAGTAATTACCGTCTGTTTCACAACAACACTTATAATATTATTGTCTCACCAGTTGCGAGGAATGTTGTACGATAAATTGATATAGTCCTTTAGCGCAGTTTCTACACAATTTTTGAACTAAACCTTTTACAAATCATCCTACGTATGACATGTTTGGTTGTTTCCCAAGTATGTAATGTATAGCAAGCGTTTTATACTTCTGTTTACATAAAACTAATATATTTTTGGCTAAACTGAAGTTTTACTTATATTTATCTATAAATTTTATATCATTTATAATTGAAAAGAATAAACACAGGGAGAAAATAGTTGTGTTGGCAATGCCTAGTAAAAATAGCTGTGTTGGCAATGCCTAGTAAAAATAGTTCTTATGGAAAAAATATTACACTGAGTGCACCCGAAGGCGATGTAATTTTCTAGACTCGCTATGAGAAAAAGAATCGTTTCAGTATACCAAATATATTTGTTTTCGTGGCGTTTGTTTCAGCTAAAAGATATTTTGTTGGTACAACAAAGCCACAGTTCCTCCACATGTATGAAATATGTTCACAAAAGCAAATAATTCATTTGAAACAACTTTCTTTGTGCCAAACAAATACTTCGGTGATTTAGTATATTAAACAAATATTTATTGTAAGCAAACATATCGTTATAATTTTTCAACAAAATTTCGTTGTGTTCGATATATTTTGAATAAAGAATTTCTTTGCAGCGACCAAAGATTTTTGCTGACGCCACTAATACATTAGCTTTGTTTGCATGAGGCGGAGGAATATCCTGGAAGTAGAACTTAAGCAGGGCTTCAGAAAAGTTGGAAGTAATTGTGACTGGACTATACACTGTTGTATACAATGTAACCTCGTTTGATGCAGGGGATACTGTAACTTCAACTATATTTACAATATACCAAAGAACGTTGGTGTTTCCCGTGGATACTACTAAACACGTTACTGTACTTGTATTTAATCTAATTTATAGCGCCACTAGTATTTAGCGAAAAGATTCACGCTGAGACTACACTTCATTATCCTATGTGCACACTTGCTGTCTTTGTTTGACTACTGACCGCTTGTCTTTGTGTGAAGACAGTCTGTTTCATGGGTTAGCCAATCGGAATTAAGTTTCTCCCAAACTGACCGTCCGTGATTCGCGGGCAGACAGATAAGATGCGCAACAATTCAAATGATCCAATCACGAAAATGGTTCCGAATTAAAGTGCGTTGCAACACAACTTGTCCTGAAATATTTTCGCGAAAAACCGGCGCCCTTACTAATTTATGTTCTGTGCTGGATTAGACCATGCTAGTAACATTAATTTTTGTAATTTGGAAAGGGCTTATTAACGTCCCTCGGTGTTATACCTCAAGGCTTATCAGAGGACGTCTTATAAACTAACTTATAACCTAACTTAAACCAACACCAATGCCTTGCCTAGGATTCGAACCCAGAACCTCCCGCATACGGGACGTCGGCTAATAAAAAATGTTGGGAAAATACACACAGAGCATACGATGGCAGAAGTGCAACAAAACAATCCCGACTGCGGCTCGCACTTGCATTGGTGCCAAGCACACAACCACAACAGAACATTCCATGTAAACATCACATAACCATTAATTAACCAAGAAGAATGTGTCAGCTGGTAAAACTACTTAAATCAAATAAACGTTCGTTTAAATACCCAATTGCATAAGACGTATGATTTGAAAATGGGAATTTTAGTTTTTTTTTTTTTTTTTTTTTTTCGGGGAAAAAAGAGAAGGGAGGTGAAATTCGCTGAATTTTTATTTTATACTTAGGATGTACACGTGATTCTGTCTGTTCCCCAAGTATAATTTTGATACCATGGTACATTACAACCATCTTTTTAATGGTGAGAGCTACGATAGTCAGTTGTTTTGTTTATATTTAATACCCTCTTTTATACGTTTAACCCAAACCTAATATGACCTCCGTAACCCACTAACGAGTTTCTCTCGTTCTGGAAACTGATTACGTAAAAGTAACTTATTTCCACCGTAGGCCTTGAAGAATGGGTTACAGAATGCTCACAGTAACTATAATACAATGAGCGTAAATATTTTAATAAAGGACTGAATAAACTACCTAATCGGTGTTTTTAATCGTTAATTTATTTGCACTATTTACCGCGAAAATCTTACAGTAAATGACGAACACACTTACTTAAATGCACCTTCATTACAAACAAATACGTTCCTGTGCCTTAAAGTAAGCCAGTCTTCGACGAGTAAATAATTTGAAGTTAACCGCACGCGAAACAGTGGGTTGACTTTCTCCGCGTGCTGCTTCCAGCTTCTTGACGCTCTGCTACTGAAACGAAGAGCATGCCATTCCCCTTTATTAGGCAGCTTTTCATTTGAAGATGTAAAGACCACCAATTACTTTGTAATATTGATAGAACTGACATTTAGTTATCAGTTAAAAATATTTGTAACTATTTCAACAACTATCACGTCATGCTTTCTTATGAACGAAAACGTCGGACGCCTAATTTTCATCTGCCTTCTATTCCCCACTTGACTCCATATCTCATCCTCCGTAAACTGCCCCTCCCCCTTCCCAATAAGCTACTTTTCAAGAATGGCTAAATTCTCACAGAATCTGAGATATGCCAACAGAGAGTGATTACTACTAACAGATTCCGGCAACTGTTTCAAATGGTAGAGTATCTGTAAAACATTAACACGAAGTTTGATCACTGTTTACTATGAACTCCAAGACGCAAGCCGAGCTCCCGCGGAACTGTCGGTTGGTGCGGTAACCCTCCAAACCTTTCCGTATGTGGGAGTTTCTGGGTTCGAATCCTAGGTAAGGCATTGGTGTTAGTTTAAGTTAGGTCATAAGTTAGTTTATAAGACGTCCTCTGATAAGCCTTCAGGCGCAACACCGGGTATCTTAAGTCCTTTCCAATTTCAATTCCAATTTGTTAGTTCCCGGGGCAGCCGAAATATATTGCTTATCTTTGTATTTGTTACTTTACAAATACTTTCTGTACATATCTGTATTTTTAGGAACACCTTCTACTAGATAACACAGACGTGTGTAGCAACGATACCGATTCCATCCTTTTTCGCAAATCTGACCGTTCAAAAAAGAAAAACAGCTCAATTACAAAAAAATTTCTAGGCACTAGAGATAACTCTACACGACTGGTGACAATCAGCTCAGCGTTGCGATTCTCCTATAGGTAATTTTTTTTTTTTCAACAGAATACCTTCTACAACATTTAGACTCTTACTGCAAGAAATAATACACAAAATTACAAAAAACATTCTAATGGAGGTATCGTTCAGTAAATGTTCTATGGCAATTTTTCTCAGTATACTGTACATTGGATACGGCAAGCAGGCGCAAGGGAGATGAAAAGAGCTTGTTTAACCGCAGACGCTAATAGGAAGTAGAAGGTAGAGGGAAAAGAGAACAGAATACCCTCGGAGGAATATTTATAGGACTGTAAAACCTGTTTTTTGCAACATCACTGCCCAAACTGGTAAAATATTCTACGTATACTTGGAGCATTTTTATGAACTGAACTGTGCTTCTCTGTTGTAGGAGATACGTATATTTACAATGGCACGTATGCACAGAGGGAAAAATGCAGAAAGCTGAATAGTCAACAGCTAATTACAACGCACACATGTTGAACTCGCGGCACAGAGGAAGAGCGTCTTCAATGAAACTTCTCACAGTGTTATAGTTTCTCATGTCATATGCACATAGTGGTTGTTAACATGTAACTCATACGATAGATTTTACTCTAAAAGCTTCGCTTACATTACGGTAATTTTTAGACAAGCCAATAGGAAGTGCTAAAAATGGAAAGTGTTTAGAAAAATACCGAACAATATAATTCTAAATAAATTCTGAATCACGTGGATTTTATGAAAGTATGTCAAAAAAAAGTATCCAGAGGAAGCGATAAGGGTGACTGAAGCACGCTCAACAGACGCCTCATCGTCTCTACGATCACGGCACTGAACTAGCGTGAAGTCTTCATAGGTGACACCAACACTCCACAGCGGGACAGTAAAATATCAAAGTGTGCTGCGCGAAGACGATCTCAACAATAAGTATAATGACAAGTATAATATTGGATTATTGACTTTTATAGCTTTATTTTTATAATTGCGAAAGTACTTCTATACCCAGTTAGCTATTGACGTCACACAGTATAGCGACGACTAAACTAACAACCCACAATAACGTAACAATTTTCATTCTGCCAAAGTTTGGCTAAATATAGTGTCACGTTCGTAGTTCAATAGTTATGCCTGTACGGCTGTGTAACGTCAATAGCTAGTTGGATATAGGAGTACTGAAGGCAATTTTATTTTCTAAAAGCGTAAGCTATAACGGCCAAGAATATAGTATGGCGGGGCGAAAGTTACGCAAAGTCTATCTAATAGGCTAAACATAGATTTTACGGCAATAATGACCACTATCAAGTCAAGAATAGTTCGACGACTTACTGAAATGATAAAACACACAAACGCTTACCCAAGTGTTTGGCAATTATAAAGTCAAGTAGCACAATGGTAGACAATACGTATTTTAACCGAGTCACAGTTTCAATATGACGACATACACAAAGTTTCCCTTGTTACTATGCGCGCCATACTGCGAAATAGGGAAGTACCCAACTCCCTTTTAAAGTATCGCTACGTGTGTTTAAACTACAGTTTCGGCCAAGACTTCTAGCGAGTTCATGTTAATGAGTGCAAAAACAAATTACACTCGAAAAGAAATCGAATGTTTTCATGTTTTCACATCAAAGCAGTTTATTTCATTCAATGAAAATTATAAAATAATAGCGAACCGCCCCGGCCTTGCTCGGGTGCGATTTACAAATATGGTGTTGTTCAGGTTTACAGCAAGTATATACACTAAATGCTTAAGGTAACTAACCTAGGATTAATACTGTGTTGTCTTCGTAAGTGAACCCCTAAAATACTACAATGGTTACTGTGGGTCACCCTTAAAATATAAACATTCGCTTTCACAAACTTTTTGTAGATTTTTTTTGAGATCTACAATCCTGTAACACATTAATTTGGCGTATCTCTTATAGTTTAGTCAGCGTAAGCCACGTAAGCGCTCGAACAGCGGCTTTTTCCGGCTTTGTTATAAAAATTCGACATTTATTTACTATCCTTACATTAAATATTAATAAATCATATACTTGAACTTTCCTCAAGAAATCCTCTCAATTATGGTGAAAACAGCATCAAAATCCATCAAAAAGTTTTGAAGTATTAGCGGAATACACAGACACACGCGACCGGGCGACTTTGTTCTATACTATGTATAGATGCCGTTTCTTAAGTCTCCCCGTCCCCCTTTTTTTAGACCATATAAAAACATTGCTCGAACGAACTCATACAACGTGGATGTTAAAACCTTTATGTTTCAACTTTATGCCTGTACATACATATTTCATTGTCATCGCTGTAAAACTTAAACGGGAACAAAATAACTACTCAGCTGCACCAAATTACATGCATCAGTTAATTCGCGACACAAGATATTTCTTTCAAATTTATTTGTGAGTGTGCAAAAATAAGGTATGCGGGTTTCTTCCGTCTCACACGGCATTCGTTTGCAATTCAAGAACTAAAACTTGGATATAGACCGGGTAACCGCTGATGTAACAAAAGTGATAAGAGTCACCCGAAATGAAATTTCCCACATCACTAACAATTTAGGCAGCTTCTTGCTCTAATTGTATGGTTGATGCGGCGCTGTGAGTGTCGCGCCAGTTTGAGGACGCCATGAAGTTGACCGCTTTGACATGACACACTAAACCTGTTGTTTCGTCACTGCATGCCATTTCCCACTCCACACGAAAGAACGTTCATCTATTTATGTATTATCAACTGCGTAACTGGCTAAAATTAACACAACACACACTTTAAAAAGGCCAGCGTTTTTCCTTGTGGCTAATTTTATCCTAATTTGAATATTCATTTTTTTAAAATAAGCTTATGTTTGTTATTAAATAGTTACCTGTGGGAACAATTTTCTCCTAAACCTGTTTGCTATTATTATTTCGGAACTTTTCAAGATGTAGGTCTGTGCGCAGTAGTAGGGTTATCTGCGTTCTGATGCAAGGGGACTGCGGACAGGAGCGTAGGAGACTCCCGGCCACCATGTTGTGACGTCCCACGTCCACCATTTTGGAAGTCAGTGACCGTTGGTCGTTGACCTTAGACCCTTAACCCATGATCTTTCACTCCAAGAACCAAAAAAAAATCAGAGAAATATTTACAAGAAATCCAAAAATAATTACAAAAATCCCCCCAAAAAAATTCAAAAATATTCCGAAAAACACACAAAAAAAAGTATTATTAAACATTATTAAATAATTCTTAACATATTATTTTAAAAAAGATTCCGGAGGTCACCACCCCCACCCTACCCAGTCAACCATATTGGTGGTGTGAACCATCGTAGCAGCCATATTGGATGCAGATGAATTTGACCATGACCCCGTGACCTTGAAAACACAAACTCAAGAAAAGTCCATAAAACTCCGCAAGCATGTAATGTTACACACTATCACCGCCATATTGGAAGCCAGTGGCCTTGACCCCACGGCCCTGAATAAATTTGAAAACAAAAACTGGAGAAAAAATCCATAAAAGTCAGCAAGCATAATATGTTGTTACAGACAACTACCACCATATTTGAAGCCAGTAACATCAACCTTGACCCCATTGCCTTAAATTACCTTGAAAACAAAACCTCAAGAAAAATCCATAAAAGTCAGCAAGCATATTGCATTACACACTACTAGCAACGTATTAGATTCAGGTGACGACCTTGACCCTGTGACCTTAAAAACAAAAACTTGAGAAAAAATCCATAAGAGTCAGTAAGTATATTAATTTACTGACTACCGCCATAATGGGTGCAGGTAACGTTGGCCCTGTGACCTAGAATGGCCTTGGAAACAAAACTCGAAATCACAAGTGACCTGCTTGCAGTAAACCTGGTACTGAGGTACTGAGCAAGAAATGCACATATTTAATGATCTTCACATGTCTAAGTAAACTTTCGCTATGGCTGAATTGCTTACTGCACCTTTCACACAAATATGACATACAACAGGGATTCATTGCAAAATTAAAGCTATCATGTAGCCGTAAATTATAGCCGAAAGTAAATGCCTTATGACAAAAGTGACACTGATGACGACGTAGTGGTTCAGACAAAAACTCGGGCAGGCGTGTTGAAGACGAAGGTGCTGCAGCTAAAGAAGAAGGTAATGCCGGCAATGATGGTCTAGGTACTACTCCCGAAGAAGTCGATGACACTGCTTTAGATACCATAAGCTCTGGAACGCCCGAAAACATAGAAGATGCAGAATAATACTTAGATGCAAAGAGGCAGACACTACCAGAGATAATGTATCTTTCACGACAGCCATTGTCAAACTAAGCCTCTCAGCTTACCTCTCTACTGCTTATAATAGACTGACATGACAAAAGTCATAGGATAGTACTACGTAACTGAATGATTCATGACACCGTCGCTACAGAACGATGTTGCATTGCCTAAACCGGTCTCAGCTGTGAACAAGTGGTGGTGTCATTCGTATTGATTGTTGTTTACATACTCATGGCAAGGCGACATGAGGTATGAGACTTCGAACAAGGTATGATTGTGGGTGCCAGAACGATGGGAAATTCAATTTCAAAAGTTGTGGAGACTTTCAATATTCCACGATCCATGGTGTTAGATGCATGTACAGGGATTATCAAAATCAAGGCATTACGATCCACCATGGAGAACTTAGTGGCTGTCGAAAGTTAATTGATGATTGTGACAGTGGAGGTTGGGTAGGATTGTCAGTGCTAACAAAGCAGGAACACTTGCTCAAATCACAACCACATTCAATGCAGGAGGTTTAAGACATGTATCTAGCAGATCTTAGCAAGATGCATTAGCTTCCATGTGATGTAGAAGCAGAAGACCCACCAGCGTGTCTGTTAACATAACACCGGGCAAAACACTTCACTTGGGCACATGAGGTTGCTAATTGGACCCTGGAGGACTGTAAACATGTTGTCTGGTCCGATGAGTCCCGATACAGGTTGTTTCGGGCTGATGGCAGGGTTCAGGTATGGCGCAAACCCAATGAGACCATGAATACCAGTTGTCAACAAGGCACCATGCAGGCTGGTGGTGATTCCATAATGGTGTGAGGTGTGTTCACATGGCATGGGTTGGGTCCACTTATCCATGTGCCCACAAAACTCAATGGTAACAGCTACAAAACTCTCCTTGGTGACAATTTGCAGCAGTTAATGAACTTCAAGTTTCTTGACAACGATGGGATGTTCCAACAGGGTAATACGCCATCTCATCGGGCTGCAGATATCCAGAACTGGTTCGAAGAGCATTCCGTAGAGTTCCAACGAATGGAGTGGCCAGCACATCCCACCAACATGAACCCAATCGAGTATTCATGGGAACCCAAGATCCTGCACCTAGCAATACCAGGGAACTTTGGGCAGCTATTCAGACAGCATGGCTTAACATCTCTCCAGAGGTATTCTGTCCACTTGTGGAGTCCATGCCACGTCTAGTTACAGCACTTCTTCGAGCTAGAGGGGGGCTTTACACATTTTTAGATGGGTATCCCATGACTTTTGTCATGGCAGTGTATATGTGTATGCGAGCCCTATGATGTCATATTGACTTTGAACCAATCGTATGCCACTATTAATACATTGTTCGGACACTGGCCGGCCGATCATCGAGTTACCACATGATTGCAGCTGAATGATCGCCTGCAGTCATTGAAACATCACATGCAGGAGTCAGTGTCTGACTCCTACAGATATACTCATATTGACTCCAAAGTGACTCATGATGGTTAAAAAAGGACTCACAATGACTCCAAGATTACTCCTCAATTACTCATAATGACTCCAAACTTACCCCTAAATGACTCCTGATTGTGGTGCTGATTGTGATTGCAATGCTGACTGCGGTGCTCATTGCAGTTCTGATTGTGATTGCGGTGCTATGTGCAGTGCTAAGTGCAGTTCATGTGTGTGAGAAGCATGTTAAAATAAACTCTCCCTATTTTAAAATAAAATTTTATAGCCCTACCACCAGAAGCTAAAAGGTGAACATTTCATTTAATACTCTCCAGGTCCATCTGTATAATTAATCGCTTCCTTTGTAAACGGAATTTACACTTTGCAATAAAAGTTTCAAGAACTACAGCAGATCTCCACCAAGTTTCGCCATTGTTCGATGAAGAACGAGGACTTTGTTCTGAACAATGCAGCACCACAGCAGGTCATCACCATGCTTCCCTATTGGTCTTCGCGCAAAAAGGACACTTCGTATAGACCGCCTTCTCATGCTGATGTGCATTTGAACATAGGCGAAAAATCGGTCGCAGAATCGGTACTGGTTCCAGCCAGTTAGCGATGATGCAGGTCGTGGCTCCATGATCCTCGAGGTCAAAGGCAGGCCTTCATACTCGGAATTCATCTTTGTGATATATGATCGCTCTGAAAAAAACCCAAATACTCGTTCGCCCAAGAAGAAAACATGCAGATAATTATGTAAATGTGAATTTAATTTTCCTGTTATATTATACAAAACTATGTATACATATATAAATATGTATAAGTATATAAATATGTAAAAATAAAATAATTTAATTTTTCTTATACATAATTATATGTATGTACATAAATATGTAAATATAAAATTATTTTTATAATTTTCAATTTATCTTATACATAATTACGTATAGGTATATAAATGTCTTAAGTACATAAATATGTAAATACAAAATTATAAAAAATGTATTTCATACATAATTATATATACATATATAAATATGCATATGTATATAAAATGTAAACATTAAATTATGTTTAATTTATCTTATACATAATTATGTATAGGTATATAAATATGTAAACATTAAGAAATTCAATTTATCTTATACATAATTATGTATAGGTATACAAATATCAAATTGCTTTTAATTTATTTCATACATAATTATCTACATATAAATATGTAAATATAACATTAATCGAAATTTCTATATTTATATATACACATATATCTACAAGCATATTAAAATAACATATTGTTACGTATCTGCAAGTTTTATTCTTGGGTGAATGAGTAAATGGGTTTTCTCAGGGCCCTGCCATATCGCGAAGATTAATTGCGAATATTAAGGCCTGTCTTTGAACTCGATGATTATAGAGTCGCGACCTGCATCATCGGTAATTGGCTGACGCCAGTGCCGATTCTACAGTCGAGTTTTCGCCTATGTTCAAAATGCACATCAGCATGAGAGGACGGTCTGTACGAAGAGTCCTTTTTGTGCGAAGACCAACAGGGAATCATGGTGGTGACCTGCTGTGGTGCTGCATTGTTCAGACAAAGTCCACGTTCTGCATCGAACAATGGCGAAACGTGGTGGGAGCCTGCTGTAGTTCTTGACACTTCTATTGCAAAGTGCAAATACAATTTACCTATGAAGAGATGAAATATATTGATGGACCTGAAGAATATTAAATAAAGTGTTCACCTTTTAGCTTTTTGAGGTAGGACTATAACATTTTATTTTAAAATAGGGAGAGTTAATTTTAACTTGCTACCCACACAAATGCACTGCTCTTAGCACAGCACTTAGCATCACAATCACAATCAGCACTGCAATTACAATTGACACTGCAATCAGCACCTCAATTACAATCAGCACTGCAATCACAATCAGGAGTAATTTTGGGGTCATTATGAGTAATTTTGGAGTCATTATGAGACATTTTGGAGTCATTGTGGAGTAAATTTGGAGTCATTATGAGTCACTTTGGAGTCAATATGAGTCTGTCTGTAGGAGTAAGAGGCTGACTCCCACATGTGATGTTTCAATGCATACACATTATTGGTAAGCTGCAATCATGTGGTAACTCTGTGATTAACTGGTTGGTGTCCGAACAATGTATTGATGGTGCAGGACGATTGGATCAAAGTAAATATGAAGTATGAAGTTCAGATGAGAGGTTTGGTTTGACAATGGCTGTCATGAAAGATACATCGTCTCGGCTAGCTTCTGCCTCTTCGAATCTTAAATTTTATTCTGCATCTGCGATGTCTTCGGGCACTCGAGAGCTAACAGTAGCTACGGTAATATCATCGACTTGTTAGGGAGTGGTACCTAGAACATCATTTCCAGCATTATCTGCTTCTTTAACTCAAGCACCTACCTCTCCAACAGTCCTGCCCGAGTCTTTGACTGAACCACTATGTTGTCTCAGTGTAACTTTTGTGATAAGGCATTTACTTTCGTCCATAATTTATGGCAACATTAGTGCTTTGATTGAGAAAAGAATCCCTGTCGGTCGTATGTCATATATGTGTGACAGGTGCGGCAAGCAGTTCAGCCATAGCGACAGTTTACTTATGCATGCGAAGACCTGTAAAGGTGAAGTGTATATCTCATTCAGTACCTCGGTACCTGGTTTACTGAAAGCAGGTCTCTTGTGATTTATCGAGTTATTGTTTTCAAGGACATTCAAGGTCATCGTGTCAATGTCGAGGTCATTGGCTTCCAATATAGAGGGAGTAGTCTTTAATGTCATATGCTTGTCGACTTTTATGTATTTTTTCACGAGCTTTTGTTTTCAAAGTTAATGCCGTATGGTTGTGTGATTAGGGGTGAGATGTGTGTTTATGGGCGGTCAGGTTTCAGGTTAAGGAAATTTTAGTGAGGATGGTGATGTTACCCGTCTATATGCCAGGTGTCGCCAACCAGCGACGCCGGTGTTAATGGAGCTGGAGACTGCTGTTCTCGGCATTCTGCAGGCCATTCACCTGGATGTAGATTTCCTTCATTAATGCATTTAGCCCATTGTCCTTATGTATTTACTATTTAGCTATTGCATTTCCTAAACAGTAGGTTATTGCATTCTGACCTACGTGCCTTAAATTATATTATTGAGACATTTCACCCACACTTACACTGATCACAGGTTAGGATAGATATTGTGGGCTTCTAAAGATCCCCTTCCCTGAAATGCCTGAAGGTAATGCGCGAAATAAAACACACACATTTACCAAACTCACATATATTTAGTTCTTGCAGAAGTACAATAACTCTTCTCTCTGGAAGAAACATTACACGCCTTTCTGGGCTTGCTCACCGGTAAGACTACACAGAACAAACAGGGCGCATAGCTGCTATGAAGGATTGCATGTGGAAATTAAGCTTCCCCAGGCGATTTAAGTCCTGGTGAAGAAGGGTGGTGTCTCCAGTGCCTATAAAAACAAAGCGATTCCAGTAAATGAACAAAATCTATTGATAATATACAATGTTAGTCACAAACGTCGAAGGCCACCAGAATGTGCGGCTATGTAACTGTCCCTCACCGAGTCTCAGATGCTACTGAATTCCTCCTCGTGCTGCATGCTACCGTCTTGGTGAGTCAGCGTGGCACATGGAGAACTATATTTTGGCATTCTTATGTTACATTAATCAAAACAGAAGAAAACTTGCTAACAATAACACAATAAAATACTCTGCATAATTCCTAAACAAAACACAGCCCTCGCACACTTGCGGAAACGAAATGAGGATGACATTTCAAATGAAAACAATAGTCCTTGGAAATAAATGCTGAAATAACACAATAACTCTGAATAATAAATGGTAGGGGAGTCTCTCTAGTTCCCTTATTTAAGGTGTAAACGGAGTGAGCAGTTGAAAACCCTTTTTGGGCGCCATAATTTATACACATCGCACTAGTTTGCAACCCTATACTCGCTGCACTATTGCACTTGTGGCACATCGAAGCAAAAAACTGTAGAATGCTGATGCATGCAACGGCGGTGCAGAGGTGCGTGGCCAAGCAAATAGTCTGGAGGCGAGGGATGTAATCACACATCAAATGCCCCCCCCCCCACCCTTCTCGAGACCATTTGCAGGCCGAGTGCCACTACCCACAGCAATAACTCTTCCTCTTCCCTTGCTGCCATGACCTCAGGGCGTCCGGGCCTCCTGGTTGGCCCGCACATCACTGGAGCGGCTGATGTTGGTGCTGTGGGCGGCCTGCCCATGTGCAGGTCGTTGTGACGTCCCTGCACGTCAGTCATGCCAGGGGCGGCTGTGACTGCCGACGTGACCGGCGGAACGAGCCGGCCGAATCCACTCCCCTCGCTGCCACCATTATTGCTTGTGCTCCTGTTGCTACTGATATGTCATCTTTTCTGCTGCCACTGAGAGCAACTTGCGGGCAGGTAGTGACCAGGGGTGGTGCTCACCTGGTGGTAACTCCCGGCCGATTACTGCATCTCATTGATAGCCTGCTATGTACTGCCACCCCCTCGCCAGCAGCGGACAACCCCGGCGATCGCTCTGATGCCATAGAAATTGTGGCAGGGGATCCGGAGTGTCACCTGATGTGGGCGACGAAGAGGAGGTGAACGTCTCAGATATTAGGGGAGCCATGACGCTGAGTGCCGTGGCATCTGCAGGCGGTGTTTTCACCTGAAGTACTGGCGCCCGGGACAGTGCTGGTAATTGGCGGTGCTGGTAGGTGCTACACAATCAGTGGCATCCAGACGAGCCGTCAGACATGCCCCGCAGGGCGCTGGTGCGCCATGTGACATCGGGCTTCTGATCCCAGCTGGTGGTGCATATGGACCTCCCTCCACCATACCTCTCTGGAGATAGTAGACGGCGGTGTCATCATCATAGGCCACCAGGGGTTGTGCCTCCGCCTCTTCTTGCTTATTTCATTGGAATGCAGTCGGCGTCGAAATGGCGACACTTCGTGGTGCAGCGCCATCCCCGACACCCGGACCAGCATCACGACGACCCTTAGCGGACGCTGCTGTGTCGGGTGTCACACAATGTTGGTCGCCGGTGTAGACTCCTCTGAGGGAGGTACAGATGCACCTTCCCCTGTTGCTGCTACCTGATGGAGCTCGACAGACGTTGCTGTCATGGGGCCTCAAAGTGCCCTGATGCCTCTCCTCCCAAGTCGGACCAAGTCAGTGGTGGGTCTTTAGTTTTTGGTGATTTTGTGCGGCCCGTTCCCTCTTCGCCGTGAAGCCCGCACAGAAGTCTCTGTGGGCTGCGGACTGTGAGAGAGCACGCATGTACACCATCTGTTCCACTTGCAGTGCTGGTCGTGGCCGCGTTGTGGTAGGCAGCCACTTGGCAGTGTATTCCTTTTGGTGTCGGCGCATCATACGCTGCTGCTGTCCGCAGCGCTCGCACCAAGTGTCGCTGTTAGCTGGGTCGCTGCTTCCGCCCACCTGCGGGAAGTTGGCCTTGCCCTGCAGACGAAGGTTATGTCCTAAAAGCATGTCGGCAGGTGTATTGCCGGTGGTGACACTGATGCGCCGACAGAGGGTGGTCGCCCACATGGAGCCACAGTTGCACCTTCAATCCTTGATTGCGGAGCTCCATTGGGTTCGTGCGTGGATGGTATGCTATGCATCTTAATGTGTCTCCCCCCTTAACCAAACCTAGTACACAACTCTCACCACTCCCCCCCCCCTTTAATTGAGTACCGTTATCTGCCAGTAGATTTTTCGGGTATCCCCACCTAGGGAAAAAGTCATCACTCGTGCTATATGGCTGCTACGGTGGCTGAAAGAACAAATATGGTTGACTGGGTATGGGCGAGGAGAATGGAGGCCTGCCGACTAATTATTTTTGGTGAGGGGGTAATGGTAAACCTCAGAGAATTTACGTAGTAAATTTGTTAAATTATTTTTTAACAATTTCTAAACAATTTTAATAGTAAACTTTATGAAGTTTTTGAAAAGGTTTGTACTTTTTTTGGACCTTGGGGTCAAAGGTTACGTATCAAGGGTCCTGAGTCCCACTTGCCCTGACCCAAGGTCACCTGGGTCGCTAATCTGCCTCTCCTGCGTTGCAAAAATCAAGAATTTTTGGGGGTCATTTTTTGAAAATGGGAAAAAATACGGGAAATTTTTAGAGAGAAAAAAGTAAATTTTTGGGGAAATCTAGTCGATTTTGAAGGGACAATGTGAAGCTTTTAGGGATTAAATATGGCAGACGGGTGACGTCACATGGCGAACCCCCGGCGCCTGGCTCCTACTCCGGAATCCGTTATGCCCGAACCTACCGAATACTACCCCAGTTTTTCCTGGGCATCGAGACTTGTAACTATATCCAGTGGTACAATTACTGAATAATTTTCTTTTTGGTCAAACATACTTTGACACATATCTCGGTAATGTCAAAGAAAACCATTAAAAAAAATTACGATATGCACGTATCCGCTCATTTGGTTTCCATGAATAATAATTCATGGTCCATTTTTTTTTTTCGCGATAGACTTAGGTTTACATAAGTTCCTCGGGCTCGACTTCATCTATACGATTTACCAAATACTGTCTGTGTCTGCCTTGCTTTGGTCCACTTCTCCGATTGCTCGTAGGCGACTTGATTATTTGGAACCCTAAACAGCATTACTAACTGAAGTAAAAGAAAATGTATAAAGAACAAATTTAACTAATAAATTATATGCTGGCTGCTTTATTTAAAATACTACCAGCATGAAAATATTCAAATCTCCACCGGTATTATAAATGTATGCGTAAATTCATAAATATTTTAGTTGTTCCTATAACACTTTTTAGCGAAACTACGCGACGGTATTTTACATACAATTTAACGTGAAAATTGACTGCGCAGCTACAACGTAGGCAGTGGATTGTGATAAATAATTATACGTCGTGACGACTTGCAGGAAGCCATGTTTGAAATGACAGTCACTGCAAATTGTTTATTTTCAAGAACACGGAAGATCTATTTCTGCACACTATCGTGAAAATTATCACGCAACACCTTGATGTATTTCATATGGCCCAGTGCACCTTGGATTACAGCTATATTTCCAACTCCAGAGCAGCTATTCGTCCCCAAACCATTTCAACACCTCCTTCATGTTTAACGGTACATTCTCTCAAGCTGTTTGGCAAAGTGCAATTCTCCTGGGTCAGTGGACCTCTAAAAAAAAAAGATTAATTTGGATTGGAGTTATGTCGAGGGATATTCCTAGTACAAAAATAAAGTCATAAGAATTATACAGCTAATGCTAATCGTTCAACATCGTGTAGGGTCTTCGTTAAATCTTAAAATAAAGGTACACTTTAAAATCAATACATAGTACGTGTACTCAAATTTGTAAAATTAAGTGAAACGTAATACCAAAAAAAAAAAAACTACCATAATTATGAAACTAGCCATTTACAGGCCTATATGTTGAGAATAAGTCATCGTACCACTTTTTTAAAATAAAAAGTATAATTTTTTAGGCATAAATATTAATGTAAGTTTTAATATTTTGATGATGATGCAGTATGTGTAAGTGTGATGTTTTGATATTGTATGTAATAGTTTGATCAAAGTGAATTCTATGTAATGGGCCAGTCCTACATCGTGTGACATTCCACGTCAGGGTTTCTTGTGGACGGAATGTATACATAAAACTAGTAAGCGCGGCTGTGAGTGGCTGGTCGCTCCACTTGCTGAGATAAGCGGTATGGCGGCCAGGCTATTAATGTAGCTCTGTGTCTCCGGCAGCGGCGGTTTTCCTGCTGATAGACGACGGCTGGTATGGCACTGACGTCAACGCCGCCGGAAGCAGGAAAGCCGCTATCTGCGGCTCGTTAGCCTCGCGCTACCAACACACTCGCCTGCTCTCATCCAGAAAAAATAAAGACGACGTAGACCGCGTCTTCTGCGCATGTACCCAACATCAGTGGCGTTTATTCCATAGACTCAAGGTTAGCAATGCTTACCCTCTACATAACGGATATGTTTCATCCTTTATACTTTTCGCCGTAAGTTTAAACACATTTAATTCTAAGTTTCCCGTTTCCGATTCGAAAAACAGAGTTTTCGAAACTCCCGTACTGAACACGCACAGTGCTGCTATCTAGTATTTATTTCCACAAACGGGAGCGACTAGCGATGAATCGAACTCGCTCGAGGTGTGGCGTGTTGTTGCTTGTGTTCCTTCGGCAGGGTAAGCAGTCGTTCTGTTTGCGTACTCCAGTCCTCGCGTTCCCTTGGAAAGTGGATGAAAGTGTTCGGGAAAACGGGAGTTTTTCTATAATTTGTAATATCTCTCAAAATAATATTCAGTTTAATTATTATTTCATTCATTTAGTTTCCTATTCACAACTAATGTTAGGTATTATAAAATGGTAAATACATGTGGAGGATACGCAAAGTTGGAAGTTGCGTTTATTAGAAGAAATTGCTTACACTGTAAAAAACTCACTATACGCCACTGGTCAACGTTGAACTGCGATACATACAGTACAACTCAAAGCATCAGCGTTCTAACCTCTAATCCTATACACGTGGTTAGGATGGTAGTGTCAAAACCCTCTGGAGAGGGAGTTGGTCGTGTAGGCAGGTTGTGCGCAGCCAGCAAGATCCTCTACCTCATACCTCCCCAGTGAGGGCGCAGTATTGCCAACTGCACGCACATGCCCGTACGAGTAGAAACTTCTGACTCTTTTCATAATTTCGCAACGATGTAAGAACACATATTCGAACCCAACTCAATACACATTTTTTTTTTTGCCAAATACTAAAAACTTAAATTAAAAAATGATGGCTAGTAGAACAATATATTTACACAAGCATGCTACGACAATACGAGTAATCCCCGACTGAACCACAATTACATCATTACTCTTCTAAAGGAACTGCTTGATGAATTCTGGAATAAACGTACACTAATTACACATTTTAAAGATAAATTAGTTTTTGGAAAATTATGGCTCTTGCAAAGCCTGCGTTAACGCTACCACATTAAAATGCAGCAACATTATTTCCATGATGAAGAGCGAAACTAAAAATCTGAAATAAAATGGGATCAACGCTTCTCAATTGGCTGTTAACAGTATTTTTTCTGCTCGAAAATCACCTTTCTCTCAACAACCAACATAGACTATGTATGCTTTTAAGTAATCCGAAATTATCTACAGTTCGCAACAGATGTCTACTAAAAAAATGTCGAGTGTACTTATTTTCATTTTTGTTACGCTAATAACTCACATTCAGGACACCTTGTTTAATAATTAAAAATTCAGTTTCATTGCAGTTTTCCTAGTGTTGTTTGCTCGGGTAGGGAGTTGCGTGGTGAATGTAAGGACATTTTAAGTGTACTGTATGGAGTTTGGCAAATATAGCGTTGGCAGTAGTGGACGACAGAAGGGCTGCCAGCAGGCACCGAAGGCGCTCAGCTGGCGTGTGGCTTCCCAAACCAGATGGCAGCTCGGTTCTGAGATAGCGTGGTCGAGGCCGCTACTCGCCGGCAAACACATCACACACTTGACAGCTGTGCGAAATCCTGCTCCGCTTGCAACTACTGTTTCCCAACATCACAACATATCAAACGGTATATCTCTCGCACTATGGTCTGTCGAAATCATAATTTTAATATTTGTAGGACGTAAAACTTATCGACATGAGATAATTCACATTGGAATGATATGCCATGAGTTACTTCAAGGAATCGTTCGAATCGAGTAATGTTCTGTAAAATAATAAATATTAACTTCCCAAATATCAAATTACATTCACATGGAATAAATATCACACAGAAAAATCACCCACATTTCAAAATATGCCATTTTAGTGGAATTTTACATATTTAAAATAATTTATTTAGTGGAATTCTTCACATAAAGTATGTTCGAACATGTTAACATATCTATCCGTAGTGTATAAATGGACTGTATTGTTCTGGATAAGTTCCCTCAAAATATAGTGGTTCGTATTTCGACAGTAATTTGTTATCGTGGTTTATGAATAAAGTAGAAGATACAATAAATAAAATAAAGAAGAGAACAAGCAGTGACAATGTCGCCGTTATTAGTCACTGTGACTTGTGTATCAATGTCACTGATTGTCACAGTTACAAGAATTTTACTACTTCTCCCATCTCTACGGTGCAGATCATCAAATCCACGTAGTGTGCGGCGACCCATATGTAGGGCAATGACGACGTTAGCTTACCAGACCTTCAATTAGCTTAGCAGTTTTACTTTTGCCTACAATTCATTATATCTACAAGTTCTTTTGTCTGAATTCATTCTTCCTAGGTTCCAGGCTAAACAGCTTTAGGACATTCCGACACTTCTGTACGAATGTTCTCAACTGCAGGGATTGTTTGATAATCTGTACACGACAACGATAATCTGTACATGCGGCGGCAATTATTCACAAATAAAAACAATAAATTGTCCAGGCGTCCGGAAAGTGTTCAATCAGCAGCTAACTAACTGTATAGGCCTCTATGTAAATTAACGGCAACAATGACTGTGATACTAACTAACAAGGCTGACAACGAATAATGAAAGTAGTTCCAGACATTGGAGTCGTCAAAGTGCTATATCTAAATAAGTGGCAAACACAATGAATTTTTTGTCTACAAATTACAGCACAAATTGGCACAATACACCTTGACGTTCAACCTTGCCGAACATACCCCTGAGTCAATGAGGCAAACCGAGAAAAACTTGAGACATCTGCTATAATGATGATTAATGTCATAACACAGTCAAAAAAAGGTAATAGCGTGCACTAACGATGATGACACATCGTTTGGCATAGCTAGCTTTACAGTATCAACCAAACGGAGAAAGAAGCAATGGGGCAACCAAGAAAGAGGTTGATTGGCAGACCGTGTTTACAATGTTTATCATAGTGTAATTAGGTGGACGCACAAATGCTAGTCATCAGGCCCACTAGACGGAAGAATGCAAGATGGACACCAAGTTCCCGCCTGTCACACTGTCTCATTCTCGCCTTCAAATGGTGTATATTTGACAATAGAATCTGAAGACGAAACGAACAGCCAATTTTTACATTCAACAAATTGGACCAAATAATCTTGAATGAATTTGAAAATGTCACACTGTCTAATTTTTTTTTTACTGGAGGATCTAGTCTGCATCTTAATTTAAAACTTATCACTACAGGAAGAAACATACTAAATCAAAATTTTATTCTTCACAGATATTTCTTGCACAATGAAATCTGATGAAACTGATTCTTTAATATTATTGCGAATTAATCACGTCAAATAGCATTCATTTTCAAAGAGCTTCTGCATAGCTTAATTATCTTCATATTATAACACTATTTGGTTTTCATCGCTTGTTCACCAATTTAAAGTTTCGTGATGTCGGAAATGGCCATTTTTGTTATGAAATTTTTCGAGTACAGTGCACTACAAACACGTGTGTCCAGTGAGAGTACAGTCTGCTATAAACACGCGTGTCCAGCGAGAGTACAGGCCGCTACAAACACGTCATGTGTGTCCAGCGAGAGTACAGTCTACTACAAACACGCGTGTCCAGCGAGAGTACAGGATGCTACAAACACGTCACGCGTGTTCAGCGAGAGTGCAGTCTGCTATAAACAAGTCATGTGTGTCCAATGAGAGTACAGTCTGCTACAGACACGCGTATCCAGCGAGAGTACAGTCTGCTACAAACATGCGTGTCAAACGAGAGTACAGGCCGCTACAAACACAACACGTGTGTCCAGCAAGAGTACAGGCCGCTACAAACACGTCACGTGTGTCCAGCGAGAGTACAGGCCGCTACAACCACGTGTGTCCAACGAGAGTACAGTCTGCTAAAAACACGTTTCTCCAGCGAGAGCATAGGCAGCTACAAACACATCGTGTGTGTTCAACGAGAGTACAGTCTGTTACAAATACGTCATGCGTGTCAAACGAGAGTACAGTCTGCTACAAACACGTGTGTCCAGCGAGAGTACACTTTGCTATGAACACGCGTGTCCAGCGATAGTACAGCCCGCTACATACACGTCACGTATGTTCAGCGAAGCCCCCCGCCACGCAGATAGTAGCAGACCCGACATCCACGCCGGGAACATGACTAGGTGTGCCTAATTTCTTCCTCCCTATCGCCGGTCGCAGGTATGACCAGGGAAGCGGCGGCTAATACCGAGAGGGGCACACACTAAGGCATCCGCCCCTCTCCAGTGGACACGGCTTTTTTATATTATTTTTAAACCGCAGTCAACCAGTTGATCCGTCCTCCATTTAGAAGTCAAGTAGTGCGTATTTATGCGTCTAATACGCGATACAGTAAACTTGTCACGATCTTAAATACGTCGCTGCTAAAGCCAATTCTTAAGAACGCTAGTCACGAAAAGTACATTGTTTTATATTTGTACGAAATATGGCAGCCCATATTGCGGGCCTTACGTACTAGTACTACTTCATGGAATAAAAATAAATATAGAACTCGTGTTTTTTTTTTTTTGCATAATCGTACTTCAAAATTACAAATTTAGTGATTTAGGAATGTACAAATTAATTGAACGGAAACATAATGTAACAAGGCTGACTGGAAGGAAGATCATGTCTTAATTCATTTTAAGGTCCCGTTTAACAAACAAAATCTATTTTATAAAAACCCAGACTACAAGTTGAAAATACGCAAAAATCTCCTTATTTTAAGCTATTTTTAAAAAGTTCGAAAACATTTCAGTAGTACGATTATGGGCATTCTGGCAAAAGCGGATGCAGGAAAGGAGCCAGGCACCAACCGGCCACCATTTTGCAATTATCCTTTTTCCTTCAAAATATTCTTATTTCCCTCAAAATCGACTAATATTCCCGAAAAATTTCTTGCTTTCCCAGAGCAGGAGAGAAATATTCGTGACTCCGGAGAGGACTCGTTACTCCGAGCCAGGGCAAGCGGACCAGTGAGGACCTGCAGACATGGCCGTGGCGGCCATCTTGGTTTTATAGACATAGGGTATGCCAAACCAATACCAGAGATCCAGGATCGGAGTCAGACCTAACCATGAGCCGTCTTGGTTCTGTCAGCCATCTTAAACGCCATGTTGGGTGTAGGTGACCTTGATCTTGAACCTATGACATTGAATGACCTTGAATCCAAACAATTCCAAAATACTTTAAAAAGTTTATAAAACAATTTATTATTATTAAAAATTACTAAAAAATCTAAAATAAAAAACTTAAGTTTCCAGACGGGTTGTTTTGTTCAGCATTTGTTTAAACATTGCCAGAGTTTATCTATAACAATTGTTCGGCTGCGATCTTGGATTTCAACACCTAGGCGGAACTAGTGTATTAATAATCGATATCGTCACCAGGTGACAGCCATATTTGTTTATGTTTTTTTAAGTATAGTTTGCATTGTCGACGCCCTCCATGTTGGATTCTATTTTCAACACATACGCTGCATTTATTTCTCTGCCATTGTATAAACAAATGACAAATGAAAAAGTTCAATATGGCGGCCTCCAACAATGTATAATCAAATGATACGATGAAAAATCCAAGATGGCGGCATTTAGCAATATATAAATAAATGATTGATAAAAAAATCCAAGGTGGCAGTATCTAGCAATGTATTAACAAATGACAGACGAAGAAACCAAGATGATGGCTTCCAGCAATGTATAAACATATGACAGACAAAAAGCAGGGCGGCTGCATATGAGAGTGAGTATGATGAGGGGAGTGGGGGTGAGGGAGTCAGTTGTCTGCTGGGCGTGGTGCTGGGGACCTCTGGAAATGTAAGTTTTTTTAAAATACATGTTTACATAATTTCTTGATTATTTAAAATTCCTTTTTAATAATACATTTTAAATACATTTTTTGGAATTTTTTGGGCTCTCGGGTTTTGCAGGTGACAGGGTCAAAGTCAAGGTAACCTGCACCCAATATGGCGGCTAAGATGAATGACAAAACCAATATGGCCGATGGTTAGGTCTGACTCCGATCCTGGATCCCTTGTATTTATTTGGCATACCCTATGCTTATAAAACAAATATGGCCGCCACGGCCATGTCCGCAGGTCCTCACCAGTCTGCTTGCCCTGGCTCGGAGTTACGAATCCTCCTCTCTTTGGAGTCACGTATCCTCCTTTCCTGCTTTGGGGAAAATGGGAAATTTTTAGGGAAAAAAGAAAATTTTAAGGGGAATTTAGTCGATTTCGGGGAAAAAAAGGGAAATTCCAGAACCAGGCGCCGGTCGACGCCTGGTTATTATCCACCATCCCCTTAAGCAATAATGTCCATAAACCTACTACTCATTTCATAGCGTGATTTTACATATTTCTTGGAGTAATTAAGATGATCTCATTTCAACGTAAATTATCTCGTTTCGACGAGTGAGTTATTTATTTATTATTTTTGCGTCCGAAAAACCCTAAAATTACTATTTTGGCATACCATTATGCAAAGAAGTACGATGTCTGTTTTTTTTTTTGTTCGAAGTAATAGTTGTAAGTAATGTCTACTGCAAGTTGAGCAAGCAACGGTATTTCGCACAAACATGAAATAATGGAAATGTCCGCGACGAGCGGCCTCAGCGCTGCAACTTCTCTCTGGCCACCAATTATTTAGCCGGCAGCCATTTGTTTCGCAGTAGTGGCAGCCACTAGGAAGGGTGTCAAGAAAATTTCAGATCCACCAATGCTTGAAATCATATATAATAAATACATAGTTTAGTGGCAAAATCATATTCGAAATGCCTTAAATGATACGGTATTAAAATTATATAACTGTAGTGGTAATATTTCTCAAGAAAGTAGCCATTCCTTCTAATATGAACAGAGTACAGCTGTCATTTTTTATTCAGAGCATTTGATGTGATAACTAACCATATATTGACAACTGTTTAAAAAGACCATGGAGGGCTACAACACTGCAACGACTCTTCTGTCTTGCGACTAGAGTACATGGTGGAGTGCTAATCAAGGTAGCTGCGTCCACAGGCACAGTTTGCCGTTGCTAAGTACATTTGTGGAGAGTGTGTCGTGCATACTTACCTCCTACTATTCGGAAAACATATGGCGATGATCTCGGGACTCTCGTGTGATAAATTCTTAATCTTCAATTTGGTTAAACACGAAAACCAAAATTACGAACTAGTATAGTTTTTGTAATCGATATCTAGTCGCATGACATGTAAAATAACGAATAACAAATGGTTGTCCTGCAAGCATCTTAATCTAACTACACTGCATGGTCCGGTCAGAAACAAGGTTGTGTGAGAATGGAGACACACGCCTATCCTCTCCTAGCGCAATCTGTCGGTACTGCAGACATGACTGCCCGGATACAAGTCAAGAAGACTATTCCACAGTCAAGTAAGCTCGTTCGGTCTGTGCTACGAGCGTCTTAGGACCCCCCCTTCGTCCCCCCCCCCCCCCACACACACACAAACACCCATCACTCACTTTCACGTAACCGTAGCACTTAAGACCACACGGAGTCCCTTTTTTTTATTATATTAGAGAAGCACTGCTATCTCATCCCACGACAACATGCCACGAAACATAATTATAACGTATAACCTAACAGTGATCTAAGAGTGTCTAAGGGAGTCAAAATAATTTAGAGCCAAAATTATTACACTTAAAAATATTGTTAATTTATATAAAATAATACACTGAATACTTTGATGAGACAGTTGTCAAAACTAGCAACATCGATACAAGTTCAGTAGGCCAACATTTTCAAGATTTATAAAATCGGTATGGACTCACCCAACCCTTTATGGAGTCCTGCAAAGGTAGCATGATTCTTCATTAAGAGTCGAACATGAATGTGATCAATAGGAAAACATGCAGCCTGCAGCAGGGAACGTTGTGATCAAGTAAAATTGGATAGTTCTTGTATTCATGCTGTGTATACGTACCTGTCAACACACAGAAAAAAAAATCAACTCAAAAGAAACTTATTCTTCGAAACAACACTGAATTATATGCTTTAGTAGTTATGTCTAGATATAATACGGCGTACAACATCGCACAAAGACATGCAAGCAAAACTCTGTTAGTACATAAATCTCGAGCCCGAGTTGGAATGTCATAGTAGACTCAATACACTTCGTCAAGACACTTACATGCCATTTCAACCACAGCTCCAAGACACAGTTCTACAACACAGGTAGCAATGTCAGCAGTACATTTAAGGAAACAATAAGAGCAATCAGGTCCGCGTAACTATCATATTGTCAACTGTAAGTGTGGTTAAAACCAATTCCTCGAAACTACCTTCAAATATTTTTTGTTACTGTTTAGTACGATGAGTGAATTGTATGGCAAACAAAATTAGCAAAAGAGTACTCCTTAATTTAACAATTTCTATGAGGTCTTAACAGTAACACGCAGCGCGTCCATGCAAAAATATTATAAACTAAAAATCACACAGAGCATTTAAATAACGTTAACAAATTAACGCCCAAATAAAAGTACCTAAAGAATCAGCATGAAAGTAAAAAATCCAAGTCACTAAGTAAATGTACCTTCTGACCCCACAGCGCCCAGTCAGCCACACACCTATCAACACTACCACAACACAGATTACTGCCCTTCCTTCAAATAACGCACTAAAAATAGGGCCACATTTCTGACATACGTAAAGCTGTTCAATAAGTAACACTTAACCTCAGCTACGACTAAATTCGAAATAACAACTGTATGATATCAAAAAATTATATCATTTTCAGATACTGAATTAAATGTGAACATCCCGTTCGGGATGTCTCGTATCAGGCTATTACACACGCAAACGTGCGAATTTCTAACCATTTGCGAGATGATAAGTACGCTATGTAGTACTTTATTAATCGTTTAGGAATATCGGCTGCAGTCAAGTTTTTGCGTGAATCGGTAATAGTAATCGATAATCAATAATATGTTTTTGTAATATCGGACGGTACACCGCTGCTATGTGATCGGCGTGATGTGCGAATTTGAGTTTCTCCCTCGTGCCTAGCTGGCGCTGGAACTGCGCTAGTGTTAGTAATTCACATTTCTCTATTCAAACATGCGTCCAGTGTGCTGATCTACGAACACTAGACACTCTTCATAAGAGGGATGTGAGCGCTTTCAAGACGTCAACCACATCAGAAACACAATTCCATAGCACTCAACACAGTTAAAATGGTTTTCTCAAAGTAATGTATCTCAAAACATACACGTCAGATCCATACAAAACTACACAAGTGACCTACCTGCATTGAACCTTCCTACAGACTCTTCACTAATAAAACAATAGCGTCACCGCTGAAAGTCCCACAGGTACACACAGTGTAACGAGAACACTGCACTGTGCCAGTCTAGAGCTTGCACTTAGTGGCGATGGTGCACTTGATACGTATGGCAGAGTGGCTCTTGTAGTTCCCGCGCATCTCGGCCTCAAACGCGGGAGAAGCTGCAGGTAGGTGGGAGCATTAACTGACGAGAGAGAGGGAGAGGGGAGAGAGAGAGAGAGAGAGAGAGAGAGAGAGAGAGAGAGAGAGAGAGAGAGAGAGAGAGAGAGAGAGAGAGAGAGAGAGAGACTATCGACGTGTGATTAAAGCAAGGAAAGAAAAGACAGCTGAAACCAGCTTCAGTGCAGTCCAAGAACTCCAAAACCTGAGTCATTCGACTTCCACTCACAATACGGTGCACAGTAGTTCGTGACGCAATGTTAAAGAGTACTGTTGTTCGGTACCACATACATTTTTTCTATCATAACTCAAAACACACACACAGGGGAAAAACCATTTTTTCTGATCTCGCACACAGCCGCCAGTTTTCCTTTATCCTCACGAACAAGGAAATCGGAACTTTAACTCGTCCGCCCAGCTGCGCATAAAAAATGGACAGGAAAAATTTTCACTCTGTTACCTCATCATTTCTGATGAAACAGTGCATGAAAAGATAGATCTACAATAAAGTCGTCGCATAACAAAGAAATGACTGACATGCGTTATGGTTCTTATGGGTCCCGCCTGCCTGCGGGAGCTATACGGGCTACACTGGAACGCGCTACAAGAACGCCATCACCTCTACGCGCAGGGGCTGTGAACTGGCGTGCAGTATTCTTGTAGTGCTGCATCTACCTATATCACTTTCAATGGTGATATTATCATTTTATTGACGAAAAGACTGTAGCAAAGTTCAATACATGCTCCTATCGTAGTTTGGCTCGTGTCCGGCTGGTATCTATTAAGATATGGCAGTCTGGAAAATACGTTTTTAACTATTTAGGAGGGCTTCAAAATAATATTGACAGCGTGCGTGGCAACTTTAAAGTAGGCCTACCATTCAATCTTCGTTTGGAGTGCGATGTCGTTTTGTAGGTAAACATACTGTGGGCACGTTCAGTAGTTTCGTCAAAATAAAAAAGGATTTCACACACACTGCAACGCAGTTTGAGGGCCAGGCTGACGGGACACTTAATGCTGTTCGTAGCCGGAGCTAACAGCAGGATGGTTAGCAGTTCTGCAATACGAGACGCGGATTTCTGCACGCATGTTCCCGCAATATGTACGCACATTCCCTAACAAATGTAGCTAGTACATGACGTAAGCAGTTCAAAACGACAGCGCTTCGAATTTCCTGAATACAACAACTAAGGACATCATCTCACTGCCAATAATGAATATCGTCAAATGGTTAAAATATATTTCCACACCATTTTTGTCGCCGAAACTATTAGACACAATACATGTTGAGCGGTGGTGCAAATCTTAAATGTACACACCTGATGTAAATGACTGCCGTGCTGTTCCCGTAAATTATTCTGTATTCTAGAAAGAAATCTAAGAATTGATACCATATTACTACAGTCGTAGACTAGAGTGAAATACTACACGAAAGAAAAATAGGCAATGACGTTTGATATTTCGACGTTGACAATGTGTCATTATATGTAGTAGGTCATGTACTACAGTATATGAACAATGCATGGCTATGAAACGAGACGATCTATAAAAGAGCTTTCACAGCCCTTCACAGTGATTATTAATTCCTGCGGTAAAGTCCTGTAGTAACGATGGAAGTTAATATTTTCGTATTACGCATGTTTGCTAAAGTAGTGGAACTTGTAAACGGTTTTTTTCTTCCCCCTTTCTGACCCAGACTTACAATTTGACGCCTCTTCCTCCACCACCTGAGGGTCCATGCTGCTCTGTTACAAACAGTTCTGTGAAGTATTAAACCAACCTGGCAAAAAATTTTAGAAAACCTCCTAAACTTAAGATTACTGCGTTTTCTCAATAGCGGAATTTTCCATAAAATTGAAAGAAAAAAAATGTCGGTGAGATTTATAAATAACGAATACTTTCAGCTAATTTATTAAATATATAATTTACTGTATTTGTGTTACGTGGAGAGGTGTTTGGAACGAAAGATTTTTGCTATATGGGCGTTGCTATGTGCATTACAAAATAATAAAACAAAAAGTTTGTCCATGACTGGAATTTTAAGTCAAAACAAGCCCGAGACCATAGCACTATCATGCTTAATGCGGTAAATGAACAAACACCGCGCCCAAATCACCGACTAAGTAATCATCACTGCGGAAAGTGCATATTTTCGTATATAGAGTGAGCACGTTAAAGTGAGCACATTTGATAGCCATCTCATTTAGAATAATAGTAAAATATATATATATGATTTAAGCCGTAGACTTTAAGGGCACTGCCTACCGGCTGGTATCAGTAGTACGCGCGAATACGTCCGAGACCACTTTGACTTTGACCCTGTGGCCTACTTTTGAATGCACTTTTGACCTAATTTTGACAAATTGACCTACCTTTGAATGCACTTTTGACCACTTTCTATTTTTAAGAACATGCAATGACCTATGTTTCTATTTTTATAACACGCACTTCTGGTTGCACTGCACTTCCGGTTCGAATCCCGGCGAATGCAATTTGGGATTTTTTTTTGGTTTTGGACTACCGGGTTCGATTCCCAGACAGGGTTTTATTTTGAAATTATAATTATTTATATTTTTTGGAATTTTTCATATTTTGAGTTCGACTCCTGGACAAGGCACTTTATGTTTTGGATTGCGGAAATATTTGGGAATACCGGGCAGGGCACATTATTTTTGGATTTTGGAAATTATTGTAAATACCAGGTTCAATTACCGAACCGACCATTTCTGGGAAATGCATTGAATTAGTATTCACAAGTAAGGTGTAGAAGGTGGCAATGTATGTGCTTACATGTGCTGTTCTGTTGGTATTACCTCGTCGGTGTCGCCTGATCGACTGATGCACTCGTCACCTCGCCAGTGTCGTCTCCTGGCGTACTAGGGATGCTGGTGTCGCTCGGCCATCATCTTGGTTCTAGAGTTGGCTCTTGAGAACTATTGTGTTGCTTGTTGTCATCTGCTACTAGGGGTGCTGGTGTCGGCTGGAGGCTAAGGGCAATATTCGCTGCATACAACCGTGATATGGTTCAATACAGTATAAAAAGCTGTGCAGGTGAAGAAAGGCGAACTGACGGACCTTGGATTCGTACACAGACGCCCTAGTCGACTGGGCCACCAGGGCATAGGTAACAGCACAGATCTAAATGATGTATATATAAAAAGGTTCACCTGTATAAGGACTTGTATTTTACAAAATAATTTGATTATGATGTATTTTCTATAAATTATACAAAAAAGAATAGCATAAATAAAAGTTATATATATAATATAATAAACTTAATTTCACCTTTAGAACATACAGAAAAGTTATGTCGAGTAATGTATCTGTGTATCCATATTTTCTAGATAAATCTGTAGTATATGATGTCATAAACATCGATTATGAAAAATCATAATTTTAAAAAATATTTTGTTTTTAATTTAAAATACTTTTATTTGACATTTAAAATAAGTATATCGAACAATATGTCAACGGAACCATATTTTCAAGGAGAATTCGGTCATGACATCACAAACATCAATAATGCAAAACATGATTTTTTATAGATTCATGCTCTGTCATTCCTCACCATACGGGTGTTGGAAGCCAACTGCTGCACTCATCGAGCGCTGGTCAACTGATGAGATGTGATGGGTTTTGGGGGCAGAGGGAGGGGAAAGGGTGGGAAATGCAGTTGCATTGTGCAGTTATTGCCGAGTTCGATTCCCAGACAGGGGTGATTATGGAAATTGTATTATTATTTTTTATTTTTCAATTTTACACAACTTTTTTTTTTAGTTTTATTCCTGATTAGGGTAATTGATGTAATTATATTATTGGACTACCAGGTTCGATTCCCGGACTGGGTTAGTTTTGGAAAATATAATATTATTTTTATTTTAGGAATTTTTTGGTTTTAAATGTGTTTCCTGGCAGGACACTTAATATTGGGGGGGGGGGGGGAGCAAAAAACTTATTATTTTTGGAAAATTTTAGGAATTTTGGAATTTTACGGGAAAATTTAGTTGCATTTACTTACACAATCACACATGTAAACTCTTCGAAGGTTGGAGAGAAAGTGAGCTGTTGCACAATCACACATGTCGATGCTTTGATAGCAACAGAAACATTGATGTTTCACCTCATCGGCAGCTGCATCACAACATAGCTAGTGTGGAGTCAGAAATGCATTTGCTCACATGCACATCCACATGCAAATAGACACACTCTTTCACCTATCCCCCTGTAGGACAGACAATTATGTGAAGAGATGTTTCGGTGGGCATCGTGACTTGGAGACCCATCGTAGTGGAAAACTTTTGACTACTGGTGAGAGGTTTGGTACATAGTTCGATTCCTGGACAAATAATTTAAAAGTTTGTATCCTATCCTCGAACTCTAATGACCAGTGGGCGGACTCATACTAGATTCGATTCCTGTTCAGGATACTTACATTTTATTTGCACACTTGCATAATGAGACTAATTTCACATCACAGCCCTGTGAAAACCAACTCTAAACCAAGCCTAATGACATATGCCAAAGGGTAATTGTTCCTCGCTTGCATTCGACTACAGTTATTTGTTTCTCCCTTACCTTCATTTAACCAACTACACACATGATATCCACCTTCATCAATATTTTCCCATTGGCTAATTACTCCATCAATGCTTCTCATTGGCTGTTTAGTCGGCAAACCTGCAACACCTGTGTTTGACCAAGTAGTCACATGCATTCCATCCCCGCTAATGTTTTCCTATTTGCTACTTACTCAACTGCATTCGATTGCCATATTGAATTCCAAGACTATTATAAATTTAAAAAAATATATTTAACTATCTTAATTAATAGCACACTTGCATTTGCCTAATCAAACATAATGAAGTAGTTAATGGATATTTAGTAGATAGGAATGTATGCACATATGAACCTGCATAACGATAACTTTCTTTTATTCTGGCCAGTGACAGAAGAAAGTGATACTTGTACTCTCAGGTTTGCTGTGTTGACCATTGTTATATGAAACTCTACACCACGTCTCATGAAGGCTGTCAGCTGGTTGGTAAAAGACTCATTCTCTGCTACACGGACGTAACTCTGTTGTTGGTGGCGTGAGTGGCGTCGTCAGGTTCAAGTCTCGCTTGCTATACTTTCCCAAGGTGATGACGTAGGTACCTTGCATCACAGGCTGTCTACGAAGCGATGTTGATGGCTTCCAACCTCGAAGTGAATATTTTTTATATTAACTCCTGTTATTTTATACGTTAACTCAATCCAAGATGGCAGTCAAACACAGGTGAGTAATTAGCCAATGAGGAAACATTGGCTGAGATGGAGCTCATTATACTAATTGCTCAATGGGAAAACATTGCCTGTAATGGGTCAAAATGGTTTGATATACACGAACGACCTTCAGTCGAGTGCTGGTGGGTGTCATGTGTGCGACTTAGTCCCTAGATACACTAAGCATAGTTGCTAGTTACTCATTGGACCCATGCATACTTGCACAGTTATGGATATGCAAGTGTGGATGTGCATACATGTGTACTTGGTAATTGTGTAATGATTTGGTGATTGTATAATGATGATTATGATAATGCAGGTGCATACATGAGTACATACATATTTAGTAAATATTCATTAAATACTTCATTAGGTTGGATTAGGCAAGTGTAAGTGCGCTATTAATTAATGTAATTTAAATTTGTTTTAATCTGTAATATTATTAGAATCTAATATGGCAGTCGAATGCAGTTGAGTAATTAGCAAACGAAAAAACATTGGCAGGGATGGATGGAATGTGTGTAATTGGTTGAATGAAGTTAAGAGAGAAACAAATTATGGTAGTCGAAAAAGGGTTAGAAACAATTGCCCTCTGGTATATGCTAATCGGCTTAGTCGAGAACTGGTTTTCAGAGGGTTTTAATGTGAAATTACTATCATTGTGCAAGTGTGCAAATAAAATATAAGTATTTTTAATGGGAATCGAATCAACTATCATCCTGTTCACCAGTCGTTACAGTTCGAGGGAGAAGATAAAAAAAAAACTATTAAATGCTTTGTCCGGGAATCGAACTCTATACCAAAACATTCACCGGTCGTCAGAGCTCTCCACTCTGGCAGGTCTCCAAGCCACGACGCCCACCAAGACCACTCTTCACATCCCTGGCGGTCCCACAGGGGGGTAGGTGAAAGTGTGCGTGTGTGCGTTGTTGTAATGCAGCTGCTCAGTTGTAATGCAGCTACCGATGACGTGAAACGTCAGTCTCTCTGCAGCTATCAAAGCGTCAACATATGTGATTTCTCAACAGTTCCCTTTCTCTCCAAACTTCGAAGAGTCTACATGCATGATTACATAGATAAATGTAATTGCATTTCCCAGAAATTTCCAAAATTTTCCAAAAAATAATAAGTGCCCTGCCCGGTATTCCAAAACGAAAAAAAATATTGAGTGTTCCATCTGGGATATGAATACAAAACCAAAAAGTTCCAAAAAAAAATTTTTAGAATTTCCAAAACTACATACGTCCGGGAATCGATCCCAGTAGTCCAAAAAATTACATTACAATAATTACCCTAACCAGGAATCCATCTCAAGAAATTTTAAAATTTTAAAATAAAAAAAAATATTAGAATTTCCAAAATGATCACTGTCCAGGAATCAAACCCTACATTCCAAAAATATAAATATCCCAGAATTACACTTACCAGGAATCGAACCTGGTAGTCCAAAAATAACATTACATCTATTACCCTAATCAGGAATCCAACTCAAAACTAAATTCAAAAATAAAATATATTTGAATTTCCAAAATAATCCCTGCCCGGGAATCCAACTCGTTAATAAATGCACAATGCAACTGCTTTTCCAATTTTCTCCCAAAAAACCATCACGACCATCACTTTTCATCAGTTGATCACTCGACGAGTGCAGCAGATAGCTTCCAACACCCATACGGTGTGGAAAGACAGAGCTGTGAATTTATAAAAATCATGTTTTGCATAATCGATGTTTGTGATGTATTAATCTAAATTCTCCTTGAAAGTATGGTTCCGTGGATATATCGCTCGATATACTTATTTTGAAAGTCAAATAAAGGATTTTTATATAAACATATAACTTTATTTATAAAATTATGGTTGTGTTCATAACCGATGTTTAAGATGTTACATACTACAAATTCGTCTTGAAAATACGAATCCACACACATTACTCGACATACAAATTTCTGTAAGTTTTAAAAGTGAAATTTCTGTAAGTTTTAAAAGTGAAGTAAATTATATTACATTAAATACATGCAATTTATTTATAATACTGTTTTTGTATAATTGATAGATGTTACATCGTAAGCAAATTATTTCTGAAAATACAAACCCATACACAAGTGGATTTTATATATATATATACACACACACACATAATTTAGACCTGTGCTGGTACTCATGCCCTGTTGGCTCAGTCGACTACAGTGTCTGATTACCAATCCAAGGTCTGACAATTCACCACTCTTCACCTGCACAGCTTTTTACACCCTATCTAACCACATCACATTTGTATGTAGCGAACATTGCCCTTAGCCTCCAGACAACACCAGCACCTCTAGTAGACGATGACAACATCAAGCGACACTAGAGCTCTTAGCAGCCAACTCTAGCACTAAGATGGCGGCCGAACAAGAGCTAAGTCAGCGCCCCTAGCAGTTATCTCTATAACTAAGATTGCGGCCGAGCGACACCAGCATTCCTAGTTCACCAGGAGATGACACAGACGAGGCGATTAGTGCATCAGTAGATTGGGCGACACCAACCAAGTAACACTGATGGTGTAGCATGTGTAAGTAAATGCATTTCCCCCCTTCCATACCTCACTCGTTAATGCGTAATTCAATACATTTCCTAACCAATTTCAGTTCGGGAATAGAACCTCGTATTTCCAAAGATTTCCGAAATCGAAAAATAATAAGTGCCCTGCCTGGGAGTCGATATAAAAAAAATTTTAATCTCCAAAAAAAAAAAAAATTATAATTTCCAAAATTACCCCTGTCTGGGAATCTAACTCGGTAGTACAAAACCAAAAAATTTCCCAAATTGCATTCGCCAGGATTCGAACCGAGTGTGCAGTGCACCAGAAGTGTATGTCTCAAAAATTGAAATGTCCAAGAATTGCACTCGCCAGGCATCGAACTATAAGTACAGTGCAATTGGAAGTGCAGTGCAACTGGAAGTACACGTGCTAAAAACAGAAATGTATGTAATCGCAAATGCTAAAATAGAAAGTGATCAAAAGTGCATTTAAAAGTGGGTCAAATTTCAAAACGAGGTCAACATTGCATTCAAAATTAGGCCAAATTCTCAAAAGTCGCCCAAAAATGCATTCAAAAGTAGGTCACCAAGTCAAAAGTGCATCTCAAAAGTAGATCACGGGGTTAAATGTCAAAGTGGTCTCGGACGCATACGCGCCAACTACTGGCCGCTGCGAAATCTAGATAGGAAATCCCATGTTACGGGAATTTCGTATCCGTTCGTTAATTTTAAAGATGGCGTTTCAAACAATATTTATTTTTCACGGATTTTTTTAGGGGGAGTCCCTTACAGCGGACATGTTTCTATAACATGCATGGTTTGTTTTCAAGGAATTTTGTACATTTGTGTGTTACCAACAAAGTACACACCGCCTATCAATATTGAGAATATCAGCTCATAGGGATCTTCTCGTAAAAAAAATTTGCGAAGAATACATTTTGTTTGAAACTCCTATCTTTACAATTAACGCACTTGGGGGAAATTTCCTTAACTTGGGATTTCCTATCAGAGTTTCGCAGTTTCTGGCAGCCGGTAGGCAGTGCCCTTAACTTCCGAGTGTGGTGGAATATTATACACACAGTATTTATTACTTACATCGTAATATTTATTTTAAAAGATGATTAAATATTAAAAAATGGCTGAAAGGAAACAGTAACTAGAATCAGAAGTGCTCACTTTACCGTAAACAGATTATACGAACTTGCGTTTCCATAAAACATTCCATTTAAATAATAAATATTGTTGACAGTGAAATTCTGAATATTTACACGCAATATTCTCGGCATGGGCGTCAGACACTTACTGTTTGAACAGCAGCTTCGAGTACTAGGTTCCACAATAAAGTGCTGTCATTTCGGGGGTGAAAATAAAAGCCGAATAATACGACGGCGAAGTGACTTACAGATTCACAACAAACTGAGCACACTGTCACAGCTTGGCGACACAACTTATATCGGTGGCAAGAAAACAGCTACACGTCTTTCAACCATGTCTATTAAGAATTATGTGTTTCTATTTTACTTTGTTGTTACATTCATTTGATTTAGCATGACTTGTTCCTTTTTTTCGTTTATTTTGTTTCATTTATTTCTGCACTTTAACCGAGTTATAACAAGAACTTGTGTTTCAACCGAGTGGTTGTTATTCGCAAAGAAATGGAACGACTTTGGCGATATGTCGAATCTAGTTGTGCAGTTCACCGCTTTTATGACCGACTGCTACTAGACTACTTAAACCTATAAGTCGACCGTATTGGACACTTCGTAGTGATTGGTTGGTTAATCGTTCTTCCTCCTTCGGGCATCGGCTGAAATCCAGCCGATCTTTACAGCAGGGCTTCCATCACGCCATCAGAGCTAAGCCACCTCATTTCAATAAATCGTATTCCGCAAGCAACCTTGTACGCTACATTTTGCTTCCGATACTATTCTGCAAAAAGAATTCAAACGGATTGTGAAGGTTGGTTTTGGCGCTACACAGCAGTTAAAGCTCGTTCAAGGTCAAAAGAGCACTTTACAAAGCTGCGTTCAGAGGCGGATCTGCGGTGCTAAGGGGATTTCCAATTTTAATAAGTTCATGGTTAGATTTATTTACCAAATACTCTGTTTTATATGCAGAAATAAAAATGCATGCATTATTGTATTTGACTTTAATGCAAAGGGCGAGTTTCCTGACTGGAAACGAGTCCTAAGATATGTTTAATTAATAAATTAAAAATGTATAGATAAAAATGTATTGTTTTTAACTATTCTATTGAAGTTCTGCCGTAAGGTTAACTTCAAATTTTTTTTTTGTGAATATACTAATTGTACAGCAAAACGAACTACCACAGTGAGCTTAAAAAATAATTTATCTCAATCTCAACCCCCCCCCCCCCCCCACAGCCATCCTTTTTTACACAATAGCCATTCCCTGTTAACTGCATGCTTGATCCGCCACTGACATTGATTGATTTATTCTGTTCGCTCACTGTGTATCCTTCCGCCTCATTTACAAAGTAACAATGCATGGGTCTAATGACTAATAACGATGCGTTGTTCGAGTAACGTTAATAAATTGGTAGGTATATAAACATATTTATACATAGACAGGTCTCACTCCACGGTCCAGAAAATACAAACAATTATTTTACCGGTTTATTTCAAGACTTCTCAAATAACAAGCCAGCTAAAACTGCCCTTTTCGTAACAAAATAACTCTTAACACCGAGGTCTTGAAGGTCGATGAGGGTGAAGCGAGCCTGAATTCGGAGCACGGCGGCGCCGGAATGGACGGGTGGGGGAAACTGTATTCCAATCGTGTTATCAGTCAGGAAGTTGTATCAGAATGGATCACACCCTGCAAATGTTACATCGCCGTGCCCGTCCTCACACCTCTCATCCGTCGGTTTCATTTTAAATAAGTACTCACGTAAAAAAAAAAAAAAAAAAATCAGAGAGAAGATTATCCTATAGCACACTTCAGCCGGCTGGGCTGACACTTGCCAGGTCCGCCAACAGCACGAGCGCAAAAGCAGTTGAGAACAGCGACACGATTACTTAACGCGACAGGCTATTTCATTTGCATAACACGCAACAACATCATCGCGGCACTGACGTCACAGCGGCCCCACTGCCCTCGCGAGCACATTCCTGCCTGCCGAGGAGGCCGGCTCCAGCTGAGGCCGAGAGACGCAGCAAGCTATAAGAGCGACACTGCCACGTGCATCAAGTATGCCATCGCCGCTACGCGCAAGGCTCTCGAACTGTGAGACCTACAGCGGTTACACTAATCTTTTGTTGGAGGAAAGTCTGTAGGAAGGGCCCTTCAGTAGTTCTGTACAGATCTGATGCAAATATTTCGAAATACAGTGTTTTAAAAACGCCGTTTTTAACCATCATGAAGTATTCTAAAATGGCGTGTCTAATGTGCGTGACGTGTTGAAAGCAGCCAACAGCCCTCGTCCGAAGTGTGTGTTGTTTTCGTACATTAGCACACTGAGCGCACGTGAAGCGGCGCCAGAGAGCTAAGAGTGAAAAAAAAAGGGGGGGGGGGAGGGGGAGCCTCAACACGTCTTAGGTCTTCATTTATAAACTATGACATGACAAATTCACCGCTGCACATCTCATATATATATATATATATATATATATATATATATATATATATATATATATATATATATATATATATATGCACACACGTTCAGTGCGTTGTACATAGACACGACGAGGCATGTGATGTGTGTACCTAACTCGCCCTTATTGATCCACGCTTCTAGGCATCACACATGCAAATGTATCCTTTAATATGGAGAGGGGGGAGAAGAAAACCAATTTCTTTTAAGAGGGTTGGAAGGGGGAGTAGTGGGGTCCACACCATAGACTAAAGATGAGGTAGACCGCTTATTCGTCTTCTGCGCATGTACCCACCCAACATTGACCTACCCCAAAGGAAAACAACTGTCAAAGTCACATGGTCAACAATGATGAATGTGTTTATTTCTTAATATTTAAATTACAAGCATTACTATACAGATGATTCACGAGGAGTTACCGCCACTCACACGGCTTATCCCTTGCATCATTTGGAGCAAAATATGTCTTATAAATGTCGGTCCTATTCCCGATATTTACAGCGCAATTGGAAACATTTGAAGAATGACGAATAAAATAATAACTCTTTCAGAAGTAAATACAGTGATGTATTATCAGACCGTATTGTTTACAGTTGAGCATCACAACTGCAGCTATCAAGCTTGCAAAAATGTTTACAAATATTTCCGTCTACTTCCATACACTTGGCCGCACGCTTATAAACCGCACATGTTGCTCTACGTAGCTGCACACGGCTGTCTTTGATTTCTGTAGCGGCATGCATGATACTCGCAAGTGTTTGTGCAGACCTTTGGTAAACAATATCCTTCATCCATCCCCATACTCAATAATCTAGGCATTTCCAATTTGTCGAACTATTCCGTAGGTATTGGGATTAGGACCCACATTTATGTGACGTAATTGACTCAAAATTATGTAAGGACTAAGCCTTGTGAGTGACGGTAACTCCTAGTGAATCATCCTATATAAATAAAATACTTTCACAATTTTAATTTAATTAAGCAGCGTTACAAATCCGTTAGAGGATGTATAATAATATCTCGAAGTACTTGTTTACTAAACAGTATTCTAACCTTAAATTCAATTCACGCCATTTTTTCTAGGCGTATTGGCAAACAAGCAGTTCGATATTGTGACACGGAGATTGGTTGTAAGCAGTCAGCGAGATCGGCCTACCTCAACTCGAGTCCAGACACAGTGCAACAGGTCGCAATGGAATCCACGATCTCGCGGAAACTTGACATACATGCTCGACCGCGAACCAAAGCAGTTAGTGACCACCATACATACATTACAACTGACAGGCAAATACCCTCGTAGTCAAAAATACTTACGGCGTAATACGTAGATATTTGTTATTAAATGTCACGTTGCCGTAAACATAAATACGAAAGAGTTAGTTATTCTGAAACGAAATTGAAGACCAAAGTTCGAAAAGTCAGTTACTGATAGTTCAAACTTACCTGAAATAAAACAGCCGATAACAAATGCGAAAATCTAGCCATGCAAATGCGTGTAAAATGGAATGGGAGATGGAAATTCAAATTATGTGCTACAATTAGCTAAGTAGTGCGACCCCGAGAAAACCCACCTTTTCGCCTCCTTGACCAACAGGGCTAAGTCTCTCTATAATCACATGCAATGTCACCGCCAGCCAACTGCCGACAACTTTCAACAACCTTCACAAGGTTTATTCTCCTGTTATCTTTACTGGGAAAACTACTATTCGAAAAGACAAAATGCCAATTTTCTAGGCAAGATGTTATGTCGGGCATGAAATGAACATTAACCATGCCGAAGGACATAAATGCACCCTACGGAAACTAAAGAAACCCTTTTTTTTTGTACGTTACATACATTAACTTTTTCTCCAAAATTACAAAACAGTGAACATTTACATTAAAATGGTCAGAATTACAAAAATTGCAAAATATCACCTCTACATTACCCATAAATACACAAGTTTGTACATCGTCCTTTTTATATGGGTATTCAATAGTAATAGTTACAATCTATACTTTCATAAAACTTTCGCTCAAAAATACGAGCTTTCATCTAAAATCCACAATACTTTCATTACAGGAGTGAGCGGAAGATTCTATCATTTAAAGTGATTTTTCAGAACCTCACATAAAATTTCACTCAAATGTGAGTACAAATGAAAACATATATAATTGTTTTTCCTAAAGACCTGAAGGGTCTTTGATAGTACGTATCTTATCATATATTCGTGTGTCTGATTCCACCAGACCGTTGGGACAAATGCATACGCAGGGTTACTGGAGTTAACTGGCAGAGAATCGCCCAAGACCGTTCTACCTGGAGAAGACTATATTGAAATTCTGCCTGCATTCTTAACTCTAAGAGGTCACATAATTTCATGATTGAACTGGCTGATGATGATGATTATGATGATGATTCCTCCCGTCCTGGGCCCTAGCCCTTACACATACGTGGAAAAGAAGGGTATAGATTGATCCAGAATTACACTTTAATAAAGTACTTCCGGTCCAACATTTCCGGCCACGTCGCATGATTTAGGATTGGCTCACCAACTAAGCCAATAAGGAAACAGTGACGTCACAACGCAAATAGCACCTCACATCACCGGAGCTAGGTTAGTCTTTATTCTGCAAACGGACGGCGTTGTCATGGTCCTGTACTCGTGGTCAGTGTTCACCCATCAATCCCATCGGACCTCGAAGTCAGCCGTTTTCGGCTACCAACTACGACGAGAGACCCACGTGTTCTCCCCGGCCAGCCAGCACAGCCAACACAGCTAGCACAGCCATAACAGCCAACACAGCCAGCACAGCCAACACAGCTAGCACGACCAACAGAGCCAACACAGCTAGAACAGCTAGCACAGCCAACACAGCTAGCACAGTCAGAACAGCCAACACACCCAACACAGCTAGACAGCCAACACAGCCAGCACAGCCAGAACAGTCAACACAGCCAACACAGCTAGCACAACTAGAACAGCTAACACAGCCAGCATGTCACAGCTAGCACAGCCAACACAGCTAGCACAGCCAAAAGAGCCAACAGCCGAACAGCGATGACAAATATAATCCAAGGTAAGGATAGGCGTATTGTACATTTTCTGCTGCAGGCGGGCAAGAACGTAGTTTTCGATGTAGGGAAAATGTCGATGCCAGACATGAGGCGACCGAACGTCTCAAGACGTAACAATGACAGAAATGTACCAATTAAAAAAATAAAGCATAATCCTCAACAAAAGCAATACTCGCCAGCTTCCGCACTACTAATTTTTTCCTCATTCCGTTTGAAAAAGGGCTTCCAAAGATTTGGTTTTCCTTTACTGATGTTAATCTTAAAAATAATACTTGCATCACTCCACGTATCACTATCTGTATCGTCTTCATAAACTGGATCATAAACGAGAGGGTTATTAGACAAAACACGTGGGATAGATCTACCTACAATGGTTAGCGAAAACGGAAGTACATCTGCTTATGGCGAATGTTGTTTTTTCAATATTACGTAGGTACGTCAAGCACTGTAACTAACTGGCAGCATGCTGCAAGCAACTCTGAGCCTTACCAACAGTCGACGGGTAACTTATAGCTCGCTACAAAGCAGAAAGAAACATAAACAGCATCACTTTCACGTACCAAGAGAGCAAGCATTTTATTGATGCTACATGTTACATAACTGCTTTATTGCATAATGTTGTAACACGTTCTGCTTTACAGTGTAATTGCAAACTTATCCTCGTTTGACGCAAGCAAAGCTATCACAAGAAGGGCCCATTACAGTTACGTTAACTGGTCTAATCATATATGAACGCTGTGCAGTGCATTATGCTTGCAAAACGGTTTATATACCGAAAAGACCATTTAAGAGCATCCGTCACCCACCATTCAAGTTGATGAGGATTTATTGAAAAATGTGACAACAGAAGCTTAGCATGCGTATTAATCCAACAATTTACTTAATACAAGATATTTTATATTAATTCATTTTCACATTTTATTACCACCAAGGAACACTTAATTACAGTTAGGAACAAAAATTTGCACATAACTCTGAAATGTAATGATTCTATTATGAAACATTTTCAGTAATGACCCTGACTTCTGTTATGACACTAAAACGAAGAATCTGTATAGAAAGAGTGACACAGCCTGTGAAGACGGTCGCTTATTCAGAACTGTTTTTCGCGTCTGAAGATCAGCCAGAAGCGCGGGAGCGATAAGGGCTGTGAACCTGTAAAGAGCCATATTGATTTTTAAGTATAGATCATCGAAACTAAGTTTAATTTGTACAGTTGATTGTTAACGACAAAGTTTATAAGACGTACCAAGTTAATTTTATTGTTTGTTGTTGTTTATGTGAAAGTTTAAATATTAGTATAAAAACAAACTGTTGGTAATTTCAACAAAAACAAGTTACGAAACTTACATAAATACAAAATTTCCAAAAATGATTGTTTTGTACTTATCTTTCAAAATAAACGCTCCAACCTATTAAAAAAATTACGATTTTATAACTGTTATTACCTACACCATTGCTGTTACAATTAGCCCCAAACACGGGGCAAATTGTAGCAACCGACCTTCTTTAATAAAACGCCTGTTGTGGGAAAAAGGTGTACGTTTTGATATTTTTGCTGTTCTGAATTGATAGATGAATGATTGGTGTATCGATCCAAGCGATCATAGTTATATAATACCTGATAGGTTTCATGATATATACAATTGTTTGCAAATTGTTACAAATTGCCCCTCGCACCCCTACTGAAGATGTAGTAGGAGCGGCGACCGCCAGGGGGCTCCGGCGAGGTCAGCGTTCGAGCAACTGGTGCCTGGGAAGTCCCGCAACATCTACAAGACGCGGGACACCGCTGTTTCCTGCCGCAGCGACCTATAGCCGAGAAAAGAACATCCACACTGCCGTCACTCGCCTGCCGGCTGTCGTCTGGCGGTATTAAACATTCGCCGGCGTGGCGTGGCGTGGCGTGGCGGCACGCTACTGCCAGTAGCACTCATCTCGTCCACTCCACCTGCCATACAGTACGAACCCACGACTACTAAGACAAGTAGTCTTGGCGCGAACACACTCATGTGTACTCTCGCACACGTTTTACAAACGGTTTTATAATAAACACAGTGCACTCTAGTATGTACACATATACAGTATGTCGCACACAGTGATAACAGAATTGCGGCGGCTAATTGCTGAGGGTTTGAAGCTTCAAGGGCGCCAAGCAGTGGTGTGTGGTGAAGAGTTGCAAGGTAAGCTGGTGCTTGCTCAGTACTGTATACGCTTGGCACACGCAGGAACCAGAGCATAGCCGACAAAATGTACTGCGGCCACTTACGAGAGAGCGGCAAGGCACCCATTACACACGTGCTGTGAAGTCAACTGCAATACTACGTTTAAGTGACCGAAGAGTCCACTTGCAAAAGTTGAGGTATAGCACAGAGCAAAACACATCATACCTTGCAACACTTCATCACACGCCGCTGGCGCCAATATTTAGTCAAAAATTTGTCATTAAAAACCTATTCAATATTTTTGATCTATGTCTGCATTACGAATAGCATTTAATTTTTTTTTTCATCTCTTAGTACTAGTTTCGTTTTTATATTTCCGTCGCTACTTTTTTAAAAGTGAAAAAGGAATAACACGAGTGTTTCACAAACATTCCTAAATATCACACTTCCCGTACATGCTACACAACATATCAAAGCGACATGCCAGCACGCCTTTGTCTTTATAGTTACATCATAAAAAGAACGGATCACTACTGTCCTATAGAGGCGAGTTGAAGAGAGACTGTATGCCAGTTCAATTTCTTGCCCATAAAGGTGACAAGACATTCGATGCACGTTACTAGGTCGCCCTTTCCTGATACTTCTAGGCCTCCAACACACAAAATACACTATTGTTTGTGAAAATTGCAACACCCAGAAGGAACGGACCGAATGAATTCAAACGTGAAGGATGCGTAGAACAGTGTACCAGCAATAAGTGATTACGAGTGCAGAGATATGGCGTACACGTAGACCCAGTAGCGCCCTCTCTTGTGTGACCGAAACGGTCAGTGTTATGCCAAGATCTGTAAGAGAAGAGCCGTCAAACGAAGTGAAAGCAAGTGCCAGTATGCTTCGTCGACGTCAAAGTGTGCCATATCAACATGCGAGTGAGTTCGAACGGGGCACAATTATTGGTCTCCGGGAAACGGGTTTTTCATACCGTGACATTTCGGTTCGTACAGAGCATGCTGCTACGACAGTGATGCGTGTGTGGAACCAGTGGCTATAAGAGGGTCGTACGCAATGGTGAGCGGGCACTGGACCACGCAACGTGACCACAGCACGGGATGGCCACCATCTTGTCTGCATTGCCACAGTGTTGACTCGACACTGGAGCACTGCTACGGGTGTGGACCTGTCTGTGTCGAAGGTTCGACAACGTCTGCTGCGGGCTGGACTGGTGGCACGCATGCCATTGCGTCGGCTTCCATTGTCCAGAAACCACAAACGCCTCAGACTGCAATGGACACGTGAACGCCGTCGCTGGCGTGCTGAGTGGCAAAATGTAGTGTTTTCGGACGAGTCCCGCTTCAGTCTATTCTAGAGTGATGGCCGCATACGTGTTAGATGCTACAGTGGTGAACGCGATCCGGCAGCCTGCACTGTGGAGCGTCGTAGCGGACAAACGCCAAGCATGATAGTTTGGGGCGCCGTTGGATACAACATTCGATCTCGACTCCAACGTATCGAGGAAAATCTGAACAGCAACCACTATATCAGGGAGGTTTTAGAGCCCGAGGTACTGCCCCTCCTTCAGGCGACTCCACACGCCATATTTAAGCAGGACAATGCCCGGCCACATGTGGCGAGCAATGTACAAGTCTTCCTTAAAGAGCGACAGATACCACTGCTTCCCTGGCCTGCACGTTCACCTGACATGTCATCTATCGAACATGTCTGGGATATGATTGGTCGGCGACTTGTTCGTCATGGTCCTCCAGCAACCACTGTTGATGCTTTGTGGACTCTCATACAAACTGCGTGAAGAGAGATTCCCAGGAACATATCCAGGTCCTCTTTGATTCCATGGCAGGACGTTTAGAGGCTCTGATTGCGTATTGTCCTGTACCTAATCTATGGTATAAAGTTCATTTCTATTATATGTATCCTTCTTGGTGTTGCATTTTCCACAAACGTTAGTTTGTATCCAGTAAGACGGCTCCCTTAAATATCGTTGCCTATGAACTGTATCATTGATAGAATTTTGTGAAAGCGAAATCTGAACACGCACGGACATAGCAGCGAAAATTCTATGTAATAAAATACGTTTAGCTCGACACGTTCGCCATCTTTATTATTTTGCTTGTTGGTTCCACATTCATTACGAAAAAATGACACTCCGACGTCAAAAGAGTAAAAATAATTAACTAAAACTATCCACAGAATAAGTACACATTTTTCTTATTGGGGTTAGTGAAGCAGATGAGAGCCAAGGTCGCTTCGCAGCAACTCCAGATTGTAGTTGTGAACTGTCTGAAGAAAACAACATTTCTGGTAACCGCTTACATAGGAAAAGTAGGCGGGCTCTTTGACACTGCGCGGAACATAAAATTACAGCTGCAGAGGCAAATCGTATTTTACAATTTATTGGAATCCAGTAGGTGGGTGGGTAGGTAGGTGGGTAGGTAGCCTTAACGTCTCGTCTATAGCGAGGTCATTAGAGACGGTGCTTACGAAGAATTATTCCACTACTGTCAAACTTAAGTCGCCGTAACAAAAGAAAGCCACATCATGAACTCAAGATCGTTCAAAGAAACACGCTCCCGCAAGTGCGGTAACGATGCCAATTCGCTGAACACCTCCGTACCCTAGAACGTACTCCAGACCACGTGCCGAGATTACAAGTGCTCATGACAGGTGAGATTTCTACCCGACACTGGCCAAACCCGAGAAAAAACAGGCGTTATGTAAAAAAAAAAAACAATATTTTTACTACGACACGTGTACAAGATGATGGATGGCGGCCGCTGCATCACTACCGCAATAAACGGCAACATACACATCAATCTTCTACCTGGAATAAAAACTCGATCTGCAACCTGCTAAACACGAAGATCCTCTCTCTTTGTCGCCCGAGAACATTCAATTAACGGCGGTGCCGCAGCGTACGACAGACGGAAATTAAACTGAGCACAGCGCCTCACTTCCGTTGAAAAGGAACGACTTAATGCGGTCATCTCGGAAGCAATCAGTCATTCATACGTGGTAATTGTCGTGAGTGAAGTTCACAACTGAACGCGGTGTGTACAAACAGAATACAGTGATTAAGGAAGATGCCGTCAACCAAGGGCCAGCTCTGTGGTCAGCGAGTGTCTTCACCAACACCGCCACAGAGTACATAACCACACAGACACGAGGTGGCGTGCCAGTGTAGCAGGCGAATTTTACCCAGGCGATTCTCACCCCCATAATGACTGAGTGACGGCACGTGTCAAAGCAGCTTTACATCGGCCGACAACCGCGACAACAGTATAACACTGTTGACAATCCTCGCCTGACCACAATACTTTGGTTGGCACTAATCCCCGAGAGCATTACCCTCGTCATGCCTCTTGGTACAATAACAATTTAAGGAACAAGTGTAGCCTCCTCGCAAATAAAATTGCTGTTCAAGCGTAGCCAAAAATTACGCATCGAGCCAGTTCTCAGCGCCAGCAGGGGAATTAATTTCCAAAACGGTGATTCAAGGCACGTCGGCTGATTTTTGTAGGTGGAGACCACGAAGCGGTCACGCATCAGCGAAGCATAGAATTTCCCCAGAAATGATTTTCAAGCATAGTAATTTCCGGGAAAAATTTTTAATTTTACGAAAAGCCCCTATTCTGAACATTTGCCCTTTTCTTTCCTTACGACACCCCAATGTGCCGACATCACACCAATGGTCTAATGATGTACTTAGTACGTTCTTTTCCTGTCTCGATCGCAAGGGTGTCCGTCCTTTCCTACCTGGGTGTAAAATTTGCCGGTTAAACCGGCACCGAACTCATCCGCTGTGGCTGGCTGAGTGAATCTCTGGAATTGGACAGTAATGTCCGATTGGCTACTGTGTGATGCGGAAGGATCCTTATTGGCTGGGCCGCCGGCTGGCCAGTGTTACCAGGCGCTGATTGGCGAAAGGTGTTCTAAACATTTTGCTGACGTGTGAGACTGGAGGTCGCTGTACTAGAGGCTGCGTCAACCATACACTCAAGATGAGGTAGAGTTACGTATCTCGCTGGCTGCGCACACCCAATCTCCGTGCCCCAACATTGAAGTGCTCACCTACCCATATGTCTAGCAAAAACGACGTGGATTCGATTTGAGGTTAGAACACTGCTTAGTAAACAAGTGCTTTGAGATGTTATTATACTTTCTACAGCCAATTTGTAATGCAGTTTGACTAAACTGAAATTGGTAAAATAGTTTTATTAATATAATACTGCTTGCAACTTAAACATTAAGATATAGAAAAACACGTTGATCATTGTTGACGACAGTTGTGTTCCTCTGGGGTAGGTGAATGTTGAGCACACGCGCAGAACAAGGGGTTTACCTCGTCTGGAGTCTACGGTTTCACCACGGTGTTCTAAAATACTGTATGAGACCAGCGACCAAGCCACAGGCGGAACATGCCCTCAAACCGACCCACACAGCTGTCGTCAAACTACGCCCACGACTCTGTATCTGCCACCATTTACATCTATTCTGTGGAGCGAGTCCCTCGGCAGGTGTAATCACGACACCCCTGGCCTTGATCCCGCCTCAACGACACACCACTCTGCGAAGTCGACCGTGTATGATTACGAATTAACTAACAATACGATTTTCAACTCCATGATTAGATGTTTGTTAGGTTTTGGTGATCGCTACTTTAACAATAATCTGTCGAAAACGAGCGACAGAAGTAATTACTATCTTTACCTGTCTCAGTATTTAAAAACCCTATTTTTCAGTTAGCTTATTAAGAGAAGTTTCGTTCAGAAACAAGCTATAGGTAATTGCATGGAACAATCTGGGCAAACTCACTATTCACACTTCAGACTATAAAGGCTACATTACAAAATAACTCGACATACGTAGTAGTTCGTCTCAGAAATATAACTGTGTGTTTGCTTTTGCTTTATCACAGTGACTTTCTAACGTTAACCTGTACTTTTCTGACTTCGTTGTTCGTTTGTTTGGTTAATCGTTCTATTGGTTTAGTTTCATTCAATATCTTAAATTCTGACCGAATTCCTTCTACGGTTTTCTATAAATTTTAATAACTGTTGACAACAGCTAATTTAGGCTTGTTATCAGTACATATATGTTGTTGCGGCATTGTCTGGGTTTTCTGTGACGATATAAGTCTACAATAGCATTGTGATCACAAAAACGTTTTATTTAATTAACGGTTTCAGTGGACATCACTGCAATTTTAGTACGACGCCGAAGACATACCTAGCCTACATTTACACAATTCCACGAAAATATTATCGCAGATATGGAAAACCAGTAATCACGTTAAAAAAATGTAGTTGCCGGCAAGGTTTTGATTTGAAAGGATGATCGCACAAACGTTTAAATAACTGTAAATCAGCGCTAACAATTTTGGTTGTGTACAGCAGGTAAAGTTGCCAGCTTCGCTCTAAAATAATGGAAACGATGGCAAAGTTAAATATGGCTGATGTGACCTAAGAGTCTATACTACAAACAGAATAACTACGAACCAAAGCCTTGTATCAGTCGGATTTACTGTAAATGATCATAGAAATCACTTGCTTGTCGATTCATGAAAAAGCTGTCACAGAAGTAATCAGCAGACATGACATGAATGTCATGAGTGGCTAAATTAATTTTTAATCGATTCGGTTTAATTTTCACCGAGTCACAATTTCAGGACTTACAATGTCAAAAATATCATTCTCTTAAGGTGCTAACAGTCATACGCTGGCAATCGGGGGACAGGCCCACCGGGGATGAAAGGTGTCACAACACCCTTTGGGAGCTCTGATTGCCTTTGGGTGGGAGGAGCTTCTTCTCCGGTGGAAGGTACTGGAAGGGAGGAGGGACGTGGGCCTCCGCTCCGACTCCTGAAAGGTCTTGGTCTGGTGGAGAAACCGACCTGTAATGGGTGTACGGCTGTCCATGATAGCCAAGGGCATCATGTGACTATTCCCGGTGACTCAGGTGAGAGGTGGAATGACCGTATCTTCTCAGTTGACAAGGGTGCTGGAATAACACCGCGCAAACCACCATTTAAAGGGCGTAAGGCGAGTATCACGTATGGGGCTCGTGTCCGGTGGGAATGCCCGAGACTAAGGGATAGGACTTCCCTACGCTGAGGTGAAACAGCACTCAGCATTCCTGCCTTAGAGAGAGCATATGGACAATGAAATGTCGGGGCTACTGTCAAGTCCTAGTATTGGAGCCCATATGCAACATGGTTGCGGTAAGAGTCAGTTATGTGCAAGGCTATAGCCTGTGCTGACTTTGGGACCCACACCACCTCGTGGAGTATCTGCTTCTCAGAAGGGTGCAGTCACGGCAGATAGTGACGATTCTGATTGGAGGCGGGACGGTTAACTCCTTTACGGTTAGACCGTTGGGGCCCAAATGTCTGGATCTTAGTGAAGGACCCAAAGACTTAATGGTAATGAACAAGAGGCTTGACGAGCCGGAGAGGATGTGGGCTGGTCTTACGTGCGAGATTTGGCGCGCATCTTTCCCGGTAAACAGAGACTCAGAAAAACCCATAAGTGTCATGAAAAGGAAGTAGTAGCATGGGGTGACCTCCAAGCCCGTGTCAAGGGTTCTCCTGGCACTTGGTCACGGTGGGAAATGTCTCGTGCGGGCGGCGGCTGGAAGATAGCACCGGCGTGTTTTGGTCAAAACAAGCACACATACTCAAACAATGAGCAAAATCAACTGATTGTTCCCCCGACCGGTCTGTAAGGACTGGAAGGTGGTACTCAAAACCAGGCGATAGAATGTATAGTGCACATTTATTCACAATACGACCAATATTGCGGTTTATGGTCAGATTGGTGTAGTTGAGCTGGTGAGGAGGGAGGAGGGTCCCCTGGTGTTCAGCGCGATTCTTGCTGAGGTCGTGCCTGGGTGGCCCGGGTAAGAAGCCTTCATGAGGCGGGACAATATAATTAAATACTCAAACATTATGAAATACTACATCTTAACTTCAGTAATGGCTTAACACTGGGGATTGAAGCAATAATAAACTCCTTGCTGTTGTTCCAAAAACTATCTGTTCGATTCACCGATTAAAATGTGCACATGCACACGGTGATGTACCGCGCAATATGATATCTTTCACGTGCATGGCATTTCACTGCCGAGTACCAATTTTTACGGTGCAGTACCGATAATGTGGAATTTAATTTAGGGAAAGTACATTTCCTACAACAGGTCCGTGAAAAATTCTAAAACACTTAAACATTGAACTCTGAAGATTTGTTGCTTATGTTATTTTGCTAAGTGCACCAGTGTTCAAATACGGTTTTGTTCAAGCTCTGTTTCCATGAACAAATAGCTTTCCACTTTCCCGTTTTCAATTCCTACAAACGGGAAAACTTTTTTTTTTTTTTTATCTCGTTCGACAGCAGGTAAATCTGTGCCTCTGAGAAGTTGATACACAAAACAGTATAAATAGAGGAACAACTGTGGGATTATATATTAATTTCATCATGTTCAAAGCGAAAATTTTTGAAACTTGATCGTACGCAGGGGGCCGCGGTGGTGTAGCGGTTAGACTACTCGCCTCCCACCTAGGCTAACTGGGCTCTATTCCCGATGGGGTCACTCCCGGATTTCCGCATGTGGAGAAAATGCCGGACGATGCCGCCTGGTCGGTGGTTTTTCTCGGGGATCTCCCGTTTCCCCCGCCCTTGCATTCCGGCGCCGCCTACATTCCTTCACCCTCTGTATCTCAAGACCACGACGTTGTGAGTGGCACAACCGGATAGCAGTTTCAAGACAAGATAATAGTTTTAACTTCTCGAAGAATGTAAACCGCTTATTAAATACTGTTCGCACTACGGCAGTGGTTTTATGAAAATGCAGCTTTATCCCTGTAGGCCGCCAATTGGCAACCTTCGCCTCTCCCCACACACAATCGAGCTCCCACACACAACACGACTGACCGCCAGACATTCCGTCAACACAGCGGCTGCGTAGGCGAGTTTCCTCATTGGACGATCTCTTCTTGCAAACCCATCCTCCATCCTAGCCACGAGTGTATAGCAGGCCTGTACTTACGTGTTGCATACGTCGCCACGAGTGCACAGCAGGCCTCTACTTACGTGTCGCATACGTCGCCACGAGTGTACAGCAGACCTGTACTTACGTGTTGCATACGTCGCCACGAGTGTACAGCAGACCTGTACTTACGTGTGGCATACGTCGCCACGAGTGCACAGCAGGCCTCTACTTACGTGTTGCATACGTAGCCACGAGTGCACAGCAGACCTGTACTTACGTGTTGCATACGCCGCCACGAGTGCACAGAGGCCTGTACTTACGTGTCGCATAAGCCGCCACGAAGTGTGAAAATTAGCCAATTTGTATAATATTTACTTTCCTAATAATTCCACAGTTTCACTTGACCGACGCATGAATGAGGCCCATTGCAAAGTTAATTTTACACAAGGCGGAAGAAAACATAACGTGCATACAAGTAGATTTTAAGCAGGTCTTTCAAAAGTGTTCATTTTACCGTGAACATCCTATACTTATAACAGCGGGATGTCTAACGAGCTGGTTTACCACAGCCACAACCAGGATGTCTGCGGTTTAAGAGTTTTCTTAAGAAGTACGACAATCTGTTTTAACGTAACAGGTTATAAGGACTCGCCTATTATGGCAAGGCAAACAATGATGTAAGAGGGAAATTTAGTGCCTATGGTAAAGAGGAGTTTAAGATATTTAAGATACAATTGTCCGCGCACGGTTATGATTCCACTTTTGAATTTAATTCACAATTACAAGGTGCTACGCCAGAATGTTTCAGTTGTTAGAGCTTGAGGGCATGCTGGACTCATGACGTCACATTACGTCACGCAATGTGCCTGATACGGCGTTAATTTGTTACACATATTCACTGGTTGGACGAAACAATTATCATCTGGAATATGAATCTCTCAAATCCAGAAAATATTGTACACCGTGTTCCGGGTCTCCAAGACTCGCCCTGTAAGTGCAAACGGCGTACATGGAACTAATACATGTCAGAGTAATCATTAGACTGCGCCGTGGAACTCGCTGTCGTGGCGGGATACAGCGGACCACCAGAACTTTATACAAATAAGTAAATAAAAGTAACTGAGATATAAATAAGTTTTTCCTATAATTCCAAAAAGAAGGGTCCACACTAGGCCTACAGCGATGCGTCGCAACGCGATGGGCTGCGACGCATCACTGTACTTACTGTTTCACAACTGAGCGATGATCGCTCTGCGCAAGACGCCGTCTAAGATGATGCTGCACTATATTTTAGGGAGGGAAATCTCGTTTATAGACCTCACGAATGTGACAAAGGGCATGCGAAAAACATTGACGCTGTCATACTCATATGTTTTGCATGTAGTAGGAAAACAAGGCATAAACGCGCGTGTAGTCTTCAAAATGTAAACAAATATATCGTCTTCTTTTATTCTCAATGTATTTGTTACTCTTCTTCTCCGTCGCAGCGTCGGGGACAATCGCAACGCGCTCGACGCACTTCCGCTTCATCCTGATTGGCTACAATCTCAACACATTGCACCGTATCGCTGTATTGTGGAACCAGCTCAAGTTCACAATGTTGTAAAATGAGTTTTCACTTCAAGAAGTATCCTTGAGCATGGATACGCCTTCTAGGCCAATGCCAACAATTACAACGTCCAAGAAAATATTTAACCTCTGTTACTGTCCTAAAGAGATAAGTTCAGCATCCAGGTCTCAAAATCTTCCTCTCTGCTTTGTGGGTGGCATTCTTAATTCAACATTATTATAGAAGGCTGTAGTGTTAGGGGAAAGAATCCTTGCAATCTTGGTTTTACGTATTTTCCTCATTAACTTAATTTTCGGAGTCAATATTTAAAAACCAAGCTAGTCAAGACATAGGGAACATTACAGTTATTTCGAAATCCCACTTATTTTTCTTACATGATTAGTTTCACATCTGTAACCTTAATCAGACATTACATAATTATTTAATAATTTCAGTCCCACGTGAGACAATGTAGATATATTTGAAACCCTACAAATTAAAAAAAATTCATTAAGTAGTCATCCATGTCATGTCAAGCTTTGATTTTTTATTCCTGGTCATACATTTTCATTACGAAGATTTGTAAGAATTTCGAAGATGGAGTGGATACTACCCCCTTAACTACTCATTTATGCCCATATCTGTTTTTAGTTGTTCATTGCAAATTGTCATGGATTTGTACACAAAACATCAGCTGATTAGTTTCTGGTGTGCTTATACACACATTTTCGTGTTGTGTTACATATTGTGTGAAAAATATTTGGGCAGTGATGACGGAACCTGTAGATAGAAAAGAAAACAATATCTCAGTCATCAAACTGGTGGTTATAGTGGAAATTCAATCATAACGAAGATCCTCTGCTATTACAGATCAAACGAACAGTGCTTCGAGAAAGTTGCAGACTACCAAGATGATACTTGTAGGCGACTGCGTAGTATAGAGAAAAACGATGGTCTATACCCAGGGGAAAATGCCATTAAAAGTTCCCAAGAATAATGTTAGAGAACTTTTCCGCTACACTACATACCGCAAGAATTTTAAGACTTCTATGGTGATATTGTTGCACGAACTACAGTAGAATGCGATGGACAGGATGTACACTTGAACATCCCATGCTTTAAGAAACTATAATTGTTGGGGCATCCAAAAATTATGATTTATAATAATTTAACCAACTTAATTATACAGTTGTTCATTATACAATTGCTCAGTAGGTTATTTTCCATTTTTATTTTTGCTCATTGTTACATGCAACGATTAAAAAATTATGTATGACGTAAATTTAAAAAAAAATGTCTAAACAGATTGCAATTGGGCACCGACAAACAATTTTCTTTCTTCAAAATAAAGAGGAAGGGCAGAAATGAAGAGTTTTATTAATTTTCTATAGCTGTGGGCAAACACTATTTGATAACTTAACCGACAGGTAGTCCACCTCTGTAAAATACTCGTATTTATTTCAGCATTTGTCATTAACGCAGTGTAATTGGGAAATAAGTTTTGTTCTTAGGACTTAGGTTGTTTAATCTTTGGGATGATTCATTTTCATGTTAAGGGGCTCGTCTGCCTCAAGACTTTTCTGGCTTTTGAGACCGAGAAGCGCGGGAGCTGTAAGGACTACAATGGAACGCGCTACAAGAGCGCCGTTACCCCTACGCGCAGTGTTCTCGTAGTGCTACGTGTACCTGTGGCAGTTTCAGCTATTGCGACACTATAATTATATTAGTGGAGGAAGGTCAGTAGCAAGGTTAAGTGCATGCCCCTAGAGTACTTTCGTGTGTGTATAACATGTATATTTTGAGATACAGCGTTTTGAAAAAAAGCCATTCCTACACTGTAAAATAAATTAAGGTATAATTCCATTAATATAAGGGAAGCTATTTACCTCTACATGTAATGTAAAATTAACTCCTGAATGTAAAGTAAATTTACATAACAAGTAAAGTATTATTCCCAAATCGTACGGGAAAATTACCTGACAAAAGTGGAGGGAAAAAATCTCATACAAGTACGGGAAAATTAACTATATTATATAATAAACCTATACTTAAAAAAATACCGCGGAGTATTAATACTGTCAACACTTTTTATTACCTATTTCCTCTGACAAATAGTAACCGAAAGCTCAACATTACAATCCTCGACATTTGCTGACGGGTGGGCGCAAACCAATGTCCTATATCACGCTATCCAATACACCACGACGACAGCGTGACAGCCTCAGTGAATATTAACTATGTTAAAGTATTATTTCTTCCACCCGTCCCCCCACTTAGCTGTTGAAACAATGCTGAAGAGATGCGCGCGTCGTAAGGTAATATCCCCATCCATCTATGGAATTTTCCGCTACCATGTACGTGAATTTTACTCTGAAGCGCGGTAATTTTACCTTGCCCGTAAGAAAAACTATGTTTCCCCCACAAGTTTGCGAATAATACCGTACACTTGTCAGGTAATTATCCTATTATTTTTTAAAGTGTAACCATGTTGAAGTGCTCTGAAATTATGTTCCTAATGTGCGTGTTTTTTTTTCGTAGTTGAGAGCGTTGGAGGCACGTTATATTTTCGTAAAAAAGCAACCAAGCGAGTAAGTACATGAAACACTGTGCAAACTCAGCTCGAGTGCCAGCCAGGCAAGCAGCAGCCAGGCCCCTTTACTATTTCTCTTGTGTGCGTAAAACCATACAGAAACAGAAATATATACCAGATCCACATATTTCCAGTCGCACGCAAATATGACGACGTTGCGACAAGAAGCAGTTTTCTGCAAGCAACTTCGCTCGGATTGTGGCAGACTCTGTGACCATGCAGTTCGGGACAGATTCAGAGGCTGATTCTTGAAATGCTTGTGTTAACCACGACCAACTACATATAATGCCAGAATTACATAGCCCCGACGCGCACGACACGACGGCCAACAGCCAATGAAATAGAAGATAGAACGTAAGTCCGACCGATTCTGTCGTCCGACCAGCAGTTTTGGATTAGAAATTATTTCTATTCTCAGTCGTGTCGTCCAAAATGAAATTGTATTGCAAGCTTTCCCTACAATGGTAAATACGTAGCTTAAAACAAAAATTAATTGAATATTACTATATCTAACTCTTAAAAATAATAAGTCTACCTTTCTTTGAATTAGCGATACCAATTTGTCACCATTATGTATTACACATTTCCCTCTTGTTCACCACCTTTGAAACTAACGTAGCCTATCAGCACCTTCTAAATAGTTAGGTTAAATGCCGAGAGCGTGGTGTCAGTCGTGCTGTAAATTCAAGTAGTCACATTGAAATGTGTCGTGGTTGTGTTCTTGGTCGTGTCGTGCTGTGTTGGTCGGGGCTGTGTGATTCCGGCATAAGGCTCGAGTGCAGATGCAGAACAGCTGACTTGCGGAGGCTGCATGGAGCATGCCGGCACGAGCCGGTCGCAGATCAGCAAATTGCGGTCGTGGCTCGTTAGCTCGCCGGCTGGCGGCGCCCCAATTGGTGGCTTCCTCCGCCAGAAAGGGGGGGGGGGGCACCTACGCCTGCTGCTCCGCCACTCACATGCCTCTGCTGCCCCTGACCAAAGATAGATCGCACCGGAATATCACTGACAGAATAACAACACTACATTACCCTTGAGGTAATCAGAGCCGGCTGGTAGGCAGATAGTGGACCTTACGTCGTTACGGCTCCACGAAGTTGAGCTCAAATACTCAAACATTGAGCATTATGTATCATAACTACAGTAATGGCGACCAGCTGAGGTTTGGAGCAATAATAAAAACTATGTTGCTGCAGTACTCGACACGAGTGTTGGCGCCCTATTGGGAAAGAAACAGTACTATGTGTAAAGGGTGCTATATTACGTGTGATCTAATTACTTGTAAATAGAAAAGAAAATTGGTTAAACAATTATTGCATAATAACATTTTGGAACACGCATATAAGGACAAACTCGCAGTTCGGACAGGATATTTTCATAGGTTGATTCCGAAAGTGCTCCTAATAACTGCGATTTTTACTACCGTGCAGTAAAATTTCATTAATTTAAAGCAATTTTTTTGCCAACGATAAGGACCTAAAGAAAGCAGCCCCTTGACTAGACAAAAGATCTGCAGGCAAAGATAGGCATGTGTGTGAACTAAGCCACAATAGAAAACATATTTCCTTTCCTCTGGCCGCTTCATGCGTGTACACGGTCTGTGTGTCTATGGCTGTCAACTACAATAAATCCTGCCAGCAGTTGCTGGTTTTAATTTCGTTTTCATTTGGAGTACAGTTTGAATATCAAAAGGGCAATTTTTACCATTTCGAGCGGCCAAGCTATTGGACCAGGCTCAACTCTGATATTTCCTTTCAAGCAAAATAACTTAATTATGTACTAATTTGCATATAAAAAGTGTCCAGTTACACCCTCAATCTCAACCACCGCTAACAGTGTACCCTACCTACCTTCTACACGAGACATTTCTGCATGGCGTATAGTCCTACCAGATGCGTAATCCTTAAGCTGCAACATTAACACGGTTTATACATAAGCTCTCGAGTAGAACTCACGTGTCTTAAGAGGACTATGTAGCTGCGTGTCCAAGGTCAAGAAGCGAGGGAGCGATACAGGCGACACTAACACGCACGCCTAGCGCCTCATCGCTTCTACGCGCAAGGCGTGCAGTGTTTCCGTCCTAACGCTTTACTGTGTAAACTAGGTATATAACTGTGGAGTTTTGTTACACGCGATGAAAGTACACAGATCAAACTACCTGCGAATGATCGTACTTTTCTCTTACCGCTTAAAGAAACTTCATAGACAAGCTTTAAAAATGCGATATTTGACCACTTTCTTCTCCATTAATACACTTCATATGATAGAAGCAAAAAGATAGCGACATAGACAATAGTGTTTTAATACTTTATGGCAAATCTTCGTATTTCCAGAACACTTATTTACCGAGACACGCGTTTAGGCGCAAACAACGGTTTCACAGAAAACGTTTCAGCATAGGACATAGCCACGTCACGTCGTCCACTACGAAGAGACCAGAGGCGACTACAGCAAAGAGTACGTCCGCCGACCATTGCTTGAGCTGTGTCATGGCGACGTCGTCATAAAGGCTGTTCACGATAAAGTGAGCACTTTTGAAATCAACCTTAGAAAAAAGTCACTGTTCGTTCTTGCATATATTTTAACGGACGCACTGAGTGAAACGCGCCCAGTAAAGTTGGTAACGATAAAGGGAAAGTAGTCCCTTATCTTAACGTCGAATAAAAACTGTCAGGTAACTATTTGTGATAACTTATAGTATCCATTTTGCTTTCTGGGTTTTTTTTTTTTATGCATCGAAGTTTTAAAATGAACAGATTTGTATAATATTTACCTTTCTAATAATTTCACAGTTTCACTTGATCGACGTGTGAATAAAGCGATGAGGCCCACGACAGTGTTAATTTTACACAAGCCGGAAGAATACACAGATGCGTACAAGTAGATCTTAAGCAGGGCTTTCAAAAAGTGCTCATGTTGCCGTGAACAGCTTATACCGTGCTTTGTCCTCTTGAGCAGACTCCCCGCCCACGCAGCAGACGACCAGCCTGTCTTCAGCACGGCACAGTGCAGAGTTGCCAGGGTGTGTGTTGTTGTGCCCTGCGCTGCGACACGTGGCGTGATCGCTACAGTGACCTTCTACCCGGCCCACCGCCAGGAACTGCCCGCGGCGATACACCGTGTGCATCTCACGGCGAAACACCCACTCAGACATTTTCCTCGTCTGTATCGCGCCGACACCTCGGGTCACTACACTCCTGCTTCCGCCATTACGTCATTTGCTACGAACGATCGTCACTCAAGCTGGACCCACAACCATCCGTCGCACCCGACAATCCTTCTCTACACCAACATTTCAGCGTGCCAACTTAATATCGTGATCTTTCCATGGCAGGAGGTATATTTTGGTTGGAAATACATTTTCAAGAGATAAACATTTTGGGGAAATGGTTTTTAACGTGATAATAATTTATACTGAACCATAGACTAAAGATGAGGTAGACCGATCTCGCTGGCTGCGCACAACCAAGCTCCGTATCCCAACATAGAACTGCTTGTCTGCCTACACGTCTAGCAAAAATGGCGTGGATTGGGTTTGAGGTTAGAACACTGTTTAGTAAACAAGTGCTTTAGAGATTTTTTTATACTTCCTCTAATCAATTTATAATGCCTTTTAATTACATTCGAACTGGAAAAAGGTATTCTATTAATATAATAGAGCTTGTAATTTAAAAAATTAATATTAAGATGTAAACAAACACGTTTATCACTGTTGATCATGTGACTTTGACAGTTGTGTAGGATTGGGGTAGGTCAATGATGGGTACATGCGCAGAAGACAAATACGTGGTTTACCTCATCTTTAGAGTATGTACTGAATTATTGTTTCCATTTTTAATTCCTAAATTTACCACCACCGTCTGTGGAATGTCGTTAGAAGGCGGTGGCTCATCCGTTCGTCCATCGGTAATTTAAGTTTGGGGAATATTCGACACATGGACGGATAGAAAAAAAGATAGCCCTGTGATTGGTTGAAAACCACGTGACTGCCGGACGGACGGACGGACGGATGGTTGTGAGTCTAGCTTTACTGCTCTCAAATATTGTTTTTGTCTATAGGCTTCTCCCGATTTCTGCATGCTTTTTGAATCAGACTCTTGAGAAATCACTCCATTTATGATATGTTTGGGTGTTTCTTAAATATGCGATGTATCACATAAAAGTACTTTACTTTTGTTTAAATTAAATTTTTACTTATATTTTATATATAATTATAATAATTCAAGCACAGTAAATATGAATAAAACAGTCAGAAACAGGTGTGTTGCTAATGCCTAATAGGAAGTAGTTCTTATGCAAAATATTACGCTGAGCGCGCACGAACACGGTGCGTTATTCCGCAGGCGTAATTTTTTTTAACTCGGTTAAGTTTTGTTTGCATGTGGCGGATGAATACCCTGAAGTCCAACTTTAGCAGGGCTTCAGGAAAGTTGGAAGTTACCGTGCATTGCCTATATCGAATGTTTGTCTCACTGCCTACTATACACAAAATATTATTGCAAATGAATAATTTAGCTGAACAAAAATCATGATTCCCTATAAGCTCTATATCTGTATGTAAAACAAAATGTTTGTTCTTCCTCAGAATCTACTAGCCCAACAACAAATTTGGTAACATTCGCACTACAGACAAAAATATTGTTGTTGACAGAAACTTTTTTTGGTTTTTTTCAGTTGCGCATGAATATTATTTGGAAATGCATTATTCTAAAATTTGGCAGTAAAGCCACAAATATATGGCCGCAGAAACATTTGACCGCGGGTAGGATTGGGAGAGGAACAAATGCCAAATCGGCTGATTGATCTCCGAGATATAACTTCGTTCCATAACTCCCTCTCTTATATCATAGGGTACAAAGAGGCTTTGTCTAGACATATGGTTGTTGTAATAGATACTGCTGACATATAAAGTTAAGGTGAAAATGAATGCATTTGTTTATAGATATATCATACGATACGAAGCTAAAATGTTTATATGACCACCATTTTGAAAATCAATGTCTGAATTAATTATTTAAAACATACCAATTTATATGTACCGCCGTACGTGTCTGCACAATTAGGTAGAAATCGGTTATTTTTTCCTGACATGAGATATAAATATCATTTATCCATGTAGCGGTTTCTTACACAATGTCAGACAAGAGAAGACTATGCATTAGACTATTTGAGGTTTGTAATAGTCACTTTCAGTATGAGAAGTTTGGTCGAAACTGTATGGCAATTGTAGCAAAGTAACCTAAAGTACTTATGTGACCGCCATTTTGAGAATACATGTGCTCTCTATTTAAATCACCATGCCAAATTTGGTGGGAATCGGTTGATAATTTCCGAGATATGATGTAAACAAAATCTTCATTTTTTCATGTTGCGTTATATTAAAAAATGGAAACCGATGACTATATTCTTACCTAACTTCAATACTTACGTGATGCATTGTCAAAATACACATTTGGTTTAAATCGGTTAAATGGTTGCCGAGATATGACATAGCGCTCTAAATTTTAAAATGACCACTATCTTGAGAATAAGCGCCCTGCTTGGTTGAAACTATAAAAGCTAAGTGTACTTGCTAGGTAATATATATATATATATATATATATATATATATATTATATATATATATATATATATAAAGGTTGTTGCAATATTGCACGTCGATACTTCGGAGGAACATTCCTCACATCTGAAGAATTAAAAAAATGTTGTATGAACATAGGTCCGCAAATGCTTTATTTCCGTACTACAGTCCATAATACATAACGTACAGTGTATGGCCCGCAGGCTAGATCATGTTACTGTGGAATGCAATGGCAGCTGTAACTGGCAGCCCCATAACATCCCCCGGGTAGCCCTGATGTGAATCCACTAGACTTTTGTTTGTGGGGACATTTAAAGGCACTTGTGTATGCAACCTCAGTGGACGATGTGGGTACTCTCCGTAACCATAATTGTAAGGGGGGGGGGGGTGCGAAATAATCAGGAATTTTCAAGGGATTCATCATTGCATCCGGGTGTCCATGCAATGGCGGGTTGATGCATGTGTTTGTGCTGATGGAGGGCATTTGGAACATTTCCTTTAGTGCCGACGATAAGCTTTCACACATGTGTAACTGATTCCTGTGACGTTCCTACTGTTCTAGGTGTAGGTCATAGTGTGAGGTCTCGTACATCACGCAAACGAACGCTGCAATGGCATTCCACAGTAACATGATCCAGCCCGCGGGCCATACACTGTACGTTATGTATTATGGGCTGTAGTACAGAAACGAAGCGTTTGCGGACCATGTTCGTGTACATTTTTTCATCCTCCAGATGCGAGGAATGTTCCCCCGAAGTACCGACATACAATATTGGTACAACCTGTATAAACACACACACACACACACACGCACGCACAAACAGATTTATGAAATTCGGTTAACGGGTTAAAAATTATTAGGGACACCCACAGAGACAAGCAGACAGGCAGGAAAGTGATCTCATGCATCTTTAATTTTTTCGGAAAATAGGCTAGAAAGAATGCGGTCGCCTCGACAGGAGAGAAAGAGAGCGAGAGAGTGTGTGTGTGTGGGGGGGGGGGGGGGTCAGAGAGCGCACAAGCAGGCCAAGTCTGGTGAAAGTCACGATGGAAACATTTCAGACATAAATATAACTTTGAGTAGAACTTAAACGGATGTCTTTAGAAACTAAAATTTAAGACGAAATTATTCGCTATTTTGCGGAATACTTAGTGTATTATTAATTTTAAATGACACGTTTCTTGTTAAATAATGGTCGTGGACTTGAAGGCGGCAGTACGAGCAAGCGTGCTGGAGTGGAGGCGGAAGTAGACATGGGGTGGAGGATAGCGCCTACCCGCCTCCCTTGCAGACACAAACACCCGGCCCTAGCTGCCACCAAGCCCTGTGCGGTGCACCCACACACACACTGTGTACCTACATTGTAACTATGCTATAGGCTGCTCACGGTAAAGTGAGCACTTTTTAAGGCCCTCCAAACAGGCTTTAACCATTAACAAATATATCTTACTGCAGCATCAGGCATTCAATTTTGAGGGTGGTGAAATGTATACACTGTGTTTATTCGTCACACTGAAATGTTTATGTTAAAAAACAGCAGGAATATGGAAATAGGATGAAAGGAAATATTAAGAAGGGCCTTAAAAAGTGCTCACTTTACCCTGAACAGCCTCTACGTGCACTTCAATAGTCCATTCACAATTACTTTCAAATTTTCTGAAGCTCTGCTAATATTGTTCTTCCAGGAAACGCAAGCAATGCTTAAGGGCGCCGACTACCGCCTGTCGACTGCGACATTTAAATAGAAACTCCCATGTTGAGGAAATTTCGCTTTAGTGGATTAATTTTACGTAAGGATAGGCGTTTCAAACAAAATGTGTCCTTCAAGATTTTGTTGGTACAAGTTCCCTATAGCAGAAATGTTTCCATAACAGTATAGTTCGTTAGCAAGATTTTAAAAATTCATGTTTGAAGAAAAGTATACAGGATGATTCACGAAGAGTTACCGCCACTCACACACTTATCCCTTGCATCATTTGGAGCAAAATATGTCTTATAAATGTCGGTCCTATTCCCGATATTTACAGTGCAATTGGAAACATTTGAAGAATGACGAATAAAATAATAACTCTTTCAGAAGTAAATACAGTGATGTATTATCAGACCGTATTGTTTACAGTTGAGCATCACAACTGCGGCTATCAAGCTTACAAAAATGTTTACAAATATTTCCGTCTACTTCCATACACTTGGACGCACGCTTATAAACCGCACATGTTGCTCTACGTAGCTGCACACGGCTGTCTTTGATTTCTGTAGCGGCATGCATGATACTCGCAAGTAATTCCTCACGTGTTTGTGCAGTCCTTTGGCAAACAATATCCTTCATCCATCCCCATACTCAATAATCTAGGCATTTCCAATTTGTCGAATTATTCCGTAGGTATTGGGAATAGGACCCACATTTGTGTGACATATTTTGCTCCAAATGATGTAAGGACTAGGCCTTGTAAGTAGCGGTAACTCCTCATGAATCATACTATATACTGCCCATTTATATTAAAATTGTACGCACGTGGGGGATCACCTCAAGAAGTTTGTCGGACGTGTTCCGCCCCAACCTGTGTGTGTGTGTGTGTATGTATGTATGTATATATATATGTATGTATTACAATTACATGTTGTTGATCTGCATCGCTTCCCTTGCTTGCTGCCGCTCGAAGACGAGGCCAAGACCAGGCTAGTAAGCCAAGCAGTGCGGGGAGAGTTACAAAGGCACGCACCGCCGTCGTAAGCCTATCTTGACTCGTGCCATCTTCTGACCATGAGCAGATTGCATTTCTGGGGTTATCTTTGCAAGAAAGTTCTTGTCATCGCCGCAGGATCTCTCAGAGAGACTCGAGGTGCGGCGAACCTTCTAGATCGGACCAGCGAGACTATTGAGGCAGCGAAGGGCCTCCGAGCCGAACGTTGCAAGAACTGAGCGACCATAAGCGCCAGTTGTGCGAAGCGACGAGCCAGGAGGGTATCGAGTAGCGACGAGAGTGAAGTCTGCGGACTGCGAGCATCAGTACAGTAAAAGGTGAGACTGACGGGCGGGATTACTGAACTCGATGCGCGAGTGTAAGACGTTTGGAATGGTGGCAATATACTGTTTAAATGTGTGTGTAAATTATGAGTGCGAACCAAGTGACTGTAACCAATGAGATATTGATAGGGACTTTAATTGAGATGGTCATTCAATATTGCGCTCATTGAGAATAATAAACCTAAACCTAATAAAAATATAGGCTGTTCACGGTAAAGTGAGCATTTTTTAAGGCCCTGCTAAATTTAATTTTTCCTCTTAGTCAATTTCTATCTTTCCGCCCCTTTTCAATACAAACATTGCCATGTAACTAAAAAATAGTATGTACACATTTGACCTCTCTGAAAATTTCATGCCCGAGGATGCAATAGAATACATTTATTAAGGGTTAATGCCTGTTGGGAGGACCTTAAAAAGTGCCCTCTTTATCGTGAACAGCCCTATAGTTAGTTTAATGTTGTAAATAATACCCGTGTGAATAAATTACACATCAAATTTAGTTATTTCATTTTTATTTAGACCTCCATTCCCCACGAACTCGGATACGCATCTCTGGCGTGTGTGCATGTGTGTGTGTGTGTATATATATACATACATACATATATATATATATATATATATACACACACACACACACGCAAGCGTGTTTATGTTGGGAGATGCATGCCGAGGGTTAACTTAAGTCACAGGTACGAGTTTTACCTCCTTTTTACTCTTCAGGCTTCAGGTGTCACCCTCATTGATAAGGCGAAGCCCGCTCAGACTGCAGGAGTATTGTCGCAATATCTGCTGAGTTATGTTGCCGGCAAAACACGCTGTTGTGAGAGTACTAGCCACTAAGTAAAAATTGTAAATATGAAATTATATATACTGTAAAATTCAATTTTAGAAAGAGGTAGCAAAACACATTCTCTCAGTGTTGGTTCCTGCTGGGAAATTGTAAGCGTGAGTTAAGCCAGATGCTCGTGATGAGCCAGGGCTAGCGGAACAACAAGCTGTTCCTACAGACGGACGTCAGTGGTGAGTTCACATCAAATAGTAGGCCTATGTCACATGAGTTTGCTTGAGAGGGCGATTTGTGCCCGAGGAAACACGCAGTGATCAAACAATTCGTTCCAGAAAGTTGATGAAACAGTTGTATTGCGAAGTAAGAGAAAATTAAGTTGTTCTGGGCTAGGAAGGAAAGGGAAGAGAAGTTAGTCACTAGCGGAAGGGGCAGCATGTAGCTGACAAGCTGAAGTGGTTGCTAGAGGTAGGAAGTGTGTACAATTCGAGACTTAGCCAAGCATCTGATGTAACATGAGATCAGCATGGTCACTATTTTATATTATGTATTACAAGTTGTAAGACTTTTCTGTAAAGAAGGCAATATTGCAAAATGGATAAAGCAATAGTAAATATGAATAGTACTTCATACAGTGGTCTGTAGCTATCACATTTTTTTTGGTACAGTTGTTTTCTTTTACAGTTGCGTTGGATACTGGAAATAAACGTAGCAAAATAACACGTAAACAACACGATACATTTTCATAATTCTGCACCTCTCTGAACTTCTATAACCGCAAAAAGAAATACGCAGTGGAATAGCATTTTTGCCATAAAAATCTTTACAAAATTTTTGAGCGGCAGCACTTTGGAATAATGGGTACCGTTTTCTATTTCCGCCTACAATGTGTATATGTTTTAGTGCAAAAGGTCAAATACGAGTGTTTCATTGTAACTTTTTGGTACGAAACTTACTGTATAGCAATGTTGTGCAGTAACTTAACTTGAGTAACGAGTTACTTAAAATTAACATTTTGGGGTAACTAGTTACATCTCCTCGCAAGGCAACTTGTAACTTAATTAACGCACTCGTTAATTGTAAAGACAGAAAAAAATATGTTACTTTAACGTAACTTTTCGTTTTACAATCATTTCAAACAAACACCCAGTTTCTTTCCTTTCGAAAGTAACGAAAAGTATTTGAAGTCACTTTATCCACCAAAGTACTTATACTTAACCTAACTTAAAGTAAATTTTAAAATGTGACTTGCTCAACACTGCGGTATAAACTACTCAAGCATAGCATATATGCATGTAAGTTATTACACAGTAAAATAATACAGTCAGCTCGGAAATTCAGGCCTATAGAGGAGAGTTGACGAGACAAAGAACACCAGTTCACTGCGTTGTGCGCGCGTAATGGCGATCTGACGTCAGGTGCCATCAGCGTTCGTACGCTTCAAGTGGCCCCTCGCCTGGTTCAAGGAATTTTTCACGTCTGAGGCCTGAGAGCGTGGGAGCGCTAGGGGCGACCGAGACATGCGCATCAACTCTTTCATCGCCTCTACGCGCAAAGCCACTGAACTGGCGTGCAGTGCAGTCTTGCCGTCGATAACGTGCCTCTATGAGACTTTCAGCGGAGACCATACCATTTTATGAAGTAATAATAAAAATTAAGGAGTGATGCACGTCCCTATTCCTTCTTAAATGTTTTGTAGCGGAATGTTCATACCTAAAAACGACCGTGAAAACACCCATTTGAGCCATTTTCACTAACACAAAGACATGCTTTAGAGAAATGGAGGACCTGAAAACGTACACAGACGCGTAACGTTTCTTAAATGCTATTCGTAGCAAACCTTGCTCAGACACGTTGGACGGTTTTTTAATAAACCGTTTTTTGCTGGAGCTCTGCTAACGGTTCGGCGGCCTACCCAGGCGACCTGCCTGCCACCTTAATGCATAATCCCTCTAAACAAGACGGTGTACTTAAATGTTCAATTTATTGCAGCAGGAAACTGCGGACCTAGCGTTACTAATCGTGCCAGGATCTCCGCCACTGGGCGTTCCCAGGTAAACAATCTTGCGCTACCTAATTGCAAATTACATGACGTATTAAGTGAGTCCACAAATCACAGACTGACGGGCTTTCTCTTGCACGTTCCAGGAACAAGAAAGTACGGGTGTGGGATCAGCGTCATGCGGTCATGCACACCAGGAAGACCCGCCTTGATTACAGAGAGTTTACAGACTCAGACTCGCGCCATCTTGAATGGAGGCACGCCGGAAGTGAGGACACTAACCCACCTCCACTCCCGCCTGTTTACCAAGCCACTGCGACGCCTTCTAGAACTATCCAAGTACACTTTGTCTAGCAGCACGCCAGTCTCGGAAATGACACCACTTCACTCTGTCATATGGTCCATTTGTGCTCGTATGATTTACAACAGTGCAGTGACGTACCGCTGCCGTATGAGAAAGTGAAGAGATTTGGACGGCTCTTAAGAGTTAGTTGGAGCTACGCGTCCAAGGTCAAGATGCGGGGGTGCAATACGGGCGATACTATTACGCACGCCTCATGTCTCATCGCTCCTACGTGCAAGCCGTGCTGTGTTTCCGTCGTGACACTGTACTGTGCAAATTAGACCTGTAACAGTGAGGATTTATTACACGCGACGAAAGACCACAGATTAAACTACGTCCGTATCTTTGTACGTTTTTCTTGCCGTTTAAGGAAACTGCACAGGCAGGCTTTCAAAAATGTGATATTTGACCATCTTCGCGAATTGTTTGCTCCAAGAATATACTAAATATGACAAAAGTAAAATGATAGGGACACAGTCAATTGTATTTTTTTTTTATCTTTTCTGACAAAAAGTAGTGTTTGCAGAACATATTTTTTACCGAGATAAGGGTATTCACGCAAACAACTATTTTGAAAAAAAAGTGCAGGTCCATATAACTCTTAACAGCGAGGTCTTGAGAGCCGATGAGGGAGTGAGGTGAGTATGGAGCAGCGTCGGAATGAAAGGGCTGGGGAAACGGGAGATCCATAGAAAACATGCAGACCAACGGCATCGTCCAGCAAGATTCCCACATGCGAAAATCCTGGAGTGAGCCGGCCGGGGATTTATTTCTGTTCGTATTGGTTGGAGGCGAGCAGGTTAACCGCTCAGCCACCGCGGCTCCTGCTGCCAAAGAATATTGGATGACACGTACAGAGTTGTGCAGAATAACTAGCAAGATTTCAAGAAGGCAGGAAAACGCGCCAGATAATGGAATGCGTTTAATACTAGTATCAGTGCATAGGGTAAGGTGCGCCATTTACTTTTCGCTAGTTATTTCTTGACTACCGCGACAGGCAAGTGTCCACAGCGAGCAAACCATTCCTCCAAATAGCGGATGAAACCCTGCAGCACAAGATGTACCATGTCGAGGGGAATGTTTTGTGCCTCTTTTAATGTCTAAGGCGCCCATCTACCTGGCGCTTGAAGTGCCTTGCAGTGTTCGAAATACGCGTTTTTCTATGAAACTATTAGACGTGCGTCCAGTGTACTGGCCTACGAAAAGAACACACATTTCACACGAGAGCTGTTGAGTGTTTTCAAGACCTCAAGTTAATTAGAAACATAATTTCAGAGCACGCTAAAATGGCTAAAAACGACTTTTTCAAAGCGATGTATCTCAAAATGTACGTGTCAGATCCCATACAAAACTAGTCAAGGGGCATGCATTGAACCTTCCTGAACACTTTCCACCAATAAAATAATAGGTTCGCCGCTGAAAGTACCATAGGTACACGCAGCACGACGAGAACACTGCACACCAGTTCAGAGCCTTGCGCTTAGAGGCGATGAGGGACTTGATGCGTGTGGCAGTGTCGCCTTTAACGCTCCCTCGCCTCGGCTTCAAACGCGGAAAAAAGCTTTAGGTAGACGGAAGTGTTAAGCATGCTACAGTGTTGCGAAACTGTCTCGCCCATCTAACGACGGCGAGGTATCAGACACCTTGCCATCACTTTGTAGGTCGAAGTGAGTGATGCAGTCCTCCTAACGGCCATGTCCCACAGATGCACGCACATCAACACTTTATGCCTGCTTCTTCACGGCACCTACCTGGCATCACGTTCAACAAATAACTTGTGAAATGTAACAGGCATACCTTATTCCATATATTGATACTGGTACTATACACATTCCAATGTCATTCACGTTTTCCTGCCTTGTTGAAATCCTACTTCTTATTATGCATATCCTCTACTGGTGGAATAGTAGAGAGGTAGAGTGAGTTTTTGCGGGTTGCGGCGCACGGATTCGCAGGCGTCCCGCAAAGCACTACGCTCAGTGCACACACACACTACGTGTTACTGCTGCGATCTTGCTGTTACGAGACATTCTCCAGCAGACTACCCAACCACATTCAGTGTACCTCGTGCATTAAGGACAGACTTTTTTTGTGAAAGTATTTTCAACTAAGGTTATTTTGTTTAAGATTAAATGCATCTACGTTTGTAAATCATTCAAATTTTAATTTTAAATGGACTTTTTAATAATTTTTACAATGTAGCAATTTTATAAACAATTAAAACGTAGGTACATGCGAAATTAAAAAATTTAATTTGGAACCTATACAAATCTAGAGGAGTTCAGTCTCTAACAAAAAAAAAATCTTTAGTTGAAATTACTATCACAAAAACCGAGAAATCTTTGTCCGAATTTAGCCTTTGATTCCCTATACGCCCATGCATCGTGAAGCCTGGCCTTAACGATGTTACACACAGAAAATGTGCTAGTTTTGCTTATTTTGCATACAATAACCTGTTTGAAGGGTACGATAGGATGTATTAGGTGCATCCATTACGAAATGCAAGGCTACTTCAAGGCCCATTCGTCACTATTTGGTAATACGGACATATATCCCCAGATTATTTACTGCTACTGTACATTTCTGACAATACCTATAATTTGTCTTATTTTCGTTTGGGTAATTTATGGTTCTAAGTAGTTTATTGGGTTAAACATACACACACAGTATACAGAATTATTCTCAATTAGACCGACAAACTTCTGGAGGTGATTCTTAATGAAAAAGTAAAAGAAAAACAAACGTGACACTTTATACTTAAACCAAATATTAAGGGAGGTATACGCCCTTTAAAAAAACGAGCTTTTATGCCGTATTTGGGTTAAATATCGGCTCTTACATTGAATGTCCCGATAACATATACTAATGTTCCGAGAGGTGTCATTGCATTTTACTTCGTTACCGATATTTTGCACAAATACTGTTTAAAACCTCGTTTTTTAAGGGCTCATACCTCCCTTAATATTCGGTTTAGGTATACTTTTCATGAAGACTCGCCTACAAAGTTTGTCGGTCTGATTGAGAATCATCCTGTATACATACATACATACATACATACATACATACATACATACATACATACATACATACATACATACATACATACGTACGTACGTACATACATGCACACATATATACAGAATGTTTCAAAAATATTTATCCGATTTCATTTCAACTATTAACACATAGAACCATATGATAGAGAATGAAATACATGCCTGACAGTAAACTTTGGCTTAAAAGTATGACAAATGCTCAATATGCCCCCCCCCCCCTCAAAAGTCTGTGGATGGGAGCTTGGTGCCTGTGGAGCCCCGTACGTCCGCCAACACGTCTGTTCACTGCTAAGAGAGGACTGAAATGTTTCACTTGGTTGCCACCAGGTGCCTCCCTGATGTGTAGAGGTGAGTATCCCGCAGGTGAGCTACCTTCAGTAAATGTCAGGATTGACGATCCCGCAACAGAAGGACTTCTACATTCTCCAGTTTAACAATGGCAAGTCCGTGACAACTGTGCAGCGTGATTTTCGTAGAGAGTACGGCACTGCGACCCTTACTGATCAGGTAATTCAACGTTGGCACTGGCAATTCCCGACAAACTGGTTATTTGTGTACGGGGAAAGCAACAGGTCGCTCTCTGAATCCGAATTTCATTTGCAGTTACAATTTCTTTGTCACTTCCTCGAGCTTGACACTTCTTTGGCAATGTATAAGCCAAATGCAAAAGGCAGTCGCACATCTGAACCCACCCATGTACGGACGACATGCGGAATTGAAAGTTATGTGTATTTATTTCCCTCCGAATAATCATTTCCTCTACGCTATTAACTTGCTTCGGGGTAGCGCCACACAGGTAGCATCTTTGCTTTGATGTGGTTTGCACCAGAGCATTACATACTTTGCCGTCTATCGCGGCAAAGATTAAATTGTGACTAACTTTCGCATGTCTGTGTTGGATCAGAACATTACTTGTCTTGATGTTTCGTATTTCTTCATCAACTCTTTTCTTCTCAGCAAACGATACACCCGTAGAGTCCTTGATCAATGCTATTTTCAGATGCCTACAGTATCTGGTGGATGCAGTCATGGATTTAGCCATACTATTTTTCACAACAAACCAAACGAAGCGGGATCAGCAGCTCTTAAACTCATTTGAGCTACGCATGTTAGAGCATATGTTGGTGTAGACTCCCTGAAGTCTTTAGTTTTCTCTCGTGCTGGAATTTTCCGGTCGACCACGTTTATACTCTGTACACCGACAAAATGAAGTTGAAGACTCGAGCCATTCCTTATTACGTTTTTCAAATGTCTCATTCTGTACGCTTTCATCTAACGGGACCTATATTGAGACGCTAAGTGAAATAATTTTTGCATTGCGTCATCAAGCTTTTCCAACATACACTTGGTTCTTTCCGTGAGCTTTTCTCTTTAAGTAGGTCAATTTTATATATATATATATGTTTCCGCCTACAGAACGTCTCATTATATATAGGAGTTCTAGCCTCGCGATATAAACAGTTTTCGAACTCATACCTGCAATAAACACATGTCTAGATCCAATACATATGATTTTATTTTATTTTGTTTTCATATTGTTTCGAAAACAGTCATCCTAGCGAAGGAAGCAGCACAAAGTAGTAAGAAAAACAAGTGCTCAGTATTTTGGAATGATTACCTGGGACAGAAAAAACAAGGATCAACGCTTGATATCGATTGAATCACAGCTAAAATGTTGAGTTTTCCCCCTCTATCGCACGTAATTGTTACATATGCATGTGTTTTATTTGCAGGCCTATAGTACTTATCTTGAGCATCTAAAACATTTTTTCTTATTAGTACAATAGCATTACATACCTGACGTAGACCGTGCTTCTCCTTACGTACACTGGCTAAGAAACACCACAAACAGACGTTACAGTTCAACTGCTAACACACGCCAGGTTTTGTTGCCGTTTGCCCCAGTGTGCGTCGGAAGGATACAAAATGGGTAGAAAAGTATACCCTAAGCAGGACTTTAAAATATTGCTCAATTGATTATAAACAGCCTACATAATACCAAATGAGACTTACTGTGTACTTTGGGATAGGTACATTAAGTGTCACTACAGGTTTTGCCTATAATACAAACCTCAGCGATACGGCCAAGTCATTGAAAAAATAGTGTCCAAAAATATTACGATAGCGTGCATTTATAATAATACCGGAGGCCCATGAAAAAAAAACACCAGGTGAAGACTGATAGGTCAAATGAAAGAGATTTTCCCCTAGTGAACTTTTTTCGCGCATTTAAGAAATACTGATGTGTATGAAAATCAACTACTACGACTTTACACAAACACACACACACACACAAGTATGCTCTCGTCTAGAGTTATTTGTAAGTTTGGGGCAGCTGATAAAGTGTGCGCGCACTGCAACGTTCATAACTAATGTGCGTGCAGTCTTACTCGTGCAATGTTCACTTCGAGCAGTGATACAGTAGTTTACTTGATATTACCAGTAAACCATGGAGTTGACATCAAAATAATCTCCAACTGTTGGCATGATCGCAGGGCCCTGGAGCCGGCGAAGTACGCCAGGAGCGGCTGAGGAATCGAAAAGCTGGAAGGATTCAAGGATTCATCCCACCCGGGGGGGGGGGGGGGGGGGGGCTAACACACAACGCCACGAGAAACGGCTACGTCTATCAGCAAGCGTCCCGCCATGAATTCTCCTCTCACAAATGTTATTTCCGCCATTCTGCAGCCAGTGAACACAGTTGTAAACAATAACAAACAAGTGCTGGCATCACTGGCAGCTTGCGGCCCAGTGTGATTCACTGGATTTATGGGCCAGCTTGCCTTTAAGTAGCGAAGTTTCCCGTTGCAAGACTGGGGCGTGAATCAGCGGCGTGTGAAGTGCGTGTGTGGAGGCGAGGCGACGGAAATATTACACTTGCAGAAACAAACAGCAGCCCGCGTGGTGGGGTTCCTCCCGCCTGAGGCAGGCTGGCTCCACACAGGAGGAATCTGGCAGACAAAGCAGAGCCTGTCTTCGTTGGCCGGTTAGCCTGCATGCACAATGCATACTATTTTGGTTTTGATATTTATTTGGAACAGCCAAAAACTTGAACAGCAAAAAAACCCAGATCAGTCATTAATTGAACAGCAATAACAAAGAAGTCATAACCTTGAACAGTCATAACCTAGAACAGTCGTAACCTGGAATAGTCATAACATTGAACAGGCATAACCTCGAACAGTCATAACGTAGAACAGTCATAACCTAGAACAGTCATAGCCTAGAATAGCCATAACCTTGAACAGCTATAAAATTCAATAGCAATAATCTAGAACAGCCATAACCTACAATAATCATAACGTTGAACGGTCATGACATAGAACTAACCACACCTTTATTAATGAAAGATAATATCAACTGTTCACATTAGTCATGAAATCAATGCATAATAAATAAATAAATATTTTGTTTAAAACATTATTGTTTTGTTTACATCTTCCTTTTTATTTTATGTATTTTTTTATTACATCATTTTAGCCTTTTTACTATGTTCGCTGTATCAGGGACCCCGATAATTTATATCTCTTTTAAATATTTGTTTTATAAGTTATTGCAAGTCCAAAAAATATATATAAAACGAACTCAAATCTTTCTCTAACTCATAAAGAGTTACATTATACTTCGAAATTCATGTTCGTGATTTTATATTTTGGCGCGCGAGTCTTTTCAATTCGTAATTTCTTGTGGGCTTGCCCAAAATTTAAACATTACTGCAAAGGACAAAATGCATGCATCATTCCTGTTCTTAGATCTGGCAAACCTCAGAGAGCACAGCACAGACAGCTATGATCGCTGAAAATCAAACGCAGTTTTTTCCTGCGACCACGCGGCAACCGCCCCACTCTATATAACATTAATAATGGGCGTTAGAAACACTTGCTACAATAGCTAAATATTTCCCAAGAAACTCCTAAACAAAAGAACCAGTTTACTCTCCGGCGGATAGAAGGATGACTTGCATATCTCAATTAAATAACTGGATTACCTGCGAGAGATACTAAACGTGAAGTAGTTGCTTGCATGTTGAGATGTCGAAGAAAGAAGGCAAGCTCAGCAGCAAAAAGTGGTGTGAAAATACACTCCAAATAGCACTACATAGAAGTAACAAACATCAACTTAGATTGTACACTCTCTGATTTATGGTATTATTTTAGAAAAGTAAAATATTATCAATCTTTACAAATTTTCTTTCTCATTACAACATTTTACTATAACATTTTAGAATTTTAGTCAGTTGTTACTTTATATAAAATACTGATATTTCTTTATACAAATTTAGGTCTGAAATTCATACTACAAAGAACTCTAACGACAAACTATGATATAAAGAATTTCGCAGAGAGTCTATGAAAAGGTTAGATTCACTCGTTAATTTTTATATGACAGAAACGTAAAAAAAGTAAACACCAATAATATGCAAAGCCCTTCTTATTTTCAATATTTGAAGCCAATAGTTAATAACAATAGTTGTATAATAAAAAACGAACTCGAGTGGGGAGTGAACCCAGGGCGAGGCAACACGCTCCGAGTGACGGGCTTTCCAGCTGGGACCCGTAGGTGCCCGTCATCCTCGGACATTACATGAAATGAGACCCTAGGATGGAGCGGCGCTTGAATGCAAGTACGGGGGAAGTGGGAGTACCCAGAGAAAACCCGCCGGCAAGCGGCATCTTCCAACACGATTCCCATATGCGAAAATCCGGGAGCGAACCCGCCAGGGTTCTAACCCGAATCGCCGTGGTGGGAGGCGAGTGCGCTAGCTACTGCGCCACCGCTGCTCCTAAGTGGATAATAAACATACTAGATTGGATAAGGCGACCTTATAAGCGACACACTGCTACAAAAAAATATACTTCACTGGAAAAAAATTCCAGTGAGGTACAAAACTTATAAATGCCTCTCAAAACTTCATGGTAAAGTACAAAAACAAATTAATAATGGAGACATGCCTAACAAACTGCATACTGATAGCGCAGTGCAACTGAAAGAACTATCAATTGTGAGCTAGTCCACTAAACTGTTGTCTTCAGGAGCATGACCCTCATTCGGATGCTTTTCCAAGTTAACCCTATCCGTGGCTGGAATAACGTCGTGTTCTCAAACAAATGGAAAATTTAATATCTTATCTGAAGGGCAGGTGTCTTCACTTATGCAGGTATTCTCGATCGCAGGTAGTCTGATGAGTAATCAGCACTTACACAAGAGTGTATGATTACTGTCGCAATTCACAAATAAGGCAACTTGATGGAGTAATACAGTTTCAGCACGAATAATGGCCAACACATAGGTCCACTAAAAATAAACTCCAGGAATGGTTTCTGAAGCAGCCAGAAATAGCACTTGCAGAATGACCTCTGTGATCGCCACATCTGAGCCCGATAGAAGACGTGCTGACAGAAATAGCACACACCATGACTGACAATTGGCCCTTCCCGCTCCAAGGATGCGGAGTTAGCTCTTCCATGATGCCTCTAACAGACTGCTATTTTCAACGTCTAATCGGCTACATCTCTAAACAACCTAAGTCAATGCATTTTGGATCTCAATTCAATGAACTCGTAGTCATCAAACTATTTCCACAAATTAATATACTCCCCAAGTTATTTGGTGATTACATGCGTATCACGCAGTAGCCCACGCGATTAGTTTAATTTGTAATTTTTTCATCTGTACAACTTAGTATTTGTTAGTACGGCTGCAACAAAACAGAAGAATTTTGTATTTGACATCACATTATTCCAAAAATATTAAGGGTAAAATTATTTTATTCAAGGGAAATGTCATCACATACAATGCGTACAAGTTGAACAATGTTCGACACAAATCTAAAATTATGAATATTTTGGGGTCCATCACCCTCACAAGCGCCAACCTCGAGAAAATGTTATTGTATATTAGTACCATACATACCGTTCAACTCGTGGACATTGTCTGTAACTACTTATCCCACAGAAAAAACTATCCATATCATGCTTTTTGCAAAATACATGCCAAAGTCAAATGTTACTGTTTTTGTAATGAACAAATAAAATAAACCAAGCAGTTTGCAGAAAATTTAACAAGGGCGACTGGAATCCATTGCTTTAAGTCATTTTAGGCATGCTTAGCAAAAGTTATTACATTAAAAAAATTCATGGACAGCCACAAATTAAATAAAAAATTATTATAGTAGTTACAGAATTTGTAGAACTTGTATGACGTGGTCGAAAAGCAGTAAGAGTAAGAATCTTAACTTTTCACAATAAACAATATATACCTCATTTGCGTAATCGTAGTAAGCTCATATCGTGTGTAAGGCTGTTAACTATTCGCAATATAAAACTTATAACTCATTTTTCAAACATAGTAAGAACATATTTTGTGTAAGGTTTTTAACTATTCACACCATGCTTTTATACACTACATAAAAATTGATATAAACATAGTAATTTGTAGTAAAGTTTATTGCGGCTTTTCGACCACGTCTTACAAGTTCTACAAATTCTGTAACTACTATAATTATTTTTCTCTTTTTAGTGCATTTATAAATAAAAGGTTGGTTTTAAAAGTTTTTTTATAGTTAATTTATTTTTCATTTTTTAGTCTCAACAAATTTTTTTGTTATTATTATATTTATGTAGGCTATTTTTACATTCGTTATACACTTGTGAGACTAAAAAGACTACAAATGTTCAGTTAAACACTGGTGGCCCCTTCCACACTTCGGGCTGCAACCTGACGCACAGTGAGGCGCTGCAGGCAGACTGCACGCCAGTTCAGTGCATAGACATAAATGAGGTCGGGCAGACACCGTACATACAAAGAATGCAAGTTAAATAAAAGCTTGTAAAATATACAATTATTTACTTATTGTTCAGCAGTTTTTGATATTGCAAAAACATTTCCTTGTGCGATTTTACAGACGTCCTGAAGTAGCTCCGGCATCTAATATCTGGGTGAATTATATCGTTTCTGTACGTACGTTAGTCACGGCGGAATCTAGGCCAACGACCAACACAGGACTATACTACGGCTTGCAAGTCATGGCAGTAGTCTAGTAGGTTGTGACACAGAATAATACGTTGAATGAAATGAGGAGTTGCAGTGGCAACATTATTTCTTTTATAAAGTGGTGTATATTCTCTGACTGGCTGCAAGATGTTACAGCAGCGTGCCTTACTTTTCAATGTCTGTGTCGTGTTTTGGAGACACACTCAAAATTCTCTCAAAACTGTGTCCAAACATCTCGTCTCTCCTTTTCCTTCTGCTTCGGGCAACGTCGGGAAAGTTCGTCTCCTCGCTACTAATCGGCGAATGACAAGTCCTGCCACCTTTTGTTGTCAACATTTTCCTAGCTCGCGCAGATCGATGGAAATAAATAATACCAAAATGTGCCTTTTTGTGTTCAGAGAGCAATTTTCCATGGGTCTAGCTGTAGTTGTGAAGAGCGAAGGTCGCCAAGGAATCCATTGCTTTACATCTGTGCGAAACACTCTCCAACTTATTCAACTCACTTACAAGTAGACTACTGTTTTATCGCACAGAAAATTTTTGTACGCACATTATTCTACATCAGTCGGCGTGGAAATCGCAATTTTAATGTTATTTAGAACCTACAAAAAATAAAAACTAAGTCATTTGCAAAACGAGATAATTAAAATTGAAATAAGATACCATATGATATTTAAATATATATTTACTATCACTACCTATGAAAAGTTTTCGCATTTAAAAAAAAACAAGCGAAGAAAGTAAATTTTTGCATATAACTTATTTGTAGCACTGTAGGCCTATGATTTTTTGTAAAATTAATTTTGCTAAGAATACCTTCAAATGGACCAACATATGACTTTTCAGTCATCTTGTTAAATTTTCGGAAGATGATTTCGTTTATTTCAACTGTACCTCTCAAAAAACACTAAAAATGAGATTCTGACCTGGCCTAACACGCCATGGCGCAAAAACAATGTGGGGTAAAAAAATGTTTGCGAGGAAAGTAACGTCTGCAATTTAAACGTTAGTTCATAGATATTTTAAATATTGCATTCTTTGGCGATGAGTGGCCTTGAAAAAATTATTCCCTAGTACAATCTTAGTATGCGCTGAAAATAACTTCTTAAATCGTACCAGCAACCAATAATTGATGCGAGGACAAAAAAAAAAAGGTTGTACACGGTTAATATGATTGTTTTAGAAAGGCTGTTCACGATAAAGTGAGCACTTTAGAAATGAACCTTAGGAAAAGTTCACTGCCCCTGACTGCATTAATTTTAATGGGCGCACCAAGTGACATTCGTCCAGTAAAGTTGGTAACGATGGATGGAAAGTAGTTCTATATTTTAACGTTGAATAAAAAGTGTTAGACAACCATTTGTGATAACTTAAAAGTATTTCTTCCGCTTTCTGTCTTTTTTAATGCACAGAAGTGTAAAAATTAGCAGATTTGTAAAGTATTTCCTTTTATAATAATTTTACAGTTTCACTTGACCGACGCATGAATAAAGTGATGATACCCATGGCAATGTTAGTTTTACATAAGACGGAGAAATACACAACGTGCATACAAGTAGATCTTAAGCAGGCCTTTCAAAAGTGATAATTTTACCGTGAACAGCCTATAGTTGAAGATCGTATTTTAATAGTAACTTTAGATAATTTTTCATAACTGTGATTTAGAGGCTGTTCAACTGTCAGAGAGTGACGATGAAAACTAATGACTTACGAGAGCTGCAACCCGCAGTTCCCACACATCTGCGAGCCTCAACGACGCACGCGCGGTCCCTGGAAGTGTGTCTGTTTGGGGGGGGGGGGGGGGACAAAACACAACAGGATGATAAAACACAACACTAGCTCAGGATTCTTCGTACTACTGGACTGACTACTCCATGTTCGCGACAGCGAGGAAGGAGAGTTGATTTTCAATGTATGTATGCATTTGCGTGTGTTTGTGAACTTGTCAGTATTAGTTACTGTAACAAGAGCTTAGTGTTTAAATGTGTCTCCGACATTTAAAATATTACGTAAACTTATGCAAATATTATAATAAAAAAAGTATTCTCGAACATTGGAAATAATTTACAAAATATTGAACTGTTCCTCTTACCAATTAAAACTAAAAAATAATGACAAAACTTAGTTTTAAATAGCAGAAAACTAAAATACGGCATCTGCTTTAAATGAAAAATGAGTTATTTGCTATAAACTCACAGATTATATCCGAACTTTAGGCGATATAGAAATGAAACAAGACAAAATAATATGCATGGTTAAAAACATATATTTAATCTTCTTGTGTAAAATAGAATTGTAAAACGATATTCCAACAAGCAGTTCACTTGAACTCGCTTTGCAAGGACGATGTTCAACAATGGCTTAGTTTGCAATGCTCGAGCAATACGGAGATGCCAAAACGTACTGACAGATTCTCACAACATTAATTTTACTAATACGAAAAATGGATTAGGGTACCGAAAAACTAATTACAAAATTTTACCTTAGGAAGTATAATCGTGATGAATAACAATACATGTCACGAAATTAAACTGAAAAGCTTAGAAATATAATGTAACGAACAGAGTACTAAACAAAGACTGCAGAAGGAGTTGAGTTGAGAGATTTGTGCGGCTCTTAACAACCAGGTCTTGAGAGCCGATGAGGGCGAAGCGAGGTGAGTATGGAGTATCGACGGAGTGCAAGGGCGGGGGAAACGGGAGATATTCGAAAAAAAAAAACCCCGCCGACCAACGGCATCGTCCGGCACGATTCCCACTTGCGAAAATCCGGGAGTGGCCCAGTCGGGGATTGGACGCGGTTCGCCTTGGTGGGAGGCGATCAGTCTAACCGCTCAGCCACCGCCGGCCCGCTGCACAAGGATAATAACTAACGTGTTAAAACTAAATGCTAGGCCCTCTCAACGTAGCACAATCCACGGCAAATGCAGTATTCAGTAGACAAAGTACCGTAGCACTGCAAGGCGCTGAGCGAGCACGTGGAGGAACTAGGGGGAAAAAAAATTATGACGTCTACTAATACTTTTATTTCAATATGAACGAAATGAAAGAGTATGAGTGTACTGTGACAGTGAAAGTACAGGCTATAGTGATGGGTGACCTCGTAGACAGAAGAAATCTCAATGATCACGAGCACAAAGGAGTGACCTCAGTCAATGTATTCTGTTATTCTGTACATAACGCGACAAACTCTACAATCCGCTCATCAGTTGTTCTTTGTCCCTACTCGCCATATATTAGCATGCCTTGCAGGGACAAGCATCTGATTGCTGTGGTGGACACCAGCAAGGGGTTTCCAGGCCAAGCGCTGAGCGCTGGAGGGAAGGCGGCCTCGGCAACCAGCCCGCCAAGTTGTCAACAGCAGGGGGAATGGTCGGGCCCATGCGTATATAAGCCGCAAGCGATGGTAGCTCGCGGCCATATTGTTTCCTTCCCCGCCAGACGCCCGACCAGGATCGCTGCTGCTAGGAGGACTACCGTACCTTGTGGTCCTGGGTCGACGCCAGACAATGCCGCCGTCGAGCGCCTCAACGTTGCTGACGACGTGATACAGGCCTAATATAATTCCCATTTGGGCGTGATAGGCGTCGGGAGGTGAACGGATAACAGCTCCATAAGAGCCAGAGTAATCTATACCTCGTCTAACTTGCTCCCCGGCATTGCTATTCGGAGTAAATACTTTCTGTGCAGATCACTGCCTTAAGTAAGGCGCTCTTTAGGTGTCAGAATTGCATCAATTTGTATTGAATAAAAGTAGAGTTTCTTTCTACCCATAACCCCTTTAGAGTGCGCGGCCTCTTTCGTTAAAGGAGCCACAGCATGCTGCGTGAACTTTATACAGGCTTTGTCTAAATTCCCATTACACAATGTAAGGGCTTGAAGTGGGGACCAAGACGGTTATGTTTTGCATAGGAACTTAGGTGCGAAAACGTACTGTTTGCCCGCGACAAACAAAACACTACCGCATCACATGTTGACATCTCCCACGTCTGCAACATACTGTACGTTGTTTTTCTTCTGGGTCCACTTACAAGAAGGGTTCGATGTGACGACCAGCGACGTCTACACAAACACGGTACCTACGTACCATGTTCTGGTACACACGATCACCCACCAATATCTGGAAGTTCAAGATACACCGCAGCCATAATCCGCGCCAGCAGGTATTTCTCTGATTTCACAAGAGGCCGCGTAAATCAAGCCCTTAATGTAGCCCCACAGGAAGTAGTTCAGCGGAGTCAAGTCGGGCGAACGTGCAGGCCAAGCAATCGGGTAGCTGTGAGAGTACGTGGTAGATAATTTCCTGGTACAAACAGGTGGAATCAATAAGATGCTTAAATAGGAAATAGTTTATCTGTAATAGTGTCGAAGCTGTACTACAACTATTCACTTATAATTACTATACGTTGACTATCAATTTAACACAAATGCTTCCTTTAAATACAGCTTAGTAGGTCTACAGTGAAAATATTTTCACTTAAATAAATAGGCTTTGACTGTTAGTTCCATTCTTAATTAAATGCATTGCAAAACATGTAAACATTATTACATAGGTAGCTGTTGTTTTCACTCTTGAAAACTATGCATAAATGGCTACGCATAGCACATTTAAATGAACTCATTTAGATTTACAACTGGCCAACAATTATTTTTCACTTCAAATTAATTATAGAATTCTTCTATCTTCGGTGCCGTAGGAAACCAATAATTATTAATTTATGCCTTTCTTCGTCCATGACTCTGCACGAACTGCTTGAAACTGATCGGGCCCATGACACCCATTAAACAGTTTTGGGACATGACCCGTCCCCGGGTGCCCCAGGACGGGCGTCGGGCGTTTTCCGGTGCCGTGTGTTCCCGGCCTAAGTTCCTATGCAAAACGTAACCGTCTTGGTCCCCACTACAAACCCTTACACTGTGTAATGGGAATTTAGACACATTCTGTATAGTGAGTTTGGCTAAAGAGTGTATTCCAGGAATCGTCGGTGTCGCCCCTCTACCTTGTGACGTTTCACAGGCTCGCATGTATGTGGCGTGAATTATACAACTCGATTACACATAGAAAGGCTTAGAATTGATTTATGTGAGCAGCGCTGCCAAGGTACGGAGTAGCGATACACTAATGAGTATTTTACCGGAGCTGTTATTTATCGAGGATGCCACTGCTATCTTGGTATGCGTCCGCCACCTTGCTAGGTGCAGTCCTCTATGCTGGTAAGCATAATTTGTTTTAGAGTTTGTCTCGCCTTCGTTTGAGTACCATATTACATTTCATATGTTTCCATCACCTGTGTACCATCAGGCGAAATCCATATTTTTTATGTTGTTAAAGTGTAGGTTGCTTTAATTAATCGCGTTCGCTCCATCCCTACATGTTAGATTATATTTTTCAACACATAAGAAGTACCTATTCATTAGGCTGCCTGCTATCGGACTGTACCGAATGGGGACATTGAACATCCCTTCGAAGTACGTAAACTACCATATTTAATTTTTTATTAGTTTCATTCATAAATGCAAGTATTTTTAATTAAAAATAATTTTTATTTTATATTAACAAAGGCCATGGACAACTCCTTCTCATTCCTTCCCCAATCCATCTTCCCTGTGCAACTTGCACCGTCTCTAATGACCTCGCTGTCGACGAGACGTTAAGCCCAACTACCTACCTATAGCCCATTCATGGTTATCCCAACATTCCTGAAGCCTGGCCTGCTGAAGTTCTACTTTCAGGATATTCCTCGGCCTCATGCAAACTTTATTAAGTGTAGAAACTTACACCGAGGAGACGTCACGTATTCGTGCGCACTCAGTGTGGTCATATTTTGCATATGGACTGTTCTTTTTACTAGACATCACCAACATCTATTTTACCTCTGTTTTTATTTGCAAAATATTATAATGTATAAATAATATACATTTAAAAGTTTAATCTAACAAAAAATAAGTAACTTATATTTTAACGTAAGTATAACACACTTGTGATATATAGAATATTTAGAATATAACCAAACATGGCATAGCTACATGGAGTGATTTTCCTAAGGTTTCAGTCAAAGCGTGTGCGGAAAGCGTGACTCTACTATACACATTGTGCCATGGCAACTCTCACCTCGCTTTGTATTTACACAACATAAATTGTCTCCCGATAAGTGCAGGTGAATCTCGCCACAGGCGATGGCTCTCTTCATGAACAGTGGACAGGAAGGTCGTCGCAGAGATTTCACGCACTATCTATATCAAATTATTAAGATCTTTCAAAACGATAACGCCGGTGGCATGTGTATCTTTCTAACTCTCGCACCACGAAGGAAGATGAACAGAAGGTCGCCTGGAGCATCTCTCAATCCAACCTGTTCGTCATCCGAAAAATTCATTATTTTAAGCGAACGAAATGTTGTCAACTTGTGAATATTACTTACGAGTAGCTACTATTTCCTCAAGTAAAAATATTTCAGACGACGTATTTTCCACACAATTTCAATGTTTTTGAAACATAGAAACAATAAAAGGTAAAACACTTGCCAATGTAATAATTCAAGTTGAAACAAAATACCGTGAGTTATAAAAAAAAAAAAAAAAAAAAAATTAAAACACGATACGATATATCGCGGGAATTTTAAAAAATTTCATGAAATAAGGAAATTTTTGCATGCTTATTGATATATAGCAGTTTGTGATTTTATTTTGTAAAATAAGTTTTTCTAAGCAAAACATGAAACGAATTCATACATGGCCTTTCAGTCGCCCTTGTTACATTTGTTGTAAATTATTTCGTCTCTCTTATTTGGTCACCCCAAAACTCTAAAATGGTGCTTTCGACACGCCATGATTCAGAAACTTTGCTTATGCTAGGAAACAGCACTTATAAGTATCTACCGTCTAGAAGTTGAAATGTGTTTCGTACAACTTTAAAATATTACATGCTTTTATGACCAGCAGCCTTAATTGCGAACTGCCGACAGCTTCCAGGGAAGAATGTTAACAAGCAGGCGATTATTCCATTCGGCTCGGCGGCAGACTGCGAGCAGTTTGGCTATTGGCTCCCCTCTGGGCACATCATTCCCAAGGACACCGACACGACAGTAGCTATCTCTCTCTCTCTCTCTCTCTCACACACTCCACCGTCCTCTACTTTGGCTCGCATCGCCCACAATTCACCAAGTACGGTGTGGAGAGCCTTCGTAATAATTGTTTTTCTTGAAAAAATCAGCAACGGCAAATGAAGTGACAGCGACAAATTAATTTATTGCTCATAACGAATACGTATAGTTACATGTTGCTGCTCTTCGTCACTTCCCTTGCCCTCCTCTGCTCGCGAGAGTGAAGGAATGTCAGGCGAGCATAATCTGAGAAGCTGGCGGCGATTCACAAATGCAAGCCGCCGCGGTAATCTTACCGCAATTCACGCGCTCCTCGCAATCAGCGGAATGAATTTCTGTGGTTCATCTTCGAAAATAATGTTCTGGTTAATTGCCTTTGCCTCTCAGCGTAACTCGGGGCGCGAAGATCCTTCCAGATCAGGCCAGCGACACTACTTACGCCACGACGGGCCTCCAAGCAGGGAGTTTCAGAGTTTGGAGGATTGTGAGACAATAAACGACAGACAATGAAACTATTAGCCAGCAGAGTGACGAGTGGCGGCGAGAGAGAGTGAGCAGAGGGAGTGAAGTCTGCGACTTCGAGTATCGATACAGTGAAAAGAGAGACTGACGGGAGGGACTACTGAGCTGGATGTGTGAGTGACAGACATTTGGAATGTGGTAATAGACAGACTGAACATGTGTACATAACGAGTGAATTAAGTGACTACAATCAATACAGAGACATTCCCAAGGACTTTAATGTGAATTGAGATAGACATTACATATCGCGCTCGCTGAGAATAACCAGAGCAATAGTGGCGATAGTTAACACATTGAGGTCTGCACACATTTACTGGCATTTGTGAAAAATTAGAAGTGAGCCACCTATATCCATTACTGCAAGAACACAGGTTCTGTTGGTGTCTGTGTTAGAATTCACCATCGTCCTATTGGTCCATACCACACCGAACACTACACTGTACTTTACAGCGTTCATTATTGGCCAGTCACCAACCAATGGAGAGCCGAGCTGATATTGACCCAATCAAAAGTCATTTCTCGTATGAAAGGATTTACAATCAATCATGTTCATTTGAGTGGTTATAAAAAAATAAATTATATCTTTAGCGATATCGTTGTTACTGCGCTGTCGTGTGCTTGTGAGGTCGTGTTAAACACTAGCCGAACAAAGACTGCACATCCATGAGAGTTTTGTTCTGAACAACTAAGAAATTTTCTAATTAGCTTTACTTGAGCTACACTCGAGCGTAGTCTACAAGGTGTTACAAGTTATAAATAAATTTAAAGAAAATTTAGCACATTAATTTTAATAAAACGTCCATCACTCAGCCGGAGAGGAGGCCCTCTTTGTGGTAGCCACCTGACTGAAATGCAGCAATCGTGCGAAGTCTGGTGTAGCGAGGGATATCATTGAAGAGGACGGACGACAGCGGACAAGAGAGAGAGAGAGAGAGTGAGTGTGAGTGTGAGCGTGAGAGAGAGTGTGAGTGTGAGTGTGAGAGAGCGTGAGTGTGTGAGAGCGTGAGTGTGTGGGAGTATGAGTGTGTGAGAGCGTGAGTGCGTGAGAGTATGAGTGTGAGAGAGCATGAGAGTCAGCGTCAGAGAGCGTGAGTGTGAGAGAGCGTGAGACACTGTGTGTGTGTGTGTGTGTGTGTGTGTGTGTGTGTGTGTGTGAGGTGCGGAGAAACGAGAGGGCGTGGCAGGACTACTGTGCATGAAGGCGCTCGGAGCGCTTTAGAACATTACAGACTGGTGGAATGTGGACTGGATTAACCCGTTCGGTCACGCATAAATTTCCCGAGTTGAAGTTGCAATCACGTAATTTTTTGGCAGGCTATGTACTTGTGTTCAGTAGTTGTCTGGCAACCAATGGACAAGATACTGCGTGCTCGATGCTATTGGCATGAACCATTCATGTCAAAGATTCCACAAGTCAGATTAGCCATAAGGAAGACTGGGTATTAATGATTTCCTATGTACAGTACCGGACATAAATATCTTCCATGTGCAACATGTCCACGATGGTGGACTCGGTGACTTAACGCGTTAAGGTGGGATTGTATGAATGTGTGATACAGGATTAATTGTTAATATTGGAACTTTCAAACATCGACATACTATTTGTAAAATAATTCAATTAATTTTTATAGTACACATGTTATTGGGACCGATTTTAGTTATTAGATACCATTACATATCTTTGAGGTGATTGCAAATTGTATTGATTAAATTGACTGATTGTAAATTGCAAGTGATTGCCGTTTATTGTGAAATATTAAGTTCTTTGTAGTGTTTGAAAGTAAATTAGGGAATTTATACTAACACTTTTATTTATTTGAGACCTCTACGCTCCTTAAAGAACCTGGTGAAACCCACTGAATCTGAGATATTTTAACAATATAAAATAGAATAAACCGACTTCAATTATTTATATTTCCGACATTACTTTTCTCACAAGACTTTCAGACATGAAACTATTTTTCTTCCATCGCCGCCAATAGTACTTCAAGCACCCCAGTCAATGTGCATGCCAAACTATATTTACATGACGGGCTGGGACATATTCCGATATTGATCAGAAAATCTTAACTGAGAGCCAGCTTAAGATAGCCACGTAGCATTAAAGGCGACTACAATCGCCAGTGATGTACCGCATACACCATCCGCGCAGTCTGATGTGTGACACATAGTAGCAAATTCTCACTTACTTGGAACGAACCCGCTACAGACAACACCGCCGTGATGTTACGGCGGCGGTGAACAGCTATAAGTTCTGTGGAGGCAATGCCCGCAAAACCCCGATTAAAGGCGTGTTTTGAATAATTTCCACCGGAAAGAAAACATTAGTCTTGTTGGTAACGACATGTTTATCTGTTGAAAGGCAGTTTACCGAGTCTGGAGTTTTAAGGCCTCCAGATACTCGCTTCGCATAATTATGGGCATACGTTTACTCATATAGGCTGTTCGCGGTAAAGTTATGCGTGTTTCGAGTGTCGATATCATTCCTTCAGGCATTCTTCTTCTTAATTATTAGGTTAATATGTTAAAACAACGGGTACTGTACGCTGTACAACCTGTATTATTTCTTTGCATATCACATTCTTGACGCGGTATACCACACTACAATAGTGAAAACCAATATGTATCCTCTGCGTCTTGGAAACCTGCACTTCTGAAGCAGTAAGCGAAATAAAACTCCTTAATGGCAGGGCTAAGAACGAGACATTGGCAAGCACTTCAGGTACCCTGCAGTTCACTAGGGAAGTGAACTGTAGGGCGGTTTGTGGTAGTACCTAAGAGTGTGCAGTATGCGATTTTCAGCAGCGACTTTCATTTGTTAACACAAAGTTGTAACAACATGTGGGCCATACCAATCCCTACTTTATATAAATGTTTCTGTCATTGACGTTTTGTAAGTATTTGGAAATAACCCGAAAAGTCATATTCTGAGTATTTTCACACACCAAGTAGCATACAGGAAACCGTTGTTTAATTTTTCTGTGACTAGAACTAGTTCAAAATATGGAAGGTTTGGCATTTAAGCAGCATAGGCCACTCACGGTAAAGTGAGCACTACTGAAAGCCCTCTCGTTTGGAATAATAGTCAATAAATATATTATATTGTAGCCTTAGACGTTAAATTCCGAGTGCCGCGGGATATTAAAACTGTGTTTATTACTTACATGATACTATTTATTTAAAAAAGGTGGTTTAAGGATAAAATATTACTGAAATAAAAAAGTAACTAGGACTTCAAAAGTGCTCTCTTTACCAGTTTTCGGGTTATTTCCAAATACTTACAAAACGTCAATGACAGAAACATTTATATAAAGTAGGAATTGGTATGGCCCACATGTTGTTACAACTTTGTGTTAACAAATGACAGTCGCTGCTGAAAATCGCATACTGCACACTCTAGGTACTACCACAAACCGCCCTACAGTTCACTTCCCTAGTGAACTGCAGGGTACCTGAAGTGCTTGCCAATGTCTCGTTCTTAGCCCTGCCATTAAGGAGTTTTATTTCGCTTACTGCTTCAGAAGTGCAGGTTTCCAAGACGCAGAGGATACATATTGGTTTTCACTATTGTAGTGTGGTATACCGCGTCAAGAATGTGATATGCAAAGAAATAATACAGGTTGTACAGCGCACAGTACCCGTTGTTTCAACATATTAACCTAATAATTAAGAAGAAGAATGCCTGAAGGGATTATATCGACACTCGAAACACGCATAACTAGATGTTTCATGCAGACTGGTAGTAGAGGAACTGCCAGCGTGCTTGGCGCACTACATTTCCTATCGCTCGGTACGAGTGCTGCTATGCATGGCACTGCCTCAGATCACGCTGTCGCGGACAGAAAGTGAAGGTGTACGCGCAACACACACAGTTGCAAAACATACTTGTTTTAAGTATATTCCTACATGACTTAATTTCCATTTCCAGGTTCATACTAATTAATCAAGAACGGAACAACGCTGTTTTTGGAGGGCCGCTGCGAGTAAACGGAAGAGAGAGGGGGACAACCGACCCCCCTCACTGATCCACCATAATTCCTCTTTGAAACACTCCCCCACAAAGTGCTCCCCCTCTCCACCCCCTGGGTGGAGTTAGAGTAACAAGGGGGGGGGGGTATGTTTTCCATTCTGTGGGATTGTAGTGCGTCCCATATAACACCTTTTTGAGTCTCTTTATGGTGAAGCCAGTATGGGGAAATTATCGTAGGCTCACAGGGGAAGGTCTAAGCATGATTTGAGACAGTTGCCCTTCCCCCCCCCCCCTTCACAAGGAGGGAAGAACAATGGCCGCAAATGTTGTTTGTGGATATTTGACTCCCTAAATCAGTGTGATCGGTGTTATCCATGGAGTCGATGTACATGCGACCATTCTTGTCGGTGACAAAAACCCTCCTTTGTTGTGAGGGGGGCAGGGGGAATTGCCCATTCCTGTTTTCTTTGGCTGTATTCGGCCTGGAAGGTGCATTTTTCGACCGATTTTCTTCACGTTTGGGGGAGGGTTGCCTTTCCGTGCCCCCATTCCCCCCATGGGCAGTTAAGTTCTCCATAGGCCTTATAACTTAGGTGAGCACGTGCCAAAGTTCCTAGACGATATTGCCCCATAAATAGATACTAATTCGTACAGTTACCTGCTTCATCTACGGTGGCTCAGCCCGCGGTTTCCGCGGGACCAACCCCTGGTCAATATTTAATAAAAAACCAAGCTTGCCAAGGCTCATGGAACATCTTGACAGATATTTTCAAATACAACTTCTTTTCCTCTCGTTACACGTTCACAACTATAACGGTAATTAAAGATTCCACGATTTTAATAATTTTTGCCCAACATTGCAAAATACGGATATAATTGAAACAGTACAAAATTTAAAAATTCTGTTAAGTAGTCTTCTATGCCAAGTCATGCTTTGATTTTTAATGTCCGGTCAGGAAGTTTAATTATTTTACTATGGAAACTTGAAAAA